>CM024753.1:161941993-162541993 GCA_014218235.1 Colocasia esculenta | reverse complement strand
GTTCCCACGTACCCAAGATTATATATAGTCCAGAAACTCACAAGACCACCACACCATCTAGCAGTTCAATAAGCAGCTTCATCTGTAAAAGTCTTAGTTTCCTTGTTGTTCTTCCTCATGTTAGTGTCCTACTCTTCACTTCCATACTAGCTTCAGAGAGCAAACTTTGAACACTTCCAGTATAAATAATTTTCACAATTGGGGATGAAAAAGGTTGATTGGAGAAGCCACATTTTTCACAACTTACAAGAACAGAAATAATCAAGAACCAGTTTAGCACTGGGAAAACTAAACTCAGATGAGGCGACTCTTGTCCAGTTAAATCTGTGACTTAATTTAGAGCTGTAGACTCTTTATTTGCTTTCTATTGTAAATTTATTTGACTGGAGTATTGACCTCTAATACTTACATATCATTAACAAAAAGGCTAATATTTAGTGTCTCTGCAACAAGAATATCTTTTAAAATCCTTTTTGGAGGAGGGGATGTTCATTTTCATCATCAAGTTGTCCCATCAATTTGGGAGAAATATGAAGAAAAAGACTGCATTCTAATATTGCTGGTGTTGGTCCTTTCCTGAGTCCACATGCTGTTACAGCATATGTTGCTGGTCTTGGGCCTCTTGGCTAGTGTCGCCACAATCCCAGATGTTGCAATTTCTTTTGCTATGAAAGACAGAAGTTTTACATTTCAGTTTTCGATGTCATAATTCTGCACATTCCATTTTGTTGTGTGTTTATGCAGAAAGTTTCTTCATTCTGCATTCCTCGCTTGTCTCATTTTTCTTCCTCTCTGCTTTCTCTCCTGTTCTTCTACCCTTGGCCCCAAGAGATGTTCTGCATCCTTGAATTTTGTACATTTTCTAACAGGGCAAGAGAAGTGGGATTAGCTAATCATATCTGGCCCAGTTTTTCCACAGGAACTGAGAGTTCTTAAACTTCAAGTATTGAAGTTACCATTAATAAGAAACAAACATATTTTCTTTCTTAGATAGTAAAGTACTTTCTCTGAATAAACATCCCTATCTAAGTTGAAGAGCAAAGCAGCTATTGCATGTGCAACTCCATCAAATGGGGAAACTTTCCTATTTAGGAAGAACAAAAATAGCTGAATATGAAATCAGAGCAGCAAAAGAGAACATACATACCTGCTTATTTTGTATTGAGAGATCTGAGACTCGTAAGCTTCAAGTTCGGTTGCCTCAGCCACCCTGTCAGTCTGAGAAGTCCAGATACGTGCAGTCCCATCAGAACAAGCAGTTATAATATCCCCATCGTCCAGGAATTTCACATCCCAAACACAACCAGGATGCTGAATGCTCTGTATGCAAACACCATCTGATTTACAAAAGATATGCAGGTTAAAAGATGCCCGAGAACTGAGGGAAAATGCAAGAAGATTATATTTTAGTGGTTATAAATAGTAACTTAGAACACATTTTGTGTTAAAAACTTCCTATTTGCTACACAAAATGGAAGTATTTAATTAATCAATGTTGTGGGCAGTTTTCATCATCTAATGCAGAGGCTCTAAAGCAGAGCTAGATGACCTATAAATTTCAGCATCATTCATCAATTCAACCTAGTAAGAATATTGTGATGTTAAGAAAGAAACAAGATAAATAGAAAGCAAAATGCTCATTCAGATAAGAAAAAGATTCCTGTGGTGTGGAACAGTATGTGCTGTTGATGTAGCTCTAGCAGTCTACCTAAATAGAGCAAAGTTTGTAAAGCTGCAAAGCAAGGAAACTTGCAAGCAATATTTGCTCACAAATAAATATATTCCGGAAAGGGTACCCCCTGAGGGAAGTGGGAAGTGTCCAATTAAGTAGACGTGTTTGCAGGAGAGAAGGTCATGATGGTCTGGTCCTGATGCTCATGAACAAAATCCTATTAGCTAAATTGTTAGAGGGTGAGGAATTAAGAAAATCAATGTGGACTGAGGAGGTCAGATAGAAAAACTTCCCAAGCTGTAGGCATTTGTTAACTTCTATCAGCATCAAGTCTCAGCCATGAATAAAGCCCTATTAGCCAAATGGTTATAAAGGGTGAGGAATGAAGAAAATCACGAAGGACAGAGGTTGTCAGATGGAAAGACTTTGCAAGCTGTGCACTGTCATTTGGTACCTTCTGTCAACATCAGAATATCAGCCATCTGCATAGCAGTATTGGCAAATGTGAATTTTCATTGTTCTATATACAGACTTGCTAACAGCTAACAGATAAGAGGATCTGATTTTGGGAGGATAAATGCAGGATCAAAGCTCATTTCAGAACAGATCTGAAGGGTTATATGTAATCACTAGATAGAAGAAGCTCATTGTTTAGCATTATGCAGAGGACAGGAGCTGGTATCCTTTGGGAGTCATTGGAGAAGATTTATTTTGTAATAAGGTGCGTGGATTAGTTGCAGTCTAACTAGGAGAATTTCAGTTTGGGGACCAGGGTATAAGGTGCTTTGTTTTACCCATGGTTGGGCGTACTGCCAAACCAGACCGGAAGACAGTATGAACCATAACATACCTCACCAGTTCAATCCGGTTCAGCCCAAATGAGATCTAAAATTTAATAATAAAAATTTATTGAAGAAATGAACAGTTGATGTGCCGAACCATACCAGATATCAGAATTTCCCAGGTATGGTATGGTATTCCCAAACCGCACCAGTACCGTGCGATTCGGCAAACTATGGTTTTACCCTCGGAAGGTTAGGTTAGTGTCTTTTTTCATTCTTTCTTATCTGCAAGCATTCTTCTGTTTATTTGATAATGAATTGTGTGGTGGCTCATCCATCATGCCACCCTCTCGACATTGTGGGGGTACTGGGGGGAGCAGAACAATCGGATCTTTAGAAGAGTTTTGCGCGAAGAGGAGTCTGCTTTTCTTCTGTTTGTGCTAAAGTAAATGAATGTGCTGCTATTATTTGTAATGTGGGTCCTCTACTTCTTCTCTTTTTGCCTTATTGAGGGGTTAGGTCCCACACGATCTTAGTGTGGCATTCTCTTGTATAGGTGCTGGGGAGTTGTCATTTTATGGGTTGCATCTGCCTATACTTGTACATTTCCTTTCCATTTATATACTAGTGGTACTACCCACTTTCCAAAAAAAATTGATAATTAATTGTGACCATGTGGTCACCTCAACAGCTTTGGAACTAATGTTCCATGGAGAACCATCTAGTAACAAAATGCCAAATGAACTAGTATGGAAGGTCATTAGTCAGATTTTTTTTTAGATAATTACACATATACCCCTAGAATGATCTTGGTCTACTTTATCCCCATCTTCTTCATGGCACAAGGCCTATTTGGTCACCATCTGAAAAAGAAATCCATATATTCTTCCTGTTGTCATATGCGCCCCCATAGTACATACTATAATTCATCAAATATATACTCGCCAATCTGCAATCTGTAAATTTTTGGTGGATTAATAAATGAAAAGGATTATCTACCCTTAATCTCCATCTTTAATCAAATAATTTTTTTTTGAAAGTGGGTAGTACCATGTATATTACAAAAGAAATTTGAGAATTTACATATATAGGTGGGAGTCTGGGACACAGCCCAAAAGGAAATATCCCTCCTCCCTCAAGACACCTATACATTGAAGCTCACACCAAGAGGGTGTGAAACAATCAACCTGCCAAACACCAAAAAGAGTAGAGACTGACATATTCACATTAGCAATACTAATCGCCCATTCCTTAACTCTAGCCCTAACAAATTGTAATAGGGCTTCCTCAGCTCGCAACTTCCTTCTAAAGATCCATTGATTCCGCCCGCCCCAAAACGCCCATAAGGTGGCATGTAGAATCAGCCACCACACTGTCATGTGTCCTATTTGAGGGACCATGGCTGTGGTACGCGGAAATTTCCGTATGCTTTTGTGTTGTATTTGGTTTGAGTTTGGGTTGATTTTTATTTATTTATTTTGCCTTGAGGGGCGTGCCAACCTGACTAACAGAGCGCAGTGCGGAGAGAATATTTGATGTCCATGGAATGGACAAGTGCGCCACTTTTATCTTTGAACTTTATTGGTTCCGCGATTTTTATTCATCAGGCGATTAGTTTACATCGGATTAAAAGCCCTTGATGTTATTTTTACATCAGTTTTAACCCAAATACCATTGATAGCAAAGTCGAGAGGATATGCATTTTCTAGAAAATCGTAATACGATGTTTTCCCTATTTTATCGGACAAAATGGATTTTAATTTGAAAGAAAGGATTTGTTCCCTTGAAAAAGGTATTTCATTTTTAAAAAGAAGGATATTTGTTTTGAGAAAAGAATTTCATTTTGAGGAGTATGGACTTCTTTTGGGTTTTGAAATATAATTTGGGAGGTGTGCAGGTGTATACCCGTGATTTCATTTGGTATTAATTTACTTTAGAGATGAAAAGGAATTTTATTTTGAAAAGGAGTATGAGTTCCTTTTGAGGATTTGACATATGATTTGGAAAATGAGCGGGTGTATACCCGTGAATTTATTTGGGATTTGAGTATATTGTGAATTTTGGCAGCACTCCCGCATTGGCAGAGTTATCGCGCGGATATATGAGTATGAACTTGATGGACATATGATTGTATTGACTTTTAGGGGAGAATCCCTCTATAGACAAGGTATCCCCATGAAATACGCACATATGCACATATATTTATGGACATATGGATAGGCTTTTTTGGGCAGAACCTCCGCTTAGGCAGAGTTCCCTTTAAAAGACATATTCACATGAACATAATATTTGTGAATATATGGATATATTTCCGACAGGACCTCTGCTTGGGCAAAGTTCCCTTTAGGAAACATATACATATAAGCACAATATTTGTGAATACATGGATATATTTCCAGCAGAACCCCCGCTTGGGCAGAGTTTCGTTTAGGAAACATATACATATAAGCACAATATTTGTGATTACATGGATATATTTCCAAGCAGAACCTCCGCTTGGGCAGAGTTTCTTTTAAGAAACATATACATATAAGCACAATATTTGTGATTACATGGATATATTTCCGGCAAAACCTCCGCTTGGGCAGAGTTTCCCTTAGGAAACATATACACAAGCACAATATTTGTGATTACATGGATATATTTCCAAGCAGAACCTCCGCTTGGGCAGAGTTTCCTTTAAGAAACATATACATATAAGCACAATGTTGTGAGCATATGAGTATGTCTTCCTTTGGAAAATGCATACACATACGAGCACAAACACTCGCCCATCCCGGAGTCTTACTCGACGGGCGGGGAGAACATGTGCATCTAAATACCTATACCCATAGAGTCTTGCTCAATATGGAGACATTTAGAGCACGAGAATAAGGGTATTTAAATATTGTATATCTATAAAGTCTTGCTCGATATGGAAGGTATTTAAACCCCGAATGATATCTCCCCCACAGAGTCTTGCTCGATGTGGGGGTATGAACCGCATTATGATTTCTTTGAGAAACCCTCCATGGAGAGGGATAGGGGGAGATGTCGATGCCGTATGAAGACGATCTCCTTTTATTCGCACTTGCCGAGGGCGGATACTTCGCACCAAGCAAGGGAAGAGCCGATACCTTCACACCAAGCGAAGAGCCTTGGGAACAAGTGGGGAATTTTGGGAAAGATCTTTTTTCTTTTGCAAAAAGGGCAGTATGGAAGCCTCTATTTCAGAAAAACCCCTTTTTCAAATTTCAGAAAAAGGTTCCAAAAGAGGAGCCTCCTCCTATGGGGGGATACATGGCAATTTATAGAGGTTTAAGCCCCTTTTACATGGCGTGGATGGGATGGGCTCCCCCCCCCTTAACCGATGGAAGGTCCATCGGTTAGGGGTTAGGGGTTAGGGGGAGCTCCCCTCCCAACCGATGAAGGGTTCATCGGTTGGGGGGAAGACCCCTCCCAACCGATGGTCCTTCCATCGGTTGGGGGTAAACACCCTCCAACCGATGGACCTTCCATCGGTTGGGGGTAAATACTCCTCCAACCGATGGAGTCCATACTCCATCGGTTGGAGGAGTATTTACCCCCAACCGATGGAAGGTCCATCGGTTGGGGCTTGAGCTTGGGAGGGGTTTTGCCTATAAATAGGCCCCCATATGCCCCATTATAGGGGTGTTGGTGCTGCTGGAGTTCTGCCCCTTTTCCTCAGAGTTTTACTCGGAGAAGAGTTGGATTTGCAAATCCTTGGAGCTTCCGTTGCAAGCGTATTATTTGTACTTGTCCTTATAGACCTTGTGCTGCCGGATTTCTTCCGTGCTGTATTTCCCTTGAAGCGTTGTTCTTTCTTGAACTTTGGCTTCCCTGGAGAGCTTATTACCAATTCAATAAATGGGCTCCTTCCTTAACTTGAAGGGCATTTGAAATCAATATTACCTAAGCAACCATAGGGTTACTTTAAGCAATAATGACCTTTACTTTGTCTTCAAGTCACCCCTTAAAGGGAACTTCACCCTTATTACTTAAGCAACCAAAATGAGCTACTTAAGTAATCTTTGAACCACTATAAATTGACCCCAGTATTTCTTCTGGTAGATATCCACCACAACTTTTTAGGATTCAACAAATGCCCCCTACGGGATACGTGTCAGAATCTGCAAGTGACGACACGTGGCCCGTGTAGGACCCTTGTATAGGTTCCACTTTGTATTCCGAGACGTCCTTTTATCGACGTTCTGTCACTTTGATTTGTCGCTTAGCCGGACTTGCTGCTTTTTGACTTCCCTTCTCTTACCCCTGCATTTTTTTTATATATCCCTCTCCAGGCCTTCATCATGCCTCACGGAAGAAGGTTCTTGAGCCGTGACGACTATGCCTAGAGCACTCGCGATGGGGTTATTTTCCTGGACAACTTGATGCCTACTTTGGAGGAACCCTGCGTCACGAGGGACAACCTGTCCTCGCTGGGTAGTGGCTATGGTACTGTTGCCAATGGCTGCACTGAAGATCATTCAACTTGTGGCAAGGTTGACCTCTCACTCATCAGCCGGCAGAGGGGCATTTATCTATATCTGCGGAAGCCGGGCTATCCCAGACATTTCCCGCTAGACAAGGAGTTGTTCCCCTTCATTCAAAGGTTTATTCCATCTCATATGTCTGCCGACGACCCTTGTCTGCTTGCAGAAAGGCGATATTTGGAGTCAGCTATCCTGAAATCCCGAGATAGTCACCTTGGCACATGTACCTTTTCTTATCCCAGTTTCCCTCTGGGTTTTGCTGCTCAAGACTGGCTGCCTTCTGTCACCGATCTGGGTTCTTTCAGTCAAGATCTTGACTGCTATACTCGATCACGGATGATTTCTCCGGTGATCTGGAGTTTGAAGGGTCGCCACAAGACCGTGATGCAGACAGATGGTCTATTGTTGATGCCTTGCGACTCCCGATATGTTGTCGGCGGCTATGACAAGCGCTGCCTCCTTGACCAGATTATTGATGGTACCACACCAAGCTGGTACGGGAGATGGTCGGTACTGCCTTCCCATGTCTTTCATTATGGGGCCACGGAATGGCTGATAGGAGTTCTGCACCATTATGGCAAGCTCCTTAATCTATCTGGAATTTATGAAGCTGTGGAGGCAGCCTTGTATGATTACCCCTGTTATACGGGGATTCTTCAAGCCTTCGTGGAGCGATTCAATGCTCGTTGGAATACCTTCGGGACGGCCGAAGGGGAAACTTCTATAGATTTATGGAGTTTCCACCGGATTTCTGGTCTGCCAATATCTGGACGCCCCTATGAAGAAGTTGTTCTTAATGACTTGCACAGTCATCGTAGCGACGGCTCCGAGCGATATGTTCTTCCTTATAGCCTTCGATTCTTGACGAAGGTATGGCGGGATTTGGCTCGTACTGGAAGAAAAGACGGGCCCCAGTCTTCTCCCAACAATATGAGGGTAAGCCAAAATGCATGGCTCCGTTATTTTTACAACGGGCCATTTTGTTTCTTTGATAATTTTGCAACAGAAGGTCTTCCTCTGGGGCAGTACCGACAGCTGGAGTCGAAGAAGCCTCAATGCGAACAGTATTTACTTGCTCCCAAAGATGAGGGGTGGAACCCACGCCACTTACCAGATCGCACATATCTTGCTGCGTATCTGGTATATTGGCTATCAAGTTTAGCATTTCCACATGGCGAAGAAGAGTCAATTAAGCCAGGTTTGATATATCCCACCTGTCTTCTAGCAGAGGGCCATAAGCTTGTCATTGCTCCTGCTGCTCTGGCTAGTATATTCCATGGGCTGGGGGCTTTAAGTTCGCATCCCAGTCCTCGGGATTGAAAGGTGCAGATGCCCACTCATTACTTGAGTGCTTGAGCCGATCTTCTGCTGCCTAGTTTATGCCAGACCGTTGATTTGCCTCGTCTGATGGCTCCATTGATCTTGTTATTTAGGAATCGGCCTTCTAGGGAATCGTTGGAGCAGCTTATCAACGCTCGCTCCACTTTATCTTTTCTTTCGAATGGCGAGCGAGGCCTCCTTCCATTTGATAGCATATCCCGAGGTTCCAGGCCATACAGCACCAGGGACCCGAGTGGGATAACATATCACCTGCCTCGCTATGATACTTCTGACCAATCTTTATATCAAGACTGGCTATGTTGCATTCGGCCAGGTGTGCTAGTATATCGCGAGGGAAGAACTCTCATATTGGAGCCTTATTATCCCTCGCGTTTCGCCAGAAATCTTGGCTATGACCAATCAATTCCACCAAACGCGTAGTTTCCACTTGCTGCCCGCCTTTGTCGCAGCCGCCGTCTTCATATGATTGCGGCAGGTTGGTGGAATTATTTTTACCGAGAGGAGACCGGCACTGTATGTACTCTCCCGGTTCTCAAGGCCACGGGGCGCATAGATATCTTTTACGCCCGATGGTGATTTGACCAGAGTAATATCTTCCGATTATCCCCTCACAAGCTGAGGGAGGCTAAAGAGTCTCGTCTCAAGAAGAAAAGCTTGACGCCGATCTTTATCGACGAGAAATTCCTCCGAAGCCACTTCTCGAACTTGGCAAATTCATATATAAAACATTATAATTCTAAAGTGACAAACGACAAATATTATTATCAAGGGGTGATGTCACACTTAGAGCCTATGGAACTTCTCTCGAAGAAGGCTCCAATCAACGACAACCACCTCTCAGAGTATTGTTGGTAGAGTCACTTTTTGTCAGACTGTGGCTGTGCTCTTGAAGTCTCTCTATCAGCGAGGCTACCTCCTAAGTGTGTTGGCAATCAGGCATGGGCGCGCTGGGAGAGGCACTTTATCAATGCCATTGGCCATGCTGGGCCTTTGGAATGTTTGTCTTGGCTTGAGAATGCTTTGACACTCCAACATATTTGGGATACAATGGGGAAGGTGAGCAAAACTTGCAAAGTCGGTTTTGCTCAGATAGTGTCGGGACCCCCATCCAGGCCAGCAAGTATTGATGATTTGATTTCTTTTTCTTCGTGTTTCTTTTCTTTCTTTGTTTCCCTTTCTTTCTTTTTTACACATCTACTTCGGGTTTTCAGTTGTCCCCGCTCCAGGAATTGTCGGAAACAAGAGTGGTGAAGCTCGTTTGGACGCCCCCTCCTCTTCCGGAGACAGGAGAGCTGGTAAGGGCAAGGTGGCAGACTACGCCTCATCTTGCGGTAATTCTTTCTTCTTTTCTTTTCTTCTCTCGTCATTGTCATTCACAATTTTTTATTCATCACTTCCCTTTTTCTTTTCTCCTTATCTTTCTTTTTCCCTTTTTTTTTTGATTCATCATCTTCATTTCATGATTTTTTTTTTGTAGACTCCTCTGCCTCAGGTGACGAGACAGATGAAGAAACTATCGATCCAGTTGCTCCGGATGACGATAATCCTTTGCCTGGGGGTTCTTCTTCCCTTCATAGAGGGGAACATGGAAGCTCCTCACAAGCAGCTGTGGGCTTTCTGCCAAAGGATGAGAGTGATGAACTGCCACCCCACTATCCATTTTCTGAGACAGCGGTGACGGATGGCGATAACACCACTTTTACATTCGCCGAGTTGGGACTCTCGACGGGACAGTATTCTTCTGCTCCTGTCGAGGCTTATGTCCCGATGCCTGTCGGGGAATGTCCTACTGCGAGAACAGTCCCTGAAGGTGATTTTCTTATCCTGAGCCAGCATATAGCTCTTTTGATTTGATTTTTTTTTCATGTCGGCCTTCTTTTTTTTTAGACGACCCAAACTTCTTAAATCAACTTTTCACATGCGAGATTATGAGCCCATATTTTATCCCTGCGGCGAATTCTCCTTTACCTTCCTGGGAAAATACAAGGAGCCCATTTTTGGAGCCGCAGGCCTATTCTGCCTTTCAAGTGGGGGATACCTGCAGACAATGACGGAGATCTCCATCAGACGGATTATTATCCTGAGCCGTTCGCTTTACCACCTGATGGAGGAAGCTTCGACCCATGTCCGGCTGATTTTCCCTCCTCCTCTCAAGGATTTTATGCTGAGCAGTCGGATTTTATTCGACCCTTAAGTCCTGAGGTAGAGGTGGAGGAGAGAAATTCCTCGCCAGATGAGAAAAAGTGGATTTCATCCTTTCTCTCTTTCCCTTCTTGCTTGAACTTCATTTACTTTCTCTTTACTGATTGTCGCTTCTTGTTGATTGTTGGTATTTTTGGCAGGTAATCAGCCATCTCTTAATGACGGCGAATCTCCGCCGTTAGAGATAGATGCCCTATCCGGACATGGCATAGAATGGTCAGCAGGAAACCAGCCGGGTCCATTTTCTGTGAGCGATGACTTCTTTGGCTTACTCCTTGGACGAGTAAGAGCCGTGATGGAGGCAGTAAATCCCCCGCCAACTGAAGCTATTAGGCGAGCATTGGAGGAGAATACTGTGATTGCCTTCAACACAGGCTTCCCCAGGGACTGCTGGATGGGTGCTGTTGAAGATATTTGGGGCGAAGTATGTCGCCTTCATACTGTTGTGACCTAGGCTCCTTATGATCAACGGATCCAGGCTTTGGAGAGCGATATATGTTCTTTGACCAGCGAGGCTGATGAACTTGACTCCCGGGCTAATGAGATCATAAACGCCAGAAGACGCGGGCATCGAAGATGGCTGCAGAGAGGGAGAGGGTCGCCAAACTGCAGCGTGAACTTGATGAGGCGAGATCTTCCTTGGATCAAGAGGCCAGGGAGGCCGCTGAGGAGGAAGCCACTTTTTGCTGGAGATGGAGGCAAGCTTCGCTAGTCTGTATCTTCCAAAGCCAAGGAAGTCGAACGGTTGAAGAGGAAAAAGCCTCATTGTCTTTGCTTTGCAGTATAGTATTCGTATACTGGCTTTGTTGTTTTGGCTTTCTACCTAACTTGTACATGGTGACTACCACCCCCTGTATATTTGTAGTAGAGCGGCTTGTAGCTTTGTGAATATAAAATGGAGGACGAACAAGTCACTCCTTTTCTTTTCCTTCCCTTTTTTTATTTTTTTTATTCGATTTTTTTTTCACATTACCAACCTCAGTGCCCTTTTTGGGTTTTTACTGAAACTGGCCCTCTTTAGCTTTTTCTAACGCGTCCTTTCGAGTTTTCACATTGAGGGGTTATCCGCCCTTTCGGGTTTTCACCTCAGCCGGATTTTTGATCTTTTTACCCTTAAGAATACAGTGAACTGTATGTTTAAGTCCATCAGGGTATCTCTATTTTTAACCCATTTATCTTCTTTTCCTCTTTTTTTTTTGAGACTTGGCATTTGGGGTATCTGACTGATTTTTATAGCTAAAGGGATAAGAAGTTGGTTTTGATGCAACTGGTTTTTTTTTGCTCACTGGTGTGGATTCGGACATGGATTTGGATATGGCTTAGTTTATCCATGTGGTTTGCTGGCTATAGTTGGAATTTAGGTTTGAACTTGGATTTGGTTTTGGATTTGGATTTTTTTTTTTTTTTTGTTTAGTCTCCTTTTGTGGTTTTCTAGTTAAGATATGGAATTTTGGAATTTGGGATTTGGGTTGTATTTGGCTTTGGATTGATATGGAATTTTGGATTTGGGTTTTGAGTATTGATATGGAATTTTGGAATGGCATTTAGATGTGGATTTGGGATTTGGTTTAGACTTAGTTTAGCCTACCTTTGTGGTTTTCTGGCTGACATTTGCACTTTGGGATTTGAATTTGGGATCTGGATCTGGATCTGGATTTGGATTTGGATTTGGATTTGGTTTTGGGGTTTGGATTTGGTTTTGAGGTTTGGATTTGGCCCACCTTGATGGTTTGTAGCTGAAATATGGAATTTGGATTTGCATTTGAATTTGTGTTTGGATTTGGATTTGGATTTGGATTTGGATTTGGATTTGGATTTGGATTTGGATTTGGATTTGGCGTTGGATTTGGGTTTGGATTAGTGTAGCCCACCTTTGTGGTTTTCTGGCTAAGATATGGAGTTTGGATCAGCATCTGGGCTTGGGTTTGGGATTTGGTTTAGTGGTTTTCTGGCTAGCATTTGGAATTTAGGTTTGTATTTGGATTTGGATTTGGGAATTGGATTTGTTTGGTTCAGCCTACCTTTGTAGTTTTCTGGCTAGGGTATGGAATTTTGGACTTGCATTTGAATTTGTATTTACATTTGGATTTGGCTTTGGGTTTGGATTTGGTTTTGGTTTTGGTTTTGGTTTTGGTTTAGCCTACCTTGATGGTTTGTGACTAAATTCGGTATTTGGATTTGACATATTTTGGCATTGTAATTCGGTGGATATGGTTTTGGATTGAATTTGGGTATGGCCTGCCTTGATGGCTTACTGGCTATGATTGGGATTTGGATTTGATATAGCCTACCATTATGATTTGCTGGCTATGGTTTTGAATTGGATTTGGATATGGCCTGCCTTGATGGCTTAACGGTTATGGTTGGAATTTGGATTTGATATAACCTACCATTGCGGTTTACTGGCTGAAGATTTGGAACTTGGTTTTAGTATGGCCTACCATTGTGGTTTACTGGCTGTGGTTTTGGAATTTGAATTTGGTGAGAGGTGCAAGATAACTCCTCAACTTTCAATTATGTATCTGCTTCTTAGATTTGTACATGGAGTACCCTTGGCTTCGTGCTTTAGCAGGGTTTGAAGTTTTGGAATTTGAGTTGTATGGTGGACAGATGGAGGTTTGATTCCTTTGTCCCCATCTATAACAAACTTTTGTATCAATCCTTGAAGAGGATATCTTTCACTCTTTTCCGGCTTCCTACCTATCTGGGTGATTGGATTTTTGCTTTGATGATTGGCCAGAAAGTTCATGTTCTGGTGCATAATATAGTTTCAGGTGTTTTCCATTGAGTGGAGGAAAGGGCACAATATTGTTATGGTCCACAAGCCTATATGCACCTCCTTCATATGCCAAGGTGACAATGTATGGGCCAAACCAAATGGATTGCAGTTTGCCACTTGACTTTCCTGCCATTGCTTCTCTGCATTTGACCATGACGAGATCTCCCTGCTTGAATGCCCTGGGTCTTGCCAATTTGTCGAATACACGAGCCATCCTGGCCTGATATGCTTGGAGACATTTATATGCTTCAAGTCGCCTTCCTTCTAGATTAGAGAGCTCCTCGAGTCTTCTTTCTGTTTGATTTTGATCTTGACTTTGGAGTTCATTTTGGATTGCCACCTGATAGGATGCCATCTCAATTTCTATTGGTATCATTGTTTCATCTCCATATACCAAGGAGAAAGGCGTACATCCGGTAGGGGTCTTGTATATTGTTCGGTAAGCCTATAAAGCTTCATGAACTTTCTCTCCCCATTCCCGCTTTCGACTGCCGACTATTTTAGCAAGCAACTTGCAGAGGGTTTTACTGAAGGCTTCTGCCAACCCATTTGCTTGGGGATTATAGACTGATGACGTCCTCCAATCAATATGAAATTTGGCTGCCAAGGCATATATTGTTTTGTTTCAAAATTGTGACCCATTATCGGACATGATCCTGTGAGGGGTACCAAACCTGTATATTATGTTTTGCTTGACAAATTTGGCGACTGCTTCTCCTGTTACCTCTCGTAATGGAATAGCTTCAGCCCACCGAGAGAAATAATCTGTAGCAGCCAATATGAATTTGTGACCTTGAGATGAAGGTGGGAATGGTCCTACAATATCCATTCCCCATTCCGCAAAAGGCCAAGTTGGAGCTGTAGGGTGTAGTATGTTTGGTGATTTTCTCGGCACAGGGCCGAAAGCTTGACATTGATGACATGTACGGGCATATTGAATGCAATCCGCGTACATGGTAGGCCAATAGAAGCTTTTTAAATTAATATTGATTTTCATCTTTTCACCTGCCTGGTGTGCACCACACAGTCTAGAGTGAACTTCTTGCATTATGATTTTGGCTTCTTTGGGAGACAAGCACCTGAGGAGGACTGGTCCTTTTCTTTCATGGAACGATCTGTATAATTGATCTCCTATCAGCTGGTATAATGCAGCTCTGCGTAAGAGCTGAATTTTCTGAACTCGATTAGAAGGTAGCCAACCTTTCTTGATTTTGATAATTGGCTCACGTCAATCTTCATATTGAATTGCTACATTTTCTTCTGTGGCATATACTTCCTCAATTGCAATATTGGACTCACTGTCAAGGACACTTGGCATGAGTCTCCTATGACAGACAATTAAGTCCAATTCTCCTTCGAGAGGCAGTTTTATGGCAGAGGCCATGGTATGCAATCTCGCGAGATTCTCGCGAGATCTCGCGAGAAACGAGAAGGCCGAGATGCCTCTTCAGGCAGGGTTGTCAGGACTCAGGCAGGGTTGTCAGGATCCCCTTATTTACCTGAATATCATTTAAGTAAATGTTAATTTACTTAAGATATTACATGTAAATAAGGAAGTACCCCCCATTTGAATCCAATAAAAATATCAAAAAAATCATATCTCTTACAAATAAAAAGTCAACTCTCCCATCCAAGAAGAAAATCGCGATTTTGGTGGTTCCATCAAAATAGCGACTTTCTAATCTTTCATAATTTGACATATTTAAAAATTTCATAATTCAAATAAACCTAATAGAATACTAAAAATCTAAAGTCCGGTAAAAAAAGTCAAACGTGCATATGACTTCTCCAATGGAGCCACTCTCCTACTGACAGCACTTAGTCTGTTTGAGACCTCTCAGGATTTGGTCAAACTTAAGCTATCATCACCTAAACTCATGAGATTTTTCACTTGAGAATGTATGCAATTATCTATGTTCCTTATGGAATTATCTATGTGAATCTATGTGATCCTATGTGATCCACACTTTATGTTATCCTGATCTCCCGAGATATCTCCGAGATCTCTCCGAGATCTCTTCTCTTTGACCCTCCCGAGATGAAGCCGATTTCCGATATGGCAAACCTTGGCAGAGGCTAATTTCGCTAAAGCATCTGCCTGAGAATTTCCACTTCTTGGTACATGAGTGTTGAACCCGGAAAAAAATATCGGGATTTAAACAAACCTCCGGCGGCAAATTTGCCCGGAAAGCCACAAAAGTCCAGGAACAAGACCCGACCTCCTCCACTCAAACACTCGAGATAAACAGGTTTGAGTCAGCGTGTCAACCTGGAATGAGTCAGAGTATGACATTCAAAAGGCCTGTCAACGGTAGAGATACGTACCCCGGAGAGCCGAAACTCGATGTCCGGACTCGCGTTCGAGACCGCGCACGACGTGGACGGGTTCGGAAAAGTCAAATGCACGTGCTCTCCGAAAATGGAGTCAAACGCACGAGAAACGATCGAAAGCGCACGTCGGGTGCACGTCAAATGCACGTGGGTGCGCGTGTGCACGTGCGCAATACGGCTGTCAACCAACAAACAAACTTCAGAAATCCCCAGAGCTCTCCAAGCACGAAATGGCCAAAGCGTGGGAGGCCCAGGCCAAGGCGCACCCCCGCCGGTCTGCGCAGGTGCACCCCCGCTGGTCCGCGCAAGGGCGCACTCCCGCGCGCGCATCCCCGCCGCGCGCAGGGGCGCACCCCCGCCGGTTCGCGCGGGGGCACCCCCGCCGGTCCGCGCGGGGGGTGCACCCCCGCCGGTCCGGGCGGGGGCCCACTCCCGCCGGGTCAGGCTGGCTGTAGGTACCCTACAGTCAAAATAGAACTCCACAAAACAACATCAGGATAGATGACGATTTCTCCGATCCGAGATAACAAGTCCACAACACCTTGAGAAACATAGTTGCCTTGTTGACTGAGATCGAGCATCAGACGCATGCGCCCATCATTCAGCAAGCATACCACTGTCTCAATGAAGATTGAAGATGTACCCGTAGACATGTCGAGGACCCCGACTTGTGAGAACAAGTCGGTTCCCTGGGCTCTGATACCAAAACTAATGCGGGGCGAACTTGCTCGACGGCCGATCCACGGTTGTTGGGCCTCTACCGGACCTGCTGGATGGTGACCGGGCGTGGGCGAGGGCGCGACGAGGAGGCGGGTGACCCACGAACAAGGAGCTGGGTCCCCGCATGGGCAGGGGGGAGGCGCGATGGCGGGGCGGCGGTGTCGCGGGAAGGCCCGCATCAGTAGTGGAGGGCGCGAAGGTGGCAGGGCCCTTACAAGGGCGAGCCGGGGCGCCGTGGCAGAGGGGGCTCGGTCCGATGTGGGGTTGGTGTGAAAGAGAGAGAGTGAGCAAGTGAGACGAGGGAGAGAGATGCAGGGGAGGGGGGGTGAACGTGAGAGAGAGGAGAACGGTCAGGAGAGAGGGAGCAACCGAAGGGGAGGAGAAGCAAGGCACAGCAGCAGTGGAGGGGGGGTGGCGTGGTGTCGCGGCGAGGAAGAGAGGGAAACGGAGGGGGAGAGAGAGGAAATAGAGAAAGAGAGAGAGCTGCGAGAGGGGGGGAAGCTGGCGGCGGAGGCGGAAGAGGTGGAGGGGGGAACACGGTGAGGTAGAGAGAGGGCGCCAGAAAGAGGGGGAGAGAACCAGAAAGAGAGAGAGAGAGTAGCGCAGAAGAGAGAGAGAACCAGAGAGAGGGTAGAGGGGGTAAGTAGGGGAGGGTAGTCAGAGAGAGACAGAGAAATCGCAGGGGGAAGAGAGGAAGAGAGAGAGATATCTACAGAGGGGGAGTGGAGAGAGTTCCGAGAGAGAGAGAAGAAATGGGAAGGGGAAGAAGATGAACAGTGGGGGGGAGTAGAGGCTTCGGCCTCAAACATCACACATTTTTTTTTCAATTCATCATGGTCCAGAATGGGAGGAGACATGAGCATTTAAATAGGGTAAAAGCCCAAGACCCCATCCCACCTACCCCATGAGCCAAAAGACCCTAAAAACCCTAAAATAGTGCCATAATTGAACTAAAGTTACAACAAAACAAAAAAGATAAAAGACCACACATCTTATCTACATGAGTCCCAAATACCATAAAAGTTGACATTTAACTTTAATTAGATTAAAGAGACTCAACAAAAGAAAATACATAATAAAATAAAAATAGCCACACAAATACCGTCGTCGTACAATGTGTCTGTACAGTCGATAATCTACAGTCACGTGTCGCTCCACATCTGTCACGAGTTACGGTCCCCGTCAAAACCTTTATGGAAAAATCACTTGCCAATACTCTTAAATGCATGCCCCGCAGATTCCGTTGATTTCTTTACCCCTCTTAATGTCTGCTTAATTTTGGTTGTGCAAAACTTTGCCTTCTAAGCACAGAATTGTCCATGGGGCCTGCTCTCTATGGGACTGTGCCTACACTTCCCCTACTCCCAAATCCGATTTTCCTCTCAATCTAGCTACACGCTCATGCTCTACTGTGTTCGTTAGCTCTAGATCTGAATCCTCAGAACTGAGCTCATCATCATCATCCCTCTTGGCCCTTCTACTCATGGATGGGGGTGTCATCCGATACCAAGGATGGCAAAATCGCGCGGGTCGGGTCGGAGTCGGGCGGGTCGGGGGGTCGGCAGCCTGCGACCCGAGTTGGCGGGGGAACTGGCCAGGATCCGCGGAGTCCCGGTAGTCGGGCCGGATCCGCCGGGGTCGCGCGACTCCGCGACCCGACTCCGCCGACTCCACCCGACTCCACCCGACTCCAAGTGGTCTGTATGTGGTGCAACCGATTCTCTCAGGTTACCTTCAGGATCCTCTTCGGTTAGGGGTTCAGGATCTCCTTATTTACCTGAATATCATTTAAGTAAATGTTATAATTTGTTGTTTCATTTACTTAAGATATTACATGTAAATAAAGAAGTACCTCCCATTTGAATCCAATAAAAATATCAAAAAAATCATATCTCTTACCAATAAAAAGTCAACTCTCCCATCGAAGAAGAAAATCGCGATTTCGATGATTTTAGCGAAATGCTAACTTTCTAATCTCTCATAATTTGGCCAATCTAAAAATTTGATAATTCAAATAAACCATATGGAACACTAAAAATTCAAAGTCCGGTAAAAAAAGTCAAACGTGCATATGACTTCTCCAAGGGAGCCACTCTCCTACTGACAGCACTTAGTCTGCTTGAGACCTCTCAGAATTTGGTCAAACCTAAATTATCACCACTCAAAGTCATGAGAATTGTCACTTTCTAAGACTTTTTCAATTAGAAAGTGAATTTTCATGAGTTTAGGTGATATTACCTTAGGTTTGACCAAATCTTGAGAGCTCTCAAGCAGACTAAGTGTTGTCAGTAGGAGAGTGGCTCCCTTGGAGAAGTCATATGCACGTTTGACTTTTTTTACCGGACTTTGAATTTTTAGTATTCCATATGGTTTATTTGAATTATCAAATTTTTAGATAGACCAAATTATGAGAGATTAGAAAGTTAGCATTTCGCTAAAATCATCGAAATCGCGATTTTCTTCGATGGGAGAGTTGACTTTTTATTGGTAAGAGATATGATTTTTTTGATATTTTTATTGGATTCAAATGGGGGGTACTTCCTTATTTACATATAATATCTTAAGTAAATGAAACAACAAATTATAACATTTACTTAAATGATATTCAGGTAAATAAGGCATCATAGTTACCGTTGCTCTGTATTGTAATATGAACATATGTGTAACTAGACTATAGATATACCCAAAATGTTATATTACTATATATTTTTAAATAATTTTTACTGATTTTTTTTTATTTTTCCTGATTTTTTGTGATTTTTTTGGATTTTTCCTGATTTTTTTTTCATTTTTTAAAAAAAAATTTACTCTGGCCGACCCAGGGTCGGCCAGACTCCATTGGAGTCGGCCGACTCCACCGACCCGACCCGACCCGAGTCGGGGTCGGCTGGGTCCGACTCACCCAGCCGACCCGACTCTGCCATCCATGTCCGATACGTATCGATATCAGATGACATGTATCGATATCGGACCCCTCTGATCCGAAACCGAACCAGAACACTATTCTGATCTGATAACTAAAAAATATTTTTTAATGGTTTCGGGCAACACCTGAAACCATTTCTCCCGGTGTCGGCCCAAAAAGGCCGAAACTGACTGAAACTGAGGGATTCATGTTCTAATGCCCTTGATTTATATAATATGTGTTATGGAATCCCTTCAATCCCCTGATATATACATAGTGATTTACCTAAACATCATTTTAAGTAAATGTAGTATTTGTAGTTTCTTTAGTATTTGTAATTTTATTTACTTAAGATATTAAGTGTAAATAAGGAAGCATCCCTCATTTGAATCTAATAAAAATATAAGAAAAATCATATCTCTTACCAATAAAAAATCAACTCTCCCATCCAAGAAAAAAATCACGATTTTGTTAATTCCATCAAAATAGCGTCTTTTAAATCCCTCATAATTTGACTTATCTAAATTTTTCATAATTCAAATAAACTCAATAGAATACTAAAAATCAAAAGTCTGATAAAAAAAGTTAAACGTGCATATGACTTCTCCAAGGGAGTCACTCTAACACTTGATTTTTAGTATTCTATTGAGTTTATTTGAATTATGAAAATTTTAGATAAGCCAAATTATAAGGGATTAGAAGGATGTTATTTTGATGGAATCATGAAAATTATGATTTTCTTCTTAAATGGGAGAGTTGACTTTTTATTAGTAAGAGATATGATTTTTTTTATATTTTTATTAGATTTAAATGGGGGTACTTCCTTATTTATATGTAATATCTTAAGTAAATGAAACTACAAATACTAACATTTACTTAAATGATGTTCAGGTAAATAACCATGTCTCGAGGTGACGTTTAGGTAAACTGCAATTTCTCATTAATCTAATTTATTTAGATTCAAATGCATGTCCACTGATTTTGGTGATGTATTGATCATTTTTTATAATGTTTCTGATTTTCCTTATTTTTTCATATTTTTAATGGGTTTTTGCATGTTTCGGCTGGTTTCGGTCGAATCCGAAATCAATACCAAATCGGTTTCGATTTTGGACCCCCCCTGAAATCAAAACCGAAACCGACACCCCCATCCATCCTTCTACTCAATCTACCTAAAAGTTCCTCAGAAATTTTAGTTTCATCTTCAACCCTCCGTTGAATGCTCTCTTTTTTGCCCAAAAGACACTAGCGCATTTTCTCCTTACCGCTTAGGGTGCTATGTCGCATTGCTTTCTCTCTCCTCTTACCCTTGTCAAATGTTGTTTTTTCTTTAGTAATTCCCTCATATATCTCTTTACCACAATAATTTCATTTCACTTTCCTCCTTCTAACATCCACTAGGGTGAGATGGACCCACCCAAAATCATCTTACCCCTAATTTTTTTCACGTCTAGCTATGGTCCTATAATAAGATAGTTAAAGACAAAAGGTTGTAAGTAGAATGAAAAATTGCAATCAAGCTTAATTAATCTTCAATTGATACTAAGCACACCTAATTACACCAAAGCCCTAATTTCTTATACCTAATTAAGTTATAATTAAGGGACTTACCCTAATTACATAGCATTTAAGTTAACACAAAAATTGCAATGAAGCTTAATTAAGCTTCAATTGACGATAAGCACACCTAATTACACAGAAGTCTCAATTTTTATTAGCTAATTAGCTCCTGATTAGAAATTTTACCCTCAAGACATGGTATGTACTACAATTAACAGTATGCTTAAACCCTAAAGCATTCGATGAAGTTTATTTAATCCAAGATTTGCCGAATCAAGACAAATCGGCCCGATTCGGCCAAATCAGATCATATAAGGGAATAGGGGTGAGCATGGTTTGTTTTGATTCGGTTTGAAGAGAATTTTTCTCAAATCAAAACAAATCGAATTAAGTATTCAACCCAACCCAAATCAAACCAAATTAATTCGATTTGGTTCAGTTTGAACCATAATCAATAAATCTCACTACTGGGTTGATTTCATTCAGTCAAAACCCCTAAAGCTTGCATCTATCATATCATGAAACTATCAATCCATATTCAACCTGCTTTGCATTAAATTCTATAAACATAATGAGAGAAAACAATCTTTGGCATGTAAACTAGTGAACATGTGCATCAAGCTTGTATAAAATACGTGTTAGAAGAGGATACCCATATTCCCCACATTTTTTGTGATATATAGACACCACATATCCACTTATGTAGAAAGAGAATGACATGAAAGCTAATATTTTCAAAAAATGTGCATAAACTAACTCCAACGGCAACAGAAGACAAATAATACAAAAGACAACAATATAAGCTAATAAGTAATCTTAATAGTGCTGAGACAATATGATCCTAATGATGAAAAACAATAGAAGCTAAAAATTCTTCTCTTAAAATATGTTAAAATTGAGTTATGTATATTTACATGTATCTGACAAAATAAAAACCGAACCACATAAAAAATTTTAATACGGTTTGGTTTGAACCCAAACTAAATTTTTTAAAGGTTCAACCCAAACCAAATCTATCGGTTTGGTTTGGTTTTTAGGTTGAACCTGAATAGTGCTCACCCCTATCAGGGAAGAATCGATCCTTGATACGCCTGATTCGGCCAATTCGTAGGGTTTCACACCGGAAGCTCTTCCCTCCCCTTCATTTCCTCATTTCCCTCAAAAAACCCTTGGATCTCCACTCCAAGACTCAGATGGGGCCTTTCTACGTAGATTACAAGGTGTTTTGGAGGCAATATCCCCTTGTTCCTGCTCTTATTCTTCACCCATTGAAGGTAAGGTATCATCTTTCTTTTATTTTTTTCTTTTTTGGTGATGTATGGGATAAATGATGGTGGGAAATGATGTTGCAAGTTACTAATATTCACTTGCAACCATTTTCCCCTTAGATCAGTATCGTTTTCATATGGATTTGGGGTTTTTTTTTTCCTCATAGATGACTCCGAAGAAGGCCAGTAGTGAGGACACTGGGTGGCACATGGATTGCGGAATCGAAATCAGTCATAGTCGATCCGATTCCACTAAAAACGGGCCGATCCAGATCTCCTCACGTCCTATCCAGTAAACCCATGTAATTAAACAAAATCCCGACCGATCCCCCCAATCCATTTCCCTGATCTCGGCCCAGCCGATCCAATCCGATTTCAGATCAGGATCGGGGGGGGGGCTCCGATCTCAGACCCCGACCCAATCCAAAATTCCTTTGGGTGGCAGGATCCAGGCGAATCGAACCAATTCATGCGAATCGGAGTGAATCAGGAATTTCTTGATTCACCCCTCGATTCCAATCTTGCCAACCCTGATTTAATCTTCAAGTGACCACACTTAATTACACAAAGCCCCAATTTTTAAGCCCTAATTTGGTAATTTAGGTTAATTACATGGCATGTAATGCAATGATCACCATGCTCCCACCTAAAACAATGAATCTTAATTGACCTTATATTCATGTTAAACTGACCTGATTATACAAAAGTCACAAATTTACACCACTGGGGTTTTACCCTAATCAACTAACAAAATAACTATAAATAGCATATGACCTAACCTATTGCATACAAATCCATGGAAGAAAGAAAGAAAAACACATTACTTACAAGATTCTTCAATGCAATGGATCCAAAAATGGTGTCTATGCACTACAAATAGCAACAAACAACGGTGGGGGCGACGGGAAGTTCGTCTCCGGCGGCAAAATCAACTCCAACAGACTCCCCAATGCTCCCCAAAACCCGCCTCTAGCTCCACACTCGCAGCAGCCCCTCAGATCTGAGATCTGAAGGACTGTCCGGTTGTGAACTCCCCTTAAGAGGGGAGTTCACATCTAGTTTCGACCGGTTTCTGCGATATCGGGCCGAAACCCCCGAATTGAGAGAAACCATTAAAATTTTATTTTTTAAAGTTATCGGACCAGCTATAGTGTTCAGGTCTGATTTTGTATTGGGCCCAGCGGTCAGCCAAAACGTATTGGTTTCAGCCAATACTGCCAACTATGCCAACATCAGACAGCATTGGTTATATCCATGGTTTGGCGTGGCGGATCGAATCGGTCCGATTCGGCCGAATCGGATCGAATCAGGAGAAACCCGATTCGCCCGATTCCCATCGAATCGAACCGATTCCCATCCGATTCCCATGCGAATCGGCCCGATTCAGGCGAATCGTGGCGGATCAGGGAAAACCCGATTCGCCCTGATTCCCCAATGCGTCGAACCTTGGTTATATCAATCAAATAATTGGCTACCCTTGATTAATCATCATTAATGATATCTAGTCCTACAAACAAAATTTTCTTTAACCTGGAACAAGGCCAAGTAGTTTGAATTCGAAGTCAAAATTTATATAATGCACAAACTGCATGTGGATTTTGAAGGGATTCTTTTGATTTGTCTTGGATTAATATTGGATAATCGTACTTAACATGAGAAATAATAGACACATAGATCAAGTCTATACGAGTCTTTGGTTATTAGGATGGGACACGTATGGGACATTGATGTGCACTTTGAAGGCATATGAGTAACATCATTTTCCTGCTTGTTCTTCATGAACCTCATGATCTTCCATCACACCAGATGTATTCTAGTCATTTTACACTCATGTTTGACTCATTTTTTGATAAAGTTCTTGTTATTGAAGGTCAAATTTCTTCTCTAGATCCACATAATGTTTGTGCTATAGCGTAGGTATCTTGCAGACTGATAAGGATAAGAAAAGTCCCATTTTAAGAGATCTATATGTTCAAGTAAGAAAAGCCCAGGATAGATCAACACAAAATATGCAATTTCTGCTAAAAGAGAGCTTAAACGGAAGGTGAAAAAAGAATCCATAAAAAAGAATAGTTTACCTCTCCATATTTTAAGAAAACAATCTTCACTACCACTAGCAATGAGCCCAGACCTATGTGCAGCTACAGAATAAACTAGCGAAGTATGCCCAACTAACTCCATCAAGACCTGACCAGTTAATGCCCATAACCGGATCGAGCTGCCAACAACAAATGAGAAGATTAAAAAAAGATAGAAGTATCATAAGAAAACACCTGCTTCAAAGGAATAAGACCAAAGAGTATGGAATTAAACTGAAGACACAAATAACCACATAATCTAGTTTGACTGCACCTTTTCAAGGAAATGTGAGCGAAAGCAAACTCACCAATCATGTGATGCAGACAGAACACCTACATCAGACATTAGTGCCAAACTTCGAACAGTATCTGTGAAAGAAATTCCGTAGCCTATATCAATACACAACTTAATTGAAAGAAGAGAACTCCAAGAATTAGGTGGTGAATACAAGCCCAGTACTTGAAGGATCAGGCAATAATCATGAGCTCAAAACAATTTGAAAACAAGCAAACCAAAATATCAACAAGAAAAATCATGTTGTAAATTCGATATTGAATGAGAGGAGCCCAATCGGATCAGAGCATATTTTCCAAGAGCCAACTGATAAAAATATTCTCAATTATGCAGAAATTATTGGCTTTAAGATGAAATGAAGCATGGTATCAAAAGATAAAAAGGGCAAAAAACAAAATCCTTTTCTTCTATAAGATGTTTCTCTAATTCTATGCATGAAGAGCCATGACTCTTGGATCCCCCAAATGGCCAATCCACAAACAATATATTACTGACCATTACATCTTTATTCTAGGTCACTGATCCATAAAAAAGGGTGTACCCAGTGCACGAGGCTCCCGCCAGCACGGGGTCTGAGGAAGGGATGATGTACGCAGGCTTACCCCGACGAGAGACTGTTTCCGGTTTTAAACCCGTGACATCCAGGTCATGCAGGGGCAACTTACCGTTGCTCCTAGGCCCACCCTATAGGTCACTGATCCATATGGAGTGAAATGACTTTGATTGCTTTTACAGCTCTTAATAGTACTTAATTGATGAATCCTGACAATCATGGGTTTAAGGGTTTTGAGGTAGCTAAGATCTTGGCCTTCCAACCTTCAGCAATGGTTGCAATCCCATACCACCAAGGCAGGAGTTGGCCAGAACAAATAAATTAAACATCCATATCTTCCTGAAAGTAAGTTTAATATCCATGTAGAAAAACAGAATTTTAATTAATATATAGGTTACATGACAGGCTAATTGAAGCTACTTTTCTTGAAAGATCCAACAACACTTCACTAGGAACGAATCTTTGTCACATTCATTATGTGCACCTAAAACAGAGATTCATAGGTCTAATACCAAATGCAAAATCTCTAGACAAACACAGTAACACAATGATATCCGTCAAACAGAAGAAAGATTCTATCCATGAATTTTCATCCTAACAAATTACTTTTCTTGAAAGATCTACCAGCACTCCAATAGTAATGGATCTTTTTCACATTCACCATGTTCACCAATAGCAAATGAAAAATCATCTAGATGAACACAATGATATCCATCAACCATATGAAGGATTCTAATTTATGAATTTTCAAAGCCCTCACAAGCGACAAAATGAGCCACAAAGTGAAAATTTTAAAATTTATTATGACATAGATACACAGAAATTGTAAAGACCAACCTGAGTGACCTGAAAAAGTTCGCAAACAATTCTTCCCACTCCATAGCCTTAGAGTTGCATCACTTGAACCTAAAGTATGATATGACATGAAAGATATCACTGACAATAACAATGAACCTTATCAATGGCCTGATATACATCCAAAAATACCAACACCAACAGAGAGATGATGAAAGTACAATCCAACTAAAACAGTTGTGAGAGTTATTTTTAGAATTCTTTTTAATAGGCTCCAATCTGGAAGATAACTTATATGGGTCTCAGTTGCTAGTCCCCTTATGACATCAGTAGAATCTGGAATAAGATGATGTGTAACGAACTGAGAAGGATCTGACTGAAAAAGTGATGCAAAGTTATGAATTACACTTTTGAATTGCAAGGATATGGTCAGAAGGATCTTCAACAATTTCACATTACAAGCTATAACACTTTCACCAAACAGCATCTTGCCACTGTGAAGACAATGGGCTGGCTTTGAATTAATATTTTAGCAATATGCCAAATTCCAAGAAAACCAGAAGATAGAAGACAATGTTATGCAACCTGTAATAAGCTCCCCCGAAGGAAGCACAAGAACTGCTTGAATAGGGACCTTGTGAGCCTCCCAGAACTCAACGGCTTCGCCCTTCCTCCAACGTCTTATTGTACTACATCACATAATCAAAGTAAGCACCAGTGATAGAGGGACTAATTAAGATCCTAGAGCAGACAATCACCATTATATGAAAGTGAACTTAGAATGTGTCATCACAAAATATAGAAGAGCTCATTATTTACTTAAAATAAATCTCAGATTATCCAGATTCCCTGAAAATATTTTTGAAAAGTGGATAGTACCACTAGTATATTAATGAAAATGAGAAAGAATGTACAAGTATAGGCTTACAAAAAGCATAGTTGTCAAGGCGTCAAGGCGACCAAGGAGTAGTCGAGGTCTCGGATCGCCTAAGCGGTGCCCAGGTGTTTAGGACGGAACCAAGTATGAGCTGTTTTCAAGTGTCCCTCTTATATGATATTTATGTCTCTAAAAATATATACGATGATGAAAATTTAATAAAAATATCATAATATGGCAGACATAAAGACAATGACAAATCATAATATTGCAGATATATTATTAAAATAATACATAAATTTGATAAATATAGATAATAGCTATATATCACACAAAAAAACTTGCAAAAAAATAAAATGTCACAACAAAAAGGTCAAAATTATATGAAATCAACAAAATTTAAATTACAGGTAAACAAACTCACATTATATATCATAAAGTCATAAAAAAGCTTAATTGACATCTTCAAATAAATAAACCCACTAAATAAGAACAAGAAGTGCAAATATCATCATATCATCAGAAAACTAATTTCCAATTTTTAAAACAAACCAGTAAATACACATACATGTAAATATGTTTAATAAAAATAGGAAGTGCAATATCTTAACACACTTAAAACAAGTAAAAATTAAATGAGTCCATAAGTCCATTACATAATCCCACAATATGTCTAAAAATTGAAAAGAAACTAGAAAATGATAATTCTCATGAGTTTGGGTGATGATAGTTTAGGTTTGACCAAATTCTGAGAGGTCTCAAGCAGACTGTGTTGTCAGTAGGAGAATGAATCCCTTAGAGAAGTCACATGTACGTTTGACTATTTTCACTGGACATTAAATTTTTAATATTCTGTGTGGTTTATTTGAATTATAAAAATTTTAGTTAAGTCAAATTATGAGGGATTTGAAAGACGATATTTTGATGGAATCACCAAAATCGCGATTTTCTTCTTGAATAGGAGAGTTGACTTTTTATTGATAAAAGATATAATTTTTTTGATATTTTTATTGGATTCAAATGGGGGTACTTTCGTATTTACATGTAATATCTTAAGTAAATGAAACTACAAATACTATACTAACATTTACTTAAATGATATTCAGGTAAATAAAATGTTTCCTGAAATCAGGCTGGACTTAGCCGGGCAAGGTTACCACGGGCCGGATCAGATACTTGAAAACCGACCCCTAACGGGTCTAGCGCGCCCAGGCGCGCCTGGCGTGCGCCTTGGCCGCTTTAGCGACGCCTTGGGGCACCTTTTTTACTCTTAAAAAGACAGGGTGTTTTTAAGCGGCTAAGAAGCGCCTTAGCACTTAAGCGGCGCCTAGGCGCCGCCTAGGCGTCCGCCTTGACAACTATGACAAAAAGGCCCCAAAAAACTGTCCAGCCCACCTATACACCGCCATCCATCACTGTATGGATAACCAAGCTCTTTCCCCCCGACAAACCAGATTCCCTGGAAATACTTAAACATGATTAACATTGAGTGTTTAAAATGTCATACCCCTATGCCTTTCTCCTACTAATTTACACAAATAAAAATATTTAAAAAATTGGATATTTTGTATATAAATCATTGGCAAAATAAAAATTGCAGATTTATTGCTCCAAGATTCTTATTTGCACACACATTATTAAAAATGACACTTGCGTGCAAGAAAATAACTAGACAGTCTTTTACACCATATTTTTGTATAAAAAGATTATTTAGATGTGCATAAAGAACATTACATGGTCCTTTTGCACATTATTGGAATTTTCAATGATATTTTTTTAAATAAAAAAGCCTTGGTCCAGCGGGCTAGAAGAGAGGGAATTTTCAATGATATGTATGCAAATGTGCAAATGCAAATGCAGAAGTAATAAACCTGCCATTTCTAACGTAATGCCGGTGTATATCCAACAAATGAACAATTCCAAATGATTTTTTTATATTTTTGCCACCTTATAAGCCTGAACCAGACAGATATCCCTTCTATGAAATTAAGTTCCAGCTATCTAATACTATGAAAGAAAATGGTGGTCTGAGAATCTTATAATCCAACTTCTTTCTAAGACACATCCACCTTCTAAGAGAAGATAGCATGATATAACATAATTCAAACAGCACGCAGAACCATCTGTACCTGGTGTAAGATAACAAATCGATACAATGAGAATATACCATATAAAAGTGCAAATCAAGAGAGATATAGGTACCATAGTTATTACTTTTTTTTTTTTTTTGAAAGTCATAGTTATTACTTTATCTAATCATGATATATACATCCAGATGGTAAACCATGCACAAATCTGTATAATTCCTCTGTTTCTTTTTTGTATCTTCATCCTCAAATCTTAACTTATTCAGTGGGGCTTTTACATATAAACCATTGTTATGACTCTTACATTCACATTTGCACATATATCATTAGAAATGTCAATAGTGTGCCATAGAATGTTTTGCACAATTTTTAAGTATACCCAAAAAAAGAAACTTGATTGTTTGCAAAAAGACCACGCCATTTTTCATGATATGTGTGCAAATGCAAAGGCAAGAGTGACAAGACACCTGGTTTATGGACATCTAATGCTGCAAAAAGAGCAAGAACAAACTGAGAAAGTAACCACATTGCCCTAACTTTCTTTTTAGATATTTCATTTTCTTTTGTTATTGGAACTTATTGATGACTAGGAGTTAAAAAGACACTTAAAGATGACTACAAGGAGTTGATCATCTCATATTCATTAAGCTTTCCACAGTTGAACAAAATATGTACTTCAGCTCTCCAACTTATAAAGACCCAAGGCTCCTCCCCATCAAGGCATCAAATTATTTTTTTGTGGAATGTTGATCTATTGGACACTGACTACTGCAGCATCCCCTCTGGGATTTGTTCACGCATAAAAGATAGAAACAGTATGGGGTCCTCTTATACTCTAAGTAGAAGCACATAATTCACAGATCGTCCGGCCAATGCAAATGCATTTTCACTTTTCATCCAAAATAGCATGTGGCAACTAGAAATAACAATAGCAGCAGGATGGATGACTGCCAGATAATCACAAGAAAAGGCACTAGAAGAAATAAGCTGGATAGCTACTTCCAATTCTGCGGTGATCCTTATAAACCAGATTCAAGATACCCAGAACAGCAATCAACTCTATAAGAATATTTGCTCCTAGAATGGCTATCAGCGAGCTCTTCCTCTTCTTATACCCCTTCCTCCACTGCTTGTTAAACTATTCGAACCAAGCAGGTCCAACACAGGCATAATCAGCACTGAATCGTGTGAGTCAGACAGTCTTATGGATCAAACTTATATTAGAACTTTTTTCTCCTTACTATACAGAGTGCTCTGACTCCTTGGTTTAGGTTTTTTCTTATGCTTTTCAAGTCTTGGGCATGAAAAATAACTTACACTCATTGTTCATTTATTAACAAACGAACAATAAATGGTTAGCCTTCTGAGTTGGTTGTGAAGATAGAATCAGACAAACGAAAAATAATTTTAAGCTTTCAATCAGTAAGTTTTAAAGGGCACTAATTAATATGTCATTTCTAGTTTATTTCTGATTGAATTATCATCATGATGAGGCACGAACTAATGTGGGGGGACATATCATTCTTGAAATACAATTGAAAAGTGACAGAGATTTCACATGCCAAAGAAGGTCGAGTACCTGAATATCTTTAAGATAACACTCAACAGAATCCGCCTCTCCCTAGAAAATGCCAATTCCAAAGACAATTTTCATGTGGATTGGTAATTCGTTATCTTCGCACGGCGAAGGAGAGTTTTTTTTTTCCCACTCCTTCAATGTAAGGAGAGGTAGTTCACTCGGTTGCCCTGTTTCTCTCATCCAATTAACGCTAATTTATCCAAGTGAGAACCAAAAAACTGACACAGATGCTACGCCATCAACCATACGCCGGGAAGAGTCCAAACACCAAAATGCGCACAGACAAAAAGGCCCGCATGAAAGCATAGATGATGAAGCATTATAAAAATTCAAACTTCAGGAAAAAAAGATACCAATCAATGGAAGACGATATGATATCCCCGTTCGCGTCCACGGCAAGACCAGTGACCTGCATCTGATGCCCCCTCATGCTTTTCACGACTTCCCCTTTCGATAAATCCCACAACAGCACGAGTGTGTCCATCCCACCGGACACAATCCCCCCCTCAGGCAACCAATCGTTAACGTCGATCCAAGCGAGAGGCCCCACAAAGCTGGAGTGCCCGGCCAGAGTTTTGGACAGAACGTAGCGGTGCTTCTTGCTGGGATCCGGCGCCCAGAACCTGACCGTCCGGTCCCTCGACGACGTCGCGATGCCCGCATCGCCGCACACACAGATTCCACGGACCTGGAGAGCGATTTGTCCAGAAACCGATCAACATCTTACGAATAACAAAGAAGAAAAAGAAACTGAATGCAAGAAAATCTTTTACGTCGTCTTCGTGCCCTCGAAGCTGGCAACTCAGGCGGTATTCGCGGGCCTCGGCCGCCATCCTCCGTTCCCTCCTTGCGAGGGTTCCCTCAGATTCCAATACGCAGGCGAAGCCGGGGGAGAAAGATGGAGTGCACCGCCGAGAGCTGTGGAGTAAATGGGAACTGGACACCGCGCCCCATGCGGAGTCAGGACGGGGAAGTCCAAGGGAGTCCCTCTCGAATATGGTTCGGGTAGACCCGCTTTGCTCCTTTGTTGGGCAAGGGGAGGTCGGTTCGTTTTTTTCGACGAAGGGTTGTTGGTTCAAGAAGTAAGTAATAAAGGGCCGTTTTATAACTTAATAAGTTATGTTAGGGATAAGTAGTAGGATATAGTTTATTTATCTTTCGTCGTATTTTTATTTTGATAATTTTATTTTATTGTCTCTAATTTTTTATTTGAGTTTTTATTTTTAAATTCTTACAAATATGTATATTTTTATCATATTAATCTTTCAAAACTTCTAAAATTTTACAAAAAAAAAATCTCTAATAGAGACTAATATGTAATATTTAGAGATTTTAAGAGATTAATATGATAACAATTGACGAAAAGTGAAATACATTTATTTGTGAAGATTATAGAGTAAAAAACTATTTTTATTTACGTGACTTTTGACAAAAGTAGAGTTGAAGATAAATCTAAGATATATAGGTGAAAATTATCATATAGTGGAGAAAATATTGTTTTATAATAAAAAATATTATTAAATACCTCGTGTACAGATTCTCATGTGTCTTGATAGTGGATAAACAGTGAAGTGACATTCACTATCTCCACCATACCCACTTGAACAACATATATAACTTATCTTTTTTCGGAGCAAACTCATTTATCTTGATTGCACCTCTTTATTCTTAATATAATTTACTTTCGTTATCAAAATATTTTTTTCGCTATCAAATGTGATAAATGAGAGATAACTCTTTTTATTTGGTTGTCAAAATGGCTCAAAAGTGTAACACATAAATATGAATTAGAGTATAAAGATATAAGGAGCTATAAAAAGGTACTATAAGACACTTGAATGTTTATAAGAACTTCAAAATATACCCAGAACATGTGATTGCATCAGAACACGGAGAAGCTTAACTCGATGGTAAGTTAATGACTACGGCAAGGAAGGGTGTAACAGTATTTCTATTTAGATATGATAGATATTTTTGTTAAATTTATGGAGATCAAAGATATAATATGGTAATTTGTATAGATATATATTAAAAGAATGTGGAAAAAAAAAAACTGTAACACCCCACCCCTACAGAGAGTGAAAAGTCCGAAGTCCACGATATAAAACTTATCGTAGATCCCAACGTCAAGGATCTACCCACATGAATATGGGGAACATTTATGTTAGGCCAGCCAGTTTAGGACCATGTTCTTCCTCACAATCTTGGTGGTCCAGCTCCCAAAGCTTTGGATGGTAGAGATCATAAATCCGTCTTCTCTCGGTTGGAGTAGCTTCGTAGAGCAGGTTTCCGAAAGACTACATTGGTTTATCTATATTTCAATTTTCTTTTCACCGAGAGTTTGACAACCTTAAATCTAATGTTTTCCTTCGGGATCTCTTCCCGTCAAGTCAGTCACAGTTTAGCAGAGCCTTCCCGATGATTCCACACCGTATCCCATATTCCATAGCCCTTTGTGAGTCTATATTTACGCATCATTCATTGTTAGACACGCACTAGTCAAATATTTTAGTATGTTTTGCATTCTCCAAAAATTTTAGATTTTATTTTCTAAAGTATTTTTTATATTTTATTTTAATAGGTTTTGTGACTTCACTTCACTCTTTTTTTTTGTTCGATGACTTCACTTCACTCGTGAGCGGCGAGTCACCATTTAATTTATGAGGTTGTCTTCACCGTAGGAATTTCGGTGATACGCTTTTCCATTTTCCATGTGATGGATTGTCGTAAGAAAGAATGCATTTGGTGGTAGCCCAATTCTTCATAATAGGGTAATCAAGGAAAGAGAATATGGTTAGAACTCACTGGAGTATAATTCCTCATGTCAAGTCTATTGAAGAGAGAGAATATGGATAGACCTCACTAAAATCTAATTCTTCAGATCCATAAGGCCCCTACTAGTTCAGCCCCGAATGGATAGGTTGTTTCTCAATCAGACCACCCAACCCGTCAAATCATCTCCTAGCCACTAAAAGTGAGTCCTTGGAGCCAAGCATTCTAAAGATACTCGTGGTCACGACGAGATCCATCCTCGAGATCTTAAAGTATGGCAATGGCGGCAAAGCATGTCTTTGTGACACCATAGCATGGCCACAGTAGCAAGGCACATCCATGTGACTTGAGGGCATGGTGACTAAGACATGCCTCACGCTTGGCAGGCACAGTCAGAAGTCGTGTCAATCCATATCCATGACGAATCCACCAACATAGGGGCCTCCAACTTCCCCAGAGACGAAGGGAGGAGATGATGGAGATCAACAAGAACACTAAACGAAGTTTATTAGAGGATGATGGACCACACGAGGTACACTCTAAATATGTTTGCTCAAATGCCTACTGTTGAACCTCTGTCTAACATATACATTACATATTTACATATTTAATTCATAACATACAATAGTTTTGAAGATGACAAAATAAACAGATATCTACTTATAAAAAAAACTATATTTCTCTCTCTTAAATAACATATAACAAAATCTCTAAAACATATTTAGTCATACAAATTATTCTTCTCATAAAATCTTAAGTATAACATTGTTTGCCTAAGAAATATACGAAGTTCACTTCATCATATCCGAAGTTCAATTCGTCATATCTGAAGTAAAACACAAAGATCTTACTTCGACTAATCATGTTGAAATCGTAATATCCGAAGTTCACTTCGTCATATCCAAAGTCAGCTTCGGCATATCCGAAGTCAGCTTCGTCATATCCGAAGTTGACCTCGACATATACATCATATCTGTTGTGTCACTTCGATTATAAATTATATCTTTTTCAAATAAAATGAAGAATATACAAATTGTATGATATCTTCTCATCATTTACATTTTATATCATATTCATGACATTTTAAATATAGTAAGCTCGTGGTTAAACTCCTGAAATCAACTACATTCTGAATTACGAATCTTTAGTACAAATGGTAAATCAACATATATTTTCATGCTTACTTTTTCAAGATCTTTGGATATAAAAATATCATGGTTCTATTTCTAAAAAATATCATTTTTCGAAAAGCCTAAGTCAAAGTCTGTAAAAAAGATCTTCTGACATCTGCCACTAAGAACATCCATATTGTCCCCTGACAGATCTGCACTCTTGATCTCTACCTACTACATATTTTATCTATAAGCATAACCTTTTTCAACAAAACATTAATTGTTGATAGCAGTCAACATTTGAAATATCTCACAAGTACCTATGATCATCTCCATGGCTAACATACTGGACCTAGTCTAGTATATCTTGGAACTTGTATATTTCAAGATAAGGATGAAATAGCATCAGCACAAAAGACTGTTGATCAATGTGAATGTAAAAAACATGCACGTCGCTCCTGGAAGAAGACTTACACATCGCCCTCGAAAGAATATGTGCACGACTCTCTCTCTCTCTCTCTCTCTCTCTCTCTCTCTCTCTCTCTCTATCTATCTCTATAATGGGTAGATTCACATATGATCAAGCAACGGCTATCTCTCTATCTCTCTAATGGGAAGATTCAAATAAGATCAAGCAACGACTATCTCTCCAACGGATCGATTCAAGCAGTCCAAGCAACGACTACAAAAATGAAGCCTATAAATATAAAGACAGTCGAAAGAAGTAATATACATGAGCGTGGGAGATAACAAGCCACATACAAGATAGCAAAAAGGGAGAGACAAGCATAAACTTGACAAGAGGTGAAAAAGGTGCAAGTGTGCTGCGTCAAGCTTCCTCTCCAGAGACATTGCATGGGCGTTGCGTTGAAGTCTTGCATGTGCATGCAATGAAGCAGCTGTTTAAATTTCGCCTTGAAAAAGGTTCTCTTCTTAGATTCAGGAAGTTGTTCTTCAGACTAAATCTCTCCTTCCTATTCTTCTAGTCTGGAGTCTTTTTGAAGCCCAATTCTCCATATAAGGAGCTTGTTAAAAGTAAGTGCACTCCTTTAGAAAGGGAAGACCTGCTGAGCAGGGTGTGTACCCCTCTGGAAGAGGGAAGGCCAAGGTAGTCTTAGTAGTCTGTTCCCCTTTGTAAAGGGAAGGCTAGTGGTAGCTAGCGGATTATTTTTCCCCTTGTGTAGAAGAGAAAATTGGTAAGTACTGGAGTGTTATATCTTTGAAAAGATAGTGAAATCTTAAGCTTAGCTTGAGGACTGGACGTAGGACTTCCATTGGAAGGAAGGTTCGAACCAGGATAAAACTTGTGTGTCCTTTGTGCTTTGACTAACCTAACTAACATGTGCTCTTAAGTAATTGATAATTTAGCTTCCCCAATGAAAAACACCTATTCACCCCCCCCCCCCCCCAGGTGAAAATCTCTACTATCACCGATCCAACAAGTGGTATCAGAGCAGGTTCTCTAAAAAAAAATCCAACGATTTCGAGAAGATGGCAGCTGAGTTTGGACAAGAAGGTCAGTCAATCAATTGTCCTCCTCTCTTTGATGGACAAGATTACAACTACTGGAAGACATGCATGGAATTATTCATATAAGGTATAAATTTTGACCTTGGTTAGTTATAGAAGATGGTGATAAAAATCCCAGTACAGAAGATAAAACTAAGTGGACTGTTGATGATAAGAAATTAATATCTAGAAATTATCGTGCAAAAAGTATTATATGTTGTGCATTATCTAAAAAGGAATTTAATCGTGTTTTAGCTTTTAAAATTGCTAAAGAAATGTGGGACACTCTGAGAGTTACTTATGAAGGAACTGACAAGGTTAAAGAAACAAGAATTGATATACTTATCACTAAATATGAATAATTCAAAATAGAAGAAAATGAATCCATAACTCAAATGTACACTAGATTTACTGATATAATAAATGGATTGAATGCATTATTTAAAAATTTTAGTCAAGGAGAAACAGTCAGGAAAATATTAAGATCACTTACCATTAATTGGACTCCTAAAATAACTGCTATTGAAGAAGCTAATGATCTATCAACACTGCCTAAGGAAAAATTGATAGAATCCTCAATGGTTCATGAAATAAACATGGAAAAGTTAAATGAAAATTCATCAAAGAAAAGAATAACAAATGCTTTGAAAGCAGCACCACCTTTGTCTACCTGTGATGACACAGGTTCATCAACCTCTGAAGACACTGATGAAGAAGAAGCATTGCTATTAAGAATGTTACAAAAAATTCTCGCCAAAAATAAGAAATATCAACCCAGAAAAGAATACAAAAGGAATAGAAGCAAAACAAGGGAACCAATCTGCTATGAATGCAAACAACCTTGACATTTCAAAATGGATTGTCCAAGATTGAAGAAGAAGGAATTAGAAGAAACTTCAAGAAAAGATAGAAAGCACAACCAACAAAAATACAAGAAAATATCAAGAAAAGCAATGGCTACAACATGAAAAAATGAAGACTCAAGCTCTAGCTCCTCAAGTTCTGAGTCAGAAAAAGAAGCAAATTATGCCTTTATGGCACATCTTGAAGAAAATGTAATATCTAAAACCTCTTACAGTTCCTGTTCAGAAACTGATGATGATGATTTAGAGAGTCTTTTTAATTAACTCTATGAAAAATATAAAATAATATCAAAAGAATTAAAGAAAACAACCAAAAGGCTTGAGCAATCAGAAGAAGAAAATAAAAAATTAATGGAATAAATAATAGCAAAAGACATAAATATTAAAAAATTGGAGAATCAAATCCAAGAACTAAATATTAATATAAAAACAAATGAAACAAAAATAAAACATAAAGAAATAGAACTAATAGACACAGTCAAACTAAATGAAGAATTGCATGAGCACATCATGGACCTACAAGAAGAAAGTAAAAATATAAAAGTGCAAAACAACACATTTACAACCCTTAAAAATGAAAATGAATATCTAAAAATATCTTTAAGCAAACTAACTAATGGAAAAACATCATTAATGCTATGCCTAAAAAGCTACAGAAAAGGGAAAGAAAAATATGGTCTTGGATACATACCAAAGAAAGATGACAAAAGAATAAAAAATCTTAAAGAATGTCCATTACCAAAATTTGTAAAAGAAACAAAAATTGAGAAAGTAAACTTTCCAACAAACTAAAAGAAAGAAATTCCAACTACAAAACACAAAGTATCGCATGTTGCTCACATTGTAATAAACTAGGTCACACTCGTGCTACCTGCACCACTAAGCACATGTTATGGATACCTAAATAATGCTCAACTAACTCTTCAGTACCCAAGAAAACTTGGGTACCTAAAAGGTTTTAGTAATTCTATTTTTAGGAAAGCCTTAGAGCATCCAGATGGATTTTAGATAGTGGATGCTCAAGACACATGACTGGAAACAAGAAATTCTTCTCAACAATGACATCTGATAAAGGGGAAGTAATCTTTGGAAATAATCAGAAAGGAAAAGTAGTTAGTCAAGGAAGTATTTCAACTAAATCAAAATTCTTGACTGAAGATGTACTATGTGTTGAAGGCCTAAAGCACAATCTCCTAAGTATAAGCCAACTGTGTGACAAGGGTCATCAGATACAATTTTTAGAAGATAAATACGTCATTACCAAAGGAAGTCAGAAAATATTGAAACAGTTAGACATAGAAATATGTACATATTACACTAGAAGATCTAAAAAGAGAAGATGTCTGCCTATCAGCTAAAGATCCAGAAGACCTTGATCTACGACATCGAAGATTGGGACATGTCAGTATTTCAGTGATAAAGAAACTTCAAAAGTATGATCTTGTCAGAGGTCTTCCAAATATGAAGACAAACAATTCAAAGATCTGTTCAGCATGCATAAAAGGAAAACAAGTCAAGTCGTCATTCCAGCAGAAGAACATAGTGACAACCACCAAGCCCTTGGAATTATTACACATGGATCTCTTTGGACCCATGCGGACTACTAGTCTTGGTGGAAAACTATACGGATACGTAGTAGTAGATGACTATTCAAGGTTTACATGGGTCTCCTTCCTACAGTCCAAAAGCGATACATTTTCTGCATTTTTAAAGCTCAGTAGACTTCTGGAAAAGGACAAAAAATTCAGCATCATAAACATTATATCAGATCACGGTGGAGAATTTCAAAACAAAGAATTTACTGAACATTGTGAAGAAAATGGAATACAACACAACTTCTTAGCTCCCAGAACACCATAGCAAAATGGCGTGGCAGAAAGAAAAAATAGAACATTACTTGACATGGCAAAGCCTATACTGTCAGGCTACTGTTTGCCGAAATATCTCTGGGCTTAAGCTGTTAACACTGCATGCTATATCATCAACTGTGCCATGGTAAGACCCATACTCAAGAAGACTCCATATGAATTATTCAAAGATAAAATGCCTAGTTTATCTCATTTAAAACATTTTGGCTGTAAGTGCTATATCCTGAATAATGGAAAAGATAACCTATATAAACTTGATGAACGCAGTAGTGAAGGTATATTTTAGGATGTGTATCTAAACCTAGAGGGTTTAAAGTTTTAAATAGAGAAACTTTAACCATAGAACAAAATTTTCATGTAATCTTCGATGAAACTAACCTCTCCACTAAGGAAGAAAAAGAACATGATAGTGATGCAGAAACCTTAAGCAAGAAACTCGAAGGCACATCTTTGAACGATGAAGAAACAAAGCTAGATGATTTGCAACAGACAAGGACAACTCCTGATGATCTACCCAAAGAATGGAAATTTCACAAAGATCATCATGAAGACAATATTTTAGGACGTCCATATGACAAGGTAAGAACAAGAGGTATGTTAAAATCCTATGAATATAGTACACTAGTTTCCCTCATAGAACCAAAATCAATAAATGAAGCTCTCAGTGATGCATCCTGGATTATGGCCATAAACTCAAAAATATTCCTTTGTTGTGTGACAACACAAGTGCCATCAACTTAACAAAAAATCTCATCCATCATTCTCGCACCAAACATATTGAGGTCAGACATCACTTCATCCGATATCATGTAAGTTCTGAAAATATTGTCATTAATTTTGTTGACACTTTACATCAATTAGCTGATATTTTTACCAAACCATTAACTAGATTTTCAACTATTCGTAGAGAAATTGATATGTTTAATTTATAATTCAACAAAAAAAGGAGGGAAACTTTTTTATTTACAATACTCTTTTTTACAATAGTAAACAACTCTCTCCTGCACAATCTGAAGTCAACTCTCCTTTAAATCATAGTGTTGTACTTATTCTTAACTTTGTCATCCAATAGCCCCTCTTGTCCTAGTCGAAGCTCATTGCTTCGTCATTTCAATTACGATGCCAAATGTTGACAGTCAACTTTCACTTTTCGGAACATAAAATCATTTCATTTACTCACCTCCTTTATATAAACCCAAAAAGTCGAAGACCCTATCACCCCTTTCTCGCAGTCCGGCCATTCCTCTTCCCGCGCTTGCTTCTGCTCTGCATTTTCCCCCCTTTTTTCGAAAGAGGATCTTCCCAACTCTCTGGTAAGCCTCACCAATTTTTTTTTACTATCATCCTGGTAACATCTTCCCTTCTCATCCCTATCTCATACTTCTCTTAATCGTGCCTCCTTCCCATTTAGCAATGGCTGCCTCTAATGCATCCAACCCTAGTTTCTTCACCTGACGACAATACAAACTCTTTGAAGAAACCCTTGTCACTTATAGCGGATGAAAGCATGTCAAATTTGTTGAACTGAGGAACCACAATCTCCACGAGGTTGAAGACATCGCCCGGTAGATGAAATGGCTGGATATCTACTCTATTCAACAACCTCTATACCCGATGCCATCAAAGCATTTTATACCACCCTCAAGGTACATCCTGACCAACCCAATACCATCACTGGAAAGGTTAAAGGCACTAAGGTAGTCATCACTCCCTCACTGTTGGAAGCCCTCTTTGGTATTTCCATCACCGGTCATACCTTTTCTGAAGTTGTCTCTGAGGATCATCAGAAATTAGGTATTATTAGTCCTCTGTGTCAGATGAAAAGAGGCACAATTGATATAAATCAGCTTTCCGCATTTAAGCGGCTCATTCATCTTATGATTAGCCACATCCTTCTTCCCCGCCAAGGCAATCATGCTATAGTCACTCAGCGGGATGGCAGTTTGTTATTTTGGGCCATTCAAGGACATCATGTCAATTTTGCCTCCTTCATTCTTCAGAAAATGCAGTCAATAGCCCAATTAGCTACAGTTCTTCCTTATGAGCCAATGCTCAGCATCATTTTTAGGCATTTTGACATAGGCCTAGACAATGAAATGGCTATTCCTCATATTGAGCCCCTTGGAATATCAAACATGAAGAGGAGTCAGTTTAAATTGGTTGATGGTCACTGGACCAAAGGCAACCTTCCTCCATGTTCCCATCATATTTTTGAGAACATATTATATATGTCATCCCCAACCGAAGTTCCACCTGAAGCACTAGCTGATGGGGGACCATCTAGAGCCTCAGCAGAAGCCCCAGCTGAAGCACTAGCCGAAGCCCCAGCTGAAGCACCAGCCGAAGCCCCTGCTGAAGTGCTAGCCAAAGCCCCATCTGATGCACCAGCTGAAGGATCAGCTGATATGCCAGCTACAGAGTCAGTCACAGCCCCACCTAGTGTTCCATCAACTGACATCCAGTGCAGTTCTCCTTGGTGACTCCAATGTCTTTGTTAAGGAAGATTCAATTCCTCAAGGGGAGATCCGAACCTTTATTGAGTTCCTTCAGCAATCCCTCCTTCTCAAGAGCCTCAAAGCTTCCACCAACCATCCATTGATGATCCCTACCCACCTCAGAGGGAGCAACCTCAGAACACTGCAGAACCACTACAGTCTAATCAGTCATATAGAAATCAACCTGAGGCTCATGATTAGCACAGAACTGAAGAGCCGTCTACTCTAGCTCTCTGGAAACAAGACATTGCAAATATCAAACATGAAGTTAGTAGACTTGGTTATCAGCTGGAGTCCATGAAGTCAGAGTTATCTTCTGAATTTGGTAGACTACATACTGCCATGATCACTCTCACCACCCTGGTTCAAGCAACTCTTTGCTCTCAACTCCATCAACCTCTTCTGTGCCACATACCATTCTCAGAAAGAAGTCCACTACCAAGAAGCCTCGTCCCACTCTGGCACAAGATGAAACCTCTTCTCACCAACCACCTACCTCTTCCCTTTTAAATCCAGAGTCACATCCATTCTCTCCACCTCCATCTCCTAAGCCTTCACAACCTCCGACTCCTGAACAGTCATCACCTCCACCTCTTGAGCCTTCACAACCTCCAGCTCCTGAATAGTGATCTCCTCCACCTCCTCCGACCTCACCACCCCCAGCCACTAAGCCATTCTCCTCTCCACCTATCGAGGATCAACCACCCCCTCCCAGTCAACCTGCCCCATCGCCGGTTCCCTCTCCTCCACCCTCCCAACCGACCCCCAATTCTCAGACCCATCTTGAGGTCAAACTCTAGGATATTGTCTTCAAAGTACCTCTGGGTCCTCAAGCCTCCTCCTCCAGACCATCCAAATCCAAATGTCACAAGCCTGCACTCAATGAACCTAAATACCCCCCATTGACTTACCACTTTCTTCACCACCCAAGAGTAGAGATTTACATAGAGTATCTCAAAATTTGGAAATATCATATGGCTCTTGGACTCTCAGCTCTGGACCTCAAAGACTGGCTATTCATACTAGTGGATCTGAAACAATTTGATGGTCAAGAACTACAACATCTGTTCGATACAACTGAGCATCTAACACAGGAACAATGGCTTAAGCAACATCCAGATAATGCCAAAGATTTTTTGAAGACCAATGCTCACTGAGTTAGGACAGGCCGACCTGTAGTCAGTTTGGATGACTTGTTTAAGCAGCAATCTCACTTTAAGCACAATGATTATCTAGACCTGGTGACAAGTCAAATTACAAGGTTCCTCCTCTTCAACAAACAAAGGTTGAATATTAAAATCCCTCACATATCTTATCCTCAGTATGATAAGCTCCTTAAATTTCATGCTCAACTTGATCCCTCCACTTCTCACATTCATGAGCTTGATCTCTACCCTTCTCTCATTGGTGCCATTGCTGCCAGTCCGTGTTGGGTTGAGTGTGTTTTGGAATTTTCTAAAGTTGTATTTTAATGATGACCAATGAACATCACTCTTACTTTGATTTTGATGATGACATATTGTGATTTTGATGATGATATGTTGAACATGTTATACATTTTATACATATCACAATAATGCTTAAACAACATATTTTTGATGTTTAATATCTCATACTTTAATGATAATATCTTGTACTAATGATTTATGTGTTAAATTTGCAGGTGTATACAGATTTTGTCATGGTAGTGTCAACACCATGTGTCGACACTGGGTCAGAGTCCTTGAAGGTTTTTCATGAAGACATGGTCAAGTGTGTCGACACAGCCCCGGTAGTGTCGACACTAGTCCCAGATTCCAGAAGACCCAGTTGCCAGACTGGGACAGTGTGTCGACATAGCCAGTGAGTGTGTCGACACTAGTCCCATCTCCCAGAAGACCTGTTTTGTGCAATTGGGACAGTATGTCGACACACTCAGTGACTGTGTCGACACACTCCGGCTGAAACTCAAAATCGTGAGTTTTAGCTGGACACGTGGCCGCTTGGGGTTCAAGGGAATCTGCCTAGGTTTTTGTGCCCACGTACCCTAAGGCTCTTTATGGACATATGGGGCTATAAATACCCATGCTTTTGGTACTCCAAAGGCATCCCACGCAAGACAAGAGCCAAGAGCTTTCTGGAAGAAGGGAAGGAGAGCGGGAAAAAGGCATCTGCATTCAGAGGAGTAGAGCAGCGCCTCCAAGGGAAGAATAAGGAGAAGAAGGAGAAGAAGAAGGAGAAGAAGAGAAGAAGCTCGTGATTGCAGCAGTGCTGATCTAGAAGGAGATCCAGCCGAGTCTGTATTTGGTCAGAGTGTTTAATTTCTCTGGGGAATCTATGTATGTGTTCTACACAGATCTCCTAATTCTATTTGTCTTTACCAATTCTATTATATTGAGATAGATCGTGCTAGAGGATCTATTCTCTAAGTGTGCTTGTTCTAGCATAACTTGGATCTATTGTGGTCCAGAGGTTTGAGTACTTTGTACTCTATTTTGGAGCCCCAGTGCTCTGGGTTGGAGCCGTTGTGCTCTGGTGCTTGAGCCGTGGTGCTCAAGGGCTTGTGAATTTGCTGAATTCACAAGTGGTCTTTGGAGTAGGTCGTTATGCCTATCTCCTGGGTTTCTTTGAGTCATCATACTCAAAGAGATTAGAGTCGTCGTGCTCTAGTTTGTACTGCACTTGTGCTAGTGGTTCCTCCGTTGTGAGGAGGTGGACATAGGAGACACAAGTTGTGTTCTCCGAACCACCTTAAATCTTCGGTGCACTGTGGTTTGATGTGTGGTTTGCTGTTCTTATTCACTATACTCACACACCACACTTGGATCTGATCGAATTATGTGTTTTACTTATTTTAATTCCGCTGCCATACACACAATTTCTTAGTTCTTTTATCAAAGTCACCTATCCGATCCCTAACAATTGGTATCAGAGCAGGTCAGCAGTCAAATCTATACTCTGAGGTGCTTTGGTGAATTTTCTGTATTTCAATTTTGATCACTTGCTCAAATTGCTGTGTGTTTTGGTTTGATTGTCTTTATCATGGACTCTAGAGGTTTTGTTGCTGAAGGTCATTCAATCAATAGGCCTCCATTTTTTGATGGTACTGACTATCCCTACTGGAAGAATAGGATGATGGTTTTTCTTAGAGCACAGAACTATGAAGTATGGAGAATTGTTGAAAAAGGACCAATTGAAGTCACTGGAGATGAAGATCAATGGACCAGGGAGCAGATCAGGAGGGTCACCTTGAACTACAGCGCCATGAACATGCTGCAATGTGTCATCCATCCAAAGGAGTATTCCATAATCTCTATGTGTAAGTCTGCCAAGGAGATGTGGGATAAATTAGAATTGCTTTATGAGGGCACATCTCAGGTCAGGGAGACTAAGGCTAACATGTTAGTTTCTGATTATGAGCTGTTTATCATGAAATCTAATGAAACTATATCTGAGATGTTTGCTAGGTTCATGGTTATCATCAATGGTCTTCGATCTTTGGGTAAGGAATACTTAAATGAAGAATTGGTAAGAAAAATCTTGCGTTCCTTATCTCCTATATGGCACACTAAAGCAATTGTCATTGAAGATTCAAAGGATTTATCCAAAATCACATTGGATGAACTCATTGGATCATTAATGACATATGAGTTAAACCTTAAGAGATCAGAAGAACACATGCTAAAAACAAAAACCATTGCTCTTAAAGCTTCATCAAGTAATAAAGGAAAATCTAAAGAAAATTCTGAGTCTGAGAAATCTGAATCTGATCATGATAATCTTGCTTTCATCACCAGACAATTTAAGGCATTTCTAAAATCAAACAAGAAGAATTTTGGTAATAAGAAAAATGTCATGTCTAGTAAAAAGAAACATTTCTCTCATGTTGATCATAAGAAAACTGATGAAATTCCTGTGTGTTATAGGTGTAACAAATCTGGGCATGTGAAGGCTGATTGTCCAGAAGGTAAGAAAGAAAAGCACATAAACCACAAGAAGGAGTTCCACAAAAAGAAGAACAAGGCCATGGTGGCTACATGGTCAGATGGTGAAAGCTCAGACTGCAATGAAGAATCCTCAAGTTCAGAAGGGAATGAAATCTGTTTCATGGCTGGAAGCAGCGAAGAACAAGTAGATATATCCTTTGAACTATTTACCATTGAAGATTGGCAAGAAGCATATGGTAGTTTAGTTGAAAATCTTTCTGATGTTAGAAAAGAAAATAAATACTTGAAAAGAAAAATTGAAAGCATTCTTCATGATACTTCATCATCTGTAAAGATTTCTGAATTGGAAGCTCAAATTTCAGACCAAATCAAAGAAAATGATGAATTGTTGATTTTTGTTGATGATCTGAAATTGAAAATTCAAAAATTGAACAAAGAACTCATCAATTTATCAAGAAATTTGAAGAAAAAGAAAAGGAAAATCATGATAATTTGAATCAAATTGAAAAAGTCAATCTTTGCATTAAAGAAAAAGAAGATATCATCAAGAACTTCACTCAAGGGAAAGACAATTTGAATGCTCTACTTGGAGTTAAGATGAATTCAAACAAGTTTGGCTTAGGTTTTGAACCACAAAATTCAAAGAAAACTGAGTCATCTCCAATGAAAATAAAATCATCAAAATCTTCTTTAATAAAATTTGTCAAGGCAAGCTCATCTGAAAACAAAGGAAAAATACAAAAACAAAAAGAATCTGAGAGGTCGACACATACCCTACCTAGGTCGACACACACTATACACAGGTCGACCTATCCCAGTCAGAGGTCGACCTACCCTTCTTATAAAAATCACAAAAACTTCAAAACAATCAATAATCATCTTTCTCATGGCAATTGGAATGTTTTCTCCTCTTATAATTCAAGATGGAATAAGTCTTGGAACCAAAGGTACAATGGTAACCAATGGTTCAATCATTATTTCTATCATTCATCTTTTCCTGCATATCAACAGCAATACATGCCAAGTTTTTCACAGTGGAACAAATCAACTAAGAGGTATAATGTTCAGAAAATTGAAAAACAAAAAGTTGAATCTTTTGTTTCAAAAAACACTGTGAAGAAAAATACACAAATTTGGGTTAGAAAAGATTTGTTATCTCTTCTCACTCAGGATGTTGGTACCAATCTCATGTGGGTACCAAAAACCTTTCTTGTCTAATTTGTTATGTGCAGGAAAGCCGTGCATCCAATTCCAACAACATCTGGATTCTTGGCAGTGGATGCTCACGGCACATGACAGGAGACAGAAATAAATTTTCATGCTTGATTGAAAAGGAAAGTGGATCAGTCATCTTTGGAGGTAAGAATAAATGAAAAATAATTGGCAAAGGAAAAATTAGTAAGTCTTGCATTACCTTAAGTGATGATGTTTGTTTAGTTGAGGGTCTGAATTACAACTTGCTTAGCATTAGTCAATTGTGTGACAATGGTCACAAGATTCTTTTTGAACATGATTCATGCAAAATAATTGACTCATCTTCTGAGAAAATTAAATTGATTGGAAAAAGAGAAAATAATGTCTACATGATTGATTTGTGTGATAATTTCTCTTTAAATGTTTGCTTGATTGCAAATAAAAATGACACTGCTTGGTTGTGGCACAAAAGGTTGGGTCATGCAAGTTTCACAACCATTAGTAAACTCATAAGAATGAATCTTGTACAAGGTCTTCCTGAATCTTTCCCAGTCATTAACAATCCTGTTTGTGGGATATGTGCTCAAGGAAAACAAACAAGAAAATCTTTTAAAGTGTTCAATGAAGTACTTACATCTAAACCACTTGAGTTGCTTCATATGGATCTTTTTGGTCCAACCAGAACTCAAAGTCTCAGTGGTAATAGATATGGCTTTGTGATCATTGATGACTTTACAAGATATACTTGGGTCTTATTCTTATCCCATAAAAGTGATGCTTGTTCAGAATTCAGGAAATTTTACAATTCTGCCTTAGTGGGTTTATCTTTCAAACTGAATTCTATTTTGACAGATCATGGGGGTGAATTTAAAAACAAATCTTTTTCTGATCTCTGTACTGAACTGAAAATTCTCCATAAGTTTTCTTCCCCTAGAACTCCAGAACAAAATAGAGTTGTCGAAAGAAAAAATAGAACTCTTGTGAAAATGGCCAGAACTATGCTCATTGAAAGTAAACTGTCTAAATATTTTTGGGCAGAAGCTGTAAATACAACTAATTTCATTTTGAATAGAGCATTAGTAAGACCAAAGATCAGAAAAACCCCTTATGAGTTGTTCAAAAATAAAAAGCCAAGTGTGTCATATTTCAAAATTTTTGGTTGCATATGTTTTGTTCACAATAACAACAAAGAAAATCTTGATAAATTTGATGCAAAAAGTTTTGAATCAATCTTCTTAGGTTATTCTGAAACTTCAAGAGCTTACAGAGTTTATATCTTAAAAAATAAGACTGTGGAAGAATCTTCACATGTCATTTTTGATGAAAATTTGCAAAAGATTGACATTTCTGATTTGTACAGAACTCAAATATGTGATGATGAAGATGAGTTTCTTGAACATCCATCTACAAATCTTGAAGATCAAGGAGTACCAAATGCACATGAGGTTCTTGAATTGCCAACTTCAAGTGATTCAGGTAATCATGTTCCTGAAAATCATGCAAACCCTGAGGTAATTTCTGAACCCAGATTTTTAAGAGACCATCCACTTGAAAGCATTGTTGGTAATTTGTAAGATGGAATAAGAACCAGATCATCTTTTCATTATGTCATAATTGAAGATTCTTTGGCACTACTTTCCCAAATTGAACCAAAAAATGTTGATGAAGCTTTATCTTGTGAAAACTGGATAAATGCTATGCATGAAGAGCTTCATCAATTTGAAAGAAATCAAGTTTGGGATTTAGTATCAAAACCTTCAGATTTAACTTCTGTCATTGGAACTAGATGGATTTTCAGAAATAAATTGAATGAATCTGGTCAAATTGTTAGAAATAAAGCTAGACTTGTTGCTCAAGGGTATAACCAAAAACTTGGTATTGATTTTGAAGAGTCTTATGCCCCTGTAGCAAGACTTGAAGCTGTTCGAATATTCCTTGCATTTGCTGCTTCTTTGAAATTCAAAGTCTTTCAAATGGATGTCAAGAGTGCTTTCTTGAATGGTTACATAAAAAAAATATCTTTGTCAAACAACCCCCTGGTTTTGAAAATGAAAAATTTCTCAATCATGTTTTTAAACTCAATAAGGCTCTATATGGTCTTAAGCATGCTCCAAGAGTTTGGTATGACCGGTTGAGCTCCTTTCTTGTAAATAAAGGCTACATAAGAGGAAAAATTGATCAAACTTTGTTTACAAAAACTGCAAAAAATCATTTTATTGATGTTCAAGTTTATGTTGATGATATCATTTTTGGATCAACAGATAATACTTTGTGCAATGAGTTTCCCATCTAATGCAATCTGAATTTGAAATGAGTCTCATGGGTGAACTTACATTCTTTTTAGGTCTGCAAGTACATCAAACTGCTGAAGGAATTTTTCTGAGTCAAACAAAATATGTCAAGGAGTTGCTCAAGAGGTTTGACTTCCAAAACATCAAACCATCCAACACACCAATGGCCACAAGTGTAAGACTTGAGAGTGATGCTTCTGGTAAGCCTATAAATGCTACACTTTACAGAGGTATGATTGGATCTCTTCTTTATTTAACTACCTCTAGGCCAGATATTCAATTCAGTGTCTGCATGTGCGCAAGATTTCAAGCAAATCCTAAAGATAGTCACATGTCTGCTGTTAAAAGAATTTTTAAATATCTTCTTTCTTCAAGCGATTTGGGTCTTTGGTATCCTGCTGGATGTAAATTAGACTTGATTGCATATAGTGATGCTGATTATTGAACGCGCGACATTGTTGACTGTGCACTCTCGTTGTTCAAAGTTCATTGCACAGATCAATATGTGCACTTCCTCTAATCTGTCTCACAAAAATTAAAACAACAAAGATGAACTAGCATGGTGGTGAGAACAGGTCATATCCACGGAGAATCTGAATAGAACTTGAATTTAAACTACTTTGACTTGAAATCATGCTATCGGACACATTCAATGTACCCTCACAGTTGAGGAATTAAACCGGTAGACAGAAATCTTTAAAAGAAAATTTTCAAATCAATGTACCCCTAGAGCACAGGGGATGAACAATCAACAAGAGTAATTCTCACAAGCACCAAATCACTACTCTCACATCTCAAAGAATTGACAGAAAATAGGAGCATGAATTTATGATACTATTCAAATAAACACCAACAAGACTTAAATTCTCAATGTGTTAACATTGAACTAAAAACATTCTTTCCACTGAGAACAATATGAATCATGAGAAGTTCATATCACTGTACCCTCAAAACTTGAGGGATAAGAAACAAATCAATACAAAGTAATATAAACTGCAATGTTAACTCCCAATCAGTCTAGAAAGAAGAAGCAAGAACGCCAAGAAATAGAAATCTCAAAATAAAATGTACAGAAGAACCACGCTCTCTGCTCTCTCAATTTCTGGTAGATCTCTACTACCTCCGGAAGCTCCACAGTGCACAAACCTCAGATGGCCGTGCTTCCAAACACCGGACAACACCAATCTTTCATTAAAAGAGCAGTAGAAACCCTCACAACCTAACTAAACCAACTCGAACCAATCCTTAGCAATCGCAAACCTCAGATGGTGAACAATCTCTCAAGAAGAAAAGAAGACTAGAAATTAACAACTGCACTTAATTGAATTCTGAGAAACAAAGAAATGGAGAAGCTACTGCATCCTCCTCACAGCAGATCATTCTCCTCTCGCTCAACCAACAGCAAGAAGAAGAAAAACCAAAGAAATGCAATCGCCCTCCTCACAGCAAAGATGTCGAACTCCTCAGCACAGAGAAATAAAGAAGATAGAACAGAAGAAATGGATTAAGCAAATGCAGAAGAAATGGACACAACAATGTCCCTGGATCGATCTTCACAGCATAAAAAAAATACAAATTAATTCCCAACAGTAGCAGTGATCCCCTGGCTATCACACCCAACCAATTCAATCTCACAAGATGCTGAACTCTGGAGTGCTAAAAAAATGTCGAACTGGAGAACTGGAGTCTCCCTCCCACCAATGCTAACAGAAGGAAAAGAATAGAACAAATAAAATGGCAAAGAAAATTACAAATCTGAATTAGCTAAGCACCAACTCTGCACTACGGAAGAACATGAAGAATAGACCAATCCAAACTACAGAAGAAAAACTCCAAAAATCTGAACTAGAAATTTCCCAAAACGATGAACTCCGAGAACCTTCAACTATTGTTCTGCTGAAAATGAAAATTACAGAAATTAAAGGACAGAAAACAAAACAAACTCTCTCTACTGGTGAACCAGAGAAACCAAGAAGAAACCCAACAGTACTACTAGAAGAACAGAAAGAAAATATAATCCTAAAAATTCCAATGGCCAAGCTCTCCCAAATCTGCAGAAAATGAAAATTACAAAAAGAAATAATAATAATAATAAAACTAAAAACTCCGAACTCCCTGCTATGCTGAAAGAAGAAGTACAAGAAAAATGACAGAAGAAAATTCTCACTACTCCCCACTGGCGAACCCTCCCTTAAGAACTAAATACAGAAAGAAAACTAAAATCCCCCAAATTTCTCCTTGCCAACCCCGGAGCCCCTGGACCTTGCCTCCTTATATAGGCAGCAGATCTGCCCCAAATCACCATGCTCTAGTTCCTCTTCTCGCCTCCGATCCGCACGTACCAGCCTCCAACATTGCTATGGCTTGCACTGCCCGATCTAGCCAACCGCCTGCCATCTTCACACGGGCGTCTCCACATGAGCCATCTGCCAGCCGCCCGAGCAGCCTCTGCTGCGTCCAGCTCGCCATGCCCAGCACTCCCCTGGTCCGCACCGCCTTCCACCATCTCCACCCAGCAGGCCCAGCCGCACACCAGCAGAAACCAGCCACCAAATCTGAAGGCCCCAACCGCTGCGCCATCTACACTGCTGGCCGCTTTGCACATGGCGCCCGGAGATCCTCACAGCAAGCTTCAAACCTCAGGCTTTCGGAGTCTTCTGATTTTAACAAGAAGAAAGAAAAGAGTTAGTGGTGTCCAGGTATATAAGAAATATTATTATTATTAAAATTGGGTGGGGTATTTACAAGTTTTATGTGTTTACAAAGTATTTACAAAAAATATAATTGCGATAAGAAGAATTTATTTACAATTGACTGTTATTTCTAAAATGAATCTAATTAGTCAATCTAAATTTTTTTTTTGACTTATTTGAATGAAATTTAACATGTACTCTAACCTAATATGTTTAAAATTTTATTTATGTATGAATGCAAATTAAAATCAGATGGCACATTATTTATAGACAAAATATGTCTAAAATCAACTAAATGTGTGAAATTTAACGTAAAAATTTATGTAGTTATCAATTATGTCGGGTGCAAACTTGATAGAAAAAGCACTAGTGGGTTGTGTTTATATCTAGGAGGGTGTCTTATTTCTTTGGCTTCCAAAAAGCAACATTCTGTAGCTCTTTCAACTGCAGAAGCTGAGTATGTTGCCGCTGGTAGCTATGGTACCCAAGTCCTTTGGGTCAAACATCAACTTCTAGATTATAATCACACATTATGTTTCATTCCCATTCTTTGTGACAACACAAGTGCTATAAATCTGTCCAAAAATCCTATTCAGCATTCCCGCACAAAACACATTGACATTCGACATCACTTCCTTCGAGATGAAGTCTCAAAGAATTCTTTTGAACTCCACTTCATTGACACAGAAAAACAAATTACAGACATTTTCACTAAACCTCTTTCAGAATCTAGATTCACTTCTCTTAGAATGGAACTTGGTTTATGCAAGTTTTCACATGTCTGAAATCTTCATCTCATCTCTTTGTGTAAATAAAAGCCCTTCTCTCTTGCAAATAAATTCCTACTTCTTAGTTGCATTGAAATTCTTGGTATATCAAATAGTGATTTGAAGAAAGGCAAGTTAGGCTTGTCTGGACACTTTCACTATGCGTGAGTATACGTCTCCGCCAAGTATCAAGATTCCTTTATGCAATTGTTGAGGGGGAGTATTTGTTGAGGGGGAGTCATTGTCTATTCTTCACTAATTTCTCTTGTCAATTGTTATCTTCACTGAGTCCCAATCATCAGAAGTTTTGAGTCATTGTGCTATTTTCTTATGAGAGAATTAAGACATTGAAACTAAACTCATTGTGCATTTAGTTTAATTTCAAAGATTCATTATCATTTCAAAGTTAAGCAATTTTAATACTGAATGTTTTTAAAATGATTTGCAAAACACTATTATAGGCACATGAGTGGCTTTAATATTACACTTGTGCATGTTTAAGCTTTATTTTACCACATGTTAAGAATAATTTTTTTAAATTCGTAGTCATGACTTGTATGGTCAAAGCAAACATATTCCTGTAAAACATCAAAAGAAAATGATCAACAATCTAGAAAGATACAAACAGAGCAATGCAAATTCTTGAACCACTGAGTAACCAGGTCATTTCACCTAAAAAGTGATATGTTTCGCGTCAAAAAGTGGAAATCAAAAATTTCAACTCTGTTCAAGATAATGAAAGTTAAAACACTGAGTAATCAGGAGATCTTGCATCTAATCAATGTGATCTCTTGCACTGAAAAGTGAGATTTAACTAATTTATTCTTGTATTCTTTCCCAGTTAAAAATGAAAGAAAATCAAATTGACATGATTGAAAAGCTTAAGACCTTCATAAAGTTCATGTATACTGAGTTTAGACCTATTATTTTACGTTGTGTTAAATTTAAAGCTCCTAACATCCTTGCTAAATATTTCTGCTCATTCATATAGGTCACTTTTCTTCACATTTACATCATTATTTTAACTACATTCAGATCATTATATTTTGCTATACTTTGTGTTGAGTGTGTCTTTGTGATTAAACTTTGTTGCACAATAACAAAAGCACAATAATTTCTCTCATATGTCAATATCACTTTGCCTCATTTATTTTGATCATTACTGACCATTCATTTCCTACATTTCATTAATTGATCTCTTACAATCTTTGGTTCTCTCTCTTATCTATCTTTTTGATGCTGTCAAAAAGGGGGAGAAGAAAGGTTTCTAGGGGGAGAAAGTTCAAAGGGTGTATATGGTCAAGAGGAGTTATTTATTGCAGTCATGGGAGATATGTTTTGTCATCATCAAAAAGGGGGAGATTGTTGGGTTGAGTGTGTTTTGGAATTTCCTAAAGTTGCATTTTAATGATGACCAATGAACATCACTCTTACTTTGATTTTGATGATGACATATTGTGATTTTGATGATGATATGTTGAACATGTTATACATTTTATACATATCACAATAATGCTTAAACAACATGTTTTGATGTTTAATATCTCATACTTTAATGATAATATCTTGTACTAATGATTTATGTGTTAAATTTGCAGGTGTATACAGATTTTGTCATGGTAGTGTCGACACACCCATTGATGGTGTCGACACTGGGCCAGAGTCCCTGAAGGTTTTTCATGAAGACATGGTCAAGTGTGTCGACACAGCCCCTGGTAGTGTCGACACTAGTCCCAGATTCCAGAAGACCCAGTTGCCAGACTGGGACAGTGTGTCAACACAGCCAGTGCGTGTGTCGACACTAGTCCCATCTCCCAAAAGACCTGTTTTGTGCAATTGGGACAGTGTGTCGACACACTCAGTGACTGTGTCGACACACTCCGGCTGAAACTCAAAATCGTGAGTTTCAGCTGGACACGTGGCCGCTTGGGGTTCAAGGGAATCTGCCTAGGTTTTTGTGCCCACGTACCCTAAGGCTCTTTATGGACATATGGGGCTATAAATACCCATGCTTTTGGTACTCCAAAGGCATCCCACGCAAGACAAGAGCCAAGAGCTTTCTGGAAGAAGGGAAGGAGAGCGGGAAAAAGGCATATGCATCCAGAGGAGCAGAGCAACGCCGCCAAGGGAAGAAGAGGGAGAAGAAGGAGAAGAGGAAGGAGAAGAAGAGAAGAAGCTCGTGATTGCAGCAGTGCTGATCCAGAAGGAGATCCAGCCGAGTATGTATTTGGTCAGAGTGTTTAATTTCTCTGGGGAATCTGTGTATGTGTTCTACACAGATCTCCTAATTCTATTTGTCTTTACCAATTCTATTGTATTGAGATAGATCGTGCTAGAGGATCTATTCTCTAAGTGTGCTTGTTCTAGCAGAACTTGGATCTATTGTGATCCAGAGGTTTGAGTACTTTGTACTCTATTTTGGAGCCCCAATGCTCTAGGTTGGAGCCGTTGTGCTCTGGTGCTTGAGCCGTGGTGCTCAAGGGCTTGTGAATTTGCTGAATTCACAAGTGGTCTTTGGAGTAGGTCATTGTGCCTATCTCTTGGGTTTCTTTGAGTCATCATACTCAAAGAGGTTAGAGTCGTCGTGCTCTAGTTTGTACTGCACTTGTGCTAGTGGTTCCTCCGTTGTGAGGAGGTGGACGTAGGAGACACAAGTTGTGTTCTCCGAACCACCTTAAAATCTTCAGTGCACTGTGGTTTCATGTGTGGTTTGTTGTTCTTATTCACTATACTCACACATCACACTTGGATCTGATCGAATTGTGTGTTTTACTTATTTTAATTCCGCTTCCATACACACAATTTCTTAGTTCTTTTATCAAAGTCACCTATCCGATCCCCAACAGTCTGCAATCTTCCCAGCTTCTCACAATGGCCATACGAACTCAATGCAAGAAACTAGTCAAATATTAAATTTCTCTATCCCTATTCGAATGTCTCCTTCTCATTGCCAGAAAATACTCCTCCCTTACTCATTCCATTCAGCTCATTCTTGCTCAAATGGAAAGGCTTTCTCTATATGAATGGCACAAATCCTACCCACTCTGTCCACTGAGTACACTTCTTTCGAAGGTAGCATTGATGACTATTTTGCCCACAAATATGCCACCTTAGGGAGACATTCCACTCCAATTTAGACTGACAAATTTAATCTCCACTATAAAGCAAAACATGATGCCCAGGAAGACTGCTACTTATGGGCCATGACTTCCACCTTTTTCTTCCTTCAAGCCAAAAGACAAGACTTTGTCCTTATCAAATTTCAACTCACACCTCCAACTACCACCACTATCCAAACTCTTTACAAAAGGCATATTGCATACCTTAAATGCTCCATAGGTCCAAATGCCCATATGGACTTTGCCCTTTTTGATAGATGCCTCCACGGAGCTGAGCATAACCTTCACCAATTCCTCCTCCCGTACTATCAAGCATTTCCTTCCACCCCTATACTTGATTGATGATGAGTTGTCACTCCCATTTTGTTGACATGACAAAAAGGGGGAGAGATGAAAGGAGATGAAATGCAACTTTGTAATGTAAAGAGGGTATCAAATTACAAAAGAAAGGGGGAGAAAACTTATGTATTTTCATATCTCTTATGTGTGAATATAGTTGCTTTGTTGTTGCATTTTCACCTTAATATATGTATTTTGTCATCAACAAAAAGGGGGATATTGTTGAACCTCTGCCCAACATATACATTGCATATTTACATATTTAATTCGTAACATACAGTAGTTTTGAAGATGACAAAATAAACATATATCTACTTATAAACAAACTAAATTTCTCTCTCTTACATAACATATAACAAAATCTCTAAAGCATATTTAGTTAAACAAATTATTCTTCTTAGAAAATCCTAAGTATAACTTTGTTAACCTAAGAAATATACGAAGTTCACTTTGTCATATTCGAAGTTCACTTCGTCATATCCGAAGCTCACTTCGTCATATCCGAAGTTAGCTTTGTCATATGCAAAGTAAAACACAAAGATCTAACTTTGACTGATCATGTTGAAATCATAATATCCGAAGTTCACTTCGTCATATCCGAAGTCAGCTTCGTCATATCCGAAGTTTACCTCGACATATACATCATATCTATTGTGTCATTTAGATTATAAATTATATCTTTTTCAAATAAAATGAAGAATATACAAATTGTATGATATCTTCTCATCATTTACATTTTATATCATATTCATGACATTTTAAATTTAGTAAGCTCACGGTTAAACTCTTGAAATCAAATACATTCCGAATTATGAATCTTTAGTACAAATGGTAAATCAACATATATTTTCATGCTTACTTTTTCAAGATCTTTGGATATAAAAATATCATGACACTATTTCTAAAAATATCATTTTTCTAAAAGCTAGAGTCAAAGTCTGCGAAAAAATCTTCTGACATCTACCATTAAGAAGATCCATATTGTCCTCTGATAGATCTGCACTCTCGATCTCTACCTACTACATATTTTATCTATATGTAGAATGTTTTTCAACAGAACATTAATTGCTGATAGTGGTCAACATTTGAAATATCTCACAAGTACCTATGATCATCTCCGTAGCTAACATACTGGATCCAGTCTAGTATATCTTGGAACTTGTATATTTTAAGATAAGAACGAAATAGCATCAACACAAAAGACTGTCTGATCAATGTGAATGTAAAAGACATGCACGTCGCTCCTAGAAGAAGACTTGCACATTGCCCTCGAAAGAAGACGTGAACGACTCTCTCTCTCTCTCTCTCTCTAATAGGTAGATTCACTTATGATCAAGCAACGACTATCTCTCTATCTCTCTAATGGGAAGATTCAAATATGATCAATCAACGACTATTTCTCCAACAGATAGAATCAAACAGTCCAAGCAACGGCTACAAAGATGAAGCCTATACATATAAAGACAGACGAAAGAAGCAATATACATGGGCGTGGGAGATAACAAGCCACATACAAGATAGCAAAAAGAGAGAGATAAGCATAAACTTGACAAGAGGTGAAAAAGGTGCAAGTGTGTTGCATCAAACTTCCTCTCCAGAGACATTGCATGGGCATTGCGTTGAAGTCTTGCCTGAGCATGCAATGAAGTAGCTGTTCAAATTTTGCCTTGAAAAAGGTTCTCTTCTTAGATTCAGGAAGTTGTTCTTCAGACTAAATCTCCTTCCTATTCTTCTAGTTTGGAGTCTTTCTAAAGTCCAGTTCTCCATATAGGGAGCTTGTTAAAAGTAAGTGCACCCCTTTAGAAAGGGAAGACTTGCTGAGCAGGGTGTGTACCCCTCTGGAAGAGGGAAGGCCAAGGTAGTCTTGGTAGTTTGTTCCCCTTTGTAAAGGGAAGGCTAGTGGTAGCTAGAGGATTATTTTTCCCCTTATGTAGAAGGGAAGACCGGTAAGTACCGAAGTGTTGTATCTTTGAAAAGATAGTGAAATCCTAAGTTTGGCTTGGGGACTGGATGTAGGACTTCCATTGGAAGGAAGGTTCGAACCAGGATAAAACTTGTGTGTCCTTTGTGGTTTGACTAACCCAAGTAACATGTGCTCTTAAGTAATTGATAATTTAGCTTCTGCGACGAAAAATATCTATTCACCCCCCATCTAGGTGAAAAGCTCTACTGTCACCGATCCAACACCTACACCTGCACACCTGAGCACTGGATTCCCTACTGCCCTTATTCTCCTGCCTCTTGTTATCTTAAGCATCAAAGGATTTTCTCCTAGGACAACACTTGCAACCCCCCCTCCCCCCGATCGCTTGTTCCCTTTTACATGTCCTTCAGGACATTTCCCTCACTACAATTCTCAAAAGTGCGTAGATAAAATGATAAAGTCCACTCAACTGTTTTTCGAACTCTACACTTCTTGTTGCTATTTGTAGGAAATGAAGAAGGAGCCATGGCACCTCATGGGAACTATAAGAATGTGAGCATCTACTACTGAGAGAGTGGAGTGGGCTCTCATGCTCCATCATGCTATGGGCCGGTAAGCAAATATCATTCCTCTGGGTCTCATCTGCAACATCCAATGGGTGGCTGCTAAGGCGACTACAATGCAAGAGCATCTCCAGATGCTAACAGAGGCATATTGGGGAACTAATCAATCTAAAGCTATAGTTGTTGCCATTCACACCGTACAACAACTCCACTGATGTAGCCGATCATCTCCACAGGTTCAAATCTTACATGATCTTCAATTAGGCATCATTGTTGTTAAGTGTTTGGTCTTCACCACCACCATCCAGGAGAACATTGTTGTTAAGACTGCTACCAGAGTCCTTACCATCAGGCAAGGACACAAGGAGTCCCTCTAGGACTTTGTCACCTGCTTCTATAAGGAAGCACTTCACATCCCTTGTCTTGACACCAGCATCACAATGACTGCATTGGCACAGGGCACCGGAGATGCCATCTTTTGACGGACCCTAGGAGTCTAGTCCCCCACAACTCTTCCAGGGGTTCTTGCACTTTGCAAAAAGCATGCCAGTTATGAGGAGAACATAGTTGCTCTCGGCTAAGCTTCGAGGGGCGACCCCTTTAAGAGAAAACGATTGGCTGAGCACCCATATCGTAACCATAAAAAAGATGGAGCACTATGATCAAGACATTTTCACGGGAGGGCCAACCTATAAGTAGTAAACCCCCCTAACTACTCCCCCAAATCAATTTCTGATGAAGATCCAAGACCAACCCTTCCATCGATGGCTTGGGGTGTGGGCATGGTTCGTCCCCTAATGACGATGTTGTGTCCACACATCTCAACTCCTTCAGGTTTGCTCCATTGCTTTGGTACACCTTTGTTCAGTTGATGAAGACGATTTATGCGCGTTGAGTGAAACGAGGAACTCAATGTGAAACTGAAGGATGAGTGATTGCCAGGGCCTTACTTGTGTCCAAGAAGGTGTTTAGATTGCGTGGTGGGATCACCTTGCTAGCAGTTGATGGTGAGAACATCGACTTCCCTATCTTCGACCAACCAAAGAAAGGAGCTCCATGGCGGTGTAGAAGGTTTGTCTACAGTAAAAGGGACTCAATTAGACTTTGAGAAGGTGTAGCAAGTGTTCAAAATGTAGAAACATAGACCCAAAAGGGGATCCTCATACCGATTAAGGGCTTGAGAAGATGGAGGGTCAAACACAATGACCACCCTTCTTCCCCCTTATTTTTGATTGAAAATCCCTTAAGGTGGGTGTGACCTAGGTGCGGAATGTGTGTAAAACATGGTAGCATGCAATAGATGACTATAAGAGAAAGAGAAGAAGAGAGGAGAAGAGAGGGAAGACTTCCCCTTTTGGTGGCATTTCAGAGCATGGAATAGCTCCTTCAGGGTTGTGGCAACTTCACCAGGAGACATAAGGTGTCATAGAAGAGGGAGAAAGCAAAGGTGAGTTGATCTCTCTTAAAGCTTGTTCTTTTCTTTCTCCTCTTTTTTCACTCTAGGCTCCAGTCAATTATGGTCTCCCCTCCTTTCTAAGAGGCTCAAGGGACGTATATGAAGGTGGTGGGGGCACACCTAGGTAGCCTAGGATGCTAATTGTGAAGAAACACACTTAGATGAGGTGGAGATCCAAGTGCAAGAGCCTACCCAATAAGGACATGCCATGTAGGCATTTAACAGGTCAAGAGGGGTGCCATGATGGCCTCGAGGCCCGTTGGGAATGGGCCTAATTGCAAGAAGGCCGGATGGGTAGGGTAGTGGCGAGATATGCGAGATATCCTCGGGAAATTCCCTAGAATAGGTAAACCCAGATTGATGATAGGATAGGCCGCCACCAACCTCATGCAAACGGTAGTCGATATTGTTGTTAACAAGGTCTGTCGTTAAAATGAAGTCAACGACAATCGATGTTGCCGTCTACATAAGATACGAGGTGAGTCAACAAATGGTGAAAATGAGTCTTGTTGGGCCATTGACCTCTGCATGGATGGTCAAAATCACGCGTCTATAAATGCCCCTTCAAGACATCTGATCTTTCATGGGAATGGAATGAATTGATCGATCAATGCCTCGAGAAAAGAAAAGACATGGTGATGTGGATCAAGGATTGAACAAGGAGGAGTGATGTACAGGGATGCGATGAATAACCAAGAGGGGACAGGTGAATTGGTTATTGTAACACCCCGAAAATTCTATTCACTAGAAAACTAGGAATAATTAGATTGTTAAATAAGATTATTTTCATGGGTTGTAGTTAACTTTAATTTAGGATTAATTGGTGATAATAAATGTTATTCCAGTAACGAACTCAGAGGTGCGAGCTCCGACAGGGCGACACTGAAATTCTATAACAAAAATAAAATCCGAGAACACCATAATTCTTAGAAAAATGTGGTGATATCAGAAATGTAAATATTCAGAATTGTTGACATATGGATTTCGAGGTTAAGCTGACGCAACTATTTTCCGGACGATTTTTCACCCAGTGGAAAATAAAATTTAAAAATTGAACTAAAATCACCATAATTTGTAAAACCTTTTCATTAGCCTACAGTTGAAATTTTAACATAAATGTACATCATTTGAATGTATTTATATAAGAATTATTGAACCAGCTGAATTATGGGCCATTTATGGTAAGGATTTTTGGGAATTATTCCGTACTTACGCAGCATGGGCTACGTAAGCCCATGTCATTAAGGGTTAAAATCCTTACACATTGGTGACTGATGTGTAAGTGTGTGAGAGGATGCATGAGCCATGTGTAGCAGTAAAAACCAAATAGTTTTTACTGTTACACCTGTGCATGGGAGGTGTCACTGTGCATGGTAAAGTGTTGGGTTATAAAAGCACCCCCTCACCCTTCATACGCACCTTTCCACCCTTTGTTCTTGCTTGACCTTGCACACCACAGCTTTTATTTCCGTTTCTTTCTGTTCCTTGCTGTTGGAGCTGCTGCTGTGGGAGCTGCTGGAGTAGTTTTTGCCATAGTGTGCAGCCGTTGCCTTGGGGAGACTACTACTGCTGTGTGCTACTGCTTCTTCTTCATTTGAATTACCATTTCTCCAACTGCATCGGCTGAGGCTGCCATTCCTGCAATTCTTTTACTTCCTTCTTTACACTGCTACTGACTCTATGTGAAGAAGAAGAATCTTCATTTTCCCTTCCCAGTCAGGTAGGTTCCTTTCTCTGATTTCTCTCCAGTCTTTTATTATCATACTTGTAGCTTCTTCATCCTTGGAAACCCATATGTTCCTATTTATCCCTGGTTCTGTGGAAAATTCTCCTCTTCTTGTTCCTTCTTCTATTAGAGCCTCAGAGTTTGAGAGTCTACCTTGATTCTTGTTACAAGGATTAGTAAAGCTTTCATAAAACTCTAATTATTGTTCATGTCTTAAGAAGTAGATTTTGTACTTAGTATGAATTTTGTTTCAGTTTTGAGAAAGAATTGCATGTAGGAGTAGATATGTTCCTACAAAGTCTTTTTCTACAAGTTCCCAATTTTATGCCATTCATATGCAAATCTTGGACTCCTATTGTCTATGCTTCTTTCCTTCATATAAGTGATGTTTAGAACTATGTACAAGACCCTCTTTGATGTGTTAAACATATTTGGATTCATAGGAACCTTTCAAAGAGTCTTTAGAGTAGTGTAGATCTATTTCTGGAAGCTGGACTTGCAGCTGTCGACAGATGGAAATCATCTGTCAACATGCCTCAAGCTCCCAGAACCCAAACCTTCTGAAAAATCAGTAGCTGTCGACATATAGCTCTTATCTGTCGACAGATGATCCTGATCTGTCGACAGATGACTTTTGCCTGTCGACAGGCATTGTTCAAATTCCAGAAACATGGTTCTGGAAACCAGTAGCTGTCGACAACTACCTTCTAGTTGTCGACAAATGCTGGCCTGTTATGTTTTCAGCACCAATTCTTGTCCCATCCCCTGAAGACTCACTATATTATTGACCCCACAAGTTGTTATCTCATTTTCTTGGACTCTAAACTACTATATTACCAAGATGATTTGATTACTCATTCAACAAAATATCTTTTGAAATTCTATCCCTATTATGCTCATGAAATATAACTTATGATCTGAAGACAGTGCTCTCTTCAAAGAGGGTTTAGGATCACTTGTGGTAGCACTAGTCACTTGTGATCAGCTGTGGGCGACAGTTTATAGTTAAATCCAAGTCAATGGACTGATGATGGTGGGTAATAAACTCCGTTCTTGCGTAATGAACAAGATCCAAGGTGCTGGAATCGCCTAGGCACTAAGGATGTATTTACGTTATTTAGTAACCTCTTGAGAGCAGTATGATGCCTGTCGAATTCATTTCGAAATCAAGTTATGATCTGAATTTTGAAAGACATATATGACATTTGTTCTGAAATTTGTTTGAGCTCGTTATGAAATCAAATTGAGCTATATGTTTCTGTTAAGTATGAAGTTCCTGAGCAAACATGTTTTTTGATCCATATATGCTTACTTTCACCTACTGAGTCCTCCGACTCATGCCTTTGTTTCCTCCACCCCCCCTTTCAGATTGAAGGTGAGTGCAATCTCAGCTACAGATGATTCACAATTCCGCTGCTGATGAAGAAGACATGAAGAAGAATAGCATAATTTTAGTAGTTTTTTTAGAGATTTTGTTGTATTGTTAAGAGTCTAAAGAGAGAAAGCTTGACTTTATGTAATTAATGGGTGATAATACCTAGTTACTCTGTTAATGTATAGTACTTTCAAAGATGCCTTTGTGGAATGGTTTGCCGATCTTGTGCATTACACGGATTTGTCTACCGATAACGAAATTTGTCAGCGTAACCCCTCTTCCGATCAAAAGTTATGTGATATGTATATGTGTGTGTGGGTCGGAGGAGGATGTTAGAGAGGTGGTATCAGAGCAAGTTATGGGTAATAGACATCTCTGTGATCATTTTCACAAAAGAAATAAATAAAACATTTGTGTGTATTCTAGAATTTCTGGAGTATCATTGTTAGAAAAATTTAAGAAGATGGAACCTCCGGCCTTCAAAGGAAGAAGTCAACCCGAGGTGGTAAAGGGATGAGTTAGAGAGATGGAAAAAAAAATATTTAAGGCAATTAAATGTAAAGAAGAAAACAAGAGTTCAGGAAAATTTGAAGCCACAAGGAAAAGTGACTGAAGCTATTAGAAGTAGTTTTTTATGTATAAGTCAATAGGACTAGAATATAGTGATAAATACTTGAGTTTAGTTATTATAGCATGTCAAAGCTTGGTAAGTTTTGCCAACCCATGTAATTTGGTAAGGTTGAATTATGGAGTTATGTACTAGAAACTTTATGAGATAAATAAGATCTTTTACTGTTTATCATCATATTGACAATACTTATCATTCTTGTCATACTTTATTACCCTTCCCAAGGGAATATGTATTTATATAACTCTCTAAGGATTAAGGTTATTCCTTAGTGGGGGAGACTTTAAGTATAATATGCTATTAACAAGGATCTGCTCAATACATAATACCCTATTACCAGAAATAAAGAACATAGTGAAGGTTGCATCTAATTGAACCTATAATCACAATATGGCTCTTTAATAACTAGAAATGCTAATATTCAGATCCCCATCAGCTGACGATGTTATGATAACAAATGATATAGAGGGTGTATACATCATATGACATAATAAACATGACAAGATTTGTAAGACTAATATGGATTAAATAAAATTTAAAAGGTTGAAGACTTAATTTTTGTGATCCTTCCCAAACTAGTCAAGGAGTTTGGAGGACCAAACTCTTTTAGTGGGGGAGAGTTGTAACACCCCGAAAATTCTATTCACTAGAAAACTTGGAATAATTGGATTGTTAAACAAGATCATTTTCATGGGTTGTAGTTAACTTTAATTTAGGATTAATTGGTGATAATAAATGTTATTCCAGTAATGTACTCAGAGGTGCGCGCTCCAATAGGAAGACACGGGAATTATGTAACAAAAATAAAATTCGAGAACACCATAATTCTTAGAAAAATGTGGTGATATCAGAAATGTAAATATCAGGAATTGTTGACGTATGGATTTTGAGGTTAAGCCGACGCAACTATTTTTCGGGCGATTTTTCACCCAGTGGAAAATAAAATCTAAAAATTGAACTAAAATCACCATAATTTTTAAAACCTTTTCATTAGCCTACGGTTGAAATTTTAACATAAATTGACATCATTTGAATGTATTTATATAAGAATTATTAGACCAGCTGAATTATGGGCCATTTACGGTAAGGATTTTTGGGAATTATTCCATGCTTACGCAGCATGGGCTACGTAAGCCCATGTCATTAAGGGTTAAAATCCTTACACGTTGGTGACTGATGTGTAAGTGTGTGAGAGGATGCATGAGCCATGTGTAGCATACTGTTACACCTGCGCATGGGAGGTGTCACTGTGCATGGTAAAGTGCTGGGTTATAAAAGCACCCCCTCACCCTTCATACGCACCTTTCCACCCTTTGTTCTTGCTTGACCTTGCACACCACAGCTTTTATTTCCGTTTCTTTCTGTTCCTTGCTGTTGGAGCTGCTGCTGTGGGAGCTGCTGGAGTAGTTTTTGCCATAGTGTGCAGCCGTTGCCTTGGGGAGACTACTACTGCTGTGTGCTACTGCTTCTTCTTCATTTGAATTACCATTTCTCCAACTGCATCGGCTGAGGCTGCCATTCCTGCAATTCTTTTACTTCCTTCTTTACACTGCTACTGACTCTATGTGAAGAAGAAGAATCTTCATTTTCCCTTCCCAGTCAGGTAGGTTCCTTTCTCTGATTTCTCTCCAGTCTTTTATTATCATACTTGTAGCTTCTTCATCCTTGGAAACCCATATGTTCCTATTTATCCCTGGTTCTGTGGAAAATTCTCCTCTTCTTGTTCCTTCTTCTATTAGAGCCTCAGAGTTTGAGAGTCTACCTTGATTCTTGTTACAAGGATTAGTAAAGCTTTCATAAAACTCTAATTATTGTTCATGTCTTAAGAAGTAGATTTTGTACTTAGTATGAATTTTGTTTCAGTTTTGAGAAGGAATTGCATGTAGGAGTAGATATGTTCCTACAAAGTCTTTTTCTACAAGTTCCCAATTTTATGCCATTCATATGCAAACTTGGACTCCTATTGTCTATGCTTCTTTCCTTCGTATAAGTGATGTTTAGAACTATGTACAAGACCCTCTTTGATGTGTTAAACATATTTGGATTCATAGGAACCTTTAAAAGAGTCTTTAGAGTAGTGTAGATCTATTTCTGGAAGCTGGACTTGCAGCTATCGACAGATGGAAATCATCTGTCAACAGGCCTCAAGCTCCCAGAACCCAAACCTTCTGAAAAATCAGTAGCTGTCGACATATAGCTCTTATCTGTCGACAGATGATCCTGATCTGTCGACAGATGACTTTTGCCTGTCGACAGGCATTGTTCAAATTCCAGAAACATGGTTTTGGAAACCAGTAGCTGTCGACAGCTACCTTCTAGTTGTCGACAAATGCTGGCCTGTTATGTTTTCAGCACCAATTCTTGTCCCATCCCCTGAAGACTCACTATATTATTGACCCCACAAGTTGTTATCTCATTTTCTTGGACTCTAAACTACTCTATTACCAAGATGATTTGATTACTCATTCAACAAAATATCTTTTGAAATTCTATCCCTATTATGCTCATGAAATATAACTTATGATCTGAAGACAGTGCTCTCTTCAAAGAGGGTTTATGATCACTTGTGGTAGCACTAGTCACTTGTGATCAGCTGTGGGCGACAGTTTGTAGGTAAATCCAAGTCAATGGACTGATGATGGTGGGTAATAAACCCCGTTCTTGCGCAATGAACAAGATCTAAGGTGCTGGAATCGCCTAGGCACTAAGGATGTATTTACGTTATTTAGTAACCTCTTGAGAGCAGTATGATGCCTGTCGAATTCATTTCGAAATCAAGTTATGATCTGAATTTTGAAAGACATATATGACATTTGTTCTGAAATTTGTTTGAGCTCGTTATGAAATCAAATTAAGCTATATGTTTCTGTTAAGTATGAAGTTCCTGAGCAAACATGTTTTTTGATCCATATATGCTTACTTTCACCTACTGAGTCCTACGACTCATGCCTTTGTTTCCTCCACCCCCCCTTTCAGATTGAAGGTGAGTGCAATCTCAGCTACAGATGATTCACAATTCCGCTACTGATGAAGAAGACATGAAGATGAATAGCATAATTTTAGTAGTTTTTTTAGAGATTTTGTTGTATTGTTAAGAGTCTAAAGAGAGAAAGCTTGACTTTATGTAATTAATGGGTGATAATACCTAGTTACTCTGTTAATGTATAGTACTTTTAAAGATGCCTTTGTGGAATGGTTTGCCGGTCTTGTGCATTACACAAATTTGTCTACCCATAACGAAATTTGTCAGCGTAACCCCTCTTTCGATCAAAAGTTATGTGATATGTATATGTGTGTGTGGGTCAGAGGAGGGTGTTACAGTTATCACCCAATAAAAAAAAATCTTTTAACACAAAATAGATTAGACTAAATTAATCAAACCTATTATGTGATATACACAACGCAATATAATAGGTATATAGACGAAACCAACTATCCTACCATGTATAGAACGAAGGTAGAAAAGATGGATCAAATCACACATGCACACATGTATTATATTATTATTGCGATTACTGGTTTAATCTTTATGAAATCATTTAATGACAATAGATGAACACATGATCTACACTGTGATATTCTCTTTGTTATCTGTACGATAATTTATCCAATGTGCATTGTACTTCTTTATTCCTTTGTTTAATATTTCTGACATAAATATTTTTGAAGATCAGTTTCATAGTTTATCTTTTCAAGATAGCTACGTGTCTTTCAAAGACACGTGTTAGCATTCTTCAGAATGACTAGTTTTCATATTTTAAGGAAAAGCTCCTTTGGAGATGTATTGCGTGCCAAGGAGGTGTCCATTCCTCCTTGATTGCTCACCTAAATTTGTACTATTCAAAGGAAAAATTGTATGTTTGGAACTGATATTTATCTCTTGCAAACGACTTGTCCCTTACCCTCTTATATTATTTTATCTCTCACAAGTCTAACCCCGAGAAAGAGAAAAGACTTTGCATGGGTATGGTGTGTGCATTTATTGCAGCTGTTTGCAGAACCATGCTGCTACCCAAGTAGCTTCGAGCCCGTTAAGAAGCTCAAGATCTGATGGACCTCTCAAGCTGTCTTCCAGTCACAACGTCCAGAGTTCAAACGACTACATTCAAACGGGAAGCTAAAGACTGAAGGTTATATAAGAAGCTGAAGTTTGAAACAAGATAGGAATGAACAAGCAATGCACATACACACATAGAGAGACATACATACGTGAGTGCATACAAGAGAGAGAAGTCTCCGCACTCACGAAAGAAAGAGAAGAGCACACAAGATCTGAAAGAGAGCCTTCTATTCAAGCTACAACTTTCCGCTCTCTTATATTCAAAGCTTTTGGGTGGTGGTCCACTTGTCTGTAATTCTTCTCAGTCCACCCTCAGTCGTGCAGAGTTAGAGAAGTCACTCTTATTTGTACAACTCTTTCTGATCTTCTGTGTTTGCTCATCCTTCTTAGCAGACACATTGTGTTCATTTCAGTGTAGAAACCAACATGGGGTTTGTTCCCTGTAGTGCCCCTCTGTGAAGGGAAAACTTGTTTGGGTGCAAGTGGGTGTAATAACTCTCAGGTGAGAGAAGACCAAGTGTTCTTAGCAGTTAGTGAAAATTCCAAGGGGTGCTTGGGGACTGGATGTAGGACTCTTGATTGATAGGAGGTCCAAACTAGGATAAATTCTCTGTGCACTTTGAGTGATTGTTTTTGTCAAGTTTTCACTTGTTTCACACACACCACACTAACTACTAACGATACTATCTAGTGTTGTCTTATTTTTAGATAAGTTTTTAATAGTGCAAGAAGTTTTATTCAGCCCCCTCTAGGACATCTAAAGCTCCATCTCGATTCAACAAGAGCGAGTTCGGAAATCATTAAGAACAATTAGAATAGAGGTTCATGTTATTATAGCTTTTACATGGGTTGATGACTTTTAGGCCTCTGGACAAACTAAATGATATTGTAACAGATCAAGACATACAACACGTTTAATTGTACAACTAAAGAAGCCAGTTTCGGGATGGCCACTGAATCGCAACGGGTTTAGGCGTCGCAATTATGGAGGCCGTACACAGTCCAAATAAGACTCTATCCATTTGCTACGAAAACATTAAATCGCGACGTGTATGTCGATCGCCTTCATATCGCGACAAGCCAACATGTCGCTACGATATTCAAAACGTGACGGGATGCACGATCGCCTTTATAATGCGATTGCAAGAAGGTCACTACAACTCCAAATCACCATGACGCGATGCGTTGCGTTCTAGATGTAAGACCTGGCTTCCCGGCTTTTCGTCCGCCGTCTGGGATGACTGGCCACTGACGCGTCCAGGCTGGGCGACGCGTCAGTGTCGCGTTGGGGGTGCCCGACGTGACAGTCATCTGTGTTGCGGCGAGCTTGTGGGTCGCATTCTGGTCGCGCTCTGGCTCTCCATCGCGTCTTCGTGTCGCGCCCGGTCAACGGGTCACGACTGCTTTATGTCGTTTCGGTCGTCTGAAGCCTGTCAGGGTGGCAGGTGTGTCAGTACGGCTTGTCGCGTTGTCGCGGCGCCCTTGGGGGGCGCGTTCTTATCGCGGTCCGTTGACCCGTCGCGTTAAGGTTGTTAACGGGACGGGGCGGTCTGTCGCGTTCTGGGTGTCGGGCGCTTAAGGCGCATGCTGGCTACCCCTTCCCCCTCTCTCTCCTCTTCTTCCCTTTCCCCTCTTCTCCGGCGATGGGGAGGCTCCCCTCCGGCGATCCGGGCGTGGTGGCGCCGGCGGCTCGTGGCGGAGCGTTGGAGCAGTGTCGTGGAGTGAGGAGGACGTGGCCATGCATCGTGAAGGGCCCCTCGTGGGTTTGGTTCTTCATTTAAGGTAGGGATTTCTTGTGAATCCGGGTGGATCGGGAGTCCTCGGGGTTTTGTAGTTAGTTTTACAGCTTTCCCCATGCTCCCCTCCCCGTGTGTGCATGTTTGTATGGTCTTGGGCGGCCCGGGATGGAGCATCCCGTGGTCTGCCTCCCGACTGATGTCGCGGCCGCGGTGCGCGTCGCAACATCAGTAGAGGCATCGCCCCGGTCGGGCGCGACCTTATCGCGGCACGGTTGGCGGTCGCGATAAGGGTCGCTGTCGCGACCTAGTTTCCCCATCGCGACAGGGTGGCTGTCGCGACGCGCTGCCCCGTCGCATCAGGGTTCGTGTCACGGCGCCCTTCCCCATCGCGATGGTATCGCGACGGCCTGTGGGGGCGCGACAGTGCCTGTGTTGCCTCGGGTGGTTTCCGTGGCCGGTTTGTGTGTCGGCCTGTGCCCCAGGGCAGGCTGTGCCCTCAGGACCTTCTGGTAGGGAACGCGGTTGGTTGCCTCCCTGCGTTCAGTGACCGAAGGTGACACCTTCATGGCCGTGTCCTGGCAATGGTGCCAGGAGGGTCGCGTTTGACTAACAATCGATTGACTAGCGGTCAATCGATTGTTAGCAGAGCGATGGGCTTTCTATACTTCTGGTAGTGCTCCAAGGTTTTGGCTCACTCGTGCGTGTTTTCTTGGCCGACGACCCTTTTGAGGGTCCGTGCGTGCCTGTCGCTCGCTGGGCTTGTCGTGTGTTACAAGCCAGCAGTTCGGCGTGGTTTTGTTGTGTTGCCCCGCCTGTTCTCTGTTCGCCCGGTGCTTGGCACTTGAGGGCTTGTCCCGTTTAAAGGTTGTCTCCGTTTCCTGGGACCCCCATCCTCGAGAGCCCATTGAGGGAGGTATCCGGGCTACGAGTGTGCTTGAGTTGGCAGCCCACGTGAGCGGACTCTAGAGCTGAGGGGAAAATGAGGTTGGGCAGCGACGCTGAGTCGTTTATAGAGCTCTCTTGTCTGGGTATGGGACGCCGAGGGGTTCAGAGTGCTTTCCTGGCGTAGACCAAACAGTCCTTTGTCTCACTGCCTGTCTCTGCGTTGGTTCTGGAGCCACGTAGTGGTGCTAGGCGTGAGGCCGCAGCTTGGCCAGGCTGCGGTGTTGCGTATGTTGTGTGTTTCTGTGGCGGCTCTGTCTCGCCCCTGCGCGGGGGTGGAGGCAAGAGCTAGGCTAGCGAGAAGAGCGCGTGGACTGCGGGTCCCCCCTCTTGGTTGCTAGCGGCGGTGGCTTGGTTGCTGTTGTTGTGACAGAGTTTTCCTCACGACATTTCCAAGTGTTCCTCGTTGCCCGAGCTTGCACGGCGGTTATAGCCTGGCTGTGCCTAGTTTTCGTGGGCGTCGTTGGTCTGGCCTTGGGCAGACTCGTGCTTCTGGTGGTTCCCGCTTCGGTGTTCTCTCGGTTCCGTGGTCCCGTTCTTGGGTGCCAGCCCGTGATGGCACCGGCGTGTGTAGCTTCCCGACCTGGCGGTGTGTCCGGGGTCCGGGGTGGTTCTGCTTGTGTGCCCTCGACCTTGTAGAGGCCTGAGGTGGCCGTGCTTGCGGTGAGACGTCGTTCTCACTTGGTTGTTCAGTGGTCTCGGCAGGTGTGCTAAGCACTGCTTCCGCTTTGTGCCCGACTCTGTTGGTTTCTGCGGGAGTCGTGTGGGTGCCACGACCTTGTTTGGTGGTCTTGGTGTTGTACTGTTCTCTTCCGCTGCTTAGTAGTACCATACTGTAGGTGTTCCTCGATTTACAGCTTTCTAGTGTAGTTTCCTATTTTCGGAGTTCCTGCTGCTCTGGCCGATGAGGGACTGGTAATCCCTACTGGGCCTTGTTTGCGAGGCTCACCGCCCCCCCCTAGTTCCTTCAGCTAGGGGCTCGTCGTCGCGGGAGCTCGGTGTCGGACGGGTTGCGGTGGCGGCTGTGGCGCTGTGTTGTTGTCAGCAACAGTGAGAGCGAGTGTTGTGAGCTCTTGTAGCCGAGTGAGCTGAGTGCTGTGTTTGCAAGTTCTCGGGGTATGTCCCTTATGGACTGCACCTTTCTTCTCGTACCTGTGCTTTTGCTTGGGACGCGTTGTACAGACTTTTGTATATTGTACAGATTGTTATAGTTATTCGAATTCAGTACATATCTCACTAGACTATTTCCTTATAACCCTTCCGGGTCTTCGGATCCGTGGGTGGCGGCGCGACCTTCGGGGCCCCTGGTGAGGGTTGACAGAGTTCTTCTCTGTTGGTTCTGGCGGGAGTGAGGTTTCCCCAGAACTATGGTGAGGTCGTTTCTGTTGTTGCTATGCTACCTCAGAGTCTGAGGTATGCTGTTGGTTTGGCTGGTGCGTTCTGGAGGGTTTTTCCCAGAGTGGTGCCTTGGTGGTTCTGGTGGAGGTTCTCCCAGGACCGGCTCATGTTGCTTCTGTAGTTCTGCTTGCTGCAGTGTTCTCTCTGATGGTCTGTGTTCGTTTCAGGCCATTGTTGAGTTGCCCCTGTGGTTCGAAGTGTGTCGTTTTGTTGGGCTGCGTTCTGGTGAGGTTCTCCCAGGACGGCTCTTGGCGCTTTTGGTTGAGGTTCTCCCCAAAGCTGCTCTGTGTTGTTTTGGTTGTCGTTGCTCTCTCTCTTCGTAGAGATGAGCTGTCGTTGTCGCCTGTTGGACTGTCTGTGTTACAGTCTGCCTGGGCGTTGTCGGTCAAGGCGTTGTGCGCTTGGCTGTGCGTCTGGCCTCTGCGTTGGCCAGCTTGTGTCGTTGTTGTTTCTAAGCTTCTCGGTTACGCCGGTGGGACTTAGTGTCCCCGTGGCTTGGATGGTTTGTTTCGTTTCTCGCGCCCTGCGTGCTCTCCCAGATGGTAGTCTGGTGAGTGTAGTGGGTGTATGGCTGGCTATGCTTCTTATGGAAGTGTCAGTCTCGCGTTGTGGTTTTGCCTCTCGCGTGTGGAAGAGACTCGTACGTGTCTCCTTCCTCTGCTTTTCGTTGGTTGCTCGAGGTGGTGATGCTCCACTGTGGTGTTGTGTCGCCGGGGTGCGCATCGTTGCGACCTTCTGGTGGAGTCATCTTCCCTTAAGTTGTTTTTGGGTTGAGCTGGTTGCTCCCCTCGTGCTGTCGTTTCCTTCTGGCACAGAGGGTCGGTGGACTTGTTTGTGCCGTTTGTTGTCGAGATGTGTTTTTGCTGCCTGCCTAAACAGTTGGGGAGTTGGATCCCTGCTGGTTTAGTGCGAGGTAGTTTCGTCCCTGTTGGATTGTTCCCGTGAGCGTTGTTCAGCTGTGCGTTGGTTTTCGTGGTTGGCTTGCTTGTGCAAGCGTTGTTCCGGTGTGCGCTCGATGGTGCCTCGGCTTGTGCCTTGGAGGCAGTTCATGTCATCATTTTGGTGTTTGGCCTCTCTATCGGTCGCGATAGAGGTGGTGCTTCTTGCTCTTGCGCACCAGGGAGTCGCCGTGGCTTTCACTCCTTGCGCGGCAGAGTCGATGTTTCGTGTTTTGTGCGCTTCTTGGAGCGGACGTGGTTGTCACGCTCTTGAAGTAGTTATCAGCTTTCTGTGTGCTTCTGTTGTGGGTCTCTGGTAGAGAGTCCCCTTCGGTGGGCCCCGTGTCGTCTAGGGCCATTGTGCTGCTGGGTGTGCTGCACCTTGAGCGTTTTCTCCGATGCTCCGTGTTTTGTGCCTCAAGGGCTGGGGCCGGCGTGGTCTGTTGTGCCCTTTCAGGCTTGCGGTTCTTGGCATGTGGCTTTTGGCAGGCCTCTTGTGGAGAGTCATTCCTGTTAGCCGTGGTGTTGCTTTGGCTGCTGGTGCACCTGTGTTACACTTTGTTTAGCTTTTGGTGCTTGTGGTAGCACCGTGTGCTCATGTGTGAGTGTTTCGGTTTTGTGCCGTCTGGAGCCTTGGTGCATTGTGTTGTACCTTGGGTGGCTCCAGGTGCTTGTGGTAGCACCACGTGTTGTGTCGTGTGCCTATTCGTGAGCTTCGTGCGTCGTTTCACGAGTTCGCTCGATGTTGGAGGCATGGGGCTTTCCGCCTCTGGGACACGTGTGCTAGCCTGAGCCTTGTGGTTGTACCGATACTGCTGTGGGGTGGCTACTTTTCCTCGTCTAGGTAGCCCTATCGGTGGTACGCCAGGCGTTGGTTGTGGCCTGTGTCTCGGTTTTCCCCCTCGCTTTCGGAGCGAGTGTGTTTAGTTGTGGTACCCTGCTTTGGTCTGGGTCCCTCTGAGGTCGACGTGTTATTCTGGACCTCTGCGGTTGTTTCGGTTCCCGCGTGGTTATGTGTCTTTTCGTGGTTGGCACGTTGGTACCCACGCTGAGCCTTATGTGCGCGTGCGGGCGTGTTGCCAATCCCTCGTTGGTTCTCCGCTGTGTGTGGTGTTGGTGAGTCTGGAAGCCGATGGTGGAGTCTCCTGTCGGTTCGTCTGGCGACAGTGAGGCTTATTGGCTTGCTAGTACTCGACCAAGTGATTCATCGGCGTTGTGAGGTGCCAAGTTCTGGCTTGACTTCAGACGTCCTCTGTGTTTCCGTTGTGGTGTGCCACGTTGTGGAGCGTGTGACTCCTAGTTTTTGTGGCTCCGCGTGCGTTGGGTGTCCTTGTCGGACCATGAGGACGGTCTGGGTGAGACCTAGTGGTGACAGTGGATACCGTTTTCGCGTGTTGAGGTTTCTCCGCGTGCATTTGCTGTCCCTGTTGGATCGCGAGGAAGGTCTGGGTGAGACCTAGTGGTGGCGGTGGACGTCGTTCCGTGTGTTGCGGGTCCTCCGCGAGCGTGTTGTCGCTCTGGTTCTGTCTCTCGCGTGGCCTCTCGGTTGGGCTGGTGACCGGTACTGGCTGCTGCTAGTAGCGTGAGGCCGTTTCCCTGAGACTTGTGGTTGGCTCTCAGGTGGTTCTTGTGTGGTTGTCAGCAACGGTGTGCTCTGTCGGGTTTTGCTGGCGACAGAGTGAGTTGCTGACCGGTGTTTCTCGTGTTGCTATCGGCAACCGTGTCCTCTGTCGGGTTTTGCTGGCGACAGAGTGGGTTGCTGATTGGTTGGTCCCAACAACGAGGTCTGTTGGTGGTTGCAGCCGTGTAGTTTTCGGCTGGCTTTTTCCGCTGTTCGGGCCGGGTTTGGCATCGCTCGACACCGATGGGGTTGTCGTTCCGTCTGGGCGCCCCTTCGTGTGGCTGGAGTGAGCCGTTGGTTCCTCGGCTTGGTGCTCCAGGCGTGTTGGAGCATGTTGTGAGCCGTTGGGTTCTCGATTCTGTGCTTCCCGTGTGTTTGAGGCTCGGTGTGTGAGCCGTTAGTTTTCCGGCTTCGCGTGCCGCGCGTGTTTGGCTATGCGATTGCTGCCACGAGGAAGTCCTGTTGAGACTTAGTGGCTTATTCGCATTGGTCTTGTGTTTGCTCCCCGTGTTTTGTTTCATGCCTCGAGACCTTTTGGGCTTGTCCCAATTTCGAGGACGAAATTATTTTAAGGGGGGTAGGATGTAAGACCCGGCTTCCCGGCTTTCCGTCCGGCGTCTGGGATGACTGGCCACTGACGCGTCCAGGCTGGGCGACGCGTCAGTGTCTCATCGGGGGTGCCCGACGCGACAGTCATCCGTGTCGCGGCGAGCTTGTGGGTCGCGTTCTAGTCGCGCCCTGGCTCTCCGTCGCGTCCGGTCAACGGGTCGCGACTGCTTTATGTCGTTTCGGTCGTCTGACGCCTGTCAGGGTGGCAGGTGTGTTAGTACGGCCTGTCGCATTGTCACGGCGCCCATGGGGGGCGCATTCTTGTCACGATCCGTTGACCCGTCACGTTAAGGTTGTTAACACAACGGGGCGGTCCGTCGCGTTTGGGTGCCGGGCACTTAAGGCGCAGGCCGGCTACCCCTTCCCCCTCTCTCTCCTCTTCTTCCCATTCCCCTCTTCTCCAGCGATGGGGAGGCTCCCCTCCGGCGATCCGGGCGTGGTGGCACCAGCGGCTCGTGGCGGAGCGTTGGAGCGGCGTCGTGGAGCGAGGAGGAGGTGGCCGTGCGTCGTGAAGGGCCCCTCGTGGGTTTGGTTCTTCGTTTAAGGTAGGGATTTCTTGTGCCCTTCCCAATCTGGGTGGATCGGGAGTCCTCGGGGTTTTTTAGTTAGCTTTACAGCTTTCCCCATGCTCCCCTCCCCGTGTGTGCATGTTTGTATGGTTCTGTGCGGCCCGGGATGGAGCATCTCGTGGTCTGCCTCCCGAATGATGTCGCGGCCGCGGTGCACGTCGCACGTCGCGACATCAGTAGAGGCGTCGCCCCGGTCAGGCGCGACCTTATCGCGGCGCGGTTGGCGGTGGCGATAAGGGTCGCTGTCGCGACCTAGTTTCCCCGTCGTGACAGGGTGGCTGTCACGACGCGCTGCCCCGTCACATCAGGGTTTGTGTCACGGCGCCCTTCCCCGTCGCGATGGTATCGTGACGGCCTGTGGGGGCGCGACAGTGCCTGTGCTACCTCGGGTTGTTTCCGTGGCCGGTTTGTGTGTCGGCATGTGCCCCAGGGCAGGCTGTGCCCTCAGGACCTTCTGGTAGGGAACGCGGTTGGTTGCCTCCCTGCGTTCAGTGACCGAAGGTGACACCTTCATGGCCGTGTCCTGGCAATGGTGCCAGGAGGGTCGCGTCTGTCTAACAATCGATTGACTGGTGGTGAATCGATTGTTAGCAGAGCTACATGCTTTCTATACTTCTGGTAGTGCTCTGAGGTTTTGGCTCGCTCGTGCGGGTTTGCTTGGCCGACGACCCTTTTGAGGGTCCGTGCGTGCCTCTCGCTCGCTGGGCTTGTCGTGTGTTACAAGCCAGCAGTTCAGCGTGGTTTTGTTGTGTTGCTCCGCCTGTTCTCTGTTCGCCTGGTGCTTGGCACTTGAGAGGTTGTCCCGTTTAGAGGTTGTCTCCGTTTCCTGGGACCCCCATCCTTGGGAGCCCGTTGAGGGAGGTATCTGGGCTACGAGTGTGCTTGAGTTGGCAGCCCACGTGAGCGGACTCTGGAGCTGAGGGGAAAACGAGGTTGGGCAGCGACGCTGAGTCGTTTGTAGAGCTCTCTTGTCTGGGTCTGGGACGCCGTGGGGTTCGGAGTGCTTTCCTGGCGCAGACCAGACAGTCCTTTGTCTCGCTGCCTCTCTCTATGTTGGTTCCGGAGCCACGTAGTGGTGCTAGGCGTGAGGCCACAGCTTGGCCAGGCTGCGGTGTTGCGTGTGTTGTGTGTTTCTGTGGCAGCTATGTCTCGCCCCTGCGCGGGGGTGGAGGCAGGAGCTAGGCTAGCGAGCAGAGCGCGTGGACTGCGGGTGCCCCCTCTTGGCTACTAGAGGTGGTGGCTTGGTTGCTGTTGTTGTGACGACATTTTCCTCACGACGTTTCCAAGTGTTCCTCGTTGCCCGAGCTTGCACGACGGTTATAGCTTGGCTGTGCCTAGTTTCCGTGGGCGTCGTTGGTCTGGCCTTGGGCAGACCTGTGCTTTTGGTGGTTCCCGCTTCGGTGTTCTCTCGGTTCCGTGGCCCCGTTCTTTGGTGCTATCCTGTGATGGCACCGGCGTGTGTAGCTTCCCGACCTGGCGGTGTGTCCGGGGTGGTTCTGCTTGTGGGCCCTCGACCTTGTAGAGGTCTGAGGTGGCCGTGCTTGCGGTGAGACGTCGTTCTCACTTGGTTGTTCCGTGGTCTCGGCAGGTGTGCTGAGCACTGCTTCCGCTTTGTGCCCGACTCTGTTGGTTTCTGCGGGAGTCGTGTGGGTGCCACGACCTTGGTTGGCAGTCGTGGTGTTGTACTGTTCTTTTCCGCTGCTTAGTAGTACCATGTTGTAGGTGTTCCTCGCTTTACAGCTTTCTAGTGTAGTTTCCTGTTTTCGGAGTTCCTGCTGCTCTGGCCGGTGAGGGACTGGTAATCCCTACTGAGCCTTGTTCGCAAGGCTCACCCCCCTACTTCCTTCAGCTAGGGGCTCGTCGTCGCGGGAGCTCGGTGTCGGACGGGTTGCGGTGGCAGCTGTGGAGCCGTGTTGTTGTCAGCAGCAGTGAGATCGAGTGTTGTGAGTGAGTGAGCTGAGAGCTGTGTTTGCAAGTTCTCGGGGTATGCCCCTTAAGGACTGCACCTTTCTTCTCGTACCTGTGCTTTTGCTTAAGACGCGTTGTACAGACTTTTGTATATTGTACAGATTGTTATAGTTATTCGAATTTAGTACATATCTCACTAGACTATTTCCTTATAACCCTTCCGGGTCTTCGAATCCGTGGGTGGCGGCGCGACCTTCGGGGCCCCTGGTGAGGGTTCGAGAGGTCGGGTTGTTACACTAGAGGTGTTTTCAAAATCCGAATATAAAAACTACACGAAAACCAAGGGTGGGAATACTTGGTCAAATTGTGACGGTATGACCGGTCGCGTTCTCAAAGTGCACTAAAATTCATGAGGCACACACTTTGATGTATCTGGGCTGTCGGGATAGACCCATGAACACGACGAGGTGTTCGGTCACTACTCATGTAATCGCGACGGGGTGGTACGTCGCGTTAAGGTGATAAGGTGCGCGACGTCTGGAGTGGTTTAACTTTTAGTTGTTGAAATTATTGAGATTGTTTTGTCATCATCAAAAAGGGGGAGAATGTTGATTTATGGTTATGTGAATAACCATGATCATTATTTTTGATACTGTTTGTTTAATTTGTTTTGATGATGACATAATCATTGTTCATCATGTTGATATCATAATATCGTTGTTTTGTTGATGAACTTAAGTGCTTTCATGTTGCATATTCTTTGATTCATGTTTGCAAATCATAGGAAGATTGGCCATAATGAAATCATGCTTGAATGAACATCGGATGTTCACTTTTGGTCGCAGTCAGTCGAAGCACAAACTTCGGATGTACAGTTTTGGTCGTAATCAGTCGAAGCAGAACTTCGTCATATACAAAGCTAAGCTTTAGAGATGACGAAGTCACATCGACTAATTTGGACTAAATTTGACACTGACTTTGGATGTACTAAATTGTTCCTTGTTAGTCGAAGTAGAACTTCGTCATATACAAAGTTGGACTTCAGATATGACGAAGTGGAACTTTGTCATATACGAAGCTAAGTTTCAGATATGACGAAGTCACTTTGACTGATAAAGACTAATTTCGACCAAAACTTCGGATGTTCACTTTTTATCTTAGCCAGTCGAAGCAATATCACTTCGTATATTCATGTTATATCTTGGTCATCCGAAGCATGTGACTTCGGATGTTCACGTTTAAACCTTGCTAGTCGAAGCACTCTGACTTCGGATGTCACGATTTAGTCATTGTCGGTCGAAGTACTTCACTTCGACCGTTCATGTGTATTTGTTGACATTTAAAGTTCTATATTGTTTTAAATTGTTAATTTCATCATTTGTTGCTTAATGAAAATATGAAACATGTCTGTATTAAATGTTTGGATACATTTCTGTCATACATTTTGATGAAGTTAAATTGCTTCATTTAAATGACTTTTCATAAGTGCTCTACTAATTTGGGTTTCTCTGTGTGCAGGACAAATGGAGCACGTGACAACTTAAAGGGTGTACGAACAACCCTAAAGTGTCTACTCACACACTCCCAGGTACAAGGTCAAATGATTAGGACTATAAATATGCCCTTGTCCTTTGTGAAAGGTGTGCGGCTAAAAAGAGGAGTCTGGAAAGAAGCGGGAAAAAGGTTGAGTCCAGAAAGAGAAGCAGAGCAGCGCCACCAGGAAGAAGTAGGAGAAGAAGAAGCTTGTGTTGAGAAGAAGCTTGTGCTGCCAAAGACAGATCTGAAATCTAGAAGAGTTTTTTGGAGTCTGTAATTCTTTGATTGAGTATTTTCATTGTGTGTGATCTGTGTAAGTGTTCTACATAGATCACCAGATTGTTTTTGTTATCCTTTTCACAATTGTACCGGGATATATTATGCTAAAGGATCTACTCCTTAATTGGACTTGTTCTAACATGTTTCTGGATCCATCGTGTTCTAGAGGTTGAGCACTGTGTGCTCAGGTTTTGGGAAGAGTCTTCGTGCTCTTGCCAAGTGGAGTGAGTTGTAGTGCTCATCTCCGGTTAGTGCTTGTGAGTCGTCGTGCTCACAAGTGGTCTGTGGAGTAGGTCGTCGTGCCTACCTCTTGGGTGTTCCTTTGAGTCATCGCACTAAAAGGGTGTTGGAGTTGTCGTGCTTCAGTTTGTACTTGCAAGTGCTTAGTGGGTTCCTCATTCGTGGGGAGGTGGACGTAGGAGACACAAGTTGTGTTCTCTAAACCACCTTAAAATTCTATGTTCAGTGGTTTGCTATTTCGATTCAAACTCCATCCACACACCACCAATTGATCTGTGTGAGCTATTATTTTAATTTCACTGCCATTCACACATATCTACTAATTCATACACACATACACCTATATCCGATCCTAACAACGTTTATGGTTCTTGCCCAAGAACAGCAAGAACGATGAAGTTACACATGTTTGGCCTATAACTCGAAATATAGGGGTCCTTGGACAAAACTCTAAAAATGAAAGTTGTAGAGGACGACGAGTAGAGCAGAACTACAATTTTGGGTTGACCCAATTTGACCTCGATATGTGTGAATTGTGGTATAAATACAGAAAGCTCTAATCGTGCGTGACTCTTGTAAAACGCTTAATACTTGAAGCATGTTTGATAGAAATTGGGCAAAATAGATGCATATGAAACTAGACACAAAGAGCTTTAACATGGTATGTGGTTTGTTCATCTTTGGCCCGAGAACACCTACCTTTGATTGCTTCCAACTTTAGGGATCCTATATGTAACGTCCCGCGTTTTTCGGATCTTCGTGGATCCTTGTTTAGCGGGTTTGGTGGCCAGTGTGTGGCCCATTAGCCTGTGTTACAGATGCTTCCGTGCGTTGTGAGGCTTCGTGGGCCGGTAGATTGGGCCCAAAGCGCTCACAGGTTTTTTGCCTATGAACGCGACAGGGGTGTGCGTTGCGTTCTGAACGCGATGGACCTAGTGGTCGCGTTCTTGTTGCCACAGTTTTAGGTTGTCGTCTGCATGCGCGTCGTGTGTCGCACACTGGGGCGGCATGCTGACGTCGACCTTGTGAAGGCGACGCCCTACTCCGTCGCGTTCAGGTCGCAACAGAGGGGTACGTCGCGTTCTTAACCGCTATGCATTTTTAAGTAAGTTTGGGCGAACAGAGCTTTCACAAGCTCTGCTCGGCCAGGGGAGGAGCTGCTGCGGTTCCTCCGGGCGATTCGGCGTTCTGGTGTGGTTTTTGACGCGCTCTCGCTGCGAGGACGTCGCGTGGAGTGGGCGAGACGCCGTATCATGCGTGGTTTGCACATTCTTCGTGAAGGTAGGAAGTTTCCACCTTCCTTTGTTGCGTGGATTGCCCGTGGAGCATGTTTGAGTTGTTTAATGCTTTAAGAACAGTAAATACCATGTTAGGGAAACGAAATGAGGATGAAAATCGGGTTGAAACATTGTTTAGGGTGGTTTGCATGGATAATTCGGAGAAGGGTTTCCGGATTGGGGTTCCGCCTGTGAAGGCGACGGCCCAGGGTGTCGCATTCTTAATGCGACAGCCCGACCCATCGCGTTCAGGTTTTGAACGCGACATGTCGAAGGGCCGCGTCCTGATGGCGACGTTCTCTATTGTGGTGTAACTTTTATGGTTGTTGTGGTGTTTCAGGCAGTGAGGTTCCAGTGTGAACCTAGTCTTGAGCTTCTGATATTGTCAATAGGTTATTAAGGAGGTTTAACTAGTATAGTTTAAATAGAGTTAAGAATTAGTGTTTGGTTATCGTATATTGTGTTTATGTGGCAATGGAGGTCATGTGACGACCAATGACAGGCCTGGTTGGTATTAGTTAACGTAGCTTATATATGTGTCTGTGTGGGTTAGCTTGTGGGTCTCGAAGTGACCAGGACAAGCTATTCCTCACACTTATATCGTGGTTTGTAATAAAGATAATATAAATAAATATGTGTTGTGGTTTGTGCGTTGCCGAGTTTGGTAGTCCGGCGCCTATTCCGGAATGCCTCTCTAGTCGGGTACCCCAAGTTTTGTGTGAGCCAGGCACGTTAGTGCTCGGGGTTTGTCCCGGTACTGTGTGTACCATCGAGGTCTGTGTCGTCTGTCCTGGACACCCTCACTCTTGTGTTTGAGTTGTACGTCCGGCTGAGGGAAAGATGACAGAGGGCAGCGACTTGTGTTTGTAGGTGTGCGGTCGCTTGTAGCGCGCTCGTAGTTGGGGGTACAGACACCAGTAGTCGACACTGGTCCCCAACTAGTCCTGTTTTCCAGTGCCTCACTTTTGGGAGCTCGGGCCGGAGTCCCTAAAGGTGCCAGGCATGGGCCTGCGGGGTGTGTGACCTATAGGTGTGGTGTTGGTTGGTCTCCACTGTTCTTTGGCTTGTGCTTGTGGAGCGGCAGTTGGACCTTTTGTCCTTGACTGCGAGACTAAGAGGTAGTTCTTGTGTTGTGTTGTCCGGGTTAGATACTGGCGTCATGAACCAGTAGTCCGTTCCCATGTGGTGGCGTCGTTCCTTCCGACTCGTGCTTTGCCTGTGGTGTAGGCTTGTGAGTGTTGACTTACCGTTGTGGTTTGACTGGTTGTGGTGTGCCCTGGTGGTGGCACAGTTGTGTTTGTGGTTCTGTGGTGGTACCTCGTGGAGATAGGTACCTGTACCCTTCATGGGTATCTGTTTCTCGTGGTACGCCGTGTACTAGTCTTTTCAGTTCGTGTGGTGAGACCTTTCACTCATTGTGTTTTACTCTTCCTCGGGTAAACTACCGATTATGGTTTTAGTGTGTGATGGATTGGCATTGTTGTAGCCAATCTTGCTACTTTGTGTGTGGCTTGCAACATGGGTATAATGTACTAGCTCTTGGTCAGCGGTCCTGATACCCAGGTGGTTGAGGTTCGCCTGTGAAGCTCGTAGCCTAGGCAGCGTTTACCGGTGTGGCTTATAGCTTAGGCAACCAATTGTTGTAGTAGTTTGCCTGTGAGGCTTGTGGCCTAGGCATATTAGTTGTTGGGCAGACTAGTGGTGTTAGACTAGTCCTGCCGTTCCTCTTCCGCACTGAGATTTGTATTAGTTGAAATGATTATGTTGAATTGTTATTAATTATATGTTGTTGTGAGCATGAAATGGTTTGGCTAACGGTGTTGCCAGTGAGACCCTTTGGGGTTGAGGTCTCTCTTTAATTTCATTTGTTATTTTTGGGTGGTCCTCTACTGAGCCTGTGACTTGTTGAGGCTCACTTCCCTACAGTTCTTTTCAGGGCTTACCGTTGGTATGACATGCGAAGGCATTGTGGCAGACTTGTACCACCAGCAGTAGTGTTAGTTGTGTTGTGTGAGCTTGTGCTCCCTCGGGGTATGCCCCAGGTAGTTGTATTTTTTTAATTGGACATGTAATAATGTATGTAAATTTTTATATATGCAGATATGAGCACATGTACTTTCTTGTGTCTTATACTGTTGTGGTTGTCTTTTATATTCATACTGGACACATGTACGAACTATCCATTGTGAGACTTTGGTCCGATCGCGAGAGGCGGACTTGGATATGGAGCCTTAATGGGCATAAGTATCGTGGTCCGTTATAGCACAACTACTAATGTTGACTGGTAGTTTAGACAAAGATAAGTTGTCTATGTGTCAGCATTTATTGTGTGCAGGATTTTCGGTAGAAACGCACGTTACAAAGATGGACCTGTCAACTTGACAGAAGCTAGAAGATTCAGACAATCTTCCTTTATGTGTGAATGTCTTCCCCAACATTAATGGCTGTAGGATTTCTTGCTCCACACTTTGGACTATTCACTCCAACGTGCATGAAGATGTGAGACAACAGATACTTCAACGGTCAAATTATTTCAAAGAAGATAAATAGAAGATAGGTGACTTCATGCAAGACAATCTTTTTTGGGAGAACTTTTCTAGCTCTCATTTGGAAGATCTTAGAAGGAAAGAAGAGCTCACTAGTTCATTCAAAACCTGTGTAGCTCTTAGCTCTCCATAGCAAGTTGCTTAGCCTTTGAGAGCCTGAGTAGATCTGAGAGAGAGTTCTTTGTTGATATTCTTTGTCTCTCAGACTTTGCCTCAAATCAAGCAGTTTTTATTAGCTTGGTCTAGGGGCCATCCACTTCTTACTCATTTTTTGTGAGTGTTCCTCTTCGGGTGTGAAGAGAAGACCTGCTTGAGTAGGTGGTTGTTCCCTTCGGCAAGAAGGAAGACCTGTTGCATCAGGTGCTTTAGTTTCTCTTCGGGTTGAGAAGAGAAGGCCAGCTGTTGCTGGATGTGTAAGTGTCCTTAAGGGGGACTGTACCCTTGCTTAGTGAAATCCCAAGGTGTTGCTTGGGGACGGGACGTAGGACTCCTTATAATAGGAGATCCGAATTAGGATAAAATTTTCTGTTGTCTGTGTGTTTGCTCTCTTTGTCTTTATTTAAAACTAACTCTAACTATCGAACTTAGTGTTCTCTGTCAAGTATTTTATTTACAGGAATTACTCTAAAAGATTTTTTAGCAATCCATTCACTCCCCTTCTGGCTTGCTATCTGGGCAACAAGTGGTATCAGAGCCAAGTCTCTTCGAGCAAGTAGATCTCACGATCTAAAGAGCAAAGACAAATGGTAGCTCAAGGTCATGTAGAAGGACAGTCAGTCAACATACCACCTCTATTCAATGGTGAAGATTACAACTACGGGAAGACAAGAATGAAATTCTTCCTCCAAGGTCTCGACTTCCAGCTTTGGACAATTATCGAAGAAGGAGATCTCAAAGTAACCAATAGTAAAGACAAATGGATAGATGAAGACAAGAAGAAGCTATCTCAAAATAGCAAATCTAAAAGTATACTGTGTTGTTCGTTAAGTAAGAAAGAATTGAATAGGATATCAGCTTGTAAGTCAGCTAAAGAGATGTGAGACAAGCTGAGGCTCACACATGAAAGAACTGACAAGGTAAAAGAAATAATAATAGATATCTTGGTAGCTCAATATGAAAGATTTCAAATGCAGTCTGGGGAGTCCATCTCCCAAATGTACAATCGATTCACAGACATCACCAATGGTCTGGCTGGGCTAGGAAAAACCTATAAGACTGGAGATATGGTAAGAAAAATACTAAGGTCTCTACCAACTTCTTGGACTCCAAATGTAACAACAATAGAAGAAGCTAACGATCTTAAGAGAATGTCACTTGAAAAAATCATTGGGTCCTTGATGGCTCATGAGATAAACATGGAAAGGCTGAGAGAATCTTCCAGCAAGAAAAAACACAGCATGCTCTCAAGGCCATAGAAGACACCTCTGATGGTGAATCAGATAGTGATAAAAGTAATGAGAGCAGTGAAGATGAAGAGGCTTTCCTCTCCAGAAGACTGCAACGCATACTAGCTAAGAAGAAATACCAGTCAGAGAGAAGATATTTCAAGAAGGGTAGAGACTTTAAAAGATCTGAAGGCAAAGAAGTCAAGAGATCTGAACCAATATGCTACGAGTGCAAGAAGCCTGGACACATCAAGGCTGAAAGTCCAAAACTAAAGAAGATAGAGTTCGAAAAGAAGGACAACATGAAGAAATTCAAGAAGTACAAGAAGAAAGCCATGGCAGCTGCATGGAACAATGAGAGTGACTTAGACAGTGAGTCTAGCTCCAGTGAAGAAGAAGAAGAAGAAAAAGTCAACCTGGCCTTCATGGCAAATATTGATGATAAGGTAACTTCAGACTCATCCTTTACATCTTGCAATGAATCAGATTCAGATAGTTTAGAAGATGCTTTTAATGAACTATATAGTAAATATAAAGACGTCTGTAAACTTTTAAAAACAACCAAGAAAATTTATGCATGCTTAGAAATAACTAACTCAGATTTAAAATATGAAACTGAGCAATTAGAAAAACAAATCTCTAAATTAAAAAAAAAGAACTATTATACAAACTAAAAATGAAAAGATATCAAACTTAGAAAATCAGGAAACCACAAGCAAACTTAAAAGTGAAATTAACATACTAACAAAAGATAATGAATATTTAACAGCTACAATTGAAAAATTCACAAATGGAAAATCTTCCTTAATGTTAAAAGGTGCAAGAAGATCAGGTAGGAAGAAATATGGCTTAGGATATACTCCACCAGATAATGAAGAAACTGTCATTCATCCTAAAATCTATCCAACGCCAAAATTCATAGCTGAACAAAATCCTAACTATAAATCAAATAACAATAAGAACCATAAACCAAACAGAATAATAAATAATATCCCTTGCTATACTCATTGTAATAAATTAGGTCACACTAAAATAACCTGTACAACCAAACACTTAAAATGGATTCCGAAAAGAACTGTGAAGAAGCTAACCAACCAGGACCCAAAAGAACTTGGGTACCTAAATCTCATTGATTTATTGCAGGGAAGCCTTAGAGCATCAAAGTGGTACCTGGACAGCGAGTGCTCAAGGCATATGACATGTAACAAAAGATTGTTTTCGCACATCAAGGATGAAGAAGGTACAGTAACTTATGGTGATAATGGAAAAGGGTCAGTAATTGGTTGCGGATCCATTGGAAGCCAAGATAGAATCCTGATAGAAGATATTCTATGCGTCAAAGGACTCAAGCACAATCTAATCAGTATCAGTCAGCTGTGCGACAAGGGTCACCAGATCAAGTTTCAGGAATATAAGTGTTTGATCATCAAGGATGGTACAACTATCTTTGAAGCCAGCAGAGAAAAGAATTTATATGTACTGCATCAAGAAGAGTTGAAGGAACAAGATATTTATCTATCAGTAAGTAAAGAGCAGAATGCTGAACTATGACACAGAAGGTTAGGTCACCGCAGCTTGGATGGAATAAGAAAACTCATCAAACATGATCTAGTGGAAGGTCAACCATAGATAAACTCAAGACTAGACAACATCTGTGAACCGTGTGCAAAAGGAAAGCATGCAAGATCATCTTTCAAATCCAAAACAATAGTCACCACCTCCAAACCACTAGAACTGCTTCATATGAATTTGTTTGGACTAATGAGAGCAACTGGTTTGGGAGGAAAGAATTTCGGTTTTGTCATAGTGGATGATTATTCCATATTTACATGGGTATCATTTCTTGAGCATAAAGATGACACATTTGAGAGTTTTGTGAAGTTTAGTAAACTTGTTCAGAAAGATAAGAAGTACAACATCATTAATATCCGATCAGATCATGGAGGAGAGTTTCAGAATGACAGGTTTGTAGAATTTTGTGATGATCTGGGAATTGAACATAATTTCTCAGAACCAAGAACCCATAACAAAATGAAGTAGCTAAGAGGAAGAATAGAACACTGTTGGATATGGCTAGGACCATGCTATTTGAGTATAACCTTTCAAGATATTTCTAGGCAGAAGCCATAAATACAGCCTGTTACATTATAAATAGAGTCATGATCAGACCAATTCTGAAGAAGACTGCATATGAGCTGTACAAGCAAAAGAAACCCAAGATCAGCCATCTTAGAACATTTGGATGCCCATGCTTCATTCACAACAATGGTAAGAGAGACAAGTAAGTTGGATCCCAAATCCGATGAAGGCATCTTTATGTGGTACACTTCTAAACCTAAAGGCTATAGAGTTTTTAATAAAAGAAGTTTATTAATAGAACAAATTGTGCATGTTATTTTTGATGAGTCTAACCCCTCCTTGAGAAAGGACATTGGTAGTGATGATGAAGATGCAGAAAACCTATCCAAGAAACTGAAAGAAACAACCATCAAAGATGATGAAGATCCACCCTTGGAAGAACTGCAACAGAAGGATATCACTCATGATGATCTTCCAAAAGAATGGAGGTACAAAAAGAATCACCCAATAGACAATATCATTGGAGATCCATCAGTTGGGGTAAGAACTAGAGATAATAGTATTCTATCCCAAATAGGGCCGAAGACAATCAATGAAGAATTGTTTGATGAATCTTATATTTTAGCCATGCAAGATGAACTTAATCAGTTCAGGAGAAATCAAGTTTGGTCCCTTGTTCTGAGACCATCAGATCATCCTGTGATTGACACCAAATGGGTGTTCAGAAACAAATTGGATGAAGCTGGTGTTATCACTAGAAATAAGGCTAGACATGTTGCTCAAGGCTATTCCCAAGAGGAAGACATAGATTTCGATGAAACCTATGCACCAGTGGCTAGACTAGAGGCTATTCAAATATTACTTGCTTATGCATCTGCCTTAGATTTAAAACTTTTTCAAATGGATGTTAAATCAGCATTTTTGAATGGCTATATAAAGGAGGAAGTTTATGTGGAACAACCTCCTGGTTTTGATGATTCAGATTTCCCAAATCATGTTTTCAAACTGCATAAAGTATGATATGGTTTAAAACAAGCACCTAGAGCATGGTATGAAAGTCTTAGTGCATTCTTACTAAATCATGGTTTTATCAGAAGACAGGTAGATAGCACATTGTTTATCAAATCAAGTGCCCAAAATATATTACTTGTGCAAATCTATGTAGATGACATTATTTTTGGATCTACTGATGAATCCTTGTGCAAGTACTTTGAGAAGCTCATGAAGTGAGAATTTGAGATGAGCATGATGGGAGAATTCAACTACTTCCTTAGATTACAAATCAAGCAAAGTAGTGAAGGAACACACATTTGTCAAGCAAAATACACCAAGGAACTGTTGAAGAAATTTGGATTTGAGAATGCTAAACCACTGTCCACTCTAATGAGCACATCCACCAGGTTAGACAGTGATCAGGAAGGTAAGAAAGTTGATCAAAAACTTTATAGAGGTATGATTGGTTCATTGCTTTATCTAACAACTAGTAGGTCTGATATTTTATTTAGTGTATGCATGTGTGCAAGATATCAATCTGATCCTAAAGAATCTCATTTAATATCTATTAAAAGGATCTTTAGATATTTAGCTAAAACTCAGAACTTAGGTCTATGGTATCCTAAATTCTGTGAAACTAGTTTAATTGATTATTCAGATGCTGACTATGCTGGATGCAAAGTAGATAGAAAAAAGCATCAGTGGTGGTTGTCAATTTTTTGCAGGATGCTTGATTTCCTGGTCTTCAAAGAAGCAAAATTCAGTAGCACTATCAACAACTGAAGCTAAATATGTAGTTGCTGGGAGCTATTGCACTCAACTCTTATGGATCAAACAACAGCTTAAGGACTATGGATTGCACATCAAGACCATCCCGTTGCTGTGTGACAACACAAGTGCAATAAATCTAACTAAAAATCCAGTACAACACTCCAGGACGAAACATATAGATGTCAGATATCATTTTATTAGAGATCATATAGCTAATGGTAATATCAATATTTTATTTGTAGATACTCAAAATCAGTTAGCAAATATCTTTACAAAAGCCTTACATGAAGAAAGATTTATGTCTCTTAGAAGGGAACTAAGCATGTGCAATTTGTAACAGATATATCTGTACGTAACTAAAAAACAATAATAAATTTCAGAATAAGAATTATCCTTCCCCGCTAGATTTAAATAAATCCATTATTTTTTTGTAATATCCTCTCTTATCTTGTCGTTATCTGCATTTATTGCTCCGCCGTTTCAAAAAGCACCTTTATGTCCCTCCGTTACGTCCGTAATCCTTCCCTCACCGATTTGCTTTCTCTCTCTCTTATCTCTTTTGACTCGAAATCCTGTGAAACCCTCATCGACTCTGGCATCCCTCTCTGTGCTTTCAAAGAAAACCTTACTTCCCGCTCAAATTTCTTGAGGGATTCTATTCCTTCTTCTCCCACGATCCTCCAAAACCCTACCTTGCTTGATTCCATGGCCGCTTCTGGGAGTTCCGGTAGTGTGGGTGGCTACAGCGTCGCCTTCCTCACAGAAGATCAACAAGAAAGATTTTCAGCAGTAAAGATCAAGCTTTGTGGGAACAAGGCTGTGGACCTAGATGATCTGGAGAAGCATGGTATGCACAGTGTAGTCGAAGCTATTCAGAGGTTGAAGTGGGCAGGCATATGCATAGTTTCAGAACCTAGCTATCCACACCTGGCGAAGGCTTTCTATACCTGTTTGAAGACAAAAGAAGATGGGTCTCTCACTTCCACAGTCAAAGGTACTTCCATTCATATAACCTATGACCTATTGGAGAGATTATTTGGAGTTTCTACAGTTGGGCATAGTTTGGTGGAGTCAGTAGATATTCATGCCAAGGGGCTAGGGATCATCGACACAGAGTATAAACTAAAGGATGGGAAGATCGAGATCAACCAGTTCAACGCTTTCAACATAATTTTGCACTTTATAGTTTGTCACATTTTAGTGCCGAGGAGTGCCACTTTTTCATCTTGCACTAAAGGAGATGCAGACATGATGTTCTGGGCCATTCAGAAACAAGACATCAACATGGCTCAGGTTATAATAGAACGGATGAAGTCTGTTGCAGAAGTTATTTGGGACATGAAGAACAAATTGGCAGTGTCCCTTCCCTATGCCCATTTACTCACAAGGATTTTCAGTCACCTTGAGATTGATTTGAAGGGAGAATTGATGGAGAAGATGGGTCATTCAGTCTAGAAATTTAAAGAAGAGTGGGTTCTCACTAGTTGGAAATGTGTGGACCAAAACCTCAGTGGCAGAAGAAGAAACTATCATTGGAGAAGCTTCTGAAGTTCCACAAGTCCAAGAAGAAGAAGCTGCTATCAGAGAAGAAGAGCCTCCTGCACCTGAAAGGAGGATTGAAGATATTGCAACAGAGTATATTGAGCATGTTGGGCAAACTACTGAAGAAGTTATTCCTCCTATAGTCCCTGCACCTGCTATTATTGAAGAATCAGTTGCTGAAGGTGTTGCTCATATTGAGGGGGAGCATGAAGATATTCACATTGAAGAAACCCCCAATGTTCCTGAAGTAGACATTGCAATGAAGGAGAGCCATGAAGACATAGTTGCAGAGGTTGTGGCACCAGGCCACATTGAAGATGTTCCAATGGCAGATGCTCCTGCTCAGGGGAGCCAGATATTCAGGGGGAGCCTACTGCTAGTGCCCCCACAGACCAGTTTCAGGAAGGACTGGTTGAGAGTACCTCAGATGAAGATGTTGAGCCAGTTATAGGCTCATGAGCAAAAGGAAAAGGTGTTGCCCCAGAAATTCCCTTGATCACCAGGAAGGCACACCACAGATCCATGAAGAAGAAGTTTCATGTTCATTTGGAGCCTATAATTACTAGATTGAATGCTCATGGGGAAATCTTGTGCTCTTTGCAATCAGATGTAACATCTATATTCCTTAGTCAGAGCACTGAAGCCAAAGAAATTGGAGCAGTCAAATCTGAGCTCCAGGAGATGAGAAGTGAGCTGGGCAGCTTGAAGCAGTTGATGGCAGATTTATCAGATTTTGTGAGGGTGCATTTATCGACTCAAGCCCCTCATGTTCCAATTCAGTCTGCACCAGAGGTGAATGCAGGGCCATCAGGGCCTTCTGAACCAGTGGAGAAAGTTGCAGGGCCATCAGGGCCATCTATTGCAGAATCAGGGCCACCAGGGCCATCCTTGGAAGAGTCAGGGCCATCAGGGCCATTTTTCGTTGAAGAAGTTGTAGCTGGGCCATCAGGGCCATCAGAGCAAGTGGCATTAGTGGCAGGGCCAACCGGGCCTCAAGTTTCAGTAGAGGAAGCTGCTGTGCCCCCAGGGCCTTCTGACCCTCCCTGTCTTCAGACTCCAGCACCTTCCTCTCCACATACATCCTTCACTTCCCCACCTGCACCTGAACCCTCCAAGAAACCCCTTCCAAAACATATCTCTTCTCCTACTCCTTTCCCTACTGCCTCCTCTTCCTCACCTATTCCTTCCTCCTCCATTCCTCCTACAACTTCTGAGGCACCTCCTGCCTCCTCCTCTTCTGCTGGTCCCTCATCTGCTGGTCCCTCCTCTGCTGGACCATCTACTCAACCTCCTCCTACTTCATCTTTTGCCTCTCTTCATCCACCTACTCCACCCTCCTTCATCACTATCATTCCTGAGGGTGCCTGTATAGTTCACCATACTGTGCATGACATCAAGGATGAGTTTGAAGAAGCCATCCTCCGCACAGTTCTTGCTGTCTCTGCCCACATTCACAGGACTGATTCTCAACCTTCCTCCAGTCCTACCTCTAAGAAAAGAAAGACCTCTTCAGCTCTTGTTTTCCCTTCCAATCAAACTCTCTTTCCTCCTCTGTGGTATTCTCTTTCTGTTGTCAATAGAAGAAAAACCTTATATGCTGAATATCTCCAAAAGTGCACTTTTGTAGCCACTTTTGGTCTTCCTGACCTTAACCTTTCTGAACATCTAAATATCATTCTTCCTACTTCAGCTCTTCCTAAGGCTGAACAAGCAAAAATCCTTTCTACTGCTGAGTCCAAGACTAAGGATCAGTGGGCCAGGGCTAACAAAACTCTCTACAGAAAATTTGAGGTTGCCAGGTCCAACATATTTCCACCCCTCAGACCATCTCCTCACCTTGTCTGAGTGGTTTGTCTGCCAGCACAGAACCTCTTGGGGTCCCTTCATTCAGAAGGAGATCAAATTGATCAGGCAATTCCAGATATACCAAGACTACTGTTTTATTAACCGCATGCCAGAAGTTTAGCTTGGCCAGTTCAGGGCTGCCATTGTTCAGCTCCGTACAGAGAATCCAGTCAACACCCCTCTTCAGGTTGACTTTGCAACCTTGAAGATGCATGAGATTGCATTTCTCCCCAAGCTCCACTTCCTTCTTATGGACTCTGAGGTGGGTCCTATCATATTTGAGAAATTTTCTAGAGTCATGGCTAGGATCTTTGTTCAGCACGGAGCTCCTCTTGCATTCCATAGATTCCTCTATAGGGAATATTAGAGAGGGTTTATCAAGTCATCTGTTCTAGCTCCACTCCTTGCAGAGGTTGAGAGATTTGTCAACGCTGACTGGTGTAAAGCCTATCTTGAGGCTGCCCTTCAGCTTGAGCAACTAAATTCTTCCCTGCACAAGTCAAATCAGCTGACTCTCACTCCAGAAAAGTTCATGGATCTCAACTCCATTAATCTAGTTTCAGATCCTTATTCCACCTGGATTGAGAGATACAAGATCTTTGTAGCTCTGCGGAAGGATCTACTTGCTCACAATCTTCACTACCCTCTCTCCATTGACAAATTTTTTCAGCATGCCAGTTTTGGAACTGCTGGTCCCTACAAGTCTACCCTCAGCAATCAGGAGTACACCCAGTTCATAGAAGAGCAGAGGCTACTCCACATCAAGAGACTAAGTCCAGATTGATGATCAGTCCATCCCCATATAATTTTATTTATTATATGCAATTTTTGGTGATTAACAAAACCTTAACAAATATTTTCTAACAATCTTCTCTGAAGTTTATCCACATGAAATAAGTCAAGAAAAATCTGTAAGTTACACTCACACACTGTTATTTGCAGTTCAAAGCATTCATTCTAAGTACACATCGATTTCCTTGATAGAACATCAGTTTTATAAGTGAAATAACGATTCGGTCTCTTCATCGATTTCCATCGCTACAACGATTTGATAAGTTTGATCGCTGTAATGATTCAATAAGTTAAAACAACGATTTGATCGCTGTAACGATTCGATAAGTTAAACAATGATTTGATCGCTATAATGATTCGATAAGTTAAAACAACGATTTGATCGCTGTAACGATTCGATAAGTTAAACAACGATTTAATCGCTGTAACGATTCGATAAGTTAAACAATGATTTGATTGCTATAATGATTCGATAAGTTAAAACAACGATTTGATCGCTGTAACGATTCGATAAGTTAAACAACGATTTGATCGCTGTAACGATTCGATAAGTTAAACAATGGTTTGATCGCTATAACGATTTGGTAAGTTACACAATGATTTGATCGCTGTAATGATTCGATAAGTTAAACAACGATTTGATCGCTATAACGATTCGGTAAGTTACAGAACGATTTGATCGCTGTAACGATTCGCTATCACTTCAACAACGATTTGGTCGAAACAACGATTCGCCTTAACTTAAACAATGATTTGATAGCAATCAACGATTTGCTTCTACTTGAACAACGATTTGCTTTCACTCCAACAACGATTTGATCGGACAACGATTTGCTCTTAGTTAAAGAACGATTTGCTCTTAGTCAAGAAACAATTTGCTTAAACAACAATTTCAGTCTCACAACGATTTCAGTATTGAAACAACGATTTCATGATCGATTTCATTCAAATAACAATTTAATGATTGAATTCAGTAAAACAACGATTTCATCTGCTCATCGATTTCTGTTTAAGTAATAACTTTGTACAGAACATCGATTTCATTATATTTATACATGGACTATATTCACATCGACTTGGTTCCAACATAGATTACATTTTCATATGATTATATCGTCAATTTGGTATTAATATCATCTTTATACAGAATGCTATTTATATATCTCTTGTACAGTCTTGCTTTATCTTCTTAGATTATTAAATATGCATATGCTTAAAATTCCGTGGAATTTCAAAAAAAAAAAAAAACCTTCCCGTGCATACTAAGATCTTGATCATTCCACACGAAATCTTCTTGCTTACTTGATGTAGTGCATAGAGTCTTGATTTGTGTGATGTCAGAATAACCTTTCCAGTTTAAGCATATATCCATACTGCACGACTACCAGGGTTGACTGATAACGTAGACAAAAAGGAGTTGTCTAGGTATCCGTGTTTATTGCATGTAGGGCTTTTATAGTAAAGCACGTCAAAGATAGATCTGTCAACTTGTCGAAAGGATAAAAGATTCAGAAAATCTTTCCTGAGGATGCAAGGATCAATCCAAGCGCTTATAGCTGCAGGCTCACCTCTCCATGCCTAGGACTAGTCTCTCTAACGTGCATGAAGCTGTGAGACAACGGTCATCTGAACGGCTACTACAACGGTCAAAATAATTTGCAAAAGATAAATAGAAGACTGATGACTCCATGAAGGAGAAGACATACATTCACATACACTGAGAGATAGACACATCCACAAGCATTTGGAAAGCATCAGAAAGAAGAGCTTATTCGCTTTAGTCACTATTTTTCAGCTCTTAGCTCTCAGCCTTCACTTGCTTAGTCTTTTGAGAGCTCTTGTTGTTCCGAGAGATTTTCTTATTGCAAATCTTTGTCTCTCAGGCATTGTCTCAGATCAAGCAAATTCCTATAAGCTTGGTCTAGGGGCCATTCGCCTTTTTACTCACATTCTTTGTGTGATCCTCTTCAGTTGTGAAGAGAAGACCTGTTGTTGAACAGGTGGTAGTTATTCCCTTCATTGAAGAAGGAAGACCTGTTGCATCAGGTGTTGTGTTGTACCTCTTCGGGGTTAGAAGAGAAGGCCAACTGTTACTGGATGTGTAAGAGTCCTTAAGGGGGACAGTACCCTTGGTTAGTGAAATCCTAAGTTGTGCTTGGGGACTGGACATAGGACTCCTTGGGATAGGAGATCCGAACCAGGATAATTCCTTGTGTCTATGTGTTATTGTTTGCTTTTCTTTATTCCGCACTAACTGTCCAACGTAGTGGTTGTTGTCAAGTGGTTTTATTTATAGGTATTTTTCGAAGACGAATCTTTAGCAATCCATTCACCCCCCCTCTGGGCTTGCTATCTGGGCAACAAGTGGTATCAGAGCCAAGTCTCTTCAAGAAAGAAGATCTCACGGTCTGAAGAGCAAAGATAAATGGCAGCTCAAGGATATGCTGAAGGTCAGTCAGTCAACAAACCTCCTTTATTCGACGGTGAAGACTACAACTACTGGAAGACTCGAATGGAGTTCTTCCTCCAAGGTCTCGACTTCCAGCTATGGTCTATCATTGAAGAAGGAGATCTCTTGGTAACCAATGAAAAAGACAAATGGGCAGATGAAGACAAGAAGAAAATATCTCTTAACAACAAAGCAAAGAGTATACTGTGTTGTGCTCTTAGTAAGAAAGAGTTCAACAGGATCTCAGCATACAAGTCAGCTATGGAAATGTGGGAGAAGCTCAAACTCATATATGAAGGAACTGACAAGGTAAAAGAAACAAGAATAGACATCTTGGTAGCTCAATATGAAAAATTTCAGATGCAATCAGGAGAGTCCATCACACAAATGTATAGCCGATTCACTGACATCACAAATGGATTGGCTGGGCTTGGAAAGATCTATGATATAAGAGACATGGTGAGAAAGATACTGAGATCATTACCAACCTCATGGACTCCAAAAGTGACATTTATAGAAGAAGCTAATGATCTAAGAAGAATGTCACTTGAGAAACTCATCGGGTCACTAATGGTCCATGAGATAAACATGGAGAGGCTTGGAGAATCCTCCAACAGGAAGAAGCATAGCAATGCACTAAAGACTACAGAAGGCAGCTCGGAAGAAGAATCAGAAAATGAAAGAAGTGAAGATGAAGAAGCTTTTCTCTCTAGAAGATTGCAGCGTATTCTAGCCAAGAAAAAGTATCAGTCAGGGAGAAGGTACTTCAAGAAAGGAAAAGATTTCAAAAAGACCGAAGTCAAGGATGTTAAGAAATCAGAACCCATATGCTATGAATGCAAGAAGCCTGGACACATTAAGGTTGAGTATCCAAAACTGAAAAAGACAGAGTTCAAGAAGAAGGACAACTCAAAGAAGTTCAAAAGGTTCAAAAAGAAGGCCATGGCGGCTGCATGGAACAATGAGAGTGACTCAGACAGTGAGTCAAGCTCCAACGATGAAGAGGAAGAAAAAGCCAACCTGGCCTTTATGGCAAACGCTGATGAGAAGGTAACTTCTGACTCATCTTTTACTTCATGCAATGAATCTGATTCTAATAGTCTAGAAGACGCATTCAATGAATTATACAATAAGTATAAATATGTATGTAAGCTATTAAAAACTACCAAGAAAAATTATGCATGCTTGGAAATCACCAATTCAGATCTAAAATCTGAAACTGAGCAACTAGAAAAATAAATCTCTGAATTTAAAAGAAGAAATGAACTGTTATATGAAGATCTAAAAATAAAAAATGAACAAATAACAAATCTGGAAAACCAAGAAACTTTAAGTAAACTTAAAAAGGAAGTTGACACACTAACAAAAGATAATGAATATCTAACTAACACAATCGAAAAATTCACAAATGGAAAATCATCTCTAATATTAAAAGGAGCAAGAAGATCTGGTAAGAAAAAGATGGTTTAGGATATATTCCACCAGATAATGAAGAAACAATCATTCATCCTAAAATTTATCTAATACCAAAATTAGTAGCTGAACAAAATACTGATTATAAATCTGACATTAAATATAGGCCAATTAAAATAGTAAATAATATATCATGCTGTAGTCATTGCAATAAATTAGGACACACTAAAATAACTTGTACAACTAAACACTTAAAGTGGATTCCTAAAAGAAAAAATGAGGAAACTAACCAGCAAGGACCCAAAAGAACTTGGGTACCTAAATCTTAGTGATTTATTGCAGGGAACCCTTAGAGTATCAAAGTGGTACCTTGATAGCGGATGTTCAAGGCACCTGACTGGAAACAGAAGATTGTTTTCGTACATCAAAGATGAAGAAGGAACAGTGACCTATGGCGATAATCGAAAAGGTTCAGTGATCAGGTGTGGATCTATTGGAAGTCAAGACAAAACCCTCATAGAAGATGTTTTATGTGTCAAAGGACTCAAGCACATTCTCATAAGTATCAGCCAGCTGTGTGATAAGGGTCACCTAATCAAGTTTCAGGAGTCTAAATGTCTAATTATGAAGGATGGTGCAACTGTCTTCGAAGCCAGCAGAGAAAAGAACTTGTATGTACTGCACCTAGAAGAATTAAACGATCAAGATATTTGTCGAGCAGCAAATAAAGATCAAAATGTTGAACTATGGAATAGAAGATTAGGTCACTACAGCTTGGATAGAATTAGAAAGCTTATCAAGCATAATCTAGTGAGAGGTCTGCCCAAGATAAATTCAAGAATAGAAGGTGTTTGTGAACCATGTGCAAAAGGGAAGCATGCAAAATCCTCCTTTAAATCAAAGATAGTGGTAACCACCTCCAAACCACTGGAATTACTTCATATGGATTTGTTTGGACCAATGAGAACTACTAGCCTGGGAGGAAAGAACTTTGGATTTGTAATAGTAGATGATTATTCGAGATTTTCATGGGTATCTTTCTTAGAGCATAAAGATGATACTTTTGAAAGTTTTGTGAAGTTCAGTAAATTAGTTCAGAAGGATAAGAAATATAGCATAATTAACATTCACTCAGATCATGGAGGAGAATTCCAAAATGACAAATTTGTAGAATTTTGTGATGATCAAGGAATAGAGCACAACTTCTCAGCACCAAGGACACCTCAGCAGAATGGAGTAGCTGAGAGGAAGAATAGAACCTTGTTGGATATGGCCAGAACTATACTATCATAATACAACCTCCCAAGATATTTCTGGGCAGAGGCTATCAACACAGCTTGTTATATCATAAATAGAGTTATGATAATGCCAATTCTGAAGAAGACTGCATATGAGCTGTACAAATAAAGAAAGCCCAAGATCAACCACTTCAGAATGTTTGAGTATCCATGCTATATTCATGACAATGGTAAGAGAGACATAAGTAAGTTGGATTCCAAATCTGATGAAGGAATCTTTATGGGGTATGCTTCCAAACCCAAAGGTTATAGAGTTTTTAATAAACGAAGTTTATTAATTGAAAAAACTGTTCATGTTATTTTTGATGAATCTAACCCTTCCTTGAGAAAGGAAGTTGATAGTGATGATGAAAATGTAGAAAATATATCCAAGAAACTGAATGATACATCTATCAAGGATAATGAAGATCCACCCTTGGAAGAACTACAACAAAAGAAAATTATACATGATGATCTTCCAAAGGAATGGAGATACAGGAAGGATCACCCAAAGGACAACATCAATGGAGATCCAACAGTTGGGGTAAGAACAAGAGGTAATGTTATTCCTTGTGATTACTTAGCTTTTGTATCTCAAATTGAGCCTAAGACAGTTAATGAAGCACTGTCTGATGAATCCTGGACTTTAGCCATGCAAGATGAACTTAATTAGTTCAGGAGAAATCAGGTTTGGTCCCTTGTTCCGAGACCATCAGATCATCCTGTGATTGACACCAAATGGGTGTTCAGAAACAAATTGGATAAAGCTGGTGTGATCACTAGAAATAAGGCCAGACTGGTTGCTCAAGGCTACTTCCAGAAGGAAGGCATAGATTTCAATGAAACTTATGCACCAGTGGCTAGACTAGAGGCCATTAGAATGTTACTTGCTTATGCATGTGCATTAGATTTAAAGTTTTTTCAAATGGATGTTAAGTCTGCATTTTTAAATGGTTATATAAAGGAGGAAGTTTATGTAGAACAGCCTCCTGGTTTTGATGATTTAGATTTTCCAAATCACGTTTTCAAATTGCATAAGGCACTATACGGTTTAAAACAAGCACTTAAAGCATGGTATGAAAGGCTTAGTGCATTCTTATTAAACCATGGATTTATCAGAGGGAAGGTAGATAGCACATTGTTCATTAAATGAAAATCCAAGAACATATTACTTGTGCAAATTTATGTAGATGATATTATATTTGGATCTACTGATGAATCTCTGTGCAAGTACTTTGAGAAGCTCATGCAAGGAAAGTTTGAAATGAGCATGATGGGAGAGCTCAACTACTTTCTTGGACTACAAATCAAGCAAGGTAAAGAAAGTACACATATTTGTCAAGCAAAATACACCAAAGAGTTGCTGTAGAAGTTTGGATTCGATAATGCTAAACCACTGTCCACTCCAATGAGTACATCCACCAGGTTAGACAGTGATAAAGAAGGTAAGAAAGTTGATCAAAAACTTTATAGAGGTATGATAGGATCATTGCTTTACTTGACTGCTAGCAGACCTGATATTTTATTTAGTGTGTGCATGTGTGTAAGGTATCAGGCTGATCTTAAGGAATCCCACTTAATTTCTGTTAAAAGGATCGTTAGATATTTAGCTAAAACTCATGATCTAGGTCTATGGTATCCAAAATTATGTGAAATTAGTTTAGTTGGATATTCTGATGCTGACTATGCTGGATGCAAGGTAGATAGAAAAAGCACCAGTTGTAGTTGTCAATTTCTTGCAGGATGCTTGATTTCATGGTCTTCAAAGAAGCAAAATTCAGTAGCACTATCAACAGCTGAAGCTGAATACGTAGCTGCTGGGAGCTGTTGCACTCAACTCTTATGGATAAAACAATAGCTTGAGGACTATGGATTGCACATCAAGACCATCCCATTGCTGTGCGACAACACTAGTGCGTTAAATCTCACCAAGAATCCAGTTCAGCATTCTAGGACGAAAGATATAGAGGTTAGATATCATTTCATTAGAGATCATGTGGCTAATGGAAATATAAATATATCTTTTATATATACTTTAAATCAGTTGGCAGATATCTTTACAAAAGTCTTACCTGAAGAGAGATTTACGTCTCTTAGAAGGGAACTAGGCATGTGTAATGTGTAAAAGATATGACTGCATGTAACTGAAATAAATTTTTTTTAGAATAATATTTATCCTTCACGCTGGATTTAAGCAAGTCCTCTATTGCTTGCGTCATAAATTGCTATGACGTTTCGAAATGAATTCTTTATTGTATGCGCTATCTTCTCCTATCTTGTCATTATCTGCATTTATTGCTTTGGCGTTTCAAAAGCGCCTTTATGTCCTGCCGTTAAATCCGTAAGTCATGCCTTATCGATTTCATCTCTCTCTCTCTCTTCTCTTTCGACTTGCCTGGAGCGATAAAACCCTATAGTTCCGGCACCGTAAGTGGTTACAGCGTCGCCTTCCTCACAGCAGAGCAACAGGAAAGGTTTGCAGCAGTCAATATCAAGTTGTGCGGTAACAAGGTAGTAGATATTGCTGATTTAGAGAAGACTGGGATGAATAGTATCGTGGAAGCCATAGAAAGGATGAAATGGACAAGAATGGTCACAGTTTCTGAAGCTAGCTACCCGGACTTGGCCAAGGCGTTCTACACATGCCTGAAGTCAGAAGTAGACGGGTCCCTCACCTCCACAGTCAAAGGTACACCTATCCATATCACCTATGGTCTTCTGGAGAGTCTATTTGGAGTATCTACAGTCGGTCGTAGTGGAGTAGACAATGTGGATATTCATGCTAAGGGTTTAGGCATCATCGGAACAGAGTACAAGCGAAAAGATGGTAAAATAGACATCAACCAACTGAGCACGTTCAACAGGATCCTTCACTTTATCGTGTGCCAGATTCTAGTGCCAAGAAGTGCCACCTTCTCAACTTGCCCTAAAACCGACTCTGATATGATGTTTTGGGCAATTCAGAATCAGGATATTAATATGGCTCAAGTAATCATTGAGAGAATGAGATTTGCTGCCGATATGATATGGGACAGAAAGAACAAGCTGAATATATCACTTCCATATGCACACTTGCTGACCAGAATATTCAAGCATTTTAATATTGATCTAAAGGGAGAGGTGATGGAGAAGATGGGCCAACCTATTCGGTCCAGGAACTTAAAGAAAAGTGGCTTCTCTCTAGTAGGAAGTGTAACGACCATCCTTATACCGGTACGATTATACCAATCTACGTCGGTATAACAAACGTCGTCACAGTGGGACATTGACCCAACACTAAACACTAAGCTGAGATGTACACAAATACAACACAAATACAACGAAATAATAAGAAGTCTATTCTCATTCCATCATCATCATTAAATATCCACAGTCCATATAGCATTTAAAGAAAAGCTAAAGTCCACATAATTGAAAATTTAAATCAAATTTACATTGTCTAAATGAGATACATCACTTATTCATTACATACTTATGAAAAGGAAAATACAATGAAGAGATCTCCACAACACAAGCTACTCCTCGCGCTCGGAGTCGCTCCTAACAATCTCCTTGGAAGATGTGGAGACACCCGCACCTGTACGCCGAAGCAAGAATGAGTCTAAATAGACCCAGAAAGCAAACCATGAACACAACCATACACATACCTTTTACACAGTTTACCCTTTTTACTAAGGAGAAATACATATTGCATGCTTTAAACAATTTAATTTTACTATACTCTGAAATCCATATAAATAGAAGTACATAGTCCATGTTACATATCAAGTAAACAACTAAACATGAAATCTTATGACATGTATCTTACACCTTTTATTCAACATGCTTTAAAAATCTAAATCTCATTCAAATCATTAAGTAACTACACATAATTTAAGCATGGATTTGCACAAAATAAATAACATACCTATCATGGATTCTATTCATTTTTCACATGCATTTAACATCAATACTTTTTTTTGTGTGTGGTAAAAACCAGTCCTCAGGAGCTTATTCTAGGAGAGTGCACCCTCCCCCAGCAGGGGTGAATGTTCCCACTCCACCAGAGAAGCAACTGGGCCAAACTATATATAATGAAATAAAGAGTGTTACAACTGAAGACACGGTCATCAAGGTCTAACATGAAAAAGACTGGTCTTATCAAGAAACAATGGACCTTTACACTTATGAGGAATGCCACTAGACCCCCAGAAAACCTTGTTTTCCTTGGATTGACATCCATGGTTTACCAAAGCATCCGCTACCTGGTTTGTTTCCCGAAATACATGGCTAATGGAATAGGCATTTCTAAAAAGCATAGTACTAACTTCCCACCACCAACGAGATGCTTGCCAAGAAGGACAACGACCAGTCTTGATAGAATTAACCAGAGTGATAGAGTCAGAATATATCGTAGACAACCGAAGCCCAAGCAGTTCAGCCAAGCGAATACCATCGCTCATAGCTCTGATTTCAGCAACCAAGCTATTACCATAACCATAGAAATGAGAGAAAGCGACTATATCACCCTTCTTGTCCCGGATGCAACCACCTCCCCCACAATCTCCCAGGTTACCTTTGCAAGCTCCATCCACATTTAAACAAAGATCAAATAATGGGGGAATCCATCGGACCAACTTTAGTTGCTGTGGGGAAACAATAGGACTAAAACCATAGGAATGAAGGATCTGCAATTCATGAGGCGAAGGAGGCACCTTGAAGTGAATATTTTCTATAGAGTTGGATAACATGAATTTGATCTTATTAATGATCACTCCAGCTGACGTTTTCTTAGATTCAAATCTTGCCAAGCACCTTCCCTTCCAAATCTCCCAAAGCATAAGGATAAGGCCATGTAGAGAAAGAAAACCAAAAGGAGAGGAAACATTAGAATGAGACATGAAGCTCCACACTCTCATCGTGATCTGACAATGCAAATTTGTCTTGGTACTAATAAGTGGCAGAAACCAGTTCCACAATGAGGATGCAAGATCACCTTGAATGAACAGATGATTATAATCCTCAGTAGATGGAGTTCGACAATAAGAGCAACACGAAGCTAGCTGAATACCACTTTCGACAATTCTCTGATCCACAGGCACAACTCTATTCAATAGTTTCCAGAAAAAAAGAGAAGCTCTCCTGTAAAAAGAGTTATGCCAAAGATTTGCAAGGGCTGGACGCCTCACACCTGCAGATCTGACAAGGTTGTAGGCTGACTTATTAGTAAAGCGCCCATCCTGGGATCCTCCCCAGACACACTTATCCTCCATTTCACTAGGAAGGAGAGATCTAATAGGATGCTGAGAGTTGGTAGCCACTTCCTGCAAAACAATTTTCCCTCCTGCATAAGAATTGTTTAGGCGCTCAGATAGCGGTCTATCCCCCAGCCAAATATCATTTAAGAAATCAAAACCATTGCTTTTCCCCTGGATCCATCTTGTGTTGTCCTTTATGATTTGGTTAGCTAGAACCCAGACTTTAGAAGACATACCAGGAATACAAATTGTTCTGCTAAAAAAGTATCGTTTCCTTGCATAAACCGCTCAATAGGAAGAACCATGATGAATATTCCACAAGGTTTTAATAGCCAAAGCTACCTGCACTTGCTTCATATTTCTAACACCCAATCCACCTCCAGCTAAAGGACGCTGGATGGTCGACCAAGGCACCCAGTGACGCCTACGAGCACCTTCAGAACTATTCCAAAAAAAGTTAGCAGAACATTTTTCAATATACCGCATGATAGGGATAGAAGAGGACGCTGCCAGGTAAACTGTTAAGGAGGCCAAAACAACATTAATTAAAGTCACTCTGCCCGCCTGAGAAATTAACCTTGGCTTCCAGGAGGCCAACTTGCTATTTACCTTCTCAATCAGAGGTTTATAGTCTGTTGCTTGCATTCTACCAGGTCGCAAGGGGACGCCTAGGTACACCAAAGGGCCATTTTGTCTCTTGAACCCGGTAAAACTTTTAATCCTGTTAACAACATGAAGAGGCGCCTTTGGAGATATCATAAAACATCTTTTAGAAGTGTTGATAACCTGACCAGACGATTTAGAATATTTGTTTAGAAATTCCATCAGATTCTTCACATTGCGAACTCCCCCATTAAGAAACACTAGAGTATCATCGGCATAAAGCAAATGAGACACAGGTGGGCATGCTCTCGGCCCAACATAAGGCTGCAACGAACCAGTAAAAACCAGATTTTGGAGACCCCTACTTAGAGCTTCCTCCATAATAATAAAAAGAGCAGGGGCAATCAGATAACCTTGTCTGAGGGCCCGTGAAGAATGAAAGAAACCAGTAGAAGTACCATTGAAGCAAATGGAAAACCAGCAGTTAGAGATCAACATACCAATATAGGAGATGAATCTATGAGAAAAACCAAAAATTTGAAGAACTGCAAATAGGAAATCCCACTCCACACTGTCATACGCTTTTCTAATGTCCAGCTTGAACAGCACATTATGCTCTCTGACCTTCCTGCCAATGTCCCTAACTAATTGTCTTGCCAGGGAGACATTATCAAGAATATATCTACCTTTAACAAAAGCTCCTTGTTCTCCCGAAATAATGAAAGGAAGGATATTTGTCAGCTGGTCACACAGAATTCTAGAAATAATTTTGTAGCAAAAGTTGCATAAACTAACCGGTCTGAAATCACCATAAGAGACTGGGTTCTCATTCTTGGGGATCAAGGCAATCAAAGTGGAGGTAACCCCTCTAGGTAACGAAAAACCTTGGAAAAAACTCAGGACCGCAGCAGTCACATCCTGATGAATAATATCCCAGCAAGAGATAAAAAAATGGCCAGTGAAGCCATCTGGACCAGGGGCGCTGTTAGGGTTCAAACTCTAGACCGCCGCCTTGATCTCCTCAGTAGAAGGAGTCATAGTAAGGTCCTGGTTCTGGACCTCCGAAACTAAAGAAGGAATGATTTGCAAAAGGGAGACATCAATGGTGTGATCCGAGGATTGAAGAAGATTCTCAAAAAAATAGACTGCATTCTGCTTAAGGATGTCCTGGTTTTCATTCCATTCCCCATCAATCTGAAGCCTAGATATCATGTTTCTTTTCCTGTTACCCTGGACAACAGCGTGGTAGAAAGCCGTGTTTTTGTCCCCATCATCCAACCATCGCATGCGAGATTTTTGGGCCCAAAATTGTTCTACACAAGCAATGGCTTTCCTCCAGTTCGCATTAGCAAACCCCATCTCCGAACGGTTCTCCGGAGAAGGATCCACATCAAATGCTTCCTGCTTCACCCTAGCCTCTTCTTCTGCTTTTTTCAAATTAACATTGATGTCTCCAAAGGTTGTTTTATTCCAGACCCGAAGAACTTTTCTCACCTCTTTCAATTTTTGATGAAGAACAACAAATGGGTTGTAGTGCTAGTCAATTAGAGCATCCCATACAGCTTTAACAATATCCAAGAAAGAATTGTGAGATGACCACATTGAGAGAAAGGTAAATCTAGAGGGATTTCTGGAAAAAGGAGATAGAGTGATCAGTAGAGGAGCATGATCCGAAGGGCCTCTTGGAAGGTGTCTTACACTCATGCTAGAATACCTATCATCACAAGCAGAGTTACTGAAGAAACGGTCCAGCCTAGCAGAGATTGCTGCTTGACCAGTTCAATTATTAGACCAGGTAAATCTTGAACCACTGTAACCCATGTCCATCAGAGAAGCCCCCGAAGTAAAGCCATTAAAGTCCAGCATACTATTAAGGTTTACTGGTCTTCCACCTCTTTTCTCCGATGGGAGAGAAACACAGTTGAAGTCCCCCCCCCCCCGACCAACCAGAGAACTTTCACATTACATGAAAAGTGTAGTAATTCATCAAATAAAATCCGTCTGGAACTAGCCTGTCAGGAGGCGTAAACAACATTTATAAATAAGAGAACCCTGTCTTCCTGCAGCTGCCAGTGTAATGTGTTGGTCCGAGCAGTTTACCATCATGAAAGGAAAATGATGCCAGAAAACCCATAATTTGGATCTGTCCCCGTCATTGCCAATAACATCATCCATTTGAAGGAAAGATCTGACAGGAGTCGCCTGATCAAAGGAAACCATTGGTTCCGCTATGACAAGAATATCCACCTAGTTATTTCTAACCATCCTCTTGAGCAGCTTCCTAGAGGCAGAATTAGCAATGCCTCTGATATTCCAATAAAGAATTGACGGATTCATGAGGACAAATATCACGGAGGAGTACCCACCTCACCTCTCGATTTGGACCTAGTCCTGGCTCCCACTACTTTTTCCTGTTTTTCCTTCTTTGAGCTCTTAGACAGTTTCGGCATATATATATTCTCACTTTCCGCCAATAAGGACACCTTGTTGAGAATAGAATCTGCTGGTTTAATTTTAGGAATGACAATTCTCGGAAAGCCATCATCTTCTCCGGCGGGAGGCATCACCGGAGATTTCCCGGCAACCCTTCTTTCAGCGATAGGAGGGTCTTCTGAAACAGCATCAGGGCTAGGCCCTTTCTGACAAACCTTCTTATTAATGCCATGCAGACCATGTAACATGGAAATAGACTGATAAGCCTCCTCCTGTAACCTCTGTGAAACAATAACTTGGGTCCTCACAGAAAAGCTGTCATTCCCAGCATGATCCGTCCCCAGACCAGACACACCACCAGTTTCCATCTCCAGCGGAGCCGAAATAACCTACACTTGTGGAGCATGCACCACACCCGTCCCATGCAGCCCATGCAACATAGAAGCTTCAGAAGAAACCCCATGATGTCTGTCTTTTTCCTGTTGAACAAGTGAACGAGACCACTGATATCCCTGATCCGGGGATTCTAAATGACCCTGAGAAGAGTTTCCTGTGGTGCCGACATCGTCATCCACTCCCTGGGGGGCCACCAGACCCTGCTGAAGACAAATCTGCTGAACATCACGAGAGCCCGGAGGACCGACCTGGTTTGTAGGTTCATGCATTTCTTGATCCACCCTAACAGGAGAAGGCAACCCTCCATCTCTGCCCTGAGCCTCATTTGCCGCTTCCTGGGTAGATTTTAAATTGTTTTTCCTGAGCCTCTGCTTCTCTAGCAATAACGGATTTTTGACGCCAGGAACGAATATGAGAGACACCTTGATCTTGATTGCCTCGTTCCTTAGGAACGTAGTCTGGCCCATCTACCTTCTTATTCTTCCTAGTGCAATCCGAATCAGCATGACCTAGCTTATGACAAAAGAAGCAAAGAGCCGGAACACCATAGTATTTTATCTTCTGCCAGAATCCTCTAGGACCACACCCAATCCATATTCTCTCAGGTCTAACCTTGGTAATATCTAGCTCAACACACACAAAAGCTTCACCAGTTTGCGTGAGGGCAAGAGTAGGTTCAAATATCCGCAGCACACGACCCAAGTTACCTGCTATTGACTTAAGAAAATCTTCATAATAGTAATTCACAAAAAGCATGGGGAAGCCAATCCATATAGGAATTGTAGTCGGGTCAGCATTAAAATCAAAGTGGACGTCCCACTTGAAAAATCTATAAAGAAGACCTTTGATGTATAAACTCCTTCTCATAACCACTGTCAGATAATCTCCTTCAGCTTCAAATCGAAGTAACATGTGCTTGTTATTCAGAATACTAACTATGAAGTCCTCTTTAAGTTATAATCTTTGGGAAATGGCAGATTTGAATTCTGGTATGGCACACCGACCATATGAACACCTAACAATCAGAGCAAGATTAAGGGTACTGATGGATTTGCCTACCTCTTCCTGGGAGAAGAAGACAATCGGTTCCCCTGCATTTAACATCAATACACATACCTTTTTGCTTGCTTTTAACATGAATTAAACATATTCATATGGATTTACACTTATTCACATGCTAACACATTTACTTAACAATTTCACATTGCACAACTTTCACACTTCACATTTCACATTTTACACTTAGTTGCCGTGACACATAGTCCAAACCACCACTAGAAGGGCACACATATACACATTCACATATCCATCACCTAGGCAACACAGTGATAGACCTTGGTTAACTGTGCAGAACCGGAAGAAGCACTCTCCACCCTAACCAGTGGTACTTGTCCACCTCTAGGATTTCATCCTAATTGCCCATAGGATTTCACACACATTGAACCTTTCCGTAGGGACTTTACTACGGTACAGTTCCACAGCCCTCTATGGTAGCAGTGTCACACACGGCACAATTTATACACTTTTCACATTATCACGTTATCATAGTATTCACATGCACTTAACTCACACACATGCATTTTAACACATATACATGGATCAGTTTACATGGTATACTTTTACTATTTCATAATGAAATTGACTCTTAATACAGACCTAAACATGCTGCTAACAATTGAACTTCATACAATTAACATTAGTATGCTTTACATGTCATTTTTCGCTCATTTAACTCATGACAGTACCTAATGTTATGAAAATGTAACGAAATTTTAATCACAGGTTCCCAACAGTAACCCTATTACATGCTCAATTTCTCATATTTTTCAGATATGTAAAACAATTTTAATAATTAAAACATGCTTCAATCACATTTATCACTAAATTCAACTACACATGGCCCACAACGGTACAATCATGTATATCAATTTCAAAACCTGCTAATAGTCATTACATAGTTGTAGTAATTTTCTGAAATTCTAATTTAACATGGATCTATTTAAACAGAATTTATCAATGCTAAATCAGGCTCAATATTTTGTTACAAAAATTCTAATAAATAGCTCAATTGACAAAAATTCGACCTAATCACATGGCATGATCTACTGAATGTGTTTAACCCAACATAACATCCACAACATGTATACATATCCAGAAATCTGAAAAATCTAACACAACATGCATCCTGTAAAACTAGAAGAACTTGGCGCCACAGGTGTTGCCGCCAACATAGGTTAACGACACAAGATCATGCCGCCAACCAGAGATCTTAACGGCAGCAAATGTTGCCGTTAAGTTCATGTCTGCAGAAATACAGACTGAACACACAAAACAAAGGTGAATGGGGGTTCCAGGACACGAGGAAAATTCGATAAAATGCCTGGGACCTACTAGACATGAGTATGGATGAGATCCAAGGGTTACTTGCCTTATAGAAATTCCACAACCGTCAAATCAATCCGAAGAAGCCCTCCTCGGCCAGGCCAAGAAGTGCTCAAATCCCCCTCCCGAACCGGCTCTGTTGATGATGCTGGTTGTACACCGGCGTCGGGGAAGATCCACAGATGAATCAAGTCCCTTCCAGTCGTTGTAGATCGCCGGAAGGAGATTCCAATCGCCAGATCCAATGTTTCAAAGTTCAAGGTTCACAACAAGCTTTTTAGGGTTTTCTCAAGAGCCAAAGGGACTCAATCTGGTTGAAGGGAGGTGTTTTATAAGCCAAGAGAAGTTGGGTACACATTTAGGTAGGGTTTCTGACCGTTGGACGACGGTTTCCAAAAACTGGGGTGAAGAAATCGCGAGCGTTTCCGAATATGAAACCGCAACAAATCTGGGAGATAGACGTCCACATACCTGGCTGCCTACCAGGAGTTAATGTCCATCGATCTGGACGCTGACATCCCCATGCACGTCCATGCATGTTGACGCCAACTGGTCTTTTGGCCAGAACACAGAAATATATGGAAATATATATATATATATATATATACACTATATATATACATGCAATTGTGATGTATACTTAAATACTATCTACACAATGTAAATAAAACAACATATACGTAATAAACATATATATATGTATGAATTACAATACTCAAATAAATAAATAAATAAATAAATAAATATAATATATATATATATATATATACAGAAATAATTACATAAATATGGATATACATACATATACATGGCACTATACACAAGTCATTTACACAACACATGACCGAAACTAAGAGGGCAAAATTCGAGGGCCTTACAGGAAGTGTTTGGACCAAGACCTCTATGGCAGAAGGAGAGGCAATCATTGGAGAGGTCCCAGAAATTCCAGTGGTCCAAGAAGAGGAAGAAGCAGTCAGAATAGAAGAACCAGTGGCAAGTGCAAGAAGAATAGAAGAAATTGCTCATGAGCATATTGAGCCCGTTGGGCAACCATCTGGAGTTGAGACCCCCTCAACAGTCATTGCATCTGTAATTGAAGAAGTTTTGGAGACCGTTGCTCACACTGCGGGGGAGCAGGAAGATACCATCATAGAAAACATCCCTCATATTCCTGCTGAAGATGCTACTATGGAAGTTAGCCAGAAAGCAGCTATTTCAGAAGATGTAGCTCCAGGCCACATAGAAGATGCTCAGATGGAGGATGCTCCAGCTCAGGAGGAGTATGAGATTCAGGGGGAGCCCACAACTAGTGCCCATGCTGATCCATTCCAGAAAGGTGTTGTGGAAAGCACCTCTGATGGTGTTGAGGATATTAACTTGGAGCCAGCTATCAGCTCAGGCAGTAGAAGTAAGGGTGTTGCCACAGAAATTCCATTGCTAACCAGGAAGGCTCACCGAAGATCCAAGAAGAAGAAGAAAATTCTTGTGCACCTGAAGCCTGTAATTGAAAGATTAAATGCACAAGGGGAGATCTTATGCTCTGTACAGTCTGACATTTCTTCTATTTTCATTAGTCAGAGCACTGGAGCCAAGGAGATTGTAGTAGTGAAAGCTGTACTTCGGGGAATGAGAAGTGAGTTGGGTAGCATGAAGCAATCAGTAACAGAACTTTCAGATCTCATGAGGGCGCAATTGTCAACTTCTGCCCCTCTTGCTCCCACTCATCCAGTAGCAGAAGAACCTACAATTGGGCCATCAGGGCCAGTTGGTGAAGAATCTGGGCCACCAGGGCCATCTATAGAGGAAGTTGGGCCGTCAGGACCATTTGTTGAAGAGTTAGGGCCACTAGGGACATCAGTTGAAGATTCAAGGCCATCAGGGCCAGTGGTTGAAGATGTTGGCAGTGGGCCATCAGGGCCAGTGCAGTCAGAGGCAGAGTAAGTCAGGATTCAAGAGCCTGTAGTAGAAGCTGCTGTGCTGCCAGAAACTCCTGTTCCTTCTCATCTTCAGACTCCAGCTCCTTTCACTCCACCTTCATCCTCCACTGCCCTTCCAGCACCTGAAACCTTCAAACAACCTCTTCCAAAACATATCTCCTCACCTACACCTTTTCCTTCTACCCCCTCTTCTTCACCTATTTCTTCTCCTATTATTCCTCCTCCTCCCACTTTTGAGGAACCTCCAGCATCATCTTCTTCAGCTGGACCCTCCTCCTCTGATCCATCAACTGCTGGACCATCTGCACCACCTCCTCCTACTTCTTTTTATTCTCTTCATCCACCCACTCCTCCATCTTTCATAACTATCATTCCGGAGGGTGCTCGTATTCAAGGTGAGGTCATTCATGACATTAAAGATGAGTTTTAAGAAGCAATTCTTCGCTCAGTCCTGTCCGTTTCCTCTCATATTCACAGGACAAGCTCTTCTAGTCCTGCCCCTAAAAAGAGGAAAGTCTCTAAGGACCTTGCTCTCTCCTCTGAACTTCATTTCCCCCCTCTTTGGTTCTATCTTTCTGTTGAAAATAGAAGGAGATCCCTATACTGTGAATTCTTACAAAAATGTACATTTGCTACCATTTTTGGCCTCCCTCACCTTAACCTCACTGACCACCTCCATATTGTTCTTCCTCTCTCCCACATATCAAAATCAGATCAGTCCAAAATTTTTTCCCTTGCTGAGTCTAAGTCTGAAGACCAGTAGGCTAGGGGCCATCAGTCTCTCTACAGACAGTTTCTACTTGCAAGATCTGAACGGTTCCCACCTTCAGACCATCCTCTCACACTGTCAGAGTGGTTTGTCATCCACCACAGAAAGTCTTGGGGTCCTTTCATCCAAAAGGAAATAAAATTGATCCGGCACTTCCAGATGTTCCAAGACTACAGATTTGTCAACAAATTGCCAGAAGTTCAGCTTGGTCAATTCAGGGGAGCCATCGCACAGTTGAGAACTGAAAACCCTGTCAATACCTCCCTTAAGGTAGATTTTGCTACCCTCAAGCTACCAGAGGTTGTATTCCTCCCCAAGCTTCATTCCTTGCTCATGGACTATGCTGTTGGAACCCTTATCTTTGAGAGATTTGCTAGAGTCATGGCCAGAATCACAGTATGTCAGGGTGCTTCTCTTGCCTTCCACAGATTCATATTCCGTGAATATCACAGAGGAAACATCAAGTCTGAAGTTCTAGCTCCTCTTCTGTCTGAATGTGAAAGGTTGTCTCCATCTGATTGAGAGAAGCACTATCATCAGGCTGCTCAATAATTGGAATCCCTGAACTCCTCTTTGTTCAATTCAGGCAAACCCCTTCTGTCTGCTGATGAATTTTTGGATCTCAACTCTATCCATTTGGCTCAAGATCCTTTTGCCATTTGGGTTGAAAGGTACAAGGTTTATGTACCCTTGAAGAAGGATCTGCAGCAGCAGCAGATCTTCTACCCCATCTCTATTGATCAGTTTTTGCAGCATGCCAGCTTTGGAACCACCAGTTCTTACAAGATGTCTCTTGGAAAGGATGAGTATGCCAATTTCCTAGAAGCTCAGAGGCAGCTCTACATCCAGAGAATGGCTCCTGTTATGAGGCCTTCATACACTATAGCTTGGGGTGCATTCCAAAACTATTTTGAAGAACAAGAACACAAGGCTTGGCCAATCATCACTCGCCATGCCTCTCTCTTGTCACCTATTTTCTACATCTCTGTACCCCATCAGTAATCAAATATAGTAGCTCTTTTGGCTCCCATTTATCTTTATTCTCTTCTTTCTTTGAATCCTTACATTTCTTTTTGCTTAATGACAAAAAGGGGGAGAAAATAAAATATTTTGAAATACATTCCTTAAATTTATCAAATTTATTTAAAATTATCCAACAAATTTATTTAAATCTATTTCAGAACTTTATAAGTTCATGTTATGTTTTGTCATCACCAAAAAAGGGGAGATTGATGATCAGTCTATCCCCATATAATTTTATTTATTATATGTACTTTTTGGTGATTAACAAAACCTTAATAAATATTTTCTAACAATTTTCTCTGAAGTTTATCCACAGGAAATAAGTCAAGCAAAATCTATAAGTTACTCTCACACACTGTTATTTACAGTTCAAAGTATTCATTCTAAGTACACATCGATTTTCTTAATAGAACATCGATTTTATAAGTGAAATAACGATTCGGTCTCTTCATCGATTTCCATCGCTACAACGATTTGATAAGTTTGATCGCTGTAACGATTCGATAAGTTAAACAACGATTTGATCGCTATAACAATTTGATAAGTTAAAACAACGATTTGATCGCTATAACGATTCGATAAGTTAAACAACGATTGACCGCTGTAACGATTCGATAAGTTAAACAACGATTTGATCGCTATAACGATTCGGTAAGTTACACAACGATATGATCGCTGTAACGATTCGATAAGTTAAACAACGATTTGATTGCCGTAATGATTCGCTATCACTTCAACAACGATTTGGTCAAAACAACGATTCGCCTTAACTTAAACAACGATTTGATTGCAATCAACGATTTGCTTCTACTTGAACAACGATTTGCTTTCACTCCAACAATGATTTGATCGGACAACGATTTACTTTTAGTCAAAGAACGATTTGCTCTTAGTCAAGAAATGATTTGCTTAAACAACAATTTCAGTCTCACAACGATTTCAGTATTGAAACAACGATTTTATGATCAATTGCGTTCAAATAACAATTTAATGATTGAATTCAGTAAAACAACGATTTCATCTGCTCATCGATTTCTGTTTAAGTAATAACTTTGTACAGAACATCGATTTCATTATATTTATACATGGACTATATTCACATCGACTTGGTTCCAACATAGATTACATTTTCATATGATTATATCGTCAATTTGGTATTAATATCATCTTCATACAGAATGCTCTTTATATATCTCTTGTATAGTCTTGCTTTATCTTCTTAGATTATTTAAATATGCATATGCTTAAAATTCCGTGGAATTTCAAAAAAAAAAACCTTCCCACGCATACTAAGATCTTGATCATTCCACACGAAATCTTCTTGCTTACTTGATGTAGTGCATAGAGTCTTGATTTGTGTGATGTCAGAATAACCTTTCCAATTTAAGCATGTATCCATACTGCATGGCTACCAGGGTTGACTAACAACGTAGACAAAAAGGAGTTGTCTAGGTATCCGTGTTTATTGCATGCAGAGCTTTTGTAGTAAAGCATGTCAAATATAGATTGTCAACTTGTCGAAAGGATAAAAGATTCAGAAAATCTTTCCTGAGGATGCAATGATCAATCCAAGCGCTTATAGCTACAGGCTCACCTCTCCATGCCTAGGACCACTCTCTCTAACGTGCATGAAGCTGTGAGACAACGGTCATCTGAACGGCTACTACAACGGTCAAAATAATTTGCAGAAGATAAATAGAAGACTGATGTTTCCATGAAGGAGAAGGCAAACATTCACATACACTGAGAGATAGACACATCCACGAGCATCTGGAAAGCATCAGAAAGAAGAGCTTATTCGCTTCAGTTACTATTTTTCAGCTCTTAGCTCTCAGCCTTCACTTGCTTAGTCTTTTGAGAGCTCTTGTTGTTCTGAGAGATTTTCTTATTGCAAATCTTTGTCTCTCAGACATTGCCTCAGATCAAGCAAATTCCTATAAGCTTGGTCTAGGGGCCATTCGCCTTTTTACTCACATTCTTTGTGTGATCCTCTTCAGTTGTGAAGAGAAGACCTGTTGTTGAATAGGTGGTAGTTATTCCCTTCATTGAAGAAGGAAGACCTGTTGCATCAGGTGTTGTGTTGTACCTCTTTGGGGTTAGAAGAGAAGGCCAGCTGCTGCTGGATGTGTAAGAGTTCTTAAGGGGGACAGTACCCTTGTTTAGTGAAATCCCAAGTTGTGCTTGGGGACTGGATGTAGGACTCCTTGGGATAGGAGATCCGAACCAGGATAATTCCCTATGTCTATGTGTGATTGTTTGCTTTTCTTTATTCCACACTAACTGTCGAATGTAGTGGTTGTTGTCAAGTGTTTTTATTTATAGGTATTTTTCGAAGATGAATCTGTAGCAATCCATTCACCCCCCCTTTGGGCTTGCTATCTGAGCAACACAGAGATGGGGCCATCTTATGATACTCGTTGGGGTGTCTTTAGAGATCTCTTTGAAGAGCAGGAAGTCAAAGCTTGACAGCTCATTACTCGCCATGCTTCTCGTTTGTCACATGCCTTCTACATGCCTACCCCCACTAATGAATAAAATTCCCTTCTTGGCACCATTTATCTTTGTCTATCTCTATTTTTATCTTCTGCATATCTAATTCTTTTTGCTTAATGACAAAAAGGGAGAGAAATATATTCTGAAATACATACCTAAAAAATTTTCCGCAAATTTATTTTAGCCTTTTATATGTATGCAACTCTTTTTGTTTTGTCATCACCAAAAAGGGGGAGATTGATGATCAGTCCATCTCCATATAATTTATTATTAATTATATGTATTTTGGGTGATTAACAAAACCTTGAAAAGTATTATCTAACAAACATTTTTTGAAGTTTATCCAGGCAGTAATTCAATCAAAATCTGTAAGTTATCTTCACTCACTGACATTTGAAGCTTATTGCATATATTTTGTCTAAGTCTACATCAACTTCCATATAATAGCTCACAACGATTTCTTTAGAAGAACTTCAATTTCATCTCTACATCGGTTTCACTTAAACAACGACTTCCTTAGTTAAACATCGATTTGGTTGCTACAATGATTTCGCTTCACTTAAACATCGATTTGGTTGCTACAACGATTTCACTTCACTTAAACATCGATTTGGTTGCTACGACAATTTTGCTTCATTTAAACATCAATTTCATTGCTACAACGATTCCGCTTCACTTAAACATTGATTTGATTGATTTGATTGCTACAACGATTTCACTTCACTTAAACATCAATTTGGTTGCTATATCGACTTCGTTACACTTAAACATTGATTTCGGTAGAACAACGACTTCATATGAAACAACGACTTCATGTCTAAAACGATTTCACTCAAACATCGATTTCAGTAAAACATCGACTTCATATGAAACTATAACGACCCACTTTATACCGGTACGATTATACCAATCCTCATCTGTACAAAGGACGTCATTACAGTGGGATAATAACCCAACAATAAGCGATAGGTTGATATGTACATGAATATAATTGAGTACAATGAAATAAAATAAATAACTCAACTTCAATCCATCATCATCACACATTCCACAGTCTATATAGTAAAAGAAAATGACAATGTCCACATTGTTACAACATTAAAAGAACTACATTGTCCATAATGTTGTCCATGCAATTAACATTATTCATACCATGAAAGGGAAAATAACTACTAAAAAGTCTCCACAATTATTACTCCTCGATTCTGGTGTTGAGCTTCACTACCCTCTCTTCAAGTATGGAACCACCTGTCACACCTGTACGCCAAAGCAAGAATGAGTCTAAAAGACTCAGCAAGTAATCTAAAATATCAACCTTATACATATCACATACACACTAAGCTACTAGCAATAAGGAAACACATGCTATCATTCTAACCATAACAATTTACATGGCACATGCTTCTTATGGTTAACTACACATAATTCACCCAAACACATTCCTAACTAACACATGCTCATATTAAATCATGGAAGATAACATACACTTACACAAGTTCTCTACACATGATATATCCTATGATACATGGTTCAAATCTTTATCATATCATTGCACAACCTTTACCAATTTAAAACATAAGGTTATGTACAAGATAATGAACACTCCTAGCATGGTATCTAGCCAATTCCTCATGCAATTATATCATTTTATCACACATTTAACTTGCTGTTTTTAATGTAAAATTATCATACTCTCTTGACACTTGCACATGCATTTTAATAAACTACATAACATGATACTAAACATTCTATCATAATTAGGCTTAATCATATTAATACATACATGACATGAACATAAGCACTCTTATACACCTAACATGTAACATGATTTATTAATCCAAATATTATCCATATTGTGGAACAACTCTACCAACTAGGACATGGAGTTAAGCACAAAATAGATAGCAACCTAACATGATATATATTCATATTTCACATGCACTTTTCTCACTTATTTACACATTTTATTAGCTGTTTTAATATAAATAAATTACAATTATACATGATTTCACATTTTATAAATCATGAGTTGAAGGTTTAAAACATAATCAAATCGGTTGGCAATTATAAGCAATTTAAGCATGGAACTATGTACTAATTGAATAGTATGTTTAGCATGGAACTTAGACATTCTCTCATGTATTTATCACCATCATAATTCCACTTTGTTTGTTGTTTTGACATGAATTAAACACAATTAGGTGGATTTACATTTGTTCACATGCTATCTTTTTCATTTAAGAATTCCACATGCTCATTGTTCACATTGTATTACTTTACATGTTTACATACACATATTCACTTACTCTACCATATGAATGATATTAATCTAAATGACATGATACCAACATGACATTATAATCAACAAATCAACACATGAATAAAATGAATACATACGTTTTACCTTGGTTTTCACATGCATTTACACTCTCATTAACATTTACTCTTCCTTACCTATCCTTTCACACTTTTTCACATATGTTCTCTTGCACTTTCATTTATCACATGTCACATCATTGCACTTACCACATGCATCATGGGCACTTACCACGTGCCATATTCACATGTCACATTATTTTATTCACATTTTATTACTTAAGTTGCCATGACACATAGTCCTAACTACCAACTAGAGGAAAACTTAGCACATATCATATTTCACATTCACATATCACTTATTCGTCACCTAGGCAATGCGGTGATAAATTTAAATCACTGCGCAAAACCGGGAGAAGCCCTCTCCACCCTAACCAGTGGAACTTGTCCACCTCTAGGATTTCATCCTAATGCCCTTAGGATATATTTCACATACGTTGAGCTTTCCATAGGGATTTTTCTATGGTACGGCTCTCAGACTCCTATGGTAGCAGTGTCAATCTCGGCCCAATTTTACAGATTAATCATATTATCATACTTTGTCACATTTTACTCATGCTTATATACACACTTTAATCCCTTTTTCATACACTTTGCATAACATTTACATTTCAGTTTACAGAATTCACTCTTATTGTTTAACAATGATAAACAACCTAAAACAAGATATTAACATGCTGTTAACCCTTGATTTACACATAATTAAACCTAACATGCTAAACATGGCCATTTTCTCATTTAAAACCATAACAGTACCTACTGTCATCAAAACATCATGAAATTTTTATAACAGCTTAAAAACAGTAAACATATCATATTCTCAATTTTATAGATTTTTTTGAATAGTAATTATATTTATAACAATTAAAACTAATTACATGTGCGTTTCTCACTAATTTCTCTTAAGTAGGAATTACAGCATAACAGTCAAATCTAACAGTGCCAATGCGTAAATATAGTCATCACATGATTGTAGAAAATTCATAAAACCCTAACTCACAATTGACCTATTTACACAGATTAAACATGGTCATTTTATGCTCACAGTTCAATTATCAGAATTTTAATAATTAACACAAATCATGAAAATTCAGTAAAACCTCATGACATGACCAACTGATCACCTCTGACCCCACATAAAATTTACAGCATGCTCACATACCCGGAAATCAAATAAATATCTTAAAGAAGATCAAACAGCAGTTTTCAGAACACTGAGGAACTTGGCGGCACAGTGTTGGCCGCCTATTGTGTCAACTGCACAATCTCCTGTTGCCAACACATGATCTTGGTGGCACAGGATGTTGCCGCCAATATTCTGCCAGCAGACTACAGAGACAACACACACATGCAAGAGGAAATTGGAGGTTCCAGGACACGAGGAAAAATCCATAAAAATGCTGGGACCTAAGGGGACATGTGTAGGATTGATATACATAGGTTTCTTGCCTCTAAATAAATCCAAGATGATCAAGATTCATCGGTGAAGCCCTCCTCAGCTAGAACAAGAGGGTACTCAAAATCTCTTCAGATCTGGTTCTCTTGTTGATGCAGATGGTTCCTCGGAGTTGGGAGTGCTTCTCCTATGTATAGACTCTCTCCCAGTCGAAGTAGATCTCCAGAGAACTCCTCCAGTCGCCAGATCCAAATCTTCAAAGTTCAGCTTTTCTCCACAGGAACTCTAGCTTTTCCAATCACCCCAAAAAGACTTGGCACGGCCAGAATAGGGTGTTTTTATAGGGTTGGGTTGGTTGGGTACGCACTATGGCAGGTCTCCTACGGTTTGGGATGGGTTTCCTAAACTAGAACCGAGCAAAATGCGAGCGTTACCAAATTTGGAACCGTTACATAGGAGGGAACTTGATGTCAACATATGGTGTAGTCAACAGGAGGTTGGCGTCCAGATATGGTGCCGCCTACACAGTGCTTGGCGTCCATAGATCTGGACGCCAATCACAGGCATGCAGTTAGCGGCACAGTGTTGGCCGCCAACAGCATATCTTGGCCAAAACACAGATACGCATCCAAGTAAATGTACAAATACACCCCAACAATGTAGTGTGTGCAGAAATACATATATATGCATTCACCATATAAACTACATGCATTACATATTATTTATTTAGATATAACTTGTACTAATCTTAATTAAAGATCACATGCACAAAATAACACACATATATATATACACACTACATAATTACATGCTTTATGCATGAACGTATAAATGCAATACACACACTATTATTTAGGTATCATACATGTCATAAACAATTTAATGGGTATTGAAATAAGTAGATATCATATGTACAACGTTAAACATATACATCTATACGTGTACAAAGCATAATTAAATACAACATGCATGTATTTACATAAATATAACATGCTTATAATATTTTGATATATTTATATATGCACCGTATTATTTAAGTACTATGTACTCTATAAACAATTTAACATGCACAGAAATAGATAATTATCATTTGCACAAGATTAACATATGCATGGAATGGTTAAATATAACATGTACATCGATAGTAAGATAATGCATGCACACTTAAAGATATACATGTACGAAAAATAACTCACATGCACTTATAAGGTATATAACAATACTTACCTATCATATGCACAATATTATTTAAGTACCATATATGCTGTAGACAACTTAATGTGTATAGAATTAGATAGATATCACATGCATATGATAACATACATATATACACATGTACAACGTATATTTACACACAATATCCATGGGATAAATAGCATAATATGCACTTCAATGGTTAGATAGTATACGCACGGTATTATTAAGATGCAATACACAATAAGTTAAATAAGAATAATCTATACGACAATAATCAATTTGCATACGCACCCTTGAATTGACATATATATATATATATATATATATGTATACACATCTACACAATATAGTTACATATAGTGTACATGAAATAAGTAAATACAATATGTACCTCCATAATTTGATTCAACATGCACCTATATACACATTACATGCAATAAAATTAACTCATATATACCTATAAGATGTATAGAAAAATTCACATATTTGCATGCACACATTACTTAAATATACTATGTATGGTTTCTAAATAAGTACAACACGTACAAGATTAGTTAATTACTTACATTTACAGAAAATAATGTATATATATACTTACATATGCACATGAGAAATTTAGAAATTGAAATATGCATATTTTAATATATACACTATATACATAAACAGGTAAATAACACATGTATACTATAAAATGAATGAAATTTCAGGGTATCACACTCTCCCCCCCTTGAAAAAGATCTTCGTCCTCGAAGATCGAATCGAGTACCTCTGGTGACGTCGTCCATGCCATCTCCGGAAATAAAATGTAATCCTCATTCTTCTTAGCTGGTGCTGGTGGCTCTACTGCTGGCTCCTTTGTTGCCGATGCTGTAGCACCTCGGGGATCAAACTTCTTCAACCTCGGACATTCTCTAATCCGATGGTTCTTGCTACCACATTTGAGGCACCTTCCTTCCTGTATCCAACACAGATTTCCGCCATGGTGTTTATTGCAATGCATACACTTGGGTTTCTCGCTAGCTGTAGAGGCCGCAAACCTTGTTGTGCTGAGTACCTCATCTAGAGTGCGGGGGTCGCATTCCAAAAGTCTCGCTCTCAACGCTGACTTGAGTCTCATTATGAAGTTTCTCACCTTGCGCCTCTCCTCATGCTCCCTAGCCCTAGCCTCACGCTTACTGCTGCTAGTCATTGCCTGCAAAACAATTAATCTAATTAGAATTTAAGTTACTAAATCCTATCTATTTTTCTTAACTATCTTTCATTCATTATTATTACTTTCTACATGTATGGACAATTTCCAATAAAGACTTTGCAATATTATGAAGATGATGGTCTATTCATGTACAATCTCAACCTTAGTTTCTCTGATACAATCTCTGTAACGACCCACTTTATACCGGTACGATTATACCAATCCTTATGGGTACAAAGGGCGTCATTACAGTGGGATAATAACCCAACACTAAGCGATAGGTTGATATGTACATGAATATAATTGAGTACAACGAAATAAAATAAATAACTCAACTTCAATCCTTCATCATCACACATTCCACAGTCTATATAGTAAAAGAAAATGACAATGTCCACATTATTACAACTTTAAAAGAACTACACTGTCCATAATGTTGTGCATGCAATTAACATTATTCATACTATGAAGGGAAAATAACTACTAAAAAGTCTCCACAATTATTACTCCTCGATTCCGGTGTCGACCTTCACTACCCTCTCTTCAAGTACGGAACCACCTGTCACACATGTACGCCAAAGCAAGAATGAGTCTAAAAGACTCAGCAAGTAATCTAAAATATCAACCTTATACATATCACATACACACTAAGCTACTAGCAATAAGGAAACATATGCTATCATTCTAACCATAACAATTTACATGGCACATGCTTCTTATGGTTAACTACACATAATTCACCCAAACACATTCCTAACTAACACATGCTCATATTAAATCATGGAAGATAACATACACTTACACATGATATATCCTATGATACATGGTTCAAATCTTTATCATATCATTGCACAACCTTTACCAATTTAAAACATAAGGTTATGTACAAGATAATGAACACTCCTAGCATGGTATCTAGCCAATTCCTCATGCAATTATATCATTTTATCACACATTTAACTTTCTGTTTTTAATGTAAAATTATCATACTCTCTTGACACTTGCACATGTATTTTAATAAACTACATAACATGATACTAAACATTCTATCATAATTAGGCTTAATCATATTAATACATACATGACATGAACATAAGCACTCTTATACACCTAACATGTAACATGATTTATTAATCTAAACATTATTCATATTATGGAACAACTCTACCAACTAGGACATGGAGTTAAGCACAAAATAGATAGCAACCTAACATGATATCTATTCATATTTCACATGCACTTTTCTCACTTATTTACGCATTTTATTTTCTGTTTTAATATGAATAAATTACAATTATACATGATTTCACATTTTATAAATCATGAGTTGAAGGTTTAAAACATAATCAAATCGGTTGGCAATTATAAGCAATTTAAGCATGGAACTATGTACTAATTGAATAGTATGTTTAGCATGGAATTTAGACATTCTCTCATGTATTTATCACCATCATAATTCCACTTTGCTTGTTGTTTTGACATGAATTAAACACAATTAGGTGGATTTACATTTGTTCACATGCTATCTTTTTCATTTAAGAATTCCACATGCTCATTGTTCACATTGCATTACTTTACATGTTTACATACACATATTCACTTACTCTACCATATGAATGATATTAATCTAAATGACATGATACCAACATGACATTATAATCAACAAATCAACACATGAATAAAATGAATACATACGTTTTACCTTGGTTTTCACATGCATTTACACTCTCATTAACATTTACTCTTCCTTACCTATCCTTTCACACTTTTTCACATATGTTCTCTTGCACTTTCATTTATCACATGTCACATCATTGCACTTACCACATGCATCATGGGCACTTACCACGTGCCATATTCACATGTCACATTATTTTATTCACATTTTATTACTTAAGTTGCCATGACACATAGTCCTAACTACCAACTAGAGGAAAACTTAGCACATATCATATTTCACATTCACATATCACTTATTCGTCACCTAGGCAATGCGGTGATAAATTTAAATCACTGCGCAAAACCGGGAGAAGCCCTCTCCACCCTAACCAGTGGAACTTGTCCACCTCTAGGATTTCATCCTAATGCCCTTAGGATATATTTCACATATGTTGAGCTTTCCATAGGGACTTTTCTATGGTACGGCTCTCAGACCCTTATGGTAGCAGTGTCAATCTCGGCCCAATTTTACAGATTAATCATATTATCATACTTTGTCACATTTTACTCATGCTTATATACACACTTTAATCCCTTTTTCATATACTTTGCATAACATTTACATTTCAGTTTACAGAATTCACTCTTACTGTTTAACAATGATAAACAACCTAAAACAAGATATTAACATGCTGTTAACCCTTGATTTACACATAGTTAAACCTAACATGCTAAACATGGCCATTTTCTCATTTAAAACCATAACAGTACCTACTGTCATCAAAACATCATGAAATTTTTATAATAGCTTAAAAACAGTAAACATATCATATTCTCAATTTTATAGATTTTTCCGAACAGTAATTATATTTATAACAATTAAAACTAATTACATGTGCGTTTCTCACTAATTTCTCTTAAGTAGGAATTACAGTATAACAGTCAAATCTAACAGTGCCAATGCGTAAATATAGTCATCACATGATTGCAGAAAATTCATAAAACCCTAACTCACAACTGACCTATTTACACAGATTAAACATGGTCATTTTATGCTCATAGTTCAATTATCAGAATTTTAATAATTAACACAAATCATGAAAATTTAGTAAAACCTCATGACATGACCAACTGATCACCTCTGACCCCACATAAAATTTACAGCATGCTCACATACCCAGAAATCAAATAAATATCTAAAAGAAGATCAAACAGTAGTTTTCAGAACACTGAGGAACTTGGCGGCACAGTGTTGGCCGCCTACTGTGTCAACTGCACAATCTTCTGCCGCCAACACATGATCTTGGCGGCACAGGATGTTGCCTCCAATATCCTGCCAGTAGACTACACAGACAGCATACACATGCAAGGGGAAATTGGAGGTTCCAGGACACGAGGAAAAACCGGAAAAATGTTGGGACCTAAGGGGATATGTGTAGGATTGATATACATAGGTTACTTGCCTCTAAATAAATCCAAGATGATCAAGATTCGTCGGTGAAGCCCTCCTCGGCCAGAATAAGAGGGTACTCAAAATCTCTTCAGATCTGGTTCTCTTGTTGATGCAGATGGTTCCTCGGAGTTGGGAGTGCTTCTCTTATTTATAGACTATCTCCCAGTAGAAGTAGATCTCCAGAGAACTCCTCCAGTTGCCAGATCCAAGTCTTCAAAGTTCAGCTTTTCTCCACAGGAACCCTAGCTTTTCCAATCAACCCAAAAAGACTTGGCACGGCCAGAATAGGGTGTTTTATAGGGTTGGGTAGGTTGGGTACGCAGTATGGCAGGTCTCCTACGGTTTGGGATGGGTTTCCTAAACTGGAACCGAACAAAATGCGAGCGTTACCAAATCTGGAACCGTTACATAGGAGGGAACTTGACGTCAACATCTGGTGTAGTCAACAGGAGGTTGGCGTCCAGATATGGTGCCGCCTACACAGTGCTTGGCGTCCATAGATCTGGACGCTAATCACAGGCATGCAGTTAGCGGCACAGTGTTGGCCGCCAACAGCATATCTTGGCCAAAACACAGATACGCATCCAAGTAAACGTACAATTATGCCCCAACAATGTAGTTTGTGCAGAAATACATATATATGCATTCACCATATAAACTACATGCATTACATATTACTTATTTAGATATAACTTGTACTAATCTTAATTAAAGATCACATGCACAAAATAACACACATATATATACACACTACATAATTACATGCTTTATGCATGAACGTATAAATGCAATACACACACTATTATTTAGGTATCATACATGTCATAAACAATTTAATGGGTATTGAAATAAGTAGATATCATATGCACAACGTTAAACATATACATCTATACTTGTACAAAGTATAATTAAATACAACATGCATGGATTTACATAAATATAACATGCTTATAATATTTTGATATATTTATATATGCACCGTATTATTTAAGTACTATGTACTCTATAAACAATTTAACATGCCTAGAAATAGATAATTATCATTTGCACAAGATTAACATATGCATGGAATGGTTAAATATAACATGTACATCGATAGCAAGATAATGCATGCATACTTAAAGATATACATGTACGAAAAATAACTCACATGCACTTATAAGGTATATAACAATGCTTACCTATCATATGCACAATATTATTTAAGTACCATATATGTTGTAGACAACTTAATGTGTATAGAATTAGATAGATATCACATGCATAAGATAACATACATATATACACATGTACAACGTATATTTACACACAATATCCATGGGATAAATAGTATAATATGCACTTCAATGGTTAGATAGTATACACACAGTATTAAGATGCAATATACAATAAGTTAAATAAGAATAATCTATACGACAATAATCAATTTGCATACGCACCCTTGAATTGACATATATATATATGTATATATATATATGTATACACATCTACACAATATAGTTACATATATTGTACATGAAATAAGTAAATACAATATGTACCTCCATAATTTGATTCAACATCATATACACATTGCATGCAATGAAATTAACTAATATATACCTATAAGATGTATAGCAAAATTCACATATTTGCATGCACACATTACTTAAATATACTATGTATGGTTTCTAAATAAGTACAACACGTACAAGATTAGTTAATTACTTACATTTACAGAAAATAATGTATATATATACTTACATATGCACATGAGAAATTTAGAAATTGAAATATGCACATTTTAATATATACACTATATACATAACAGGTAAATAACACATGCATAATATAAAATGAATAAAATTTTGGGGTATCACAGAAACAACGACTTCGTTTCCACATTGATTTCGGCAGAACATCGACTTCATGTGAAACAACGATTTCATCTCTACAACGACTTCACTTAAATAACGATTTCAGTAGAACAACGACTTCATGTGAAACAACGATTTTACTTGAACAATGACTTCATGTTAAACAACGATTTCATCTGCACATCGATTTCAGTTAAACAACGACTTTGTATAGAACATCGATTTCATTACATTCATACATGGATCATGTTCACATCGATTTGGTTTCAACATGGATTACATTCTCACATGACTTATGCTTATATCATCGATTTAATATCAACATCGACTCTCTCTATACACAGTCTGTCTCAATACATCAACTCTTTATTAACGATTATGGTTTAGACAGTTGTTGAATATTCTTATTTAAATTCCTTTTAAGATACATTCCACATGATGTTCAAATATATTTTAAAAATCTTTGTGAATTTCAAATCTTCCCACATATCATGCTGTATCCTGTAGTGTTCGACATTTATTATGATGGAACAAATCTCTACATGATATATCTTTGCTAATCTCATTTGTGTCACATAAAGTCACGCTTTATGTAATGACAGAATGACATTTCCCTTTTGGTGTATCTTCATATAGCACGACTACTAATGTTGACTGACAGTTTAGACAAAGATAAGTTGTCTATGTGTCAGCATTTATTGTGTTCAGGATTTCCGGTAGAAATGCACGTTACAAAGATGGACCTGTCAACTTGACATAAGCTAGAAGATTCAGACAATCTTCCTTTATGTGTGAATGTCTTCCCCAGCATTAATGGCTGCAGGTTTTCTTGCTCCACACTTCGGACCATTCACTCCAACGTGCATGAAGATGTGAGACAACAGATACTTCAACGGTCAAATTATTTCAAAGAAGATAAATAGAAGACTGGTGACTTCATGCAAGACAATCTTTTTCGGGAGAACTTTTCTAGCTCGCATTTGGAAGATCTTAGAAGGAAAGAAGACCTCGCTAGTTCATTCAAACCCTGTGTTGCTCTTAGCTCTCCATAGCAAGTTGCTTAGCCTTTGAGAGTGTAATATCCGGTTCGTTTGGATCGAGGTTTACTGGGTTTGGAGGCCAATGTATGGCCCATTAGTAGACCATGTAGGTCTACATATACTTCTACAGGTTTATGGTGCAGGTGGGAGGCTGGAGGGTTGGGCATCTCAGCCCAACCAGACCTCTATCGCGTTCATTAAGAACGCGGCGTAACCAGATGCCTCGACTCTGAGTTGAACGCGTCCACCTGCATGGACGGGATTTTTGACCGCTGCTACGTGAGCGCTGCTGCATGCGCGCCGTGTGGCACATGCAGGGACGTCGGGGTTTAAAGGCGTCGCCTATGTCGGACGCGTTTCTAAACACGGCGGGAAGACACGACGCGATTGAAACCCTGTGTGTTTTGAGCTCCAGCCCTTGGCCGAATAGTGCAGTCGCACTGTTCAACTAGAAGGGGTTTTGCTGTGGAATCTTGGGCGATTGTGGCTGTTTTGGCATCTGTTCGGCGTGATTCCGGCGCGAGGTGGTGCTTCGGAGCGCGGGGAACGCCGGGATATCGTCGGATTCACGTTTCATTTACAAGTAGGGGAACTTTGCCTTATTTTCTCTTCGATAGATTGTATGGATTATGGTTTACAGATTTTGATGTGGGAATCGTGTATGGAGGGTAGAGATCATGTTTAGGGTTTCATTTATGTATTTACTTCCATGTTAAAACAACATGTATGGTTCATGGATGTGATTTCTGGAACAAAGGTTGAGTTTGGGTTCTGTCACTCGAAAGGCGACGGAACCAGACGTCGCGATTCAACCTTTAAGGCATCAGGTAAGTCCGTCGCGATTCAGTCTTCTAAAAACGTCCACTGTGTTGGACGTGTTTTGAAATGTGGCCACCCGAGTCCTAATGTTCTGTGGCCAGTCTGTCTGGTTCCTATACCACACTACTTGGGCTGTGTTGGCAAGGCAATGTAGGACACGTGTAGGTTGTGTTGACTCGTATCATGGTTGATAATGAGAGGTCGTGTGTGGAAATGTGCGGGTTGTAATGCCTTCTGAGGTTACCTCTTCAGTCGGGTCCCCAGCACTAGATGCTCGAGGTTTGTCCCGGTACAGTGCGTACCATCGAGGTTTGTGTTGTCTTCCTGAACACCCTCACTCCTGAGTTTGAGTTGTACGTCCGGCTGAGGGAAAGATGACATTGGGCAGTGATACATGTTTGTGGGTGTGCAGTCGCTTGTAGCACGCTCGTGGTTGGGGGATGGACACCGGTAGATGTACTGGTCCCCAACTAGTCCTGTTTCCAGTGCCTCACTTTAGGGTTCTCGGCCGGAGTCCCTAAAGGTGTCAGGCTTGGGCTTGCAGCTGTGTAGCCTGCAGGTGTGGTGTTAGTTGTCTCCACAGTTCTTATCTTGTTGAGGTGGAACGGCAGCTGGACCTTTCATCCGTGGCTGCGAGACTGAGAGGTGGACTTGTGTTGTTTGTCTGGGTTTATGGCTGGTCTCGTGAACCAGTTTCGTGACTTGTGTGTGGCGTACCCTTCTATAGCTTGTACACGTATTGTGGTTTGCCGTTTACTTATTTACAGCTATAGCATCATGCGTAGGCATTGTTATATGATAACTTCTTTATAGATTCACATATTATATCTATTGCTTATTGTGACGATCCTCGCCGGCCAGGCCCGTTAACTCAATAACATGCCCGACACGACTCCGCCTCTCGCGATCGGGTCGAAGCCTCGCAAGGGATATCATTCACACGTGTCCGTGGAAATATAAAGAAACATACTGAACAGACATAAGATACCATTTCTCACATATATTCACATGAATGTACATATTCAGTTCCATACATAAGTCATTAAACAAGTACAACAGTTCGGGACAAACCCCAAGGCTCCACAAGTAAAGGCATTACTCTGCTGGTGGTGTAGACCCGACTCCACTACGGTGCGGTCCCGAACTAGAAGAGGGACGGGAACCCTCCTGCTCTCCTTCACCTAGAAAAGAAGGGGTGAGCCTCACAAGTTACTAGCTCAGTAGGGTAACTCCCTTAAAGCCGTTAAACATAAAAACCACAAACATAATAGGTAAAGCTGTAAAGCAGTTATCATAAAACAATGCCTACGCATAATGCTATAGCTGTAAGTAAGTAAACGACAAACCACAACACGTGTACAAGCTACAGAAGGGTACGCCACACATGAGTTACGAAGACTAGTTTGCGACACCAGCTACAGACCCGGACAAACAACACAAGTCCACCTCTTAGTCTCGTAGCCACGGACGATAGGTCCAGCTGCCGCTCCATGTAGCAACCTGGATTTTTTCAAAAAATACAATCTAAATTATATTAAAATTTTGATAATAGGAAAATCAAAACTATTTAAATTAATTAGAAAATCAAAGAAAAGAGAATTAAACAAAACCCATTAAAAGAAAAGAATTAACGGGCTTTGTTAAATGGACCCAATAGAAATTAGTGGGCTAAAATAGAGATTTTAAAAAGGGGAATAATAGAAAAATATCCAAAATTCGTAACTAAAATATTACTTAAATAAAAGAAGGTATTTAATACATTAATATAAGTGATTGGAATTGGATTTGGAATCCTAAACCTACCCCAATTGCTTGGCCACGAAATCCCCTCTCTCTCAACCCAATTAGGAGATCTCTTGCTTAAAATGGGAGAGGAAAATAGGAAACTCAGAATTAAATAGGAATTAGACTTAAACTAGGAAAGGGAAAGAGGAGAAGCTTAAATACTCTCCTAAAACCCACATGGCCGGCCCTAGCTCATGCCAAGGGGTTGCTGGACCAGGAAGAGAGGCCAAGAGGAGAAGAATTCATGGAGAAGAGAGATCTCCCAAGTTCTTCCCCGAGTTCTTCAAGTTTTAACCCTAGAAGAGGAAAACGATCAAAGGTATGCATTCTCATGAGCATAAACTATGAAAATTTTTCTGTAGGATGTCTCGTCCATCAGGAACAAAATCCCTTTGATTTCATATTTTTCCATCAAGCAAATCTTTAGTTCTCAATTTTCCAAGTTTTGTGAACTTCATGACCCCGAACCCTCTTATTAAATTCATATCTTCATGTATACTCGTCCTCATGCCATGAGATTTTTATTGAAGATTCTGATGGATGTTAGGTTTCTTTTGCCCCTGAAAGCCCTAATTTCCATCCACCCTATTATGCGAATTAATTCATTGATCCCAACTGTACACAGTTCTATGGTCATTATGAATACTCTTTATTAAACCATGTTGAAACCTTCGTTGCTTTCCGATTCTGATTTATTGGAAGTACCCATGCATGTATGGATCTGTTTAAAACTGGTTTCATGATTTTTCATACACTATACAATTTGTTCTTAGTTTTAGAACAACCCTGTGTCAAAATAGGGAAGGTCTGGTCCGCAATCCAATGCTCTGTCCTTTCCCTATCGAACTCTGGCACGGACCCTGTGAACGCGACGGCCCGATAGGCCGCGTTCACAAGGCCGTCGCGACAGTACCTATGTCGCGATCAGATCGCGACAGACCTGTCGTCGAGATCTGCTGCCCGGTCTGCCAGAACCCGTCGCGTTCCCTTCATGCCCCTGTCGCGATCCGAGCGCTTGTCCTGCCCGACCAGTCGCGATCCTTGTAACCCCCTATTGCGATCTGCTCTGACCCCGTCGCGATCCTTACAAGGGTCTGTCGCGATCTCAGGATTTTGCATGAAACCCCCTCTTTCTGCAAGATCTGACTTTCTACAGTAACTATTACCATGTTAACTGTCTCAAACGCAGTAAACGAAATTGTTAATCATGAACATGTAGTTAGTTAATTAAAAAAGGCTTTCACTTGATTATTTCATCTCCATGATTCTCTTAACACATGCACACACATGAATCCCCCAATATGGCTTAATTTGGCATGAAGAATGTTTCATAATGAATTTTGAAATTTATTTCAATAATGTTTATTAATTGCCGTATTTTAAATGAACTTGTCATCGTTTCTCGCGATGTTTTGGAACACCGATCTTGACGCTCCACTGTTCTAGAATTCCTCTAGAACGTTGAGCACTTGTTTCCATACACACTTCTTGACTTGGACGAACTCTCCGACGGATACTCCTTCTACCGGACTAGTGAGTCTTTGTTCAAGGCCTCCGTAAGTCTCCTCTGTCCATGGATTCCCACATGGTCGATGAGCCGGTTGTACCATAACACCTATTACACCCTTTAGGGATCAATATGATCCAAACGGCTATTAGAAGTTCACTCTCGTCTTGAATCACGCCGGACCTCTGGACCTGTGCATAACAAGGCCAGTGGTAGGGTCGTGAATTTCCACCTGACTGCCAACACCGAGTGCGCGTGTTGTACAACTGTTACTATCGCTTGTTTACTCGACGTGTTACGTGCAATGCCCACTAGCTCTCATCTATACTCTACTCGCTTATCTATTCACATTCACTTTGCTATCTCGTCTATTCATCTAGTGCTCTCATCTATTTTTTGATACTCTATTTTTTGGCCATTGACTGATTGTCTAAAGATAAACAATATAACCAATGCCAGCGCAATGGAGCCCGATCTGGTCCTGGGGAGAGCGCCCGAAAGTGCCATTTGCCCATGGGAGTTAAATGATCAGAATGTCGGCAATACATCCAAGTGCCATACTATCTAGATTAATCTAATGACAATCAAAAGTGCTATATTCTCTCGTTGTCTGTTGACAACAAAGTGCTATGCTATACTCATTGTGCTATTGCTATACCTTGTGCTATTGTGCTATGGCCATCCTGCTATTGTGCTATACTTGACGTTTGTGCTATACTTGGAAACCTGTGCTATTTCGTTCATGTGCTATCCTGCTATCTATTACTTGACTCTCTCGCTCTATTATTAGTTACTCTGCCTTTAATACATTAATCATTTAAAGCCTGATTGACTATTGAGATTTAAGTCCTACTGGGCATTATCGCTCACCCTGCGTTATTTGTCGTTGTGTTCTCAGGTGAAGCTGATGATGATACATACACTCAAGAGGACGAGAATGACCAGGAGTGATGTCAAGAGTGCCCTAGAGTCCTAGTACTATGATAGAGTCTTAGATAGACTTTTGCTTTATTTCAATGTAATTGGGCCCTATAGAATGTCTCTGATATTAGTGGTTGTAACTAGACATTTGAAAGTTATTAATGATAAGAATTATCTTAGTATTATTCATTGTGCAATGGTTTGATGTCTAGTACTTGCTTTGTACCCATTTACTTGCAACTGCCTCGCGTTCCGATATTCCGCATCGGGGCGTGACACTCCACCTCAGCAAGACAATAATTGTGGAGACAACTAACACCACACCTGCAGACTACATAACTGCAGGCCCAAGCCTGACACTTTTAGAGACTCCGGCCGAGAACCCTAAAGTGAGGCACTGGAAATAGGACTAGCTAGGGACCAGTACGTCTACCGGTGTCCGTCCCCCAACCACGAGCGCGCTACAAGCAATCACACACCCACAAACACGTGTCGCTGCCCATTATCATCTTTCCCTCAGCCGGACGTACAACTCAAACTCAGAAGTGAGGGTGTCCAGGAAGACGACACAAACCTTGATGATACGCACTGTACCAGGACAAACCCCGAGCACCCGGTGCTGGGGACCCAACTAGAGAGGTAACCTCGGAAGGCGTTATGACCCGACTTGCTATGCACACATTTCCACACAAAACCTCTAATTATTAACCACGATACGAGTCAACACAACCTACACGTGTCCTACATTGCCTTGCCAACACAGCCCAAGTAGTGTGGGACAAGAACCAGACAGACTGGCCACAGAACATCTATGCTCGGATGGCCTCATTTCAAAATGCGTCCAACATAGTGGACGTTTTTAGAAGACTGAATCGCGACGGGCTTACTTGACGCCTTAAAGGCTGAATCGCAACGTCTGGTTCTGTCGCCTTTCAGGTGACAGAACCCAGACTCAAACCTTGTTCCGAAAATCACACCCATGGACCATATATGATGTTTTAGCAGGAAAATAAATACATGAATGAAACCCTAAGCATGATCTCTACCCTCCATACATGATTCCCACATCAAAATCTGTAAACCCTAACCCATACATTCCATGGAAGAGAAAATAGGGCAAAGTTTCCCCTAGTTGCAAATGAAATGCTAATCCAACGATATCTCGGCGTTCCCCGCGCTCCGAAGCACCTCCTCATGCTGGATTCACGCTGAACAAACTCCAAAATAGCCACAATCGCTCAAATCTTCCTTCAAAAACCCGCAGCCAGCTTCTCCCAGCTGAACAGTGTGAATGCACTGTTCAGCCAAGTCCAGAAGCCCAAAACACAGTAAGTTAAAATCGCGTTGAGTCTTTCCGCTGCGTTTAGAAATGCGTCTGACATCGGTGACGCATTTAACTCCCAACGTCCCTGCATGCGCCACGCGGCGCACATACAGCGGTGCTCACGTAACGGCGGTTGAAAATCGCGTCCATGCAGGTCGACGCGTTCTACTCAGAGTCGAGTCGTCTGGTTATGCCGCGTTCTTAATGAACGCGACTGAGGCCTAGTTGGGCTGAGATGCCCAACCCTCCAGCCTCCCATCTGCACCATAAACCTGTAAAAACATATGTAGACCTACATGGTCTACCAATGGGCCATGCATTGGCCTCCAAAACCTGGTAAACCACGATTCAAATGTACCGGTTATTACATTACTATCACCTAAAAAGAATTTCATCCTCGAAATTAAAGAGATAAGCATAAACACAGTTCAACATATATGCAACTATCACCTAAAAAGAAATTAACGCTTGCTCAAACAAGTATGGATACATCTTGTACATTTCTTCGGCCAACTCCTAAGTGTCTTCACCACCCTACATGTTATCCCATCTGATCTTTACTAACTCAATATCTTTATTTCTTAATTTCTATGTGCGGCGACCTATAATCATCAAGGGATACTCCGACATGGACATATCCGGCTTCAAATCATCCCTCTAATAACTGACTACCTGGGTGGGATCACGAATGTACCTTCTTAACATTGAGACGTGAAACAAGTCGTGTGCATCCGTAAAGTCCACTGGAAGCTCCAATCTGTATGCAGTTTCTCCAATTCTTTCTACAATTTGGAACGGACCCACATATATGGGGCTCAATTTGCCCTTCTTGCTGAACCTCATCACACCTTTGGTTGGAGAAACTCTTAGGAACACATAATCACCAACCTCAAACTGTAGGGGCCTGTGCCGTGTATTCGCATAACTCTTTTGCCTGCTCTATGCTGTTTGAAGCTTCTCCTTAATGAACTTAACCATTTCTACACATTGTTGCAACATTTCCGGTCCTATCACCTGCCTTTCACCCACTTCATGCCAATTCAATGGTGTTCTGCAAGGTCTTCTATAAAGTGCTTCATATGGTGCCATGCCGATGCTTGCATGATAACTATTGTTATAAGCAAACTCAACCATGCCTAAGTGTTGCTCCCATCCACCTCCCCAAACCAAACAACAAGCTCGCAACATATCTTCAATAGTCTGGATCGTCCTCTCCGTCTGCCCATCTGTTTAGGGATGGTATGCCGAACTGTACCTCAACTGAGTGCCAACTACTCGCTGAAAACTCATCCAAAATCCGGAGGTAAACCTGGGATCTCTATCTGAAACAATGGTGACCGGAATATCATGCAACGACACAATTCTATCCACATATAACCTGGCCAACCTGTCCACTGCCCATGACATGCTCACTGCTAGCAACCTGCACATCTTTGTCAATCTATCAACAAAGACCCAAATACCATTATGTCCTGACGCTGTCTTGGGCAAATCTGCAACAAAATCCATTGCTATATCATCCCACTTCCATTGTAGTACTGGTAAGGGCTGCAACAAATCACCTTACCTTTGATGTTCCACTTTAACTTGCTGGCATATCAAACATCTTGCTATAAACTCTGCTATTTCCTTCTTCATACTTGGCCACCAGAAATATTTCTTCAAATCTTGGTACATCTTTGTACTTCCTGGGTGAATGGTATATCTGGACCGATGTGCCTCTTTCAACACTTTCTGCTTCACCCCAACTTCGCTTGGAACATACAATCTATGTCTGAATCGGACCACACAATCATCATCTATGGTGACATCTTCCATCTTCACAATCTCAGCTAAATTCTCATCTACCTTTTGTGCTTCTATAATCTTCCAATACAAAGAAGGTTCCACCGTGCTGCTAGCTAACACTGCTCGCCACTGGCTACTTAGAACAAATAGAGAGTTTTCTACTACATCTTCATACAGCTTCCATTCTCTTATCATCATGTGACTCATCACTGCCTTTGTACTCAACGCATCTGCCACCACATTAGCCCTACCCGGTTGGTATGCTAAGCTGAAATCATAATCCTTCAAGTATTCCATCCATCTACGCTACCTCAAATTCAAGTCTTTCTGCGAGAATATGTACTTCAAGCTCTTATGATCTGTGAAGATCTCAAATCTTTCACCATACAAGTAATGCCTCCAAATATTCAATGCAAACACAACCGCTGCCAACTCTAAATCATGTGTGGGGTAATTTTCTTCACGCCGCTTCAATTGCCTGGACGCATACACCACAACCTTTCCACGTTGCATTAACACCGCTCCAAGTCCTCTCTTGGATGCATCTGTGTATAATACAAAACCACCTTGACCTGACGGTATCTCTAATATAAGAGCTGAAGTGAGCCGCTTCTTCAATTCCATGAAACTATGCCTGCAATCGGATGACCATACAAATGGTACACCCTTCCTAGTAAGCCTTGTCATTGGTGCTGTAATCTTGGAGAAATCTTAGATAAATCACCTGTAATACCCCGCCAAACCAAGAAAACTCCTAATCTCGGGCACTGACTTTGGTTCTTCCCATTTCATAACAGCTTCCACCTTAGCTAGATCTACTGCAACACCCTCACTTGAAATGACATGCCCAAAAAACTGAACTTCCTTTAACCAAAACTCACACTTACTAAACTTTGCATAACGCTGGTACTCCCTCAATGTCTGCAACGTAACCCTCAAGTGAGCTGCATGCTCTTCTTCTGAGGCTGAATACACTAAGATATCATCTATGAAGACCACAATAAATCGATCTAGATATGGATGAAAAATCCTATTCATTAAATTCATGAAAGCTGCAGGTGCATTGGTTAGCCCAAATGGCATAACCACAAACTCATAGTGCCCATACCTTGTCCTAAATGCCGTCTTGTCAATATCTTCTTCTCGGATCCTCAATTGATGGTACCCCGACCTCAAATCTATTTTGGAGAACACCCTTGCTGACTGCAATTGATCAAACATATCGTCAATCCACGGAAGTGGATACTTGTTCTTTATTGTAACCTGATTCAATTGGCGGTAATCAATGCACATTCTTATGTTGCCATCCTTCTTTCTTACAAACAAAACCGGTGCCCCCCATGGTGAATGACTCGGCCGAATGAAACCTTTTTCAAATAAATCTTGCAATTGCTTCTTCAACTCTTTCAATTCTGTAGGTGCCATTCTGTACAGTGCCTTGGAAATGGGCATGCTGCCCGGCTGCAACTCTACTGTGAAATCCACCTCTCTATGTGGTGCCAAGCCCGGTAACTCATCCAGAAACACATCTGAAAATTCTCTAACCACTGGTACCATATCCATTGTCTTACCTGCCTCAACCAAACTAACAGATGCCAAATAGGCTACACATCCTGCGTTAATCAATTTCCTAGCCTTAAGGGCAGAAATGATAAATTTAGGGGTATAGAATGACATACCTTGAAACTCAAATATATCCCCTCCTAGATGGCTAAAACTCACTCTCTTCTTTCTGCAATCAACCACTGCCCCATATGCTTCCAACCAATCCATACCCAATATCACATCATATTCCTTCAACTGTAATGCATATAATCTTGCTGGCAACTGATTTCCTTGAATCATAACGAGAACCTCATCCAAATAGCATGTAGTAAGGATGAAATCCCTGGAAGGAACTTCTACTACAAGCTCACACTGCCTCTCCTTAAATGGATGCACCATATTATCAATGAAGTCTTCGGAAATAAAAGAATGTGATGCACCTGGATCAATTAATGTTCTAACTGAAAATTCAAGAAGAGGTATAATACCTTCTATCAGATTTGACGCCTCCTCTTGAGCCCTTGTAATCGCCATTACACGCCCTCATCCTCCTCTTCTTTGGTAAGGCGTGCCTCTACCTTGCTCAGCCGAAAACTGCGGTTGCGGCTGCTGCTGTTGTGGTACCCCTCTACCATAGATAGCACTTCTTAGATAAGGACAATTCCTCTCCAAATGTCCCGACTGATCACAATTGTAACACTTAAATTCTACAGGTTGCCTTGTTGTACTTTGCTGTGATTCCTCCACCTCCGGCTTATAGCCTTGCCCTTGCTGAAATCCTTGCTGCTTTCCGCCTCCTCGGCCTCTAAATATCTTCTTTAGCTTGTTTCCCCACTTGCCAAAGCCCGATAAAGAAGCTCCTCCTGAAGGTGCCTTGCCTTTACTAACTCCCGGAGACTGCTGTGGAAGTCGGAAGCTACCTCCACTTGATCCCGATCCGCTGGACTGCCTTGCTTGTACTGTTCTTTCTAATATTGCTGCTCTTTGGGCTGCCTCCTCTACTATCCCGCACATAAAAGGAATTACTGCATCTTGTAATTTTGGCCTCAACCCCCGAATAAAGTACTCTACCATCATTGCATTATTAGTCACCACATATGGTGCATACCTGCTCAACGCCATGAACCTCATTTGGTACTCCAATACCGACAAGTTCCCTTGCTAAAGTGTCCTAAATTGCTCCCTTTTTGCTTGCTGAATTTGCACCGGAAAGAAGGTATTGTTGAATGCTTCAAGAAACTCAACCCATGTGATGGTATCCTCCGCTCGTCCTGTGAACACGGTCTGCATCTTGAATCTCCACCACTCTTGTGCAAAACCTCTCAACTGATAAGTAGTCATAATAACTCTATCCGTCTATGGACACCTCATAGTAGCAAATACCCTCTCTATCTCATGCACCCAATGCTCAACTATGTATGGATTCAGACCTCCTGAGTACGTGGGTGGCTGCAACCGCAGAAACCTCTCCACTAATATCGTGGACTCCTCCACACTGACTGACCTCACTGGTGCAACTGGAGGCACAGGTACTATAGGTGGTACCTCTGCTCCATATGGTGGTGCTAGGGGTGCCGACACTACCTCCTCCTGAACCGGTGGTACTCTTGCTGGTTGAATTGGTGGCCGCTGATATAGTCATGTCCGAATCTGAGTGATGCTATCCCACAACCTCTCTATCATTTGGTGTGTAGTCTCCTCTGGATCATCACCACCACCTCCCCAATCGCTTCCATCAGCCATTAATAAACCTGTATACACAACATTCCATCCACACAATACACAAGCATATCATTACAAAAACAGGGCCAACTACCAGCATTAGACTATAGTAAGGAAAATACTATGTACATTTCTTGTTTCCTCATATTTACGCGGATCTTGCTCGGATACCAACTGTGACGGTCCTCGCCGTTCAGGCCCGTTAACCCAATAACGTGCCCGACACGACTCCGCCTCCCGCGATCGGGCCGAAGCCTCGCAAGGGATATCATTCATACGTGTCCGTGGAAATATAAAGAAACATACTGAACACACATAAGATACCATTTATCACATATATTCACATGAATGTACATATTCAGTTCCATACATAAGTCATTAAACAAGTACAGCAGCCCGGGACAAACCCCAAGGCTCCACAAGTAAAGGCATTACTCTGCTGGTGGTGTAGACCTGACTCCACTACGGTGCGGTCCCGAACTAGAAGAGGGACGGGAACCCTTGTAACGGACCGGGGTATTTATGCCCATTAAGGCTCCATATCCAGATCCGCCTCCCGCGAACGCACCGAAGTGTCGCAAGGGATATCTCACACACGAGTCCAGTAAGAGTGTAAAAAGACAAACCACAAGAATATAAGGCACAAGAAAGTACATGTGCTCATATCTATTCACAAATTTGTACAACTGTCCCATTACATTAATACATGTCCAATTAAAAGAGTACAACTACCTGGGGCATACCCCGAGGGAGCACAAGCTCACACAACACTAACTACTAAACTACTGCTGGTGGTACAAGTCTGACACAACGCCGCTGCAAGCCAAACACACGGAAAGCCCTGAAAAGAACTGTAGGGGAGTGAGCCTCAACAAGTCACTGGCTCAGTAGGGGCTACCCAAAACAACACTGCAACCACAGACACCTCGACCCCAATGGGTCTCACTGGCAACAATAATAGCCAAACCATTTCATGCTCACATCATTACAATAAATAACAATTAAACATAATCATGATATTAAACATAAAGTCCTCAGAAGAAAAGTAGGACTACAGGACTAACATAATATCATTAGTCAGCCCAACAACCAAAGTGCCTAAACCACAGTCTCACTGGCACACTGCTACAACAACGGGTTGCCTAAACTATAAGCCACACATGCAAGTCACTACCCAGGCTACAAGCTTCACAGGCGAACCTCAAACACTTGAGTAATAGGACTGCTAACAAAGAGTTGGTCCTTTATACTCCAAACCACACTACAGCGGAAACTACACACAAGGTAACGGAACTGGCTACCACGAAGCCAATCCATAACACACTAAAGTTATAATTGGAATCATACCCAAGAAGATTAAAACTCAACAAGTGGAAGGTCTCACACGGCATCCACGGAACATAGCTTAACTAAACCACAATATGCCTAGGCCATAAGCCTCATCGGCAAAATACCCATAAAGGTAACATAATTAATAATCACAAACTAATCCACAATAAAATATAAACAAAGATCTACTTAAAACAGTTAGGATACAACAAGTGGCAGGTCAAACCACAAGACCTCCACAACACACAAGTACCCGGAAAGGTTGGTACACAATGTACCACCACAAAACTACAAAGTAACCCACGAAGGAAACAAGTACCTACTACTCTGAGGTACCACAACACAAACACCCGAACAAGGGTACATGTAGGTGATAAACACCATACTGAACTATAATTATATTATACCTTTAATTAGGCACAATATTACAGGTAAAACCTTAATCGACGAGTCACACAAACCACAACTGAGTCACAACTGTGCCAACACCAGGGCACATCTTGAACTGGTCAAACCTCGACCACGAGTCACAGACTCACAAACCACAATCACTGGCAAAGCACGAGTCAAGCCACAGCTAATGCAGGCAAAGCACGAGTCAGAAAGAATGACGCCACCACACGGGAACGGACTACTGGATGATCAGGCCAATATCCAACCCGGACAACACAACACAAGAACTACCTCTCAGTCTCGCAGTCACGGACGAAAGGTCCAACTTCCGCTCCACTAGGAAGAAGTCAAACAACTGTGGAGACCAACCAACACCACACCTGCAGACACACAACTGCAGGCCCATGCCTGGCACCTCTAGAGTCTCTGGCCGGAGCACTCTAAAGTGAGGCACTGGAAAACAGGACTAGCTGGGGACCAGTGTCGACTACTGGTGTCCGTGCCCCCAACTACGAGCGCGCTACAAGCGACAAAAGAACAAACTCTGGGAAGTCGCTGCCCCACTGCCGTCTTTCCCTCAGCCGGACGTACAACTCAAACTCAGGAGTGAGGGTGTCCAGGAAGACGACACAGACCTCAACGGTACCACACTGTACCGGGACAAAACCCCGAGCACAACAAACACACGTGCCTGGCTCACAAAGAACCTGGGGTACCCGACTAGAGAGGCATTCCGGAATAGGCGCCGGACCACCACACTCGGCTAGCACAAACCACGATATTTACATATATAGCCTTTACTTATAATTCACAATATACAAGTGTTAGGATTAGCTTAACATCGGTCACCATGTGACCCCAAAGCTATCCCACACCAACACATACCTGAACCACAAACTTGCCTATCATTGGTCACGAAATGACCTTCGTGGCAACACAGACCACTTAACACATAAATCAATATAACACTATTCGAAAGACAACAACAAACAGGGCTAGGTCCACATATGACCTTCACTGCCCAAACACCACAAAGTCATGGCTAGGCTCACACAAGAACCTCACTGCCCAGTTACTACGATAAATCATAAGAATTATATTACAACAAAGTGTGTAGCACACACACACTCAAACCACGTAGACAATACGTGTATATTACACCCTGGATGGTGTACCACACGTCTTCCACGTAAACCACATGTCCAACACATGGACAACGCACTCCAAAAGTGCCACGGGTGCCAACGCACCACACATACTACGGAAAGCGATTACGTACATCACATATCATTTACGTAAAACATGTCCATTACATAAGCAGTATGCTCCAAGAGCATAACAAGTGCACTGGCTCACACCGGTCATCGCCATGCACACACAATCACATAATATTCATAACCAGGAAAACTACGTAAACAACACTGCATGGATACATGCACAGGTTGGCGGCAACATCGACTGCTGCTGGAAGGAAGTAAACGGCAAGCGATCTAGCCATTTATATCCCGGCTGATGAACCTGGCGTCAATCGATGTTGACGCCAAGATCTTCAACCCCAGACCCTGCAGAAACCCTAATCTGAATCTACAGATTTTCCAACCGTTTAAACTACAGAAAAACATATAAAAATGGTTCCTTTAACATACTAGAACCCGGAAAACCCATTACAACATGCTTTACACATTAAATTCATCAAACCACCTTTAACCCCGCATGGTATGACTTGATCCGAAAATATAATAAAAATGCTGGTTCAAGTGATTAAGTCATGTTTTAATGTTTCTAACAAGCTAACAGGGCTCGACCCCTACCTCAGAAACGCAATTAAACTCCAGAAGAACCTCGAATCACGCCGAAACCCGAGAAACGTCCCACGAACACCGCGCTCCAATCCGTCATTCCCCGCCCGATCTGCCGCTACCACGCGCACCACGGCCTTCCCACGAGCTCCCGTCAACCGTCAGAACTCGCGAAGAAGCTCAAGGGTGAAGGTGGGGGAAGAAGAAGGGAGAGAGAGGGGAAAGAACAGAGCTCGGGTCTGCCATAAAAACACAGGCATGCCAGGTTAACGTCAACCCTTTGCCTGTTTAACCAGACCGCCACAACTAGACGTCCACAAAGCCTGACGCCAAGTTCAACAGTCAACGTCCTCATCGATGGACGTTAACACCATGTTAACGGCACACCACTGCCGCCAACACACAATCGACGTCACCCACCTGGACGCCAACACACTGTGTCCAACAAACTGAACACCAACACGGATCCAAACCAAACCCGGTAAGGATCTAGCAAGAAACACACAACACTAATGGGCCTCACATTGGCCACCAAACCCGCTAAACTTGGATCTACGGGGATCCGGAAAACACGCGACGTTACAACCCTCCTGCTCTCCTTCACTTGGAAGAAGAAGGGGTGAGCCTCACAAGTCACTGACTAAGTAGGGTAACTCCCCCAAAGCCATTAAACATAAAAATCACAAACATAATATGTAAAGCTGTAAAGCAGTTATCATAAAACAATGCCTACGCATAATGCTATAGCTGTAAATAAGTAAACCGCAAACCACAACACGTGTACAAGCTACAGAAGGGTATGCCACACACGAGTCACGAAGACTGGTTCGCAACACCAGCCACAGACCCGGACAAACAACACAAGTCCACCTCTCAGTCTCGCAGCCACGGACGATAGGTCCAGCTGTCGCTCCACCTCAGCAAGACAGGAATTGTGGAGACAACTAACACCACACCTACAGACTACACAGCTACAGGCCCAAGCCTGACACCTTTAGGGACTTCGGCCAAGAACCCTAAAGTGAGGCACTGGAAACAGGACTAGCTGGGGACCAGTACGTCTACTGGTGTCCGTCCCCCAACCACGAGCGTGCTACAAGCGACCGCACACCCACAAACACATGTCGCTGCCCATTGTCGTCTTTCTCTCAGCCGGACGTACAACTCAAACTCAGGAGTGAGGGTGTCTAGAAAGATGACACAAACCTTGACGATACGCATTGTACCGGGACAAACCCCGAGCACCCGGTGCTGGGGACCCGACTGGAGAGGTAACCTTGGAAGGCGTTATGACCTGACTTGCTATGCACACATTTCCACACAAAACCTCTCATTATCAACCACAATACGAGTCAACACAACCTACACGTGTCCTACATTGCCTTGCCAACACAGGCCAAGCAATGTGGGACAGGAACCAGACAGACTGGCCACAGAACATCTGTGCTCGGATGGCCTCATTTCAAAACGTGTCCAACATAGTGGACATTTTTAGAAGACTGAATCGTGAAGGGATTACCTGACGCCTTAAAGGCTGAATCACGACGTCTGGTTCCATCGCCTTTCAGGTGACAGAACCCAGACTCAAACCTTGTTCCGAAAATCACACCCATGGACCACATATGATGTTTTAGCAGGAAAATAAATACATGAATGAAACCCTAAGCATGATCTCTACCCTCCATACATGATTCCCACATCAAAATCTGTAAACCCTAACCCATACATTCCATGGAAGAGAACATGGAAAAGTTTCCCCTACTTGCAAATGAAACGCTAATCCAACGATATCTCGGTGTTCCCCGCGCTCCGAAGCACCTTCTCGCGCCGGATTCACGCCGAACAGACTCCAAAATAGCCACAATCGCCCAAATCTTCCTTCAAAAACCCGCAACCAGCTTCTCCCAGCTGAACAATGCGAATGCACTGTTCGGCCAAGGACAGAAGCCTAAAACACAGTGAGTTAAAATCGCGTTGAGTCTTCCCGCCGCGTTTAGAAATGCGTCCGACATCAGCGACGCGTTTAACTCCCAACGTCCCTGCATGCGCCACGCAGCGCACATGCAGCGGTCCTCATGTAGCGGCGGTCGAAAATCACAACCATGCAGGTCGATGCGTTCTACTCAGAGTCGCGTCGTCTAGTTACGCCGCGTTCTTAATGAACGCGACAGAGGCCTGGTTGGGCTGAGATGCCCAACCCTCCAGCCTCCCATTTGCACCAATAAACCTGTAAAAACATATGTAGACCTACATGATCTACCAATGGGCCATACATCGGCCTCCAAAACCCAGTAAACCACGATCCGAACGTATTAGATATTACACTTATTGTGTTTATCAGCTTTGAGGGAGTTACCCTACTGAGCCAGTGACTTGTGAGGCTCACCCCTTCTTCTTCTAGGTGAAGGAGAGTAGGAGGGTTCCTGTCCCTCTTCTAGTTCGGGACCACACCGTAGTGGAGTTGGGCCTTCACCACCAGCAGAGTAATGCCTTTACTTGTGGAGCCCTAGGGGTTTGTCCCGGGCTATTGTGCTTGTTTAATGACTTATGTACGGAACTGAATATGTACATTCATGTGAATATATGTGAGAAATGATATCTTATGTGTGTTCAACATGTTTCTTTATATTTCCACAGACATGTGTGAATGATATCCCTTGCGAGGCTTCGGCCCGATCGCAGGAGGCGGAGTTGTGTCGGGAACGTTATTGGGTTAACGGGCCTAAACGGCGAGGACTGTCACAGAGAGCCTGAGTAGATATGAGAGAGAGTTCTTTGTTGATATTCTTTGTCTCTCAGACTTTGCCTCAGATCAAGTAGTTTGTATTAGCTTGGTCTAAGGGGCCATCCACTTCTTATTCATTTTCTGTGAGTGTTCCACTTCGGGTGTGAAGAGAAGACCTGCTTGGGTAGGTGGTTGTTCCCTTCGGTAGGAAGGAAGACCTGTTGCATCAGGTGCTTTAGTTCCTCTTCGGGTTGAGAAGAGAAGGCCAGCTGTTGCTGGATGTGTAAGTGTCCTTAAGGGGGACTGTACCCTTGCTTAGTGAAATCCCAAGGTGTTGCTTGGGGACTGGACGTAGGACTCCTTGTGATAGGAGATCCGAACCAGGATAAAATTTCTTGTTTTCTGTGTGTTTGCTCTCTGTCTTTATTTAACACTAACTCTAACTATCGAACTTAGCGTTCTCTGTCAAGGGTTTTATTTACAAGAATTACTCTAAATTCTTTTTTTAGCAATCCATTCACCCCCCTTTGGGCTTTCTATCTGGGGCAACATGGGTCAGAGGGCTGAATGCGACAACATGCCTGTCGCATTCACAATTTGAACGCGACAGCCACCTTGTCGCTTTTAGAAGGTGACAGCCCGATGCGTCGCGACCTTCATCCGAAGGTGGCTGACCAACAAGAGGGGGATGTTACAATCTAACCAACAAAAAAAATAATTTCATCCTCGAAATTAAGGGTGAAACCCGGGGGAAAGAAGGCAAGTAAACATACCAGTCATTCAAACAAGTAAGGAAAATGTTTTCGCATCTCATCCTCGCGCTCCCACGTGGCCTCGCCACCAACGCGATTCTCCCAAACTACCTTGATGAGAGGGCTCTGCCTCCTACGCAGCTACTGCACTATGCAGTCCACAACGCTGACCGGGTACTCTGGCACTGACAGATCTGGAGCAACCTCTAACTGTGAGTAGTCCAACACGTGCGATGGATCTGGCATGTACCTCCTTAGGTGCAAGACGTGGAAGATGTCGTGAACACCTGCCAACTCGGATGGAAGATCTAACCTGTAAGCAACCTCGCCAACCCACTTTAGGATGGGAAAGGGCGCAACAAACCTCGGGCTGAGCTTGCCCCTCTTCCCAAACCTGAGAACGCCCTTGGTGGGCGAGATCCGAAGAAACACACTATTGCCTGCCTCGAATTGAAGTGGCCTCCTGTGAATGTCTGCGTAGCTCTTCTGTCTGCTCTGTGCTGTCTGCAGTCTCTGTCTGATAAGCCTCACTGTGTCTGCACACTTCTGTACCAACTCTGGCCCTAGTAGCTGCCTCTCACCAACCTCGTGCCAGTGCAATGATGTCCAGCACAATCTGCCATACAAAGCCTCGTAGGGTGCCATCCCAATGCTAGAATGAAAGCTATTATTATAAGCAAACTCCACCATGGGAAGGTGTGACCCCCAGGTGCTGCCCCAGTCTAGGCAACATGCTCTCAACATGTCCTCGAGGGTCTGTATGGTCCTCTCCGGCTGACCGTCTGTCTGCGGGTGATAGGTTGAACTCAGCCTCAACTCGGTGCCAAGTGCCCTCTGAAAACTGCGCCAAAAACGAGAGGTGAACCTCGGATCTCTATCTGAAACTATAGAAACTGGGGTCCCGTGCAAAGGTACAACTCTGTCCATAAACAGTCTAGCAAGTCTGTCCACTAACCACGTTGCTCTGACCGGCAAGAAAAAGCTATTTTCGTTAGACGGTCGATGATCACCCAAACACTGTCGTGCCCATGCGAAGTACGAGGTAAACTAGCAACAAAGTCCATGGTGATGTGCTCCCACTTCCACACGGGAATGAGTAGTGACTGCAGCTCATCACTAGGACGCTGGTGGTAATGGCCCCGGCGCCCGAACCCTCGGCTCCCACCAAGAATTCGAACGTCGGCACCGCCGCCCACGGGTCCGGAGACCCGGAAGGGCTAACAGATCGGTCTAACAAGATATGTAATAGAGATAAATAACAACAACGAACTAAAATGTACGACAAGTGAAGGGAGGGAACAGTCCAACACTAATGTAACAATTTAGTACAGTCCCAAAGTAAATAAAGTACAAGCTCTAAAATAAAAGGATAGAACACGTCCCTTAGGGGCATACCCCGAGGGTGAAGTACAATTGCTGGGGGAACACTGCTCAATAGAGACGCCAACTACTGCGGGCCCGTCTCCTCAGTCCACCGCGGAGGGAGCTGCAGTGAAGCCTCACCTACAAAACAGGGAGTGAGCTTCACGAAGAAGCCCAGTAGGGACTACCAATCTCCCACTGGTTCTAACGGCATAATAGAACTAAGTGCAGTAATTAAATAAAGCAGTAAATTCTATTCTACTAAACAGAGTCAAGTGTGGAAGCGTGAAAGAAACTACACGGTCGTTGGTCTAGACTACACGTCAGGACTGGAAAACCCGTGTAAAACACGACACCAAGGAAACCCAAAGCTGTGCTCACAGACAGTAAAGACTGCCTGGACAAACACACTAGCTACAGAACGCTACACTAGTTAGCCGGTCAGGTGCGCCACCCGCCATACCTTCGACCAACAGTCCATGTCTAACACCTCCCGTTGGAGTGAGATGCGGAACTAAGGTAAACACAATGTCGTAGTCTGGCCGGACTACGCTCCCACGCCTAACCCTTCTAAATGGTTCCGGAACCATGTAGAGTGAGGCAGTGAGAAAGGACTAGCTGGTCCGCACAGAAAGAGCACCACAACTACCTCGGAGACACATACCAGCTAAGAGAGCTCTACAAACAACTCTACGCCGTTGTCCCCACCGTTTTCCCCTCCGCTCCAAGTCAGTGACTCGAGCACGCCCGCCGCCCAGAGAACTCCCTCTAACAAGCGCACAGGGATGGGGGTCCCAGGTAACGGTAACAACCTATCTCGCGGACAAGCCCTCAAGTGCCTAGCACCTGGCAAAGAGACTAGAGTAGCACTGCACTAGGAACAGCACAGGTGCCAAGAAAACCGAGTCGCAGCGGAAGCAAAACATCAAAACCTACTGACAGTCGCTCTCGGTCAGAGAGGCGACATATCAGCACGTCGCGACCAGAACCCGACGGCTCTGCCTGTCGCTACAAGAATCCAGAAGGCGACCCTTGAGCCCGTCGCGATAAGAACGCGCCGGCTAGGGGCGCCGCAACAAGCCTGAGTCTTCTGAATGCAACACGTACCCCGTCGCGATCTCATCCAGACGGAGACGGTGGTCGGGACCCGACGAGACCCCGAACTCTTGAACGCCGCCACGTACCCGTCGCGTTTGCTAGACGCGATGGGTGCTGGGACACGTTAAGAGAACGCGACGCAATGATACGTCGTGACCTGGTCGCGATTGGGAAACCCGTCGCGACCATAGTTGAGTTCCTAAACAGAGCACCTCACACATCCCAAAAGCCACAAAACTGTACAACATGGGGAGGGGAAGCTAGAAGACGATGAAAACATGTCAATTATCATGCAAACCACCCAAAGGAACCCCATGCATGCATGAACAGTCAAAGAACACTCATTCCCCTTACATGCAAACATGATACCCTCCACATGCACAACCCAAAACAAGCATGGATTCTTCCAAACCAACATCAAGAATTCATCACACATGAATCATGGAACGAAAGCACATCCTAATCATGGATTCTAGGCTTGGAAGTGGGGTTGGAACCTAGCATGTAGAACTAGATGGAGGGTTTGGAGTCCCTACCTCCAAATGAAGAACCACCCCAGAGGGGCTTCTCGTAGGCTAGCCCCTCCACCTCCGAGCTCCAACGCTCCAAGAGCCGCCTCCCACGAGCCGAGATCGCCCTTCACAAGCCGATGGAGAGGAGGATCCCCAAGGAAAACACCACAGAAAAATGAGAAGAAGAAGAAGAACACAATGCAAACATCCAACCCACACAACCATTTCACATACCCAGTTACCAATCCAAGCCAAGAAATCCTCCCTCCAAGCTCCCCACGGAGCTCAACACACAGAAGATCGCCAGAAAGGAAGAGAACACAGGCTAATGGGAGAAATGGGGGTTCTGCTCTCGGACTGAAGCACTTAAACACAGACATTGAGAACGCGACGGCCCTGGTCGTCGCGTTAGTAACGCTAACGCGACACTCACCTGCGTCGCGATCTGGAACAGTCAGCCAGTCAACCCACCAATCAACGTGCATGCAAAACTGAAAATAAGAACCCGGCGGCCAACCATGTCGCGTTCATGCATGCACTTTGACATGTGGTGAAACTGTCCCGATAGCAAGATGACAAGAAGACAGTCTGCTGTCAGGATCCTGTCACAACAGGGGCGGCCGGCGCATTCTTAACCAAAACGTGACGGTCACCTATGTCGCATTCAGGACGCGACGGGCTGACATGTCGCGACCACAGCCGAGAGAGCTAACCCCTAACGGTAACGGGATGTTACAATCTAACCAACAAAAAAAACAATTTCAACCTCGAAATTAAGGGCGAAGCTAGGGGAAGAAAGAGTAAACAAAGTACCTGTCACTCAAACAAGTAGGGAACTGCTCCCGCATCTCGTCCTCACGCTCCCAAGTGGCCTTGCCACCGGCGCGGTGCTCCCAAACCACCTTGACGAGCGGGATCTGCCTCCTGCGAAGCTGTTGCACCCTACGGTCCACCACGCTGACTGGGTACTCCGGCACGGACAGGTCTGAAGCGACCTCTAGCTGCGAGTAGTCGAGTACATGCGACGGATCTGGCATGTACTTCCTCAGCTGCGACACGTGGAAGACGTCGTGGACACCTGCCAACTCAGACGAAGAGCCAACCTGTAAGCGACCTCATCAACAGGCTGAGCTTGCCCCTCTTCCTAAACCTGAGAACGCCCTTGGTGGGCGAGATCCGAAGAAACACATTGTCACCGGCCTCGAACTGAAGTGGCCTCCTGCGGACGTCGGCGTAGCTCTTCTGTCTGCTCTGTGCTGTCTGCAACCTCTGCCTGATCAGCCTCACGGTGTCTGCACACTGCTGCACCAACTATGGACCCAGCAACTGCCTCTCGCCAACTTCGTGCCAATGCAACGGTGTCCTGCACGGTCGACCATACAGAGCCTCGTAGGGCGCCATCCCGATGCTGGAGTGAAAGCTATTATTATATGAAAACTCCACCATGGGAATGTGCGACTCCCAAGTGCCGCCCCAGTCTAGGCAACACGCTCTCAACAAGTCCTCAAGGGTCTGTATGGTCCTCTCTAACTGCCCGTCTGTCTGTGGGTGGTAAGCCAAACTTAGCCTCAGCTCAGTGCCAAGTGCCCATTGAAAGCTGTGCCAGAAACGAGAAGTGAACTTTGGATCTCTATCTGAGACAATAGAGACCGGGGTTCCGTGCAAAGGTACCACTCTGTCCACAAACAACCGAGCCAGTCTGTCCACTGACCACGCTGCTCTGACCGGTAGGAAGTGAGCTGTCTTCGTCAACCGGTCGACGACCACCCAAACGCTGTCGTGCCCCTGTGAAGTGCGAGATAAGCCAGAAACAAAGTCCATGGTGATGTGCTCCCACTTCCACACGGGAATGGGAAGCGACTGCAACTTACCACCAGGACGCTGGTGCTCTTCCTTCACCTACTGACAGGTAAGGCAGCGCGAAACAAACTCAGCGATATCTTTCTTCATCCCAGGCCACCAAAAGAGCACCCTCAAGTCGTGGTACATCTTGGTAGAGCCAGGATGAATAGAGTATCGCGACCTGTGCTCCTCAGACAGTACCTCCTCCCTGACGTCCTATGGAATGTAGAGTCTGTCTCGGAACTGAACCTCGCTGTCCTCGTCCAGCACCACCTCGGGTAACTGCAACACGTCTGCCAAGTCTGCATCTGCACTCTACGCCTCGATCACCTGCTGGTATATCATAGGGAGAACTGTCATGCAGGCCAACACTGCTCTCTCCCGAAGGCTCGACGGCGTGAACACACCCTGAGTGGCGTCCTCCAGGAGTCTCCAGTGTCTAACCAACAAAGAACTCAAGTGGTCTCTCCTACTCAAAGCGTCTGCTATGACATTAGCCTTTCCCGGGTGATAGGAAAGAGTAAAGTCATAGTCCTTCAAGTACTCGAGCCACCTGCGCTACCTGAGGTTGAGATCTCTCTGCGTGAAGACATACTGTAAACTGCGGTGATCTGTGAAAACCTCGAACACCTCACCGTACAAGTAGTGCCTCCACAACCTCAAGGTGAACACGACTGCTGCAAGCTCCAAGTCGTGTGTCGGGTAGTGCTGCTCATGCTTCTTCAGCTGACGAGAAGCATAAGCAACTACTCGACCGTGCTACATCAGCACATCACCCAAACGAGTCCCTGAAGCGTCTGTGTAGACAACAAAGCCGCCACTACCAGAAGGTACAACAAGGATCAGAGCTGAAGTCAGCCGGCTCTTCAGCTCCTGAAAACTGCGCTCGCACTCTGCTGTCCACACAAACCTGGTCTCCCGCCAGGTCAACCTGGTCAAAGGCTCTGCAACTCTAGAGAAGTCCTGCACGAACCTCCTGTAGTAGCCTGCTAGCCCTAGAAAACTGCACACCTCTGCAACTGAAGTGGGTTGGCCCCAAGAAACCACGACTTCAACCTTGGCAGGATCAACCGCCACACCTGCACCAGAAACAACGTGACCCACGAAGTGCACCTCTTTTAGCCAAAATTCACACTTGCTGAATTTGGCGTAAAGTTGGTGACTCCTCAAAGCCTGCAACACCAGCCTCAAGTGAACCTCGTGCTCCTCTGCCGTCGCTGAGTACACCAGGATGTCGTCGATGAACACCACCACGAACCTGTCCAGGTACTCTCGAAAAACACTGTGCATCAGCTCCATGAACGTTGCAGGTGCATTCGTGAGCCCAAAAGGCATCACGACAAACTCAAAGTGGCCGTAGCGGGTACGAAAAGCTGATCTGGCGATGTCTGACTCGCGGATCCGCAACTGGTAGTAACTCGACCTCAAGTCGATCTTCAAGAACACTGAAGCTGACTGCAACTGGTCGAACAAGTCATCAATCCTGGGCAAAGGGTACTTGTTCTTCACGGTCACCTAATTCAGCTGCCGATAATCAATACACATCCTGAGGCTGCCATCTTTCTTTCTCACAAACAAAACAGGCGCTCCCCACGGCGAACTGCTAGGACGAATGAAGCCCAACGCAAGCAACTCCTCTAGTTGGCGCTTCAACTCCCACAGCTTTGCCGGCGCCATCTGGTACGGTGCCTTGGACGCAGGCATCGTCCCCGGAAGCAACTCAATGGAGAAATCTACCTCCTGCTCAGGCGGCAAGCCAGGTAGATCCTCCGGAAACACGTCGGCAAACTCACAAACAACTGGCACGTCTGAAACAGATATCTCACCAGAATCCGAGACACACACAGAAGCCAAGAAAGCAACACCACCGTCTCGGATAAGACGCCGAGCTCTACAAAAAGAGACAAAGGGTTGGCGGGTAGACCGAGTACCTCGAAAGCAAAGCACAAGTGCTCCACGTATCTTGAACTTCACGGTCTTCCGCTGACAATCTACCATTGCAGAGTGTGTCTCTAACCAGTCCATGCCCAGGATGGCATCAAAGTCCTGGAGCTATAAGGCAAACAGTCTGGCTGGTAGCTGGTGGCCCTGTACCTCGACGGTGACACCCTCTAAGTAACCCAGGGTATGCACAAAGTCACCCGTCGGCAGCTCAACAGCTAGGTCACAGGTCCGCTCTAGAGCAAACTTAGACAAAGAAGCAAAGAACTCCTCAGAAGCAAAACAGTGTGTGGCACCCGGATCAATCAAAACTCTAGCAGCACTACCAAGGATGGGAACCATACTGACGATCAGATTAGAGGCATCCGCCTCCTCTCTGGTGATTTTCATCACCCGATCGCGTCCATGTCCTCGCTGAGACTGCTGCTGCTGGTGCTACTGTGGCTTCTGGAACTGACCCTGGTGTTGCTGCTGGCGCTGCGTCGGCTGGGGTGGACGGTACTATGCCAGAGGTGTCTGCTGCTGCTACTGCGGCATGAACGGACACTCACGAATGTAGTGCCCCTGCTGCCCACAGTGGTAACAACCTGTGCCCTGCTGACTCTGTTCTGCTCCATGCTGCACAGACTACTCCACTGGCTGCTGCTTCGGCTAACGTCGCTGCTGCTACGACTGCCTGTACTGATGCCTGCTTCCATGAGTGAACAGCTTCTTCAACTTCGAGGTCAGGCCAGCACCGCCTGTCCCTGAAGAAGAAGAAGAGGAAACACTCCCTCGACTGCCCGAGGGACGCTGGTACGGAGAAGACCTCCCTGAGCCTCCACTCTGCTGCGGTTGAAACTAACACTCCTGCTCCAAGGCAGTAGCTCTCGCCACTGCCACCGCCAAGGAGTCACAGAGGTGACCAGCCATGGCCCACCTCAAGTTCGAGCGTAGCCCGCTAATGAACCGCTTGGTACGAGCCTGCTCACTAGATGCCACGTGGGGAATGTGTCGAAGAAGCTGCAGGAACCTCTGGTGGTACTGCGCCACAAGCAAGTCTCCCTGTACCAACTCATGGAACTGGTCCCTCCTCTCACAGCAAGCATAGTCGGGGAAGAACTCGCTGTGAAAGGCCACTAGGAACTCCGCCCAAGTGATCTGGTTCAGCCTCCTGCCCTGAAAACTGGTCTGCCTCACTGCTCTCCACCACTCGTGGACTGACCCCTTCAGCTGGTATACTGCTAACCTGACCTGATCCAGCTCTGCACAGTCCATGTTCTCGAACGTGCGCTCGAGCTCATGGACCCAACTCTCTGCCCTGTTTGGATCACGGTCACCAGAGAAAGTCAGAGGCCGAAGATGAAGAAACCTCTCCAGAAGTGCTGTGCGGTCCTCAGGTGCTGCCGCTGCAACTGGAGTCTACTGCCGTACCACTGGGGGTACCTCTGGCTGAACCGGTGCTGCCTGCAGAGTCGGGGGTGGCTGCTCCTCTGCTGCCATCTCTGCGAACTACTGACCTCCTGCCGGCATCTGCTGGTACGGCTAGTATTGAGGGTACTGGGGGTACTGCTGGCACTGCGGGTACTGCCAAGGACCCTGGAACATCGCTCTCCACCACTGCTCCATGACGACCGGCGGGGGAGGGGGCAGAAACCACTGCTGCTGCTGCCCTCCCTGCTGCAAAGGAACGCCCTACGGCAACGGGTCCCCAGGCTGCTCGAACTGCTGGGGCTGAGCGTCAATCGGCATGTGCTCGGCTGCAACAGACCCGTCCGACTCGAACTCCTAACGATCCACTAGCTCACGAGCTTGCCTGTGAGTGCGTGGAGGCATGTTCTACAAAACATCCACAACAAAAAGTTAGCAGATAAAACTCCAGCGACTTAGCAGTGTTACTTGTACTTCCTAAGGGACTTTACGTTATTACTTATTTCTATCGCAAGTCATGATAGACCCCTTGCTCTGATACCACTGTAACGGCCCCGGCGCCCGAACCCTCGGCTCCCACCAAGAATCCGAACGTCGGCACCGCCGCCCACGGGTCCGGAGACCCGGAAGGGCTAACAGATCGGTCTAACAAGATATGTAATAGAGATAAATAACAACAACGAACTAAAATGTACGACAAGTGAAGGGAAACAGTCCAACACTAATGTAACAATTTAGTACAGTCCCAAAGTAAATAAAGTACAAGCTCTAAAATAAAAGGATAGAACACGTCCCTTAGGGGCATACCCCGAGGGTGAAGTACAATTGCTGGGGGAACACTGCTCAATAGAGACGCCAACTACTGCGGGCCCGTCTCCTCAGTCCACCGCGGAGGGAGCTGCAGTGAAGCCTCACCTACAAAACAGGGAGTGAGCTTCACGAAGAAGCCCAGTAAGGACTACCAATCTCCCACTGGTTCTAACAGTAGAATAGAACTAAGTGCAGTAATTAAATAAAGCAGTAAATTCTATTCTACTAAACAGAGTCGAGTACGGAAGTGTGAAAGAAACTACACGGTCGTCGGTCTAGGCTACACGTCAGGACCGAAAAACCCGTGTAAAACATGGCACCAAGGAAACCCAAAGCTGTGCTCACAGACAGTAAAGACTGCTTGGACAAACACACTAGCTACAGAACGCTACACTAGTTAGCCGGTCAGGTGCGCCACGCACCTTACCCTCGACCAACAGTCCATGTCTAACACCTCCCGTCGGAGTGAGATGAGGAACTAAGGTAAACATAACGCCGTAGTCTGGCCGGACTACGGTCCCACGCCTGACCCCTCTAAATGCTTCCAGAACCATGTAGAGTGAGGCAGTGAGAAAGAACTAGCTGGTCCGCACCGAAAGAGCACCAAAACTACCTCGGAGACACAGACCAGCTAAGAGAGCTCTACAAACGACTCTACGCCGCTGTCCCCACCATTTTCCCCTCCGCTCCAAGTCAGTGACTCGAGCATGCCTGCCGCCTGGAGAACTCCCTCTAACAAGCGCACGGGGATGGGGGTCCTAGGTAACAATAACAACCTGTCTCGCAGACAAGTCCTCAAGTGCCTAGCACCGGGCGAAGAGACTAGAGTAGCACTGCACTAGGAACAGCACAGGTGCCAAGAATACCTAGTCGCAGCGGAAGCAAAACATCAAAACCTATTGACAGTCGCTCTCGATCAGAGAGGCGACATATCGGCACGTCGCGACCAGAACGTGATGGCTCTGCCTGTCGCTACAAGAATCCGGAAGGCGACCCTTGAGCCCATCGTGATAAGAACACGCCCGCTAGGGGCGCCGCAACAAGCCTGAGTCTTCTGAACGTGACACGTACCCCATCGCGATCTCATCGCGATGGAGACGGTGGTCGCGACCCGATGAGACCCCGAACTCCTGAACACCGCCACGTACCCATCACGTTTGCTAGATGCGACGGGTGTTGGGACACGTTTAGAGAGAACGCGACTCAACGATACGTCGCGACCTGGTCGCGACTTGGAAACCCATCGCGACCACAGCCGAGTGCCCAAAGAGAGCACCTCACACACCCCAAAACCCACAAAATTGTACAACATGGGGAGGGGAAGCTAGAAGACAATGAAAACATGTCAATTATCATGCAAACCACCCAAAGGAACCCCATGCATGCATGAACAGTCAAAGAACACTCATTCCCCTTACATGCAAACATGATACCCTCCACATGCACAACCCAAAACAAGCATGGATTCATCCAAACCAACATCAAGAATTCATCACACATGAATCATGGAACAAAGCACATCCTAATCAAGGATTCTAGGCTTGGAAGTGGGGTTGGAACCTAGCATGTAGAACTAGATGGAGGGTTTGGAGTCCCCACCTCCAAATGAAGAATCACCTCAGAGGGGCCTTCTCGTAGGCTAGCACCCCTCCACCTCCGAGCTCCAACGCTCCAAGAGTCGTTTCCCACGAGCCGAGATCGCCCTTCACACGCCGATGGAGAGGAGGATCCCCAAGGAAAACACCATAGAAAAATGAGAAGAAGAAGAAGAACACAATGCAAACATCCAACCCACACAACCATTTCACACACCCAGTTTCCAATCCAAGCCAAGAAATCCTCCCTCCAAGCTCCCCACGGAGCTCAACACACAGAAGAATGCCGGAGAGGAAGAGAACATAGGCTAATGAGCAAAATAGGGGTTCTGCTCTCGGGCTGAAGCACTTAAACACAGATGTTGAGAACGCGACGGCCCAGGTCGTCGCGTTAGTAACGCTAACGCGACACTCACCTGCGTCGTGATCTGGAACAGTCAGCCAGTCAACCCACCAATCGACGTGCATGCAAAACTGACAGCAAGAATGCGACGGCCAACCATGTCGCGTTCATGCATGCACTTCGACACGTGGTGAAACTGTCCCAACAGCAAGACGACAAGAAGACAGTCTGCTGTCAGGATCCTGTCGCGACAGGGGCGGCTGGCGCATTCTTTTCCAGAACGCGACGGTCACCTATGTCGCCTTCAAGACACGACGGGCTGACATGTCGCGACCACAGCCGGGAGAGCTAACCCCTAACGGTAATGGGATGTTACATTGGTGCTCTGCCTCCACTTGCTGACAGGTAAGGCAACGAGCAACGAACTCAACAATATCCCTCTTCATCCGAGACCACCAAAAGAGTCCCCTCAAGTCGTGGTACATCTTGGTGGAGCCAGAATGAATAGAGTACCTCGATCTGTGCGCCTTAGACAACAGCTCATGCCTGACGTCCACTGGAACGTAGAGTCTGCTTCTGAACCTGACCTTGCTGTCCTCATCTAGCTCAACCTCTGGCATCTGCAACACGTCTGCTAACTCTACATCTGCACTCTGAGCCTCTATCACCTGCTGATATATCACTGGACGAACTGTCATGCTAGTCAACACTGCTCTCTCTCTGTGACTCGACGGAGAAAACACTCCCTGAGCTGCTCCCTCCAACAACCTCCAGTGTCTAACCAACAAAGAACTCAAGTGGGCTCTCCTGCTCAAAGCGTATGCTACGACATTAGCCTTTCCCAGGTGATAGGAAAGAGTAAAGTCGTAGTCCTTTAGGTACTCGACCCACCTGTGTTGGGCGGCATGCTACGAGGCAGGTGCACGTGCCAGCGTCTCACCCTGGGGCGACCTGAGAATGAGGGTGTGGCGGAGGCCGGGTTGGCCAAGTCATGCCTAGGTCCGGGTATGGACCTGCCTGCGGGTGTTGCTGAGTTGTCCAGCAGGGGGACTGTACCCTGTGGTGGGTTATAAGGAAGGATGGTATCCTTACACAACAACTCGAGTTTTGGCGTAACGGCAATGCCTGAGATCCTATATACCTAGTATTAGAGCAGGTCGCGGGTTCGATTCCTAGGGGTGCCGCTGGGGGGGAGATTGTTGGGCGGCATGCTGCGAGGCAGGTGCGCATGCCAGCGTCTCACCCTTGGGCGACCTGAGAATGAGGGTGTGGCGGAGGCCGGGTTGGCTAAGTCATGCCTAGGTCCGGGTATGGACCTGCCTGCGGGTGTTGCTGAGTTGTCCAGCAGGGGGACTGAACCCTGTGGTGGGTTATAAGGAAGGATGGTATCCTTACACATCAACTCGAGTTTTGGAGTAACGGCAATGCCTGAGATCCTATATACCTGGTATCTTGTTGCCCAGCTAGCAAGCCCAGAGGGGGGGTGAATGGGATTCTTAAAAATTATTTAAGACCCAAAACATGTTCACAACATAGTCACACAAAACACACTTTGCAGATTGTTAGTGTTAGTGAATTGAAAGATCAAACACACAAAAGCAATCTCACGACACAAAGAATTATCCTGGTTCGGATCTCCTCTCCTTAGGAGTCCTACGTCCAGTCCCTGACCAATATCTCAGGATTTCACTAACAAGGGTACAGTCCCCCTTAAGGACACTACAGCACCCAGCACCCCAGCTGGTCTTCCTTCAACCGAAGGGAACAACACCCTGGATACCCCACCAGGTCTTCCTTCACAACAGAAGGGAACAACACCCTGGATACCCCACCAGGTCTTCCTTCACAATAGAAGGGAACAACACAAGGGAATGTGATCAAAGAGATGATGCCCCTAGATCAAGCTTATAGAACACTGCTTGATCTGAAGCAATGACTGAGAAGAAGAGATCTACAATCAAGGATTCTTCTCAGAACAAACAGCTCTCTCACAGATCTGAACTTAGCACAGAGAGCAAGAGCTAAGACTGATGGGAGTTTTTGCTTGGCTCTCAGAAAAAGCTTGCAGAAGGTTGAGGGCGTTATAGCTTATTGTTCAACAACGCTTATCTTCTTGACGCTTCAGGAACTTCATATATCATCTTTTGAAATTTGAACGTTGAAGTACCCGTTGTCTCTATGCATAAGTATACGTTAGACTGCTTGACACTTGGAAGCTTCCAGTCAACAGTCCTTTATCCTTTCATGCACGTAAAGAGAGAGAGAGGATCTTCTGTAATCTTCTTTGGCATCTATTTTGTCCAACGTTGTATGACGGATACTGTCAGAGACCTGCACATATTTAAAGCTTGAACAGTAGATAGCTAGGCTGTCTCTTGTTGTCAGTCAACGTTAGAATGAATGTTCATCAAAATAGTAATGCCATTTTGTTGTTCTAAAAGATGTTTACAGAGAAGATACGATAATGGAAGATATTGTCTGCATGCATGCAGAGATACGTACTGTCATAATAAATGTATGGCTGTCAAAAGGATATACGTGAAGACTTTGACTTTTCAACGTTTTCAAGGATTAGTTCGAAAATCGAATCGTTGTTTTCCATGAAATCGTTATATGCATGACTTATGAAATCGTTATGCAAATGAGTAAGCAGATGCATACACAAATCGTTATATGCATTAGTAATCAAATCGTTATGAAGTCATAAACAAATCTATGTACAAATCGTTATGACGTTATAAGAAGATCGATGTACAAATCGTTATGACTTTATAAGCAAATCGATGTACAAATCGTTGTGATGTTATAAGCAAATCGATATGCAAATCGTTATGACGTTATAAGCAAATCGATGTACAAATCGTTATGACTTTATAAGCAAATCGATGTACAAATCGTTGTGATGTTATAAGCAAATCGATATGCAAATCGTTATGACGTTATAAGCAAATCGATGTATAAATCGTTGTGATGTTATAAGCAAATCGATATGCAAATCGTTATGACGTTATAAGCAAATCGATGTATAAATCGTTGTGAATTACTTAATGAATCGTTATGAAAGCAAGTCGTTACAATGAATAAAGAAATCGTTACGAGAGCAAATCGTTACGATGACTAAAGAAATCGTTACGTAAGCAAATCGGTACGGTGACTAAAGAAATCATTACGAGAGCAAATCGTTACGATAACTAAAGGAATCGTTACGAGAGCAAATCTTTACGAACCACTTAACGAATCGTTGTGAGGGCAAGTTTTTGCGATCACTTAATGAATCGTTGTGAGGGCAAATTGTTGCGATCACTTAACGAATCGTTGTGAGGGAAAATCGTTGCGATCACTTAACGATTTAACACATAGAATTCTTGTAAGTATAAAATCGTTATGAAACTAAGGAAATCGTTATGACCTATAGTGGAAATCGATGTGTACTTAGACAAGTATTGATGCTTTGAACTCTTACTGTTGTAGTGTGATGAATACTTACTTGATTGGCTTGTTTTCCCTTAGTTTATTTCATGTGTTTAGACTTTATAGAAGGTATGTTAGTAACCTTTATCATAGTTTTATTAATCACCAAAATAGATATGTAATTTATTTAAATTACATGGGGATAAACTGATCATCAATCTCCCCCTTTTTGGTGATGACAAAACTTAACATTGAACCAAGATACATAGCATTGAAATAAAACTTTAGTGATGTTTCGAAATTAATGTATTTCAGAATTGCTATATTTTCTCCCCCTTTTTGTCATCTAAGCAAAAAAATAAGGTATTAAGACAAAGAAAGAGAGAGAAAACAAATGAGAGACCACAAAAAGATTGGATTATGCTTGTAGGGGTACAGGGAGATAGAAAGCAGGAGACAAAAGAGAGGCAAAATGAGAAATAGTTTCCCAGACCTGCTCTTCCCGCTTTTCAAAAAATTGTCTAAAGACACCAGGTTCCATAGAGTTGGAAGGTCCCATGAGGGGAGCCATCCTTCGAAGATGATGGACTAGCTGCTCATCAAGAAGCCGAGCATACTGATCTGAATCAAGAGAGATCTTAAGAAAGGAAACTTTCCCAAAGCTGGCACAGGCAAGAAACTGATCCATGGAAACTAGATAGAAATTCTGCTTGTGCTTCAATTCCATCCGCATAGCTACATAGACCTTGTACCTTTCAATCCAGGTTTGATAGGGATCATGAACAAGATGAATGGAGTTCATGTCCAGAAACTGAGCAGCTGAAATCTGAGATTTACCTTCCTTGGCTAAAGATTCATTCACATGAGAGAACTGCTGTGCGGAAAGGGGATAGAGCTTGGTCCAATCTGTAGGAGATAATCGCTCACATTCTGATAGAGAAGAAGCAAGAACATCTGCAGTGACAAGGCCTTGGTGATACTCTCTGAACATAAACCTATTGAAAGCAACCAGGTAGCCTTTCTGCACATTGATTTTGCCCAAGACTCTGGCAAAACACTCAAAAATAATTGAGCCTACAGATAAATCCATTATTAGAGAGTGAAGAGGGGGAAGAAAGGCAGAGTCAGGCAGCTGGAGGGTTGCAAAATCTACTTGGATGGCTTCAGTGTGAGCTCCACCTGGTCCAAGTGCTCTAATGGCCTCTATGAACTGACCCAACTGAATCTCTAGCAAACGATGAAGATACCGATAATCATTGAACATTTTGAAGTACCTAATCATCTGGACCTCCTTTTGAATGAAAGGGGCCCAACTGTCCTTATGATGGATCAGGAACCATTCGGATAAAGTCAGGGAATGGTCCATTGGAGGGAATCTGACAGATTTGGCAAGAAGAAATTTATTGTAGAGAACTTTATTGGTCCGAGCTCACTGCTCTTCAGTTTGGGATTCGGTTGCAGAGAAGATCTTTGATTTGAGAGATTTGGAAAGAGATATGTAAGGCAAAATAGTGTTTAGATGGTCGGTGAGATGGAGATGAGGAAGATTAAAAATAGAGGCAAAAGCAACTTTCTGGAGGAATTCCCTGTAGAGATGCTTATTTTTGGTGACCTCTATTAGAGAAAACCATAAATGAGGATAATAGAGATCTGAGGATTTAGAGAGAGTGGAGGTTATTTTGCGTTTCTTAGGAATAGGACTAGAGGAGTATGTCCTATGAATATGTTCTCCAACCTTCAGAACAGATTGGAGAATGACTACTTCAAACTCATCTTTGATAGCCCTAAGATAGGGACCATTAATCTGAGCACCCTCCGGAATAATAGTAATGAACGAGGGAGGAGCAGAAGGATGAAGAAGAGAATGAGAGGAGGAAGAAGGTATGGCAGTTGGTCCAGAAGAGGAAGGACCAGAGAAGGAGGAGGCTCCAGCTGATGAGGAGGCTGGAGGGTCCTCAAAAAGAGAAGGAGGTGGAGGAATGTGAGTGGAAGAGATAGGAGATGTAGTGGATGGTGAAGGAAATGGGGCTGGAGAGGAGATGACTCTGAGTAGAGGTTGTTTGAAGGGTTGAGGAGCTGGAGGTGCTGTGGAGGATGAGGGTGGAGAAGGAGGGGCTGGTGTCTGAATAGGAGAAGGAGCTGGGGGCTCTGGAGCTAAAGCTTCTTCTTCTGCTTGGACCTGCTCAGACTCTGTCTCCACTGGCCCGGTTGGCCCTGACAAAACCTCAACTAGCCCTTTTGGCCCTTGAAAATCTTCAACTGGCCTTGGTGGCCCAACCACAACTTCAGATGGCCCTGATGGCCCCAGCTTCTCAACGCCACAAGATTCCGCTACAGGTATTAAATTCTCATCATTTGTGGCCCGGATGGCCCTGTTGATACTTCTGGAAATTGCCCTGATGATCCTGCATTTTCTTCTGCTGGCCTTGGCCCTAATGGCCCTGCATTACTAACTGGTTCATCATGAGAGAGATCTGGAGGGGCAGAGGTGGTCTGCACCCTTGAAGAGATGAGCTCCTTGACACTGTCAAACTCACCTTTCATCCATCTGCATAACTGCTTGAACATACTAAAATCATCTCTCAAGCTATGAACTTCAGTGGACAAAGTTCCAAGTTCATTTGATACAGAAGTTTGGCTGATAGAGATGGACTGAATATTTGATTGCATAGATGAGATGACTTTGCCTTGCTCAATCAACCTTTTGATGACAGGCTTCAAATTGACTTTTAGCTGCTTCTTCTTTGACCTTCGATGAGCTACTCGTTTCCCTTTTTGGCTTGCCCTTGCAATGGGCTCCACAAAAATCAGCATGTTCCTCAGTGAATTGATCATTGATAGAAATATTTTCAGTGTGCTCCCCCTGAGGTGCTCCTTCTTTCTCAGATGATTGCTCCCCCTGAGCAGGAGCATCTTTCATTTGATCTTCTTCAACAGTGATTTCTTGCTCCCCCTGAATGGGAGCTTCCTCCACAATGATTTCCTCAGTGTGGCCTGGAGCCACAGATTCTGCCACTGAATCACCACCAATTTCTAACTCCTCCTGAGTACTTTGAATGGAGTCCAGCACATCCCTGAGTATAGTGGCTACTCGGGAAGAGGGAGGAGGATCCTCTGAACTATGGCCAATAGGATCAAGGACCTCTGGAGGGATATCCTCAATTCTGCTGCTGGATACTGCGACTACTGCTGCTCTTTCAATTTGAGCTTCTACTGCTGCTGATGGTTCTACTTCAACAGATGGTGTTGCTGCTACTTCTAGTTCTGCTGCTGGTTGAACTGCTTCCTGACCTTCTTGGGCTTCGCCAATGATGGCTTCACCCTCAGCCACATAAGTCTTTGTCCAAACCCCATTGACAACTGAAAAACCGCTTTTCCTTAAATTTCTAGACCGGATTGCTTGGCTCATCTTCTCAGACACATCTCCTACCACACTTATGCCATAGTGCTGAAAAATGCGACGACCCTCCTTATACCGGTACGATTATACCAATCCATGTTGGTATAGTGAGTCTCGTCACAGTGGGACATTTACCCAACACTAGTACACATGGCTGAGATGCTCATAAATATAGATATAGAGTAGCGGAGGTAAAAGGACTACTTGTCATTTCATTTCATCATCCACATTTAACATACATGGTTCAAATAACAATTTTTAAGAGAACTAAGTCCACATAAATAAAATGCTAAAATTAGATTACATAGCATGTCCACAATTTCATAATAGTTCTATTACAATGCCTCATTACATACTATGAAAGCAAAAGTCACAACGTCGACTCCACCAAGCTACTCGCCACGCTCGGAGTCACTCTCCACTGTCTCCTCCAAAGGTGTCGGGTCACCAAATAAACCTGTACGCCGAAGCAAGGAGTGAGTCTAAAAGACTCAGCAAATAACTCCATACACAACATTCATGCATACATCACAGTAGGTTCTACATTCCAATTCACGAAGCAAAACATATAGCATGCTTGTACATTGATAAGAGACAACCTATCATGGTATTTCTACAAAATTTAAAACATATGTTACATGACTTAAGACATTCCAAAATAAGTATCCTATCACATGCTTACTGCTCATCCAATCACATTAAGCTACAACATGATAGCAACTAACATGGGGTTCTCATGCGTAAAAGGAAACATTCCTATCATGGTTTTTACACATTCTTACACATGCACACTATCATTTCATACACTTTAAGGTTGCTGTTATAGCATTATTTCACCTTAACATATCATGGATCACAATTTCACAATCTAACACATTGGTTCCACATGTTTGCATAATTACTCATTCACATAGTTCTCTTTTTACGCATTGCACATTTACACATATTCACACTACACAATTTACAATTTAATGCCGTGACACATAGTCCAAACCACCATTAGAAGGACACATCACATACACATAACACATAGACGCCACCTAGGCAACACAGTGACGACTCTTGGACTGCGCAGACCGGGAGAACGAGTCTCCACTCTAACCAGTGGTACTTGTCCACCTCCAAGATTTCATCCTAATGCCCTTAGGATCTTAACACATTGAACCTTCCCATGGGGACTTTTCTATGGTACGGTTCCACGGCCCTCTATGGAAGCAGTGTCACACATGGCACATTCTTACACATTACACATTCCGATTTTAACACACATTTTACACATATCTTTACATTTCCTCACTTATACACATGGCTCTGTTTTCCTGTTCATGATACTACTGCTGACAGAAATCAACATTCAGTACCTTACACTAATCAGGTTGATACATACATAATCAACTATGTTCATATTAGCATGCGTTGAATACTCGTTTTCGCATGGAAATTTCATAGAGCACTCTATAATTATCTAAATGACATACAATTTTAACCACACACTATTTGCAGGTTCATGACCTCACATGCAAATTTCCATATTTTTCTGAGTTATCATATATTTACAGAAATTAGAACATTCAGTCTCATGCTATTCACAATTCAATTTAACATAGAGCATAACATGAATATCAGATTTGACTGTTCACAGCCCTGAACCTGACATACACATTGTCATAGGAATTTCCCCGGATTTATTGCACAACACACAATTTACTGTAAATTTTACAAAACCTACGCATGTTTTCTATTTCCAAAACAGAAATTGCAATAAATCACCTGAGCATGGAAAATTTTCCCAAAATTTCAGAACATAGACTGAAATACCTACTCATGGTCTAACAAAATTATGGCATTCAAGCTCCTTATGAATTACGCAACAGTAACTAACATGATCAAGGTCTTATCGTACATGCATTTTCATAATTAAAACCATTCATGCCATTTACAGAAATTCATAGGAGTCTCACCACACATTCCACCATTCATATTACATAACGTATACGTTTACAATATATCCTCATACGAAAACACATCGGAAATTTATCACATAAGAGGAGAGAACAGTTCACTGTTCTGTCCTGAAGAACTTAACGGCATAGTCTGGCCGTTAAAGGAGCTTAACGGTAATATCGTTGGCCGCTAATCGAAGAGCGTGACAGCAAGGGATCATGCCGTCAAGTTCTGGTATGTGCAAAAAGACAGACCGAGCTCCAAATACAAGAAGAATGGGGGAATCCAGGACACGATAAAATCTCATAAAAATGATAGAAACCTCCTAGACACATACATGGACGAAGTGGGTGGGTTACTTGCCTCTAAATAAATCTCCAAAGGGATCAAAGTTGTTGTTGAAGCACTCCTTGGGCAGTCCCAAGAAGCCTCCAAAAGAGCTCTCCTTCGGGTTCTAGGTCGAAGTAGTCGCCAAACTGAGGTTGGGGAAGCCTTCCCCAATGTCCAGACTTCCTCCTAGCAGCAGTGGATCGCCAGAAGAAGCCTTCAGTTGCCGGATTCAAGCTTGCCAAGTTCAGTTTTCCTCTAGTTTGAGCTAGGGTTTCTCTCCTCCTTACAAGGAGTCAAGAGAAGCTTTTCTGGTGCAGAAAGGGTTTAGTTTATAGGAGAGGGGTTTGGGATATCCCGGAGGATGTGATGGGATGTCTGATAGCCGTTGGGGACTTCTCCCCAATGGTTGGGCTTGCTTGCCCCCGGAGTTTCGGGGTCTGCTGTGCATGCATGTCAGAGAAGTAGACGTCCATATCTCTGGACGTTCATATAAGCATTGGCGTCCATCGAGTTGGACGTTGACTCGTCATGGACGTCCATCCATGTTGACGCCAATTGGCCCTTCGGCCAGAACTTAAAATCATGCAGAAGCCATGCTTAACCCATACATATATACATGCAATATATATGGTATAGTATACACACCATCACACATGCAATCATACGATATTTATAACCTATTTACACACATGCACACATAAGTATCACTAGCTAATATTGTACATAGATATCTACATGTGAATATACAAGTTACACACACCATGACTCAACATACAATAAATAAAAAGGCAACAAAAATCGAGGGCCTTACACCCTCTCCTCCTTAAGGAAACTTCGTCCTCGAAGTTTAAACAAAACTACTCAAACAAACGGGGATACTTCTTCTTCACCGCATCCTCAAGCTCCCAAGTAGCTTCCTCTCGCAAGAAGTTCCGCCATAGAACTTTCATCGACGCAATACTCTTGTTCCGGAGATGCTGAACCTTCCGGTCAAGAATAGCTACTGGTTGCTCCTCATACGACAGATTTGGCTGTATCTCCACTGGCTCGTGGCTAATCACATGAGATGGATCTCGGACATACTTCCGGAGCATAGATACGTGGAAAACGGGATGAACACTAGCTAAAGCTGGGGGTAAAGCTAGCTCATATGCCACGTTTCCCAATCGTCTGAGAATCTCATACGGGCCAATGAATCTAGGGCTCAACTTACTATGCCTGCCAAATCTAACCACACCACGCGTAGGCGATATCTTCAAAAAGACATGCTCACCTACCTCGAACTCTAGATCCTTCCTCCCGTTGTCAGCATAGCTCTTCTGCCTATCCTGTGCCGCAACAAGCCTCTTCCTGATAAGCTGAATCTTATCCGAGGTCTCCTGAACTAACTCCGGATCGATCAGCTGCCTATCACCTGTCTCCTCCCAACATAAAGGAGATCTGCAAGGCCTTCCATACAGCGCCTCAAATGGAGCCATACCAATGCTCGCATGAAAGCTGTTGTTGTATGCGAACTCCACTAGAGGTAAATGACGCTCCCAATCATCCTTCCAATCCAGCACACACGCCCTCATCATATCCTCGAGTGTCTGGATAGTCCTCTCAGACTGTCCATCTGTCTGGGGATGAAACGCCGAACTGAGCTTCAGCTCCGAACCTAAGGCATCCTGAAGACCCTTCCACAACCTCGAAGTAAATCTCGTATCTCGATCCGAAATGATCGACTTCAGCACACCATGCAATCTAATAATGCTACTGACATACAATCTAGCCAAGCTCTCTACTGACTGCTTCTTCTTCATAGGCAAGAAATGCACAGTCTTCGAGAATCTATCTACGACTACCCAAATCGAGTCATTACCCCGTCTAGACCGAGGCAATCCTGAAACAAAATCCATAGTGACAGCTTCCCACTTCCACACTGGGATTTCCATCTTCTGCATAAGGCCAGATGGTCGCTGCCGCTCGGCCTTCACTTGCTGACACACTAGACATCGGGACACATAATCCGCCACATCCCTCTTCATGCCAGACCACCAAAAGGACCTCTTCAAATCCTGGTACATCTTGGTGTTACCCGGATGAATAGAGAATCACGATCTATGAGCCTCCGCTAACACATGCTCACGGACCTCTACCAAATCAGGGACACAGACGCGATGATGAAACCTAATCACACCATCCTCATCACGAGCAATGCCCGCCTTGCCCACTAACTCTTGGAGTCTAGGATCGGCTTTCTGTTGCTCGATTACCTCATCCAACACCGAAGACCTAAGAGACAATTGAGCCACAAAAACCTGACATAACGATGGCTCTAACTCAGACAACGCGCAAGCCGCATCCTCCAACATCTTCCAGTTTTGTTGGAGAGATGGTCTCTTCCTACTCAGGGCATCAGCTACGACATTCGCCTTCCCAGGGTGATACTGAAGGTCGAAGTCATATTCCTTCAAGAACTCAATCCATCTTCTCTGTCTCAGGTTTAATTCCTTTTGGGAGAAAAGATACTTCAAGCTCTTGTGGTCGATGAACACCTCAAATCTGACACCATAAAGATAGTGTCTCCAGATCTTTAGTGCATGAACCACTGCTGCAAGTTCCAAATCATGGGTCGGATAGTTCTTCTCATGCTCCTTCAACTGACGAGAAGCATAAGCTACAACCCTTCCTTGTTGCATCAAAACGCAACCAAGGCCAATCCGAGACGCATCCGTGTAGATAGCAAAACCCTCTACACCGCTCGGCAAGACTAACACTGGAGCTGACGTGAGCTTAGTCTTCAACAATTGAAAACTACTCTCACATTTCTCGGACCAGACAAACTTCACTCCTTTTCTGGTAAGCTAAGTCAATGGGGCGGCGATGGATGAAAATCCCTCAATAAATCGCCGATAGTAACCAGCCAAACCAATAAAACTACGAATCTCCGAAGGTGTCTTGGGAGTCTCCCAATCCATAACTGCCTGGACCTTTGCTGGATCAACTACTACACCAGTACCAGAGATAACATGCCCGAGGAAATGAACCTCGCGCAACCAGAAATCGCACTTGCTGAATTTAGCATACAGCCTGTGCTCACGAAGAACCTCTAACACTACCCTCAAATGCTGACGGTGTGTGGCCTCATCCGGAGAGTAGACCAGCACATCATCAATAAACACTACAACAAAGCTATCTAAATACGGCCTAAACACCCTGTTCATGAGATCCATGAACGCTGCAGGGGCGTTGGTCAATCCGAAAGGAAGAACCAAAAACTCATAATGTCCATAACGGGTTCTAAACGCCGTCTTGGACACATCCTCACTCCTAATCCTCAACTGATGGTAACCAGATCACAGATCAATCTTAGAAAAGACTGATGCATCTTGCAACTGGTCAAACAAATCATCAATATGAGGTAAGGGATACCTGTTCTTCACTGTCACTTGGTTTAGCTTCCTGTAATCGATGCATAACCTAAGTGATCCATCCTTCTTCTTTACAAATAAGACAGGTGCGCCCCAAGGGGAAACACTAGGGCGAATAAATCCCTTATCTAGCAACTCTTGCAACTGCCTCCTTAACTCGGCTAACTCCGCAGGTGCCATCTGATATGGAGCCTTCGAGATAGGAGGGGTGCCCGGAAGCAACTCTATGGTGAACTCTATCTCTCTATCCGGTGGCAATCTAGACAAATCATCGGGAAAGACGTCTGGAAAATCCTGCACTACCTCGATCTCTGCAAGAGTAGGTGACTCATCAGCCTCAGGTACTAACACCACGCTGGCAAGAAAAGCGTTACAACTCTTGTTAACCATGCGCATCGCCTTCATGGCAGAGATGACCAACTTTCCCGCCAAGTTCCTTGGCAAGGGATGAGAGAACTCGTCCTCACCAAGAATGCGGAAAACAATCCTCTTCCCACGACAATCTACTAACGCATAGTGCTCCTCTAGCCAATCCAGACCAAGAATAGCATCGAAGTCCTTCATCTTTAGCAAGAAGAAACACCCTTCTAGGACTCTATCTTCAATACACACAGGTAACGACGGAATGCACTTCCTAGTCGATACCGTACCCGCAGGTGTGTGTACAGAAAACGGGACTTCTAAATCCTCAGACTCTATGTCTGACTCTAGAGCTAACTGCCTAGCGAAACGCTCGGAGATGAACGAGTGAGTGGCACCCGTATCGAACAAAACCCGAGCGTGCACACCTAGAAGTAAAACTGTACCTTCGGTGACATGCTCCGCCTGCTCGGCATCCTCTCGTGCTAGGGCAAACACTCGAGCTGGGGCTCGAGGCCTTCCTAGTCTTCCTGTAGCTGGCGCTGCTTCTGCTACCGCTGCTGGGCTGGCGCTCCGCGCTGGATTCCCTGCTAAAGTCTCGGACAATTTTTGATCTTGTGGTCACTGCTTCCGCACTTCAAGCATTTCCCCGCAATCATCCAACACTCGGAACCACCATGTGTCTTCCCGCAATGGGGACACTCCTTCTTCACACCAGGGGAACGTTGAGAAGGTACCTGTGCACTGCTGGTTGTGACTGGATGCTGCGGTGCCTGGTATACTGCTTTCTTCTTGTCCTGCCGCTGGAACGTAGCTGCAGGCCTCTTCTGCGAAGCCTTCTTCTCCTCAAGATACTGTTGCATCTTGCCCTCCTGCCTACAAGCAGTGCTAAGGGCCTCGTCCAAGGTACGATGGTCAAACGCCACTAGCCTTGTTCTCAGTGATGGCTTTAGGCCCATCACAAACTTCTTTGCTTTCCTGCGCTCATCTGTCACGACATGAGGGGCATTTTTAGATAATTCTGCATACCTGGCCTCGTATTCGAGCACGGTCATGGAGCCTTGGGTCAAAGAAAGGAACTCCTGCTCCATCCTATCCTGGATATGCTCGGGGATGAATTTGGCCCGAAAGAGCCTCACGAACTCGTCCCAAGCAATCTTGATAGCGCTGTCCTCGAACCGGGTGCGCAGTAATGAAGCCCACCACACATCAGCTCTCTCCTGCAACATAACCTTCATAAGCACTGACTAAACAACTTCAACTTAACAGGGGATATAAACAAATAAAACTAGCACATACCTGTAGCATATAGGTGGCTAAAGTAACCTTATCATCGTCCGCACACCTAATAGCCCAAAAGATCTTCTCGATCTCCCTCATCCAGCTTTCCGCTAGTAACGGATCGCTCTCCCCCTTAAAAGAGGGTGGCAGCATCCTCTTGAATCTTTCCATGATGGAAGGTCCACCATGGTCCTGAGCTGGAACTTGAGCCTGCTACATCAAACAACAAATAATACACATTCAACATAACATCATACAATTAAATAAAACAGACTACTCTTTATCTTATTATTCCAACCTGAGCCTCCAACTGAGGCTGGAGTGCAGCCTAGGTGTGGGCCTGCGTCTGCATGGCCTACACTAGACCCTGCATGAACACTCTATAATCCACTGGCGGTGGAGGGGGAAGCACAGGACCCTGAGGTGTCGGGGCCTGCTGCTCAGCCTGCTCGTCAAGTCTCTGCTCGTCCTCACGAGCAGGAGCACCACCACGTCTACCTCTCAAAGCCATGGCTGCAATAAATTTCAGCCACCATTAGAGCTATGCTATTTAATTTTCCTAACCATTTTTCTCATCTAACTTCCCACTCATTATTAATGTTTTCTACACATGTGGACATTCCTATGTAGACTTAGCATGTAATGGGGATGATGACTTATATATATATTCATGTTCAATCTCAACCGGTCTCTCTGATACCAATCTCTGCGATGACCCTCCTTATACCGGTACGATTATACCAATCCACGTCGGTATAGTGAGTCTCGTCACAGTGGGACATTTACCCAACACTAGTACACATGGCTGAGATGCTCATAAATATAGATACAGAGTAGAGGAAGTAAAATGACTACTTGTCATTTCATTTCATCATCCACATTTAACATACATGGTTCAAATAACAATTTTTAAGAGAACTAAGTCCACATAAATAAAATGCTAAAATCAGATTACATAGCATGTCCACAATTTCATAATAGTTCTATTACAATGCCTCATTACATACTATGAAAGCAAAAGTCACAACGTCGACTCCACCAAGCTACTCGCCACGCTCGGAGTCACTCTCCACTGTCTCCTCCAAAGGTGTCGGGTCACCAACTAAACCTGTACGCCGAAGTAAGGAGTGAGTCTAAAAGACTCAGCAAATAACTCTATATACAACATTCATGCATACATCACAGTAGGTTCTACATTCCAATTCACGAAGCAAAACATATATATAGCATGCTTGTACATTGATAAGAGACAACCTATCATGGTATTTCTACAAAATTTAAAACATATGTTACATGACTTAAGACATTCCAAAATAAGTATCCTATCACATGCTTACTGCTCATCCAATCACATTAAGCTACAACATGATAGCAACTAACATGGGGTTCTCACATGCATAAAAGGAAACAATCCTATCATGGTTTTTACACATTCTTACACATGCACACTATCATTTCATACACTTTAAGGTTGCTGTTATAGCATTATTTCACCTTAACATATCATGGATCACAGTTTCACAATCTAACACATTGGTTCCACATGTTTGCATAATTACTCATTCACATAGTTCTCTTTTTACGCATTGCACATTTACACATATTCACACTACACAATTTACAATTTAATACCGTGACACATAGTCCAAACCACCATTAGAAGGACACATCACATACACATAACACATAGACGCCACCTAGGCAACACAGTGACGACTCTTGGACTGCGCAGACCGGGAGAACAAGTCTCCACTCTAACCAGTGGTACTTGTCCACCTCCAGGATTTCATCCTAATGCCCTTAGGATCTTAACACATTGAACCTTCCCATGGGGACTTTTCCATGGTACGGTTCCACGGCCCTCTATGGAAGCAGTGTCACACATGGCACATTCTTACACATTACACATTCCGATTTTAACACACATTTTACACATATCTTTACATTTCCTCACTTATACACATGGCTCTATTTTCTTGTTCATGATACTACTGCTGACAGAAATCAACATTCAGTGCCTTACACTAATCAGGTTGAAACATACATAATCAACTATGTTCATATTAGCATGCGTTGAACACTCGTTTTTGCATGGAAATTTCATAGAGCACTCTATAATTATCTAAATGACATAAAATTTTAACCACACACTATTTGTAGGTTCATGACCTCACATGCAAATTTCCAGATTTTTTTGAGTTATCATATATTTACAGAAATTAGAACATTCAGTCTCATGCTATTCATAATTCAATTTAACATGGAACATAACAAGAATATTAGATTTGACGGTTCACAGCCCTGAACCTAACATACACATTGTCACAGGAATTTCCCCCGGATTTATTGCACAACACACAATTTACTGTAAATTTTACAAAACCTACGCATGTTTTCTATTTCCAAAACAGAAATTGCAATAAATCACCTGAGCATGGAAAATTTTTCCAAAATTTCAGAACATAGACTGAAATACCTACTCATGGTCTAACAAAATTATGGCATTCAAGCTCCTTATGAATTACACAACAGTAACTAACATGATCAAGGTCTTATCGTACATGCATTTTCATAATTAAAACCATTCATGCCATTTACAGAAATTCATAAGAGTCTCACCACACATTCCACCATTCATATTACATAACGTATACGTTTACAATATATCCTCATATGAAAACACATCGGAAATTTATCACATAAGAGGAGAGAACAGTTCACTGTTCTGTCCTGAAGAACTTAACGGCACAGTCTGGCCGTTAAAGGAGCTTAACGGCAATATCGTTGGCCGCTAATCGAAGAGCGTGACGGCAAGGGATCATGCCGTCAAGTTCTGGTCTGTGCAAAAAGACAGACCGACCTCCAAATACAAGAAGAATGGGGGAATCCAGGACACGATACAATCTCATAAAAATGATAGAAACCTCCTAGACACATACATGGACGAAGTGGGTGGGTTACTTGCCTCTAAATAAATCTCCAAATGGATCAAAGTTACTGTTGAAGCTCTCCTTGGGCAGTCCCAAGAAGCCTCCAAAAGAGCTCTCCTTCAGGTTCTAGGTCGAAGTAGTCGCCAAACCGAGGTTGGGGAAGCCTTCCCCAATGTCTAGACTTCCTCCTAGTAGCAGTGGATCACCGGAAGAAGCCTTCAGTCGCCGGATTCAAGCTTGCCAAGTTCATTTTTCCTCCAGTTTGAGCTAGGGTTTCTCTCCTCCTTGCAAGGAGTCAAGAGAAGCTTTTCTGGTGCAGAAAGGGTTTAGTTTATAGGAGAGGGGTTTGGGATATCCCGGAGGATGTGATGGGATGTCTGATAACCGTTGGGGACTTCTCCCCAATGGTTGGGCTTGCTTGCCCCCGGAGTTTCGGGGTCTGCTGCGTATGCATGTCAGAGAAGTAGACGTCCATATCTCTGGACGTTCAAATAAGCATTGGCGTCCATCGAGGTGGACGCTGACTCGTCATGGATGTCCATCCATGTTGACGCCAATTGGCCCTTCGGCCAGAACTTGAAATCATGCAGAAGCCATGCTTAACCCATACATATACACATGCAATATATATGGTATAGTATACACACCATCACACATGCAATCATACGATATTTATAACCTATTTACACACATGCACACATAAGTATCACTAGCTAATATTGTACATAGATATCTACATGTGAATATACAAGTTACACACACCATGACTCAACATACAATAAATAAAAAGGCAACAAAAATCGAGGGCCTTACAAAAAATCTTCGCCAGGAGATGGGCATAAGGTAAAGAAACATTCAGCTTGCTCTTAGTGTCCCATACTTGAGAGCTTGCAAACTTCATCCTTTCAATCATGAGCTCTGCAGTGTTGATTTCTTGATTCTTGATAGCCCAGAACATTAAATCTGAATCAGCCCTAGTGCAAGTTGAAAAGGTAGCACTTCTGGGAACCACAATCTGACAAACTACAAAGTGCAGGATGCGATTGAATGCATTTAACTGGTTTACATCCACCTTGTCATCTTTCAATCTGAACTCGGGACCAACTATCCCTAAACCCTTTTCTTGGATATTCACAGTGTGAACTCCATTGTGTCCGGAGGTAGTCACACCAAAGAGAGATGCTAATAAGTCTCGTGTGACTCTAATCTGGGTTCCCTTGACCATGGAAGTCAAGGTCCCGTCAGCCTCTTATTTCAGACACACATAGAAGGCTTTTACCAGGTCCGAAAAACTTACTTCAGAGATAGTAGCCATCTTCGTCCACTTCAATCTGTCCAAAGCTTCGACGATGCTCCCCATTCCGTTCTTCTGCAAATCTGCCACATCCACTGCTTTGTGACCGCATAGCTTGACTTTCACTGATGCAAACCTTACTTGCTGTTCGGCGGTAAGAAATTCGGCTCAGTAGCCCCCGACGCTGCCGGAACTACCAGAAGAGGCCATGGATGTGAACAGAGAGAGTTTCTGGAGGACTGGAAAGAGGAATGGAACAGAAGCCCTCAAGAAATTTTTTGCGGGAGTTGGTTGGAAGCTTGAAATCCGAGAGAGTTGATGCCGGAGTCGATAGGGTATCGCCTGAGGTGGAAGGAAGAAGACGATGAAGAGATGTGAATCGTTGCCGCACAGATTTCGGGAATAAACTCTTATAAAATAACGAACTGTCATGACAAAATTAAAAGAATTAGCAATAATTGGAATTTTGCTCAAATTTTTGGGAGGGAAAATAATTCAAATTCTGAAAATTAATATTTCAGTTTTAAATAGATACATCTTTCACAATTTACACATGCCTAATTCCCTTCTAAGGGAAGTAAATCTCTCTTCAGGTAAGACCTTTGTGAAGATGTCTACTAACTGATTGTTTGTATCAATAAATGAAATATCTATGTTCCCATTTGCTACATGATCACGAATAAAATGATATCTAACCTCAATGTGTGTCCTTGAGTGCTGTACTGGATTTGTAGCAACCCGAAAGATTTAATACTTTAAAAAATTTTCTCTCGAAATAATAGTTTCTTAAATCGAAATAATAGAAACATACGTACCATTATTGTATGTGCAAGAACACATCTAAAAATTCCTTAAAAATTATAAATCAACCCCAAATATTATTCCTAAGTGTTCCATGAAGAAATGCGTGCAACGAAAAATCCGATTGGCCAAGCGTACGTCACAATGTGACTAATTATCCAAATTTAGAAACTAAGTCGGAAAACCGTTAATACGGAAAGATCACGCGCCCATAAATTAAACGAACATGTCAGAGAGACTTCCAACATCATGAAACGATTACCCATTATCGGAATTGGACCAATGGATCTCTCATAGACCATAAATAAAATCAAGTAAGAAAAATATAATAAAATCCTTAACTCTATTATTCCCTAATTAAAAAGGGAAATCCTACAAGATAAATTCTAATAAATAATGGGCTTTGTTAAATAGTCCATATAAAATTTATTGGGCCATAATAGGGATTTTTAAAGAGAAGAATAATAGAAAAATACCCTAAATTCGTAACTAAATTATTACCTAAATAGAAAAGGGGTATTTAATGCATTAAATAGGAAGTTTGAGTTAGAATTGGATTCCTAAATCTACCCTAATAGGTTGGCCACGAATTTAGCTCCCATCCTAACCCAAATAGGAAGTGGAAAGCTTGGGAGGAGGTTAGGAAATGAGAAAATTCGGAATTAAATAGGAGTTAGAGTACTATTAGGAATTAGAAACATAACTAGCATAAATACTCTCCTAAAACCCTCATGGCCGGCCCTAGCTCGTGCCAAGGGATTGCTGGACCAGGAGGAGAGGCCAAGGGGGAGGAGATTTCGTGGGGAGAAGAACCTTTCAAGCTCTCAACCCCGTTCTTCAAGTTTTAGCCCTAGAAGAGGAAGTCGAGTCAAGGTAGGCGTTCTCACGAGCATAAACCATGAAACTTTTTCTGTAGGATGTCTCATCTATCAGGAGCAAAAGCCCTTTGGTTTCATAATTTTCTATCGAGCATATCTTTAGTTCTTGATTTTTCATGTTCTGCAACTTACATGACCCCGAACCCTCTTCTTAATTCTTGATCTCCTTGTATACTCAACCCCATGCCACGAGATTTCTACTGTAGGAATTGATGCATGTTAGGCATCTTTTGCCCCTAAAATTGATTCATCCTATCTTGCGAATTTAATCGTTGATCTCAACTATGTACTGTTTCATGTTCATCATGAATACCCGTGTTTAAAACATGTCTCAACCCTGATTGTTTTCCAATTCCTATTTATTGTAAGTACCCATGCATGTCTAGGTCGTTTTGCAACTGGTTTCATGATTTTTCCGTTAACTATATAATTAGTTGTGAATTTCTAAATCACCCTGTGTCAAATAGGGTAAGTTCTGTCCCGCAATCCAATGTGATCTCCTTTCCCTGTTCGGACTGGGCGCAGACCCTGTGAACGCGACGGCCCGATAGGCCGCGTTCACAAGGGCCGTCGCGACAGAGCTCTCTGTCGCGATCTGATCGCGACAGCACCTGTCGTCGCGATCTGCTGACCAGGCCGTCGCGACCCTCATGCGACCCCGTCGCGACCTGTCTGCCCGAACCGACCAGCCTGTCGCGACCTGTACAAGCCCCCGTCGCTATCTCAGTTGACCCCGTCGCGACCCTCATTAGGGTACGTCGCGATCTGGGATTTTTGCATGAAACCCCCTGTCTCAGCAATGCTTGATTATCTACAGTGTTTGTACTCCTGTTTAACAGTCATACATACAGAAAATAACACTTGTTATAAATTAAACATTTATGTATGATTAAAACACATGCACATGATCTTTTCTATCTACAATTTCATGACACTTGCACACACTTTGAACCATCCAATTATGGCGTAATTTGGCATGAATTTACCTCATAATACATATGGTAATTTATGTAATTAAATTACCATATTTTAAGTATACTTGTCTATCGTTTCTCGCGATGTTTTGGGAACACCAATATCGACGCTCCACTGTTCTAGAATTCCTCTAGAACGTCGAGCACTTGTTTCTATATGCACACTTTCTTAACTTGGACGAACTCTCCGACGGATACTCCTTCTGCCGGACTAGTGAGTCTTTGTTCAAGGCCTCCGTAAGTCTCCTCTGTCCATGGATTCCCACATGGTCGACGAGCTGGCTGTACCCTAACACCTATGATACACTCCAGGGATCAGCAAGATCCGTACGGCCTTAGATTGTTCTCTCGTTCTTATCTTGAATCACGCCGGACCTCTGGACCTGTGCATAACGAGGCCAGCAAAAAGGTTGTGTTCCACCTGACTGCCAACACCGTACGCGCGTGTTGTGCAACTGTTACTATCGCTTGTTACTCGACGTTCCATGTGCAATGACCATAAGATCTCATCTATGCTATACTCGCTCGTCTATTCATATTCACGTTCACTCTACTATCTCGTCTCTCTCGTCTATTCATCTAGTACTCTCTTGTTACCCTTTGAGCTGTGTGGCTCCTAGCGTTTGTACTATTTCATGACTGTCTAGCACTATAATATGGGTCTTGTGACTCTACTGTATCCAATGCATACTGTACAGGGCACGGAGAGTGTCCGAGGGGCTCCAATCTAGTCCTGGGGGCAAAGGGCCACCCGAAAATACCTGCAGGGGCTATTGACGGTGTTCTGCATTGCACCGGTTCTGACTATACTGTAATGGCTAGACATATGACTATTATCTTTTTAGTCTGAGGAGTTCAGACGTATTGTGATATTACTGTGCTATCACAAACTGTTATACTATTAGTCTGAAGAGTTCAGACGTACTGTGCGACTACTGTGCTATCGCAAACTGTTACTGAACGGCTACTGTCCTAGAAGTGACTACTGCCGTACTCTACTAGTGCACCGTTGTGAAACCATACACGCTATCTCGTTACACACTATCTCGTTACACGCTATCTTGTCATACGCTCTACTTGCTCTACTTGATACTTGCTATCTTGAGTTATTGCGTTCTATCGTGACTTGATCACATTCAAAGTGCTATACTCTCTCGTTGTCTATTGACAATAAAAGTGCCATTACTATTTCGATTGACAAAAGTTAATCAAAAGTGCTATACTATCTCGATTGATGAGAATCAATCAAAGTGCAATTTACTCTTTACATGACCATCTACTATCTCTCTCCTTGCTATACATGTTGCTTGCTATTCTTGACAATATCGTTACTTGCTATTGTTGTTATCGTTTTCTATCGTGACTTGACTTTAGTCATCGTGCTATACTTGATTCATCTGTTATTTGAACCATGTTACTTGTGCTATTACTTTCTCGACTTTACATGAATCCCTCTATCATTAGTTACTCTGCCATTTAAAGCATTAATTATTTAAAGCCTGCTTGAGCCTGAGATTTAAGTCCTACTGGGCGTTATCGCTCACCCTTCGTTATTTGTTATTGTGTATCAGGTAAGTCGGACGATGACGTTATACGTACCAATGGGACAGGACCAGAGTGATGAGTGACCCAGAGTCAAACGACGAAGTTACCCTAGTACAATTGGAGTCTAGTAGTTATTGCTTTAGATTTCTTTTCAATGTAATGATGTCATTGAGCCCTATATTTTGGCCTCAAATTAGTGGTTGTAATAGTCTTAGTGATTTTATAATGAAATCAAGAGTTATTTCAATTATTGTTCATTAGATGCTCTGATGTTTGCGAAAGTATGTGCAATTGTCGTTACCATACTCGTTGTTCGTGTCTCCCTCCGATTTATTCCGCTGCTAAATTGGAGGGGCGTGACAGGATTCTTGGTCAAATTTATAGCACTGGTGTTGTCACATAACAGTGGAATTGTCTTGATGTGTAGCCCATAATCCTCAAGTTGTTGCTTGATCCATAGGAGTTGTGTACAACAACTTCCAGCAGCTACGTACTCAGCTTCAGCTGTTGACAGTGCTACTGAGTTTTGTTTCTTGGAGGACCATGATATCAAACATTCTGGAAGGAATTGACAACAACCACTGGTGCTTTTTCTATCTATTTTGCATCCAGCGTAGTCAGCATCAGAGTATCCTACTAAGTTAATTTCACATGATTTTGGATACCAAAGGCCTAAGTCATGAGTTCTCGCTAAATATCTAAAAATTCTTTTTACTGAAATTAGATGAGATTCTCTAGGATCTGCCTGATACCTAGCACACATGCATACACTAAATAAAATATCAGGTCTACTAGTAGTTAAGTATAGTAAGGATCCTATCATACCTCTGTAGAATTTTTGATCTACATTCATACCATCTTTGTCACTGTCCATTCTTATTGATGTGCTCATAGGTGTTGACAGTGGCTTGGCATTATCAAATCCGAATTTCTTTAAGAGTTCCTTGGTGTACTTAGCTTGGCAGATGTGAGTCCCTTCCTTTCCTTATTTGATTTGCAATCCAAGAAAGTAGTTGAGCTCTCCCATCATGCTCATCTCGAACTCTCCCTGCATAAGCTTCTCAAAGTACTTGCAAAGAGATTCATCAGTAGAACCAAATATTATGTCATCAACGTAAATTTGAACAAGCAATATATGTTTGACTTTAGATTTGATGAACATAGTACTATCTACTTGACCTTTAATGAAACCATGGTCTAATAGAAATGAGCTAAGCCTTTCATACCAGGCTCTAGGTGCTTGTTTTAAACCATATAGTGCTTTGTGTAGTTTAAAAACATGATTCAGAAATTCAGTGTCATCAAAGCCTGGATGTTGTTCTACATAAACTTCCTCCTTAATAAAACCATTAAAAAATGCAGACTTTACATCCATTTGAAATAATTTCACATCTAGTGCAGATGCATATGCAAGTAAAATTCTAATAGCCTCAAGTCTAGCCATAGGCGCATACGTTTCATCGAAATCTATGCCTTCCTTTTGGGAATAGCCTTGAGCTACCAATCTGGTCTTGTTTCTTATGATCACACCAGCTTCATCCAATTTATTTCTGAACACCCATTTGGTGCCAATCACTGGATGATCTGATGGTCTAGGAACAAGTGACCAAACCTGGTTTCTCTTGAACTGATTCAGTTCATCTTGCATGGCTAAAATCCAAGATTCATCAGTGATAGCTTCATTGACTGTCCTAGGCTCTATTTGAGAAACAAAAGCTAAATAATCATGTTACCTCTTGTTCTTACCCCTATAGATGGATCACCAATGATGTTTTCAGGAGGGTGATCTCTCTTACATCTCCATTCCTTTAGAAGATTTTCATGTTCTATATCCTTTTGTTGCAGGTCTTCCAGAGGTGGATCTTCCTTATCCTCAATTGATGTATTCTTTAATTTCTTGGACAATTCATCTGCATCATCATTATAACTATCTTCTTCCTTTCTCAAGGAAGGGTTAGTTTCATCAAAAATAATATGTACTGACTGCTCAATCAATAAAGTACGTTTATTGAACACTCTATATCCTTTTGGTTTAGAAGTATACCCCATGAAGATGCCTTCATCTGATCTGGCATCTAACTTACCAATGTCTCTTTTGTTGTTGTTGTGGATGAAGCATGGACATCCGAATGTCCTGAAGTGACTGATCTTAGGCTTCTTTCCTTTGAACAATTCATACACAGTCTTTTTCAAGATAGGTCTGATCATTACTCTATTGATGATGTAACTTGCTGAGTTGACTGCTTCAGCCCAAAAATATCTTGGCATATCATAATATGATAACATTGTTCTTGCCATATCCAATAAAGTCCTATTCTTTCTCTCAGCAACTCCATTCTGCTGTGGTGTCCTAAGTGCTGAGAAATTGTGCTCTATTCCTTGGTCATCACAGAATTTTGTGAATTTATCATTTTGGAATTCTCCTCCATGATCTGACCTGATTCCAATAATGCTGAACTTCTTATCTTTCTGAACCTTTTTGCTGAAGCTTACAAAGCTATCAAATGTATTATCTTTGTGTTCCAGAAAGGATACCCATGTGAATCTTGAATAGTCATCTACTATAACAAATCCAAAATTCTTTCCTCCAAGACTTGTGGTCCTCATTGGCCCAAATAAATCCATATGAAGAAGTTCTAAGGGTTTGGAGGTTGTTACCACAGTCTTTGACTTGAAGGATGACTTAGTGTGCTTTCCTTTTGCACATGGTCCATAGACACCGTCCATTTTTGTGTTGACCTTTGGCAGACCTTCCACCAGATTTCTCTTGATCAGCTTTCTCATGCCATCTAGACTGCAGTGGCCCAATCTTCTGTGCCACAACTCAGTTGACTGCTCTTTGCTGGCTGCTAAACAAATGTCTTGATTTTTCAGCTGTTCAAGGTAAAGTACGTACAGATTCTTCTCTCTGTTGGCTTCAAAAATCACTTATCCATCCTTCATAATACTGCATTTGGATTCTTGAAATCTGATCTGATGTCCTTTGTCGCATAACTGGCTAATGCTGATAAGGTTGTGCTTCAGGCCTTTTACAAACAGAACATCTTCAATTACTGTCTTGCCTTTGCTGCTCACTGATCCACTGCCTATCACAGTCCCTTTTCCATTATCTCCATAGGTGACTGTGCCTTCTTCAGCTTCTAAATGGGTAAACAACCTTCTGTTTCCTGACATATGCTTTGAGCATCCACTGTCCAAGTACCACTTGGATGCCCGAGGTTTTTTCTGAAATGAAAACATCAAGTTTTAGGTACCCAAGTTCTTTTGGGTCCTGATTGGTTAGTGTCATCAGTTTTTCTTTTGATTATCCATCTTTTATGTTTAGTTGGACATGTTATTTTACTGTGACCTAGCTTGTTTCAGTGACTATAGCATGTTGTTTTAGTTACTTTTTCATATGAAGTATATTTAAAGTTTGATTTATATGCTATATCTTGTTCAGGTACGAATTTTAGAGTTGGATATATTTTAGGGTATACTGTTGTATCTTCATTATCTGGTGGAATGTAACCTAATCCATTCTTCCTTTTACCTGATCTTCTGGCTCCTCTTAGTATTAAAGAATTTTTACCATTAGTAAATTTTTTCTAATATACTTGATAGTTTATCATTTTCTTCTGTTAGTCTTTTGATTTCATTTTTTAGTTTGTCTGAACTTTCTTATTTTTCTAATTTTGTTATTTGTGTATTTTTATCTTTTAGATTTTCGCATAGCAACTCATTTCTTCTTTTAAGTTCACTAACTTGCTTCTCTAGTTGTTCATTTTCTGATTTTAAATCTTAATTGGTATTTTCTAGACATACAACAATTTTCTTACTAGCTTTTAATAATTTAGATACTTCTCTATATTTATCATACAGTTTATTAAAACCATCTTCTATGTTATCTAAATCAGAATCATTACAGGAATCAAAGGATGAGTCAGAGGTTACCTTTTCAGCGATATCTGCCATGAAAGCTAGGTTAGCCTTTTCTTCTTCCTCACTGTTTGAGATTGACTCGCTATCCGAGTCACTGCTGTTGTCCCAAGCTGCTGCCATGGCTTTCTTCTTATATCTTCTGAACTTTCTTGAACTGTCCTTCTTTCTGAATTCAGATTTCTTGAGCTTTGGATACTCTGCCTTGATGTGTCCTGGCTTCTTGCGCTCATAACAAATTGGTTCGTTCTTCTTGATGTCCTTTGCTTCAGGTTTCTTAAAATCCTTTCCCCTTTTGAAGTATCGTCTGCCAGATTGATACTTCTTTTTCTTGGCCAATATCCGTTGTAGTCTTCTAGACAGCATTTCTTCTTCATCTTCACTGTCTTCACTACTAGCTTCATCTTCTGATTGTTCCTCAGAGCTGCCTTCTACTGCTTTGAGGGCATTTGTATACTTCTTTCTAGTGGATGATTCTCCTAATCTCTCCATGTTTATCTCATGGGCCATGAGGGACCTAATGAGCTTTTCCAATGACATCCTTTTCAAGTCATTGTCTTCTTCTATAGCTGTTACCTTGGGAGTCCAAGAAGATGGTAGGGATCTAAGAATTTTCCTTACCATGTCTCCCATCTCATAGCTTTTTCCTAAACCTGCTAACCCATTGGTGATGTCTGTAAATCTACTAAACATTTGGGTTATAGATTCTCCTGACTGCATCTGGAACCTTTCATATTGTGTCACCAGAATGTCTATCCTGGATTCCTTGACTTTGTCGGTGCCTTCATAAGTGATCCTGAGCTTTTCCCACATTTCCATGGCGGATTTGCAGGCAGATACACGGTTGAATTCCTTTTTACTGAGGGCACAACACAAAATGCTTTTGGCTTTGCAGTTGAGAGAAATCTTCTTTCTATCATCTTCTGTCTAGTTGTCTCTGTTGTTTAGAACAACTAGATCGCCTTCTTCTACTATGGACCATATTTGGAAATCGAATGCTTGTATGAAGTATTCCATTCTTGTTTTCTAGTAGGTGTAATCTTCTCCGTCAAATAGCGGTGGCCTGTTGATTGACGGACCTTCTGAGTGACCTTGGACTGCCATTTGATCTTTTCTCTTCAGATCGTTGGATCTTATTCTTTGTCGAAGAGACTAGCTCTGATACCACTTGTTGCCCAACTAGTAAGCCCAGAGGGGGGGGGGGATGAATGGGATTCTTAAAAATTATTTAAGACCCAAAACCTATTCACAACACAGTCACACAAAACACACTTTGCAGATTGTTAGTGTTAGTGAATTGAAAGATCAAACACACAAAAGCAATCTCACGACACAGAGAATTATCCTGGTTCGGATCTTCTCTCCTTAGGAGTCCTACGTCCAGTCCCTGAGCAATATCTCAAGATTTCACTAACAAGGGTACAGTCCCCCTTAAGGACACTACAACACCCAGCACCCCAGCTGGTCTTCCTTCAACCGAAGGGAACAACACCCTGAATACCCCACTAGGTCTTCCTTCACAACAGAAGGGAACAACACCCTGGATACCCCACCAGGTATTCCTTCACAACAGAAGGGAACAACACAAGGGAATGTGATCAAAGAGATGATGCCCCTAGATCAAGCTTATAGAACACTGCTTGATCTGAAGCAAGGACTGAGAAGAAGAGATCTACAATCAAGGATTCTTCTCAGAACAAACAACTCTCTCACAGATCTGAACTTAGCACAGAGAGCAAGAGCTAAGACTGATGGGAGTTTTTGCTTGGCTCTCAGAAAAAGCTTGCAGAAGGTTGAGGGCGTTATAGCTTATTATTCAACAACGCTTATCTTCTTGACGCTTCAGGAACTTCATATATCATCTTTAGAAATTCGAACGTTGAAGTGCCCGTTGTCTCTATGCATAAGTATACGTTAGACTGCTTGACACTTGGAAGCTTCCAGTCAACAGTCCTTTATCCTTTCATGCACGTAAAGAGAGAGAGAGGATCTTCTGTAATCTTCTTTGGCATCTATTTTGTCCAACGTTGTATGACGGATACTGTCAGAGACCTGCACATATTTAAAGCTTGAACAGTAGATAGCTAGGCTGTCTCTTGTTGTCAGTCAACGTTAGAATGAATGTTCATCAAAATAGTAATGCCATTTTGTTGTTCTAAAAGATGTTTACAGAGAAGATACGATAATGGAAGATATTGTCTGCATGCATGCAGAGATACGTACTGTCATAATAAATGTATGGCTGTCAAAAGGATATACGTGAAGACTTTGACTTTTCAACATTTTCAAGGATTAGTTCGAAAATCGAATCGTTGTTTTCCATGAAATCGTTATATGCATGACTTATGAAATCGTTATGCAAATGAGTAAGCAGATGCATACACAAATCGTTATATGCATTAGTAATCAAATCGTTATGAAGTCATAAACAAATCGATGTACAAATCGTTATGACGTTATAAGTAGATCGATGTACAAATCGTTATGACTTTATAAGCAAATCGATGTACAAATTGTTGTGATGTTATAAGCAAATCGATATGCAAATCGTTATGACGTTATAAGCAAATCGATGTACAAATCGTTATGACTTTATAAGCAAATCGATGTACAAATCGTTGTGATGTTATAAGCAAATCGATATGCAAATCGTTATGACGTTATAAGCAAATCGATGTATAAATCGTTGTGATGTTATAAGCAAATCGATATGCAAATCGTTATGACGTTATAAGCAAATCGATGTATAAATCGTTGTGAATTACTTAATGAATCGTTATGAAAGCAAGTCGTTACAATGACTAAAGAAATCGTTACGATGAGTAAAGAAATCGTTACGTGAGCAAATCATTACGATGACTAAAGAAATCGTTACGAGAGCAAATCGTTACGATGACTAAAGAAATCGTTACGATGACTAAAGAAATCGTTACGAGAGCAAATCGTTACGATGACTAAAGGAATCGTTACGAGAGCAAATCATTACAAACCACTTAACGAATCGTTGTGAGGGCAAGTTTTTGCGATCACTTAACGAATCGTTGTGAGGGCAAATTGTTACGATCACTTAACGAATCGTTGTGAGGGCAAATCGTTGCGATCACTTAACGATTTAACACATAGAATCCTTGTAAGTATAAAATCGTTATGAAACTAAGGAAATCGTTATGACCTATAGTGGAAATCGATGTGTACTTAGACAAGTATTGATGCCTTGAACTCTTACTGTTGTAGTGTGATGAATACTTACTTGATTGACTTGTTTTCCCTTAGTTTATTTCCTGTGTTTAGACTTCATAGAAGGTATGTTAGTAACCTTTATCATAGTTTTGTTAATCACCAAAATAGATATGTAATTTATTTAAATTACATGGGGATAAACTGATCATCAACCTGCACTGCCTGAGGTTCAGATCTCTCTGTGTAAAGACATACTGCAAACTTCTGTGGTTCGTGAACACCTCGAACACCTCGCGTACAGGTAATGTCTCCACAACCTCAAGGCAAACACGACCGTTGCAAGCTCCAAGTCATGTGTCGAATAGTGCTACTCATGCTTCTTCAGCTACCGAGAAGCATAAGCTACTACCCTCCCGTGCTGCATCAACACGTCACCAAGACCAGTCCCCGAAGCGTCGGTGTAGAAAACAAAACCACCGCTACCACACGGTACAACAAGGATCGGAGCTGAAGTTAGCCTGCTCTTTAGCTCCTGGAAACTCTACTCACACTCTGTTGTCCACACGAACTTGGTCTCTCTCCTGGTCAACCTCGTCAACGGCAGTGGGCTGGCCCCACGAAACCACGGCCTCAACCTTGGCGGGATCCACTGCCACACCTTCACCTAAAACCACGTGCCTGAGGAAGTGCACCTCCTTCAGTCAAAATTCACATTTGCTGAATTTGGCGTAAAGTTGGTGACTCCTCAGTGCCTGCAACACTAGCCTTAAGCGAACCTCGTGCTCCTCTGCCGTCGTTGAGTACACCAGTATGTCGTCCAAGAACACCACCACGAACCAGTCCAGGTACTCTCGGAACACGCTGTGCATCAACTCCATGAAGGCTGCCAGTGCATTTATAAGCCCAAAAGGCATCACGACAAACTTGAAGCGGCCGTAGCGGGTACAGAAGGCTGATCTGGCAATATCTGACTCGCAGATCCTCAACTGGTAGTAATCGGACCTCAAGTCAATCTTCAAGAACACTGAAGCTGATTGCAACTGGTCAAACAAATCATCGATCTTGGGCAATAGATACTTGTTCTTCATTGTTACCTAATTCAGCTGCTGATAATCGATGCACATCCTGAGACTGCCATCCTTCTTCCTCACAAACAATACAGGCGCACCCCAAGGTGAACGACTCGGACAAATGAAGTCTAACTCGAGTAACTCATCGAGTTGACGCTTCAACTCCCGCAACTTTGCCGACGCCATCCGGTACGGTGCCTTGACATAAGCATCACCCCCGGAAGCAACTCAATGGAGAAATCTACCTCCCGCTCCAGCGGTAAACTAGGTAGATCCTCCGGAAACACATCAGCAAAGTCACAAACAACAGGCACATCTAAAACCGATAACTCTCCAGAATTCGAGAAACTCACAGAAGCAAGAAAAGCTATACAACCATCTCGGATAAGGCGCTGAGCTCTATAGAAGGAGACGAAAGGTCGGCGGGTAGACCATGTACCTCGGAAACACAGCACAGGTGCTCCAAGTATTTCGAACTGTACGGTCTTCTGCTGACAGTCCACCAGCGCAGAATGTGCCTCCAACCAATCCATGCCAAGAATGCCATCAAAGTCATGGATCTGTAAGGCAAACAATCTGGCAGGTAGAAGGTGGCCCTGTACCTCGACGATGACACCCTCTAGGTAACCTAGAGTACGCACGTAGTCGCCCGCTGGAAGCTCAACAGCTAGGTCACAGGTCTGCTCTGGAGCAAACTCCGTCAAGGAACTAAAGAACTCCTCTGAAGCAAAACAATGTGTGGCACCCGGATCAATCAAAATACGAGCAACTCTACCAAGGATAGGAACCGTACCGACAACCAGATTAGAGGCCTCTACCTCCTCTCTGGTGATGTTCATCACCCGACCATGACCACATCCTCGCCAAGGCTGTTGCTGGTGCTGTTGCGGCTACTGGAACTGCCCCTGGTGCTGCTGCTGACACTGCACCAGCTGGGGTGGAGGGTAGTGTGCCTGCGGTGTCTGTTGAGTGTATTGGGTCGGTGCCAACTGCTGCTGCCCTTGCCTCAACGAACAGTCCCACCTGAAGTGACCCTGCTGCCCACAGTGAAAACAACCTGTGCCTTGTTGAGTCTGCTCTGTGCCTTGCTGCACTGACTACTCCACTGGCTACTCCTATTGACGTCGCTACTGCTGTGGTTGCTGGTAAGGCCGCCTACCTCCTCGAGAGAACAACTTCTTCAACTTCGAGGTCAGGCCAACACCACCTTTCCCCAAAGAAGAAGAAGAAGACACACTCCCTCGACTGCCCGAAGGATGCTGGTATGGGGTAGACCTCGCCGAACCTCTTCCCTGATGTGGATAAACCTGACACTCCCTCTCCAAAGCGGTAGCCCTCGCAACTGCCAACCCCAAGGTGTCACAGAGGTGGCCAGCCATGGCTTACCTCAACTCCGAGCGTAGCCCACTAATGAACCGCTCAGTGCGAGCCTGCTCACTAGTGGCCACATGGGGGACATGTCGTAGAAGCTGCACGAACCTCTGGTGGTACTGCGCCACAGTCAGCTCTCCCTGCGTCAGCTCGTGAAAGTGGTCCCTCCTCTCACGGCACGCGTAGTCGAGGAAGTACTCGCCGTGAAAGGTCTCCAAAAACTACTCCCAAGAAATCTGGTCCAGCCTCCTGCCGTGAAAACTGGTCTGCCTCACTGTCCTCCACCACTCGTGGGCTGACCCCTTCAGCTAATATACTGCAAGTCTGAACTGATCCTGCTCTGTACAGTCCATGGTCTCAAAGGTACGCTCGAGCTCATGAACCCAACTCTCTGCCTTGTCTGGATCATAGTCGCCGTAGAACATCGAAGGCCGAAGTCGAAGAAACCTCTCCAGAAGCGCTGTGCGGTCCTCAGGTGCTGCTGCTGCAACTGGAGTCTGTTGTCATACCACTGGTGGTACCTCTAGCTGAACTGGTGCTGCCTGTGGGGTCACTGGTGGCTGCTCCTCTGTTGCCATCTTTGCAAATTGCTGACCTCTTGCTGGCATCTGCTGGTACTGCCAAGGGACCTGGAACATCGTCCTCCACCACTGCTCCAAAACCTCTGGCGGGGGCGGGGGTGGAAACCACTGCTGCTGTTGTACTCCCTGCTACAATGGGTCGCTCTGCTGCAAGGGAACACCTGGCTGGTCGAATTGCTGAGGCTGAGCATCCACTGGCACATGCTCGACTACAACCGACTCATCCGGTACAGCATCCTGATGCTCTATCAGCTCTCGAACCTGTCTGCGTCTACGTGGAGGCATGTCCTGCGACACAGACTAACATTCAAGTTAACAGAAATAACTCGACGGCTAGCAGTATTACTTGTACTTCCTAAGGGACTTTGCGTTATCACTTAGTTCCATTACAAGTCTTGATAGACCTCTGCTCTGATACCACTGTAACAGCCCCGACGCCCGGAACCCCGGCTCCCACCAAGGATCCGACCATCGGCACCGCCGCCCACGGGCCCGGAGACCCAAAAGGACTAACAGATCAGTCTAACAAGATATGTAATGGAGGTAAGTAACAACCAAACGCACTAAAAGTACCAACAAGTGAAGGAAAAGAGTCCAACATAGTGTACAAGTCTAGTACAGTCCCAAAGTAAGTAAAGTACAAGTGCAGAAGTAAAGGAGATAACAGGTCCCTTAGGGGCATACCCCGAGGGTGAAGTAGCTAAAACTGGGGAACACTGCTCACAGAAGATGTCGTCTACTACGGCCCCGTCTCCTCAGCCCGCCGCGGAGGGTGCTGCTGTGAAGTCTCACCTATAAAAGAGGGAATGAGCTTCACGAAGAAGCCCAGTAGGGACTACCAATCTCCCACTGGTTCTAACAACAGAATAGATCTATATATGCATAATTAAAATAAAGCGAGTAAATCTATTCTACTAACAGAGTAAGTGTAGAAGCGTTAAGTAACTACACGGTCAACGGTCTACTCTAAACGTCAGGGCTGAAAAACCCGTGTAAATCACGGCACTGGGAGGAACCCAAGGCTGTAAACACAGACAGTAAACAACTGCCTGGACAAAGACACTACCCACAGAAATACTACACTAGTCAACCGATCAGGTGCGCCAAGCGCCTTACCCTCGACCGACAGTCCATGTCTAACACCTCCCGTCGGAGTGAGACGCGGAACTAAAGTAACCAGAACTGCTGTAGTTTGGCCGGACTACGGTCCCATGCCTGGCCCCTCTAAGTGGTACCGGAACCACGTAGAGTGAGGCAGTGAGAAAAGGACTAGTTGATCTGCGCCAGAAGAGCACCAAACCACCTCGGCGTCCCAGACTCAGCTAAGAGAGCTCTACAAACGACTCTACGCTGCTGTCCCCACCGTTTTCCCCTCTGCTACCAGAGTCCATGACTCGAGCTCTCCCGCCGCCCGAAGAACTCCCTCAAACAGGCGCGCGGGGACCGGGGGTCCAGGTAACGGTAACAACCTATCTTGCGGACAAGCCCTCAAGTGCCTAGCACCGGGTGAAAGACTAGAGTAGGACCATGCTAGGAACAACATAGGTGCCAAGAAAAACAGAGTCGCAGTGGAAGGAAAACTTCGAACAGGTCTCTGGGCCCTTCTCTGTTTGAGAAGGCGACGCTAAGTCTATCGCGACCTAGGTCAGAAGGCAATGGGGAGCCTGTCGCGATGTGGTCGCGACAAGGGCATTGTCGCGACCACAGACAGAGGTCCAGGTGACCACCTGAGACCTCCCACTACGCACGGTGTAAACCTGATGAGAAGGCAACAACCACCCTGTCTCGACCAGAACACGACGAGGTGGGCGTCGCTTTCCCACACCAGAAGGTGACGTATCGGGTTGTCGTAATTTGGGTTGCGACACCAAATGTGTCGTGACCATAAACTTACACACCCGAGAGCATACCTTCTGTGCCATGCACCTCAAATCCGGAAACTACAAGAAGAGGGGAGCATATGGGACGATGTAAACTGATCAAATAGGCTCAAACCACCCTTGTAAACCCCCATGCATGCAAGGAAGATGAAACTACACTCAATAATCTCACATGCAAGAATGGAACCCTCAACAACCATACCCCATTCCAAGCACAAATCAAGCATCATAAGAGCCATAGGAAGACAACCATCACACATGCAAGGCCTAGCATGGATTCTAAGGCTTGGAGAAGGGGGTTTGGAGGCCCTAGCATGGTAGAACTAGGGGAAAAAGAAAGGAGTCCCTACCTCAAAATGAAGAGCCAACTCATTGGGGTCTTCTCATGTGTATGGCCACCTCCTCCTCGCTCCAAGCTCCACGCTCATGCCGTCCACGAGCAAGGATTGTCCTACACGTCGAGGAAGAGTCACCAACACGAGGAGAGCGAGCCACACCACGTCGGAGAAGCTCCACACCGGGAATAAGAACCCCAACACCAACACAAGGGTATAACACCCTACACAAGCCCCCACACCTCACCACAAGCCCTCGCACTCTCCCCACGGTGGAAGAAAACATAGAGAGGGTTGGAGAGGAGAGACATAGGCGAAAAGGGGAAGAAGAAGGGGTGTTCTGCTGCCTGCAACCTTTTAAGCCTCGGAGTTGAGAGTCGCGTTCACTTACTAAACGGGACAACCAACCTGTCGTGATCCCAAGGTCCTGGTCAAACCTCACCAACGGGAATGTCACGTGTCAAGCTCGCAGACTTGACAACCTGAACGTGACGCTTGACACGTCGCCTTCACGTTGTCAAGGTTGACACTTGTCCCAACTATCCCAACAGCAAAACGACAAAACTGCATGCTGTGGTCAGAGGGCTGAATGCGACAACATGCCTGTCCAATTCACAATTTGAACGCGACAGCCACCTTGTCGCTTTTAGAAGGCGACAACCCGATACGTCGCGACCTTCATCCGAAGGTGGCTGACCAACAAGAGGGGGATGTTACATTATCAGCCCTGATAACTTTCTGTCATTTTGGTAAACTGGATAGCTTATCAGGTACTTATCAGTACTTATTGGTGATAAGTCTAACTCTTATTTTTGAGCTGATAAAATTATCCATAGATAACATGAGATATCTAGACTTATAAGGAGCTCAAAACATCTTAAAGTGGAGATAAATCTTATTAATAGCCTTGATGTGACATAAAGTGACGGATGTAACATAAAATTATCATATCCCCAATGTTGCACCAAAACAAAGTATGACTAACATAGATTATCTTATCCGCAGATATCTACTTTGCGGATAATTTATCTGCTTAGTAGAGTAGCCCTAAATTCTTACATCTATATACTTAAGTTTACGTCATCTCAACTTTATATTTATAACATTCTCTATATTTTAATTATTTAGTTTCTAACGTAAAAAGGAAAGGTAATTTATACTCTCCATCACTTAATCACACATTCTCTCCAACATCACTAAATATATTTTAGAAATTAATATAGGACACTAAGTTTTCCACTAATGCATGTTAGATCTTCTAAGTAATATTTTTGTAAGCTTTATATATTAAAGAAATGGTGGAGGGATTTTTTAGCGAGAACTAAAAAAGTAGTGAACTGAAGTACTGAATTATGAACATATAAAGTGTTAAATATATAATTATCTGAACTATGATCTAAACATATAAAGTATGGTCCAATTCTGTAAATAAATTATGATTTAAACATATAATGTATGATCAAATGAACATCTAAAATATGAACTAAACATAAAAATAATGATGTAAGCAAACATTTAAAATATGATCTAATCTATTATCTAAATATGTAATGGGTGGTTTCATCACAGAGTCTATGTAATGTGTGGTTTATGTGTGAAGGAGAGAGAGATCTCAGAGGGGAGAGAGTAAAAGAGAGAGTTGATTTTTTATTTCTACTTATAAATAAGGAGGGATTTTTGAATTGAGAGAGAGATAGATAGGGGTGTCAATGGGCCGGGTTTGGACCGGGCCTTGCTAGGCCCGGCCCAGGCCCAGTTTCTTAAGAGTCGGCCCGGGCCCGGGGGTAGGCCCATTATGGGTGGCCCGGGCCGGGCCCAGAAAAAGCCCTGCCCAGCCCGAAAAATATAAGAAAATTATTATTTTATTTATATAATATGTAATTTTAATATATCTACTATAATATATTTATAAAAAAAAAATATGCATTTTACTTATATCTATATTAACATTTAATTTATAAAAGATTATATTTTTGAGTAGATTTATTATAGAAAAAAGAAATATAATTCTCTTTCTAAATATAAATTTTATATTTAATATAAATTATATTTATTTTATTTTTTCCGAGCCGGACCGGGCCGGGCCGGGCCAAAAATTTGTAGCGAACTCATTTTTTCAGCTCAAGCCCGGTTAAAATCGGGCTGGGCTTCCGGGCCTCCGGCCCGGCCCGGCCCAATTGACACCCCTAGAGATAGAGAAACGTGAAAATGTGAGTTTTGTAGATTTATTTTTTTGTGTCACATGGCTTTCTAATTTAACATAATTAAACTGTGATTTAGTACTATGTGTAGAAATAGATTTTGCTTTATTTTGAGAACAAGATAACTTCCCTTTGTATTTGTACTTGGGAGGGAGCATGCTTACAAAAGATCTCTATATTGTTTCATATTTATACAAAAGACTCTAATTCATCTGTTTATCTGAAAGCCTCTATAAAAGGGTCCTTAATTTGGGAGTTACCTTCTTTGAAGATTTTTTTTCTAAAAAGTTTTAGGACCGATATTATAATATATGTGTCAAATAAACCATGATACACAGATGTTTCAGATGTGAAATAGACGCGCCACTCACATGGATATCTTATCTATTGATTAATTAGTATATTGCTTAATTGTATTTTGAAGTACAGAAAAAAAATCATGATGAAATGTTCGACGTGGTTTTTGCATCACATGATGCATCAAGCATTTCCCTTATTAAATAAATCTACAATTTTAGAGGCTTTATATCGTATATACATAGATTAGAGGAAAATTTTCCTAAATATGTAGGGACTTTTTCATGGGTGGGCGATGGACGGCCGGGATTTTCCATCCTTGAGTTGCCTGAGAGCCTCACGCGATCGACACGGTATGGCGGGGGTGGGCCAGGGGGCGACGAACCGGGACAAAAACGATCCCATACCGGTTCAGCCATCTTCTCTGTGTAACGGCTTTCACGTGTCCGTCAGCGTACGTGCGCCACGTAGTCGCCAGCGACGCCGTCCGTCTCTGGTCGTAGCGTCGTGCCTCTCTTCCCACCACGGCGTTTTAATTAGAAGGCGCTGGCGCTGTTCCAGGGGAAGAAGGGAAACTTCGCGAGAGGAGAGCGTAGTGGGGAAGAGAGAGGAAGTGGAAACGACTCCAGCTCCAAGAGCCGGCGGATAGAAGCGGCAGCAACTATTCTATCTCTCCTCTCTCTCTGCGTGCGTGCGTGTGTTAATTGGTGTTGTTGGAGAGGAAGAAGGTACACAATGGCCGCGGAGAAGTGGGAGGTCAGCAGAGTAATGCTGTTCCTTTCTACAGTACTCCTTTTATTAGGTAATAACCATGGTCTCCGATTCTCTAATGCTAACATTTCGTTCGTCCTGGTTCTTCCTACGGCTGCCTAGCCTCTCGTCTGAGATGCGATGGTGGTGCTTCGTTACTCTTCGAATTCTTTGATCATGGTGGTGTTTTCTTAATACCAGTTTGCAATTCTGCTGTCTCGGCCACGGTGTTTACCCTTCAGAACCGCTGCCCCTACACGGTCTGGCCCGGCACCCTCTCCGGCAATGGCGCCGCCGTGCTCGGCGGGGGCGGGTTCGCCCTCCTTCCCAACGCTGGCGTCGCGCTGGAGGCGCCGCCCGGCTGGTCGGGCCGCTTCTGGGCCCGGACCGGCTGCGTCTTCGACCCCTCCGGCACCAACGGCCGCTGCACCACCGGCGACTGCGGCGGCGCCCTCCGGTGTACCAGCGGCGGCTCGCCGCCCGTCAGCCTTGCGGAGTTCACCCTGGGGGGCAACCAGGACTTCTACGACGTGAGCCTCGTGGACGGCTACAACGTGGGCATCGGGGTGAGCCCGTCGGGGACGCCCGGGGCGGGAGAGAAGGGAAAGTGCCAGTACGCGGGGTGCCTGGTGGACCTGAACGCGAGGTGCCCGGCGGAGCTGCGCGTGGCGGGGGACGTGGGGCAGACGGTGGCGTGCCGGAGCGCCTGCGATGCGTTCGGGGCGGCCGAGTACTGCTGCACGGGAGCGCACGCGTCGCCGGGCACGTGCGGGCCGACGAGGTACTCGCAGATGTTTAAGAGCGCCTGCCCCACCGCCTACAGCTACGCCTACGACGACGCATCCAGCACCTGCACCTGCCCCGCCGGGGGCGACTACGCCATCACTTTCTGTCCCGGCTCCGGCGTCCGCCCCCATCACCATCGGGCTTGAGCAGTGTGAACCACTTTACATGTACAGAAGACCTTCGCTGTTCAGTTCTTTGCCTTGAACATTTTTGATCTCTTGCGCTCTGCTCTGCTCTGCTCTCTCTCTCTCTCTCTCTCTCTCTTTCTCTCTCTCTCCTTTGTTGTTTCCGCCAACGGGAGGAGGTGATGAAACAGAGTAGTGGAGGGTGTGATGGAATCAAATGAGGGACACCTCGTCTTCTCAGGTATGTGCCGGAGGAAGATGTTGGATAGTTGGGGTGAGGGCAGGCACCGGGGCTAATAGCCATAGGAGTTCACAGGACCCGCCGCTCCTCCAAAGTGTGGGATAGTAGGTGGCAATTGGCAGGGCGAGAACTGCTTGTCCACCCCCATTAGTGAAAATGGCAGTTAAGATTCTCTTGTCCATTATGTCCAGAACTATCCTGCGACATAAAAACAATATATCCTTCTACTTTCCTTCTTGAAAATAAGAACTATAACACATGATTTTATTTTCATAGATTTTCAAATAAAATTATAAATATGTGACGGTCTATTCTAACTTTTCCATATCATTGTACTCTACATCATCATCTCAGGGCTGTATTTATACCTTTCTAATTTTTAGGGACCTAGTTTTCTTCATCAGAGTAAAGGAGTTTAGGGAATTAATTTCCACTGCAAGAACAAAAAAAAACTGTTAAATACACAACTGAAATAAAGTGAGCTACAAATGATATAGAAAATTTAAAATAGATGATGTGAATACCAATCTATCGGGCTTACCCATTTATCCCACCTGCAGATACGAGTATTTTTCTGTTGTCAAAAAACAAAAAATAAAGGAAGAAGAAGAAAGAAAAGGTATGAGTACTTTTCAGTAATCTTCGGTAATATTTGGTAACATTTAGTAATCAACACCACTTTTCCGGTAAAAAAAAAGAGCTAAATCCACCTAATCTTAAATCTCTTAATATTCACGACCATCAAGCCACTACTTGATACTCCATATTGATGTTGATGCTGCTGGTGAACGAACAAAACATATGTAGAAACAATCAACAATGGACATAATGAAATTGGTGAACTGCACTTGCCGTTTGTTGGGCTTTCTAACCATTGTGCGTTGTCCCCTTTACAATGATATGACCAGAAGTGGGGCTTTGGCAACACGGATTCACTGAAGGAGGAGGGTGATATATCAGCGGGTATATATCCGCAGTTGTCAAAATCAAAGATAAATTGGACATAAAGACCACACCTTGCTCCAACATAATGCTGTTCTCATCTCCTTTGTTAGTGTTCAGCCAACTCCCCTTCAATTGATTCTCCCCAACAGGGAAGACATTGAGAAGGCTTACATCAACGTCACCCTTTGCAACAGGATTATCCCCAACTCATCTGATTCTCAACAACCCATGGTTTTCCAACCAGTGTCTACTTAGCAGGAGTATGACATTTTACAACATCAAAATAAGACTCCAGCAAAGATCTCAATCCTCGAGCTCATCAAGAGGTCTCCATCTCATGAGTACACTCTTATTCAATTCCTTCAAGGAATCATAGTTTTTGATGAGCTTCCGGTGTCTCCAATTATATCTTGTTAGTTACCCAGGGACCATCCATCTCATTCTTTGAGAAAGATCTAGCCCCTACGAGTACTTGGTCACTCCCCATCTATCTGACCATTACACTCAACAGGGTGACTATCAATTCAACTTTAATAGATACTGGCACTTCTATCAACGTCTGCCCAATGAAAAAGCTCAAGCAAATAGGGATGGATGAAGAGGACATGGAAGAGGTTTGCAACACCATTTCAGCCTATGACAATTCCAAGCGGATGACCAAAGGTAAGGTTGACTTGAAGATTGGAGTAGGGCCTGCAAAAATGACCTCTAGTTTCTTTGTTTTTGATGTAGATCCATCGTACAAGGCAATATTGGGTAGACCTTGGTTGAAACAAACTCTGGGGATCCCCTCCACCGCTCATCAGTACTTTAGATTTCCTTTCAATGGTAGGGACATCAAGATCAAAAGTCTTCCAACCATTGAAACCTTGAATTCCATCACCTCAGAGCAAATGCCACACTTGTCCATCTCTGACAAAGGGAAAAAGTCGATCATCTCTCTCGATAGTCCTCCTCCTTTTTCTCCTTTCTTTCTGAGCAGTCTTCCTCCTTCCACCCACGAATTCAATTTGGTCAAAGGTCCCAACAAAATGGGATGGGAGGTGCTAACGAAGTTGGGGTATACCCACAGAGGGGGGTTGGGTAGAGAAGAACAGGGTCCGGTCAAGGGAATGGAAATTCGAAGAAGAATGGGCAGATTCGGTCTTGGGTTTTATCTAGATCCATGCTTTCCAAATCCCCAAGTAGTCTTCCCACTGCTCACATGGACTTTGCAAGAGCATTTCAGGAGGGGTTGTGAGGACCGGGAGGGGAGGGGGAGATGGTCCCCCCTTCCCCATGCACGTCATGTGCAGGGGTTCCGGAAAAGGCCGCCTGGCCATTTCCGGTACTGGGTTAGGCCCTCCTTTTCCCCCTCCGTGCCGCCCTCCACTTCGCCCTCTCCCTCTCCCGACCCTCTTCTTCCTCCTCTTCTTCCCTCCCCGAGCCCTCTCTTTCTTTCTCTCTCTCGTGTTCTCTCCCTCGCCGCTCTCTCTCTTTTCCTCTCTCTGTCTTTTGCTCCCCGCGGCTGTCGCTGTCGGTGACCTTGGGGGACCTTGCCGTTGGGGTCGTGTAGTGGGAGGAGCCCCGCCGCCACTGTGTTGTTCGCTGCCCGGAGGAGACCTCTCGCTGCACCGCTGTGCCGTTCACCACTGGGAGAACGCGCACAGAGGACGCCGTGCTCAGGGTGCAGTCGCGCACCGCCGTGGCTTGTGGGAGAGCGTTTCCGCCGCCGTTCGTGCCGCCGACGGGTTCTACCGTCTAGGTAAGGACCCTCTCCCTCTCCAACGTCGACACCCCCTCCCCCTACACCGTTCTCTCCCTGTCTCTATTTCTCTCTCTTATGCATGTGGCCTTCGGGCTGGGGTTTTCTGGCGAGGGGAGAACCGTCAGCGGCGGCCGCGCCATCCGACGACCCCCCTGCCACTGGCGCCTGCCCCCTCCCCCTTCCTCCTCACCTTCCTGCGACACAGAAGAGGCATCGAGAGGAAGGAAAAGGCATGGTGCAGTGCGCCCAGATCCACCAGGGATCCGGGTGGCGCACTGTGCGGGGCGCTGGCCAGGGCTCCATCTCGGCGCAATGCGCCAGCAGACCCCTTTTTGGCCCATTTGACCTCCGTTTGGGGCCATTTTCACGTCGTTTTCAGTGTGTCGTCATTCTAGTCATGCCGATGGGCCGGTCCAGGGTTAGTGGCCATTTCGTCGGGCCCCCTGTTGGTCGAGCCCACCGGGGTTCGCTTCGGCTGGGCCAGTAGTGCCTGTTGACCGGTCAACCGTGGGCAGTCGTACAGGGTTTTCGGCACCCATTAGGGGTGTTTCGAGGGCCGGCCGACTCTCCACTTGTGCCGTGTAGGCGTTCCGAGTTGACAAATTGTTGTGCCCTAGTCTGCTTCCACGTGTGTTTCGTACTGTACTTGTGACGATTGTGCTGATTCCCTAGCACTGCGCCTTACTAGTTTTCACCCGGTGCTTTAGCACTTGAGGGCTTGTCCCAGTGCACGGTGCGCTTTTGGGGTTGTTACCGTTTCTCGGGACCCCCATCCTCGTGGGCCCATTGAGGGTGGTCTTCGAGCCACGAGTGTTTCCGTCGAGCGTTTCTCCGGACGAAGGAGAAAACAGTGTTGGACATCGGCATTGAGTTGTTTGTAGAGCTCACTTAGTTGGTCCGGGTCCCGCGGAGTTTGGAGTGTCGCAGTGCGAGCCAACTAGTCTGTTCTCACTACCTCGCCTTGCGCGGTTCTAGAGCCGTGTTGGGAGGACAGGCGTGGGATCGTAGTCCGGCAAAAATATGGCTTGTGGTTTTGTTTTGTGCACGCGTCTCACTCCGACGGGAGACCTTGTAACATCTCGGGTTTCTGGCTTTCCGTTTGTGTGTGGGATGACTGGCCATGTCACGACGGAGGTGCCCATCGCGACAGTCATCCCTGTTGCGACCACTAGGTGTGTTGCGTTCCTGTCGCGCCCGGTCAACGGGTCACGACAGGGTTCTGCTTTTGGTCTTCTGACAGGCATCTACCGCATGTCAGGGTGGCAGGTGGGTCAGAGCGACCTGGCAGGCTGTCACGGCGCCCAGGGTGGGCACGTTCTGGTCGTGGTCTGGGCGGCCGTCGCGATACGGTTGGTGTCGCGACGCCCCACCCCGTCGCGTTCTGGGGGCCGGAGGCTAAAATCCTTGGCCGGTTCCCCCTTTTCCCTTCTTTTCCTTTCTTCCCTTCCCTTCTCCTCTCCGAGGAGGAAAGCTTCCCTCGTCGGCGATCCGACGGTTCAGGCTTGGTGGAGCGGCGACGGTTCGTGAGGAGCGGTGGCGCGTCGCCGTGGGAGCGAGGAGGAGGTGGCAAGCTCTTCGTGAAGACCCCTTTGGGGTTTGGTTCTTCTAATTTCTGTAGGAATTCTTGTACCCTTACTTGTTTGCGTGGATTGAGGGTCCAAATTGTGGAATGCATGCTTTTTACTGCTTTCTCCATGATCCCCTCCCCATGTTTGTGTGTTTGTAGTCGTGTGGGGCACCCCGGGATGTGACATCCCGGTGGTCGGCCTTCCAACTGATGTCGCGACTGTCGGGCGCGTCGCGACATCAGAGGAGGCGTCGCCCCAGTCCGTCGGGAGCTTATCGCGGTGCGGTTGGCCGTCGCGATAAGGATCGCATCGCGACCTGGGCGCCCGTCGCGACAAGCTGCTTGTCGCTAGGGCTGTTCAAAATTCGGTTCAAACCGAAAAACCGAACCGAACCGACCGGTTCGGTTCGGTTCGGTTTGGGATCCTACACAATTCAGTTCGGTTTCAGTTTCTGAAACCGAATAAACCGAATATATATATTAGAAATATAACATATACTCAAATGAACTGTGGACCGGTTGGCTAGCGCATCTGTGCCCGCTTGCGCTGGCGCGGGTTCGAAGCTCGCCCCCCCGTAGTCGCGTTTTTTTGGTCAAAAAAGTGAAAAAAAAAATCTGTAACAAAAAATGGCAGAAGCAGGATTCAAACCCACAACCGCCCGGAGGAAGCAGAGCGCCTTAGCCACTGAGGTATGCATGAACTTATGTTATAAAAGATATAAACTTCAGTTTAAACCGAACCGAACCGGTTCGGTTCGACCTTGGGATTTGGTTCGGTTCGGTTTGGCCAAAAAATGAGCCAACCCGAACCAAACCAAACCGTGTTCACCCCTACTTGTCGCGACGCGCGGCCCTGGCGCGACAAGCTTGTCACATCGTGTTGCCTGGTCGCGACAACCTAGTTGTCCGAACAGACCGTCCCTTGGGAAGGGCCACTCATTCAAGGCCACCCCCATGTACTCCCTCACATGCCCAGTGGCAATCCACTCCTCTCCAAGATGCTCTTCTCCAGAAATTGAATAATTTGGAGAAACAAATAAATGAGCTTTCAAATTCCAAGGGTGACCCCGTTGCCGCCATGCCGGCTCTCCCTCATATTTATATTTATCCTTCGGAGATGCCGTCGTACCGACTGTACAATGGCATGGGTAATCCCTACATTCATATCAAAGAATTCCTTTATGAGTCTTCACATTGGCAACGTGGTCCCATCACGTTAGCATATTTATTTAGAAAATCTCTTGATGGCCCTGCGCTCGAATGGTTCTACTCTCTAGAGCCAAGTGAGGCAGGAGACTTCCGCTCTTTGCACAAAAGATTCCTTCAGAGGTACAAAGACCGCGTCAGCCCCTATCTCTCTATCACGGATCTAGTATCTGAGAAGATGAGGGCCAATGAGGCCTTTGTACAATTTGCTGACTGTTGGAGGTCAATGGCTGCTCAATTGCAGCGTGAGCTCTCAGAGTCAGTGCAAATCAAAACAATCATCTTTAACTCTACTCCAAGGTTCAGGCATATCTTGGCCATGAACTAAATCGAAACGATGGAAGAGCTCTATGAGCGGGGACGTTACATCCATACACATCTATTGGACTCCCCGATCGTAGATCTTTTCGATCAAATTAATCCGAGAGAGAACGGATCAGTGGACGCCATTTACCATCCATCTCACCACCACACAACACCCACTACATATGCACCTCCACCAACTCCCATCTATTACAACATGCCGCCACCCAGGCGTCCACTGATTCATCCTCCTCAGACTCAACAACCTCCAACTGGGCCCTACGACGCCCCTATCTTTTATGAAGAAGATCATGCGCCCTACGTTGCGCCTACTCCGGCTCCCATGCCAGCTCCCATACCGCCACCACAACAACCACAACACCTCCATTTCCACCACAGCCTGTTGCTCGGGCTGAAGTTTTCGAGATCCAACTCATCCATGAAACCACTTGGTGCTACGACGATGAACCCTCCCAGGTCATGTTCGTACGCCATTTATGTAGCACCCCAGAAAAATTTAATAAGTAAAAATCTGAATAAATGGAAATAAATAATTTCCATAATATCAAAGTATTTAAAACATACGAATCAGTATCGTATGTGCTAAGACACATCGGAAAAATCCGTAAAAATTATAAATCAACCCCACACATTATTCCTAAATGTTCCACAAAGAAATTTGTGCTAAGAAAAACCGGATTAGCCAAGTTTAAAGTGTTTCGCGACTTATTATCATAATTCATGAATAAGTTGAAAAAACATTATCACACGTACTTGGATGAGTCAAAAAATTAAATAAAAATAATATATGGACTTGAAATAATATTCTCTAATGACCCATCAAAAAATTTTGTTCAATAAAAATCATTTGGGCTAGCTTTAAGAGTTATTGTGACCAATTATCCAAATTAGGAAACAAGTCGGAAAATCGTTAACACGGAAATACGACGCAACCAAAAATTAAATAAAAGTGTTGGAAAGACTTCCAACATTATATATTAATGACCCAATATCTTAATTGGGCCAATGGATCACATATGACCCAAAAATCAAATGAAGCAAGAAAATGCATAGAAATTCGTAGCTTAAATAAGCTGAAATTAGAAAGAGGCAATTAGAGTTGAATTGGGATGAGAACATGTATTCTTGGCAACCCAAATTCGTGCTTAACTATGAGGGGAGGTTTCCTAAAGCCTCATACACTCTAATGGAGGAAGAAATCCTCAAAAAAATGGGAAACTAACATGTCAAAACCGCAACTTAGCTTTCCTAGTCATAATAGGACTCCTAAACACCATGGTTGCTTAAATACTCTTCACCAAACCTTAGGGACGAGTTTTAGAACTTGATGGGGTCGTGTGGAGGAGCTCTTGGTGGCTGAGGAGCTGTGGAACAACCACAAGAAGCTCATCTTCTTCCCCTTCTCGTTTGCTGCGACCTGCACAAACCGTCCACTTGAAGTCGACCAAAGGTGAGTCAAAACATAACCAAACCTTGCAAGGCCGTACCCCTGAAAAGAGGGTCGAGTCTACGTTCTAACCCAAGTGGAATGCCCAAATTCCATGCAGTATACACGGAGTATTAAGCGTTTTCTTCCAAGTGGTCTGAACACGGGTTTTCTGGAAAAATGGGACTTCTTCAACCCAAAAGGTAGATTTTCTCGGGCCAAACCTTAACATATCCTATACCAATGTGTAGAGCATCAAGTTAACGTTCATTTTCCACTGGTTTCATCGAATTCCAATGAGTAGATTTTGAGTTATATGCATTTTCCCCAAAGAGCGCACTGTTAGAGATTTTTCCATTCTTTATATGTTGCATGTGATTTGAGATCGAATTAGAGCAAACCCAAAACATGAACATTTTTCTACTAGTTGTCCTCGTCATGTCTTATGTTGAACATTTTGTCTAAATGTCATTAGTTAGAGAGTTATAAGTGTGGTAATAGGGTCGCTACATGATACTACGTTTTCGGGTTGCACTTGGCTTTATGTTTGTGTTTGACTTGATTAAAGCCTATTGAAACCATCATTGTTTTCTAATTCCGATTTACTGGAAGCACCCTTGCTCGTCTAGGTTAGTTTAAAACTGGTTTCGTTATTTTCATGCACTGTACAATTTGTTCTCTATTTTTGAAGCACCCTGTGACAATATAAGGCAGTTTTGGACCGCAATCCAATAACATGTCCTTTCTCTGTCGGATTCAGGCGCAGACCCTGTGAACGCGACGGTCCGATAGGCCGCGTTCTGAGGTCTTGTCGCGACAGCACCCCCTGTCGCATTCTGAATGCGACGAGCGCGCCGTCGCTATCTCTCTGCCTGTTCTGACAGCCATGTCGCCTTCTTCATATGAACCTGTCGCGAACTGCCTGCCTGATCCGACAAGCCTATCGCGATCCTTACAAGGCACTGTCGCGTTCTGATCTGACCCCGTCGCGATCCGTACAAGGGTCCGTCGCGACCTCAGGATTTTTCATGAAACCCCACCTATTTCTGGTACAAGACTTACTGCTATACCTGAGGTCTTTTTAAATATGATATTTAGCGTGTAATTCACATGTCTTAGGTCTGATCATTGCATGATGGTTTATTTAATAGCCTAAAAGCGATTAACCCATTTAAAAAGCCTTAATTACATGAATATTATTCTAATTGTTTTCTTAATGATATGATCATTCATGAAACTTGTGATTTACTCTTGTTACCGTTCTAGCTTGATTTAAATGATAATTATTATCTTAAAATCTTGTAAACCCGTGTGTAGTTAAATGCATTGTCCATTGCATGCCATCATGTTAAGTGTTTTCTGCGAGTTTGAGACCGTGAATTGAGATGCGTACATCACTACACACTTGCACATTTAGGCAGCCCTTTCTTGAGAAATTGGAAACTCTCTACCGGCTATTCCGAATCGGTAGACTAGCGACCTTTTCTCCAAGGCCTCCGTAAATCTCCTCTAACCATGGATTCCCACATGGCCGACGAGTTGGTTGTACCATTGAAGTTCCTTGGAGATAGCGTGCACTTCCTTTCTCTTCTTGTTCTCGTGAATGTGATTTACAATCTAGACTAAAGCCATTAATGTAAAGATTAAATTAAAGTATAAATCGTACTGTTATGCTGCCGAATTTATCTCTTGACCATTGTTATCATGAAATCATGTTCAATTACTTATTACTTGTTCCCATCATCATCATGAACATGACGTTACACATGCTACATTTTGAAACTCTCATTGACCATTATTAATGACTGTGGGTATCTACATTTAAAATTTTACATGAGATGCTGACCGGGCACGGCGAGTGTCCAAGGGCTCCAGTCTAGCCCCAATGACGGAGAGTCATAAATATACTGTTAACCATGGGGTATAATGATTACTAGCGTTGCATCTGTGCTAGGAGTCTTGCTTGCTTGTTGAATGATAGATACAATAACCACATACACGTGTCCTGGTGTACATTCTTGATGGATCTTTTCTTGGTGTACATTAGCGTCTACGTGTCTGATTAGTGTTACATGATCGTGCTCGTGCGTGATTGCTTGCTTGCGTGATATGGCCATCCTGCATTTAATGCAACTAGTGATATCTTGCGCTCTTGAAAACTATTGACATCAAGTGAAATCTTGCGTGCTTGTACAAAGTGATCTGTTGCTAGTTCTATCTTGTCATCTTGTTCTAAAATCTTGTTCTATCATGATCACTCTATCTAGCTTGTTTCATACATTATGTTTTAATGAGTTTTATTCGTACATGCATATCATGACATTCATCGTGCTTACCTAGTTCTAAATTGCTAATCACTTATATCATTGCCCGCACATTGAGATATAAATCCTACTGCCCCTACTGTCACGCCCCGACGCGGAATATCGGAGCGCGAAGGCAGTTGCAAGAAAAAGGTATAGAGCGTGTACTAGACATCTAACCATTGCACAATGAATAATACTAAATCAAATCTTCTTCATTAATAACTTTTCCAATGTCTAGTTACAACCACTAATATCAGAGCCATTCTATAGGGCCTAATTACATTGCAATAGAAGGAAATAACTAACTACAACTCTAAGATAACATGACGACTCGAGGGTACTCCTGGCTTCACTCTTGGTCATTCCCTTCCTCTTGAGTGTATGTGTCGTCCTCGGTCTCACCTGAGAATACAACATCAAATAACGTAGGGTGAGCGATAACGCCCAGTAGGACTTAAATCTCAGGCTCAAGCAGGCTTTAAATAATTAACGCATTTAATGGCAGAGTGTCTAGAGATAGCAGGTATAAGAGAGTCAAAATATAGTAAGAGATAGCACAACAGGTAACAAGACAGCACAATAGCACGAGATCGAGTATAGTTTCCAAAATAGCACAAGCATTGAATATAGCACGAATAGCAGGATGGCCATAGCACAACTAGCACAAGTATAGTAATAGCACGACGAGTATAGCACTTGTTTGTCATTCTAGACATCGAGAGAGTATAGCACGTTTTGTGTTTTGATTGTCACATAGATAGTCGAGATAGATAGCACTTGAGTGTAATGCCAAACACTCTGATCATTTAACTCCCATGGGCACTAGCACTTTCGGGCGCACATCCCAGGACCAGATCGGGCCCTTTATTTATTGCCAGGCATTGGTTATATTGTTTATCTTTAGACAATCAGTCAATGGCCAATATAGAGTACCAAGAAGTAGATGAGAGCACTAGATGAATAGACGAGATAGTAGAGTGAACGTGAATAGACGAGCGAGTAGAGTATAGATAAGAGCTAGTGGACATTGCACGTAATGCGTCGAGTAAACAGGCGATAGTAACAGTTGCACAACACGCGCACTTGGTGTTAGCAGTCAGGTGGAACTCACGACCCTACCACTGACCTTGTTATGCACAGGTCCAGAGGTCCGGCGTGATTTAAGATGAGAGTGAATCTTCTAATAGCCGTTTGGATCATATAGATCCCTAAAGGGTATCATAGGTATTAGGGTACAACCGGCTCGTCGACCATGTGGGAATCCATGATCAGAGGAGACTTACGGAGGCCTTGTGCAAGGATTCACTAGTCCGGTCAGAAGGAATATCCGACGGAGAGTTCACCACAAGCCAAGAAAAGTGTGTATATAAAACAGGTGCCCGACGTTCTAGAGGAATTCTAGAACAGTGGAGCGTCGGTATCGGTATATAAACAATGCGAGAAACAAATACAAGTCCTTTTAAAATAGGGCAATTAATGTACTTGTTTTCAATAATTGACCGGATACATTATGAGATATTTTCTGCAAGATTTCAGCCATAAATGGATGGTTCATGTGTGTGCAAGTGCAAGAGAAATCATAGATAGAAAAAAAGTCGTGAAATATGTATTTTAAAACATTCAATATAGCACCATTTTTAAGTAGGGTTTTTACTGGGGGTATAACGGTAAGAAGGCGTAAGGATTATTTAGAAAGCGACAAAAATATTTTTCATGGGTTTTCATGCAAAACTCTGAGAAGGCGACATAGGCCTGTAAGGAATGCGACAGGGATAGGGCAGATAGCGACAGGGGGTTACACAGAAGGCGACAGAGCTGTCTGCTCAGGCGGCCAGAACGCGACTGGGGTCATGTCGTATTCAGAAAGCGACAAGAAAGGCGTCGCGATGGCTTGAGAAAGCGACAAGTGGATGGTCGCAATCAGACCCAGAAGGCGACATATCGGCCTGTCGCAATCTGGTTGTCTGCACCTGGCTCTGACAGGATTCAGACTAGGCTTTGGATTGCGGGCCAACTTGAAATCAAATGATACAGGGTGCTTTGAAAAATCATAACTAATTGTATAGTGAACGAAAAATCATGAAACCAGTTGCAAATTAAACTAGACATGTAAGGGTACTTCCAATAAATCGGAATTAGAGAGAGAGCATGGTTTGAGAACGAACAAGAACAAGTAACATAGAACATGATACAGGGAGCAAGATCGATTTAATTCGAGTAACATGCTCAATAGAAATTAGGGCTTTTAGGGGCAAAAGATGCCTATCATGCATCAATATCTCCCATTAAAATTTAGAGGCATGAGATAGAGTATTCAAGGAGATATGAATTAAGCATGAAGGTTCGGGGTCATAAGAACTGCAGAACTTTGAAAATTCATAAGAAAAGATTTGATCGATGGAAAATTATGAAATTTGAGGGTTTTGTTCCAGAGGGTAGAAAGATCCTACAGAAAAAGTTTCACGGTTTATGCTTGTGAGAATGCCTACCTTGACTCGATTTCCTCTTCTAGGGCTAGAACTTGAAGAACGGGGTTGAGAGCTTGAAAGGTTCTTCTCCCCACGAAATCTCCTCCTCCTTGGCCTCTCCTTCTGGTCCAGGAATCCTTTGGCACGAGCTTGGGTCGGCCATGAGGGTTTTAGGAGAGTATTTAAGCTTCTCCTCTTTCTATTTCCTAATAGGACTCTAATTCCTCTTTAATTCCGAAATTTCCTTACTTCCTCCTTCCTTCCTTGCTTTCCAATCTCTATTTAGACTAGGAAGAGATCCAAATTCGTGCTAACCCATATGGGGTAGGTTTAGGAATCCTATTATAACTCAAACTAGCTATTTAATGCATTAAATACCCCTTTTCTATTTAGGTAATAATTTAGTTACGAATTTAGGATATTTTCCTATTATTCTCCCTTTGTAAATTCATATTTTTGACCCAATAAATTCTAGAAGATCCATTAAGCAAATCCCATTACTCTTTTCCATCTAATGAGTTTTATTTAATGCTCTATTTAAATATCTATTTAGCTAGGTTTTAAATTCTTTATTTAAATTTTTATTTTTCGTAAAAATTCAGGTTGCTATACCTACTTTTACCCAATCTAGGTGACTATGAAGTTCAAGAGGAAGAGCAAGTCGAGGATGGGAATGCGTCCGAGTGATGAGCGTTCCAACTATGAGCCTAGTTATAGTAATTTGTTTTGAGAGTTAGAACATGTAGTAGGAAGTGAGGAGTATTATGTACTTTTCCTTTTTATTGAGTCTAGTCCTGTTATCCCATAGTCTAAGAGTTGTAATAGTTCCATTTTGAATACAATAAGTTGAGATTTGAATAAAAGATTAGTTGAGTTCAATATTTGGGCCCTATGATGATGTATGTTGTTATACATTTAGTGCGTGCTAGCTAGAGGCTTATTTGCCGACTGTTCACATCTCGGGATAGCGTCTCGAATTATATTCCGCATTATTAATACCCGCTGCGTAATTCTCGGGACGTGACAATTTACCTACACCTCCTACCCCACCATCCATTGCCATTAAACCTTCCATCATTAAACCAACCATTACATACACCATTAAGCCAGTCATTACACCTCCCATACCGCCAGCACCATTGGCAACCGAACCCAAGCAACCCCTTGCTATTATACCCATTACGCCTCCACAGGCCATACAGCCTTCCACTCCATCCACCTCTACCCCCATCCAATGGAGCAGGCACAAGTTTTTAAGGAGTAGTAAGCAGAGTCAGCAGAAGGAAGCCCTGGGACCGGGCATGTTATTCAAATTCCATGATTACATCCCTCGCATGCCGGTCATTGTTTCCATGCCGAGCACATTCACTGAGCGGAAGTCCTCCCCTCCAATCATGGCCATCAAGAGGCCCTCTAAAAATATGCCAATCATTCCAGTTGCCTGCCGGCGTTATTTCAAAATACTCATAGGGAATCTCTCCCTCTAAGCTCTCATGACCCCTCACACCGTTATTGTGAATCTTCCCACCCAAGTGAAGGGGTCAACTATCCAGATTGTGGTCACACATTCAAAGGCCAAATCATTGGCACAATCTATTACTCAAAGGGTCGTGTCCCTTTCAATAATCAATGCTATACAATCTTCGGGCATGGTCCCCTTATTATTGCTTCCGACTCTCTTAGTGGAACTCCCCACCCTTTCATTTAACTACATTCCAAGGGAGTTACCATTTACACTTGAAACTCTGATGGAAATCAACGATTCTTTGATCCTTGAGAGCCGCTCAATCCCTGTGAGAAGAGCAAGACCATCTGCCCGCTGGGCACATTTTTTGAGGAAGTACCTGAGGGTCAAATCCCTGATTCCTAAGCAAAAGCCTAAACGCAAGGCAAGGCAAAGGACCAGGGGATCTCCTCCACCTTCTTTATTTTCTTTCCAGTCATCTTTTGTGCTCCTTAGCACCTCTCCGTGGGTTCTCCACATTCCCTCCCCGCGGGAGGCATTTTATTTTTACCTTTTGTATAATCCTTACTCTTGCACTGGGCACCATGCCCCCTTTTGTATTCCTCATTCTCCACCCCATGCCCCTCATGGCACATCTCCATCTCGTGCCCCACATGGCACATCTCCATCCCGCGCCCCACGTGGCACATCTCCATCCCGTGCCCCACGTGGCACGTGTGACGACCCTCATTATACCGGTACGGTTATACCAACCCACGTCGGTATAGTGAACGTTATCACAGTGGGGCATTTACCCAAACAATAACATACGATTGAGATACACACAAATATAAATACAGAGTAGCGGAAGTAAAAGAACCATGTCTTTCATTCATCTCATCATCCACATTTAACATACATGATTCATGTAACAATTTAAAGATCTAAAGTCCACATAATCCACATAAAAGAAGTGCCATAATAAAATACATAGTTTGTCTATGATTACATGATAATTCTCATACACTGCCTTACAATACATACTATGAAATCACAAAATGTCATAATGAACTCCAAAGAGCTAGTCTCCACGCTCGGAGTCGCTCTCCACTGCCTCCTCTGACGGTGTAGCGTCACCAACTAAACCTGTACGCCGAAGCAAGTAATGAGTCTAAAAGACTCAGCAAATAACACCACACATATCATACATGCATATATCAGAGTAGGTTTTACATTCTATTTCACAAAGCAAAACATATAGCATGTTTGGACATTTATAAAAGACAACCTATCATGGTAATTTTACCAAAGTAAACATATGGTTCATGATTTCAGATTTTCCAAAATAAAACCTCCTATTACATGCTTCCTACTTATTTCATAACATAAAAGTTTTTACCTCCAATTAAGCAAAACATGATAGCAACCAACATGGTGTGCTTGCATACATGGAATGAGGCCTTCCTATCATGATTTCTACACATTCTTGCAAATGCACATTATCGTTTTATACACTTTTAGCTTGCTGTTTTGGCATAAATTAGAAGTTCACAACAAATCACATGAGAGCTACAATCTCAATTAACTATACCATGGTGGCGCTTAAATATGGAAACATTTGCACATAAGTAAGAAATGCTACTAGCATGGATTCTACGCATTTGTGCACATGTAAAGCATTTTCATAACTACTATTAGGTTGCTGTTATAACACAAGTTTAACATTAACATATCATGGATCACCATTTCATCATCTAGTACATTAGTTTCACATGTTTGCACAATTTTCTCATTCACATAGTTCACTTTTTACACATTTACACATATTCACACTACACAATTTACACATGATCACATTCACATGTCACATTTTACACTTTTAGTGCCGTGACACATAGTCCAAACCACCATAAGGACACATACACATCACATACATAGACGTCACCTAGGCAATATAGTGACGACTCTTGGACTGCGCAGACCGGGAGAACAAGTCTCCACCCTAACTAGTGGTACTTGTCCACCTCCAGGATTTCATCCTAATGCCCTTAGGATCTTGACACATTGAACCTTCCCATGGGGACTTTTCCATGGTACGGTTCCACGGCCCTCTATGGAAGCAGTATCACACTTGGCACAATCTTACACATTACACATATCGATTTTTACACACATTTTACACATGGCGCACACACATCTTTACATTCTCTCATTCACACACATGGCTCTGTTTTCCTAGTATAATACTACAGATGACAGAGATTACACATTCAGTAAGTTGCATAAATCAGGTTGCACGCGCATTTCAAATCATTTTCACAATAGCATGCATTATTCACATATTTTCGCATAGAAGTTTCATATTGTATTCTACAGTTGTCCAAACAGCCTGAAAATTTAACCACATGCTGATTACAGATTTATGAGCACACATACAAATTTCCAAATTTTTCTGAGTCATATTGCATTTACAGAAATTAAAACATTCAGTTGCACGCCATTCATAATTCAATTTGTCATAGGACATAATATGAATCTCAGGTTTGACATTTCACAGATCGGAATCTATCATACATGTTGCTATATAAATTTTCTCCGAATTTATTTCACAACATACAATTTACTGTGGATTTTTGAATAACCTATTCATGCTTTCTATTTTCGTTGCAGAAATTACAGTAAATCATATGAACATGAACATATTCTCAAATTTGTAGGGTATGAACTGACGCATATACACATGGTATAGAAAAATCTAGGGCATTTAATTCCTCAGGAATCATGTAGACAGTAGGTGAACATGCATAATCCATTTTCCCCCAACATGTATTTCAATAAATCTAATAATTTATGCCATCCACAGAAAAACACAAAAATTTCCACACACATCACATTAGATATTTTACATAACATATAAAAATTACACTATATCCTCATGCGTCAAAGTCCGGAAAATACTTATTTAAGGCAGAACAATTTACTGTTCTGCACTGAAGAACTTAGCGGCAGTGTCTGGCCGTTCAAGGAGTTGGACGGCAAGATCGTTGGACGCATACTGGAGATCTTGGCGTCAAGGGCATTGACGCCAAGTTCCTGTCTGTGCAAGAACACAGACCGAGCTCCAATTAACAGGGGAATGTGAGGATGCAGGACACGAGGAAAATCTGTAAAAATAAGAAAACCCTACTAGACATCTACATGGACGATGGGTGTAGGTTACTTGCCTCTGAAAAATACTCCAAAGGGATCTAGGGTTCGTAGAAGCTCTCCTTGGGCAGTCCCAAGAAGTCTCCAAAACTTCCTTCCTCCTGGTTCTCAGTCGATCTCCACAGCAAGTTGGGGTCGGGGAGCTCTTCCTCGATGTTCCAGCTACCTCCTTGTTGCAGTAGAACGCCGGGAACACCTTCACACTGATGGATCCGAGCTTGTAAAGTCCAACTTTTCTCACAGACCAGAACTAGGTTTTTTTCTTCTTCTCCTCTTTGCAAAGAGCCCAAAGAGAGCTCTGGGGTTTGCAAGGAGAGGTTGGTTTAAAGGAGAGGGGTCTCTCCTTTCCCGCAGGGGTGATGTGAGACCTTCATAGCCGTTGGGGACAGCTCCCCAATGGCTGGGGTTACTTGTCTCAGGAAATTCGGGCTCTTCATGCATGCATGTCAGAGATCTTAACGTCCACATCCATAGACGTTGGCTTAAGTATTGGCGTCCATCGATGTGGACGCTGGATCAACATGGGCGTCCATCCATGTTGACGCCAACTTGGCCCTTCGGCCAGAACTCAAAACATGCAGAAACCATGCTTAACTTATACCTATGTACATGCCATACCTATGTATTATCATGTACACACTACCACCATGCAATTCATACATTATTTACAACTAATTATACACATGCACACATAAGTATAACTAGTTAATACATACGTAAATATGTACATCTATGCATACACAAATATGAATTATTTACACGAAATAAAATAATACAACAAAATTCGAGGGCCTTACAGCACGTCTCCATCTTGTGCCCCACATGGCACCTCTCCATCTTGCGCCCCACGCTGCGCATCCTCCTTTTCGGCCCCTCGCGGCCTGCTTTTTCTTTTCTCTCCTCCAGCCCATCCGGATTCTTCCCTTTCAGGGCACCGCGCCCTTCTTCTTCTCCAAACCACTCCGGCCCCGCCGGAGTCTCCAAGGTCTTTCCTCCGCTTTCTCCTCGCCATTTTCAATCGGGTCCTTCGACCCTTCTCGCACTGTTTTCGGGGTTTTATCCCCCACTCGTTGTTTTAAATCCAAACAAAAATGTAAATTCTTGTAGACCCTGAGTCTCGCCCTAACGAAGGGCATTCTTCCTCCCTTTACCCTCCAAAATTCTTACTATGTTTTATCATTGCAAAAAAAAAATCCATAAAAAGATGAATATTCAACATTGTCGTGCCATCGCAGCACTCCCGTTATGAGAATTCCATGCCCGGAATTCGAAATTCCCTCGCGGGTCATTAAAGCTTGCCCTTAGCATGGGCACTTACACACACATTCCACGACGCCCTAAGCCGATTGCTTCGGTAGACACGTCACCGTCACAGCCAGGCCTGAATGGCACAAAAGTCTATTTCTCTTCTTGCTCGGCCGAAGTATGGGTAGTAGAGGCAGCTTCGGCGAAGAAACCGACCTGAAGCACTCCCTGACGAAGGGGATGTCTTAAACATGGGCAAGAATCAAAATGACCAATTAAAATAAAGTCCGATGCATGTCAAGAGCAGCAAAGTCCCCGCGGAGATCCAAATGGACCCGGTCGTATGCATGTAAAAATCAAAACCAAATCAAGATAATAGGGCATGGCAAAGAGTGGCAAAGTCCCCGCGGAGATCCAAACAGACCCGGTCGTACGCATGTCCCTACAATCAATTGTCATCACTCAAGATTCCAAAATAATTCAAAAGCCCCAAACCCAAATAAGACTGAACCTTCTGACGGTTGTGCCAAGGAAGGAAGTCAACACCCAACTCCTCAATACCTATACCAAGCTTATCTCCAAATATTCTTCCCTTCCCCCTACTAAGACTTAGTCGCCTATTCAGACATGGCTTTGATGGTGGCACTGTTAACCAAGTGCAATCAGTCCATGGGCACCACCTTAAATGCACACCCTACTCTGGGCATCCTTTAATGAAATGAGAGGTAATAAGGACCCCTCGCTAGTCAATTCTCATGAATCTAATGTCGCTATGACATGACAATGTTACCAAAACAAAACAAAAAAAACAATAAAAAGATGGATACTTTTCAAAACCAACAAAAATTCAAATATTTCAAAACTCACAAAAATTCAAATATTTCGAAACTCAAAAGAATTCAGATATTTTAAAACCCATAAAAATCCAAATAGTTTCAAAATCCACAAAAATTCAAATACATTCAAAAAAATCCATAAAAATTCAAATATTTCAAAATCCCAAAAAATCAAATATTTTCAAATTCCCATAAAAATTTGAATATCTCTAAAAATCCAAAAAAATCCATTGTAGATGGCAAGCTTCGCCTCCTTCCACCAGATCAGATTAAATTATTCCTATCATTAGGTTCCTCCTACCTTGAACTCCAAAACTCCTTGGCCAGGATCCCTTATCCTCATGGTCTAAAACAAACAAATCACTTGAGCTACATCTGTTGATTGACTATTTTATACATGCTCCATACTCTAAATGAATGTGTTTATTCCATGATGTTTTGTTATCATGGCTAACGAGTTTTGAGTGTAGGATTCGAGTTACCTTATCTGGCGCTACACCAGGCTGTTGCTGCCTTCACCATCCCTATATGCACCTACTATATGTTATACTTTTAGAGCACACCAAGGACCTTGTGGCTTTGAGGAATCTAGGATTTGAGTTCCCCTTCATCAAAAATAATGATTATCCCAGTAGATCCTTAGACGCACGGATAGGCCGTTACGCTTGGCATGTAAGGACGACGGACCCATGCATAAAACCCCGGTCTTGACTCACCGGCATAACAATATTATCCTTGGATACTTTCTACTCCTTTTTACCTTATTTTTCTTTTAGCCCAGCATGCATGCATCTTGAAATCACAGTGGAAAACCACTCTTCCAATGCAATTTAAGAGCCATCCGCGCTCAAACTCAAAAGCAATTTGAAATATTACATTCCGGGTCGAATACCCAACTCCTTTGTTGTCGCCTCCAGGCTGATTTCCTTAAGAATCCTTTGTTTGGACTTATCCCTTTTATTTCTTTACTCCCAGAGATCCACCTGAGGCAGTGGCAGACGCCCCCGATGGTGCAACCTAACGGATTGTGTCCTTAGGTACTTCCCCGCCGCTGGAAGTTGATCTCTCCTTCTCTCCCCAAGATCCACCTTAGGCAATGGCAGACGCCCCCGATGGTGAAACCTAACGGATTGTGTCCTTAGGTACTTCCCCGACACTGGAAGTTGGTCTTTTCCTTTCTTGTCCTTCCCCTTTGTCCAAGCATTTGTTTCTTTAGGTCTTCTGTCCGGTGGCGACTTCCTTGGGTGTTGATGAAAGACTCTTATCAGGTGGCAGTCCCTAATGATTATGCGTGTCTATTTTTCACCTTGGTATCTACTTTTCAGTCCGCCCCCGCTTCACTCCACTTAGCTACACTACATTTCTTTAATTTCACTTCATTCCACTTCACTCCATTATGCTTCACTTCATGTCCCTTCGCTTCGCTCCCCTGCAAAGCAGACGCCAAGGTGTGGCAACTGTAGACACGCGAATTCGGCTCCACCACGGGCAAATTTCATATTGCGCCGTAACGCCACAAATGGCCCTTATTTTGCCTCGTAAGAGTGTTTTCCCAATATTTCAGGATTTCACCCTTTCTTTCTCGGTGCTTCCCCATGTGGTTCGGTCGCGGATCGACCTACGCGGTCAGGTCGCGGGGGTCCGGGGGGCCCCGGAAGCTAAATTTGATTAAGGCACAACTTGATTAATTCGCGTCCACTACAGTGGATGCCTTTTAAACGCGGCGGTCTTGATGGATGCAATTAGGTCCTTTGACGCAGCGGTCAACAACGACGCGTTTAAGGGCCTTTTCCCGTCACATGTTCAAATTAGAAAAGGCGTCCACTAAGGACGACGTGTTTAAAAAGTCAAAAAGCCTATGGCCGCGCACGTTGTGTAATCATGACAAAATCCCTAAATCGTGACCTTGTCAGTGGACGCGATTTAGAAGGTCAAATCTGAAATCTCGCATCAGCAGACAACGCATTTATGAGCCGATTGCCTCGAAACCATGCAAATCTTAATCACGGCAGATAAGGCGGACGCGATTCTGTTGGCCAGTTGACAAGCCCAGAGGGGGGGGGTGAATGGGTCTTTAAAAATATTTGATTAGTACCTGTACTTAAAACATTCACACAAAGACGTTCTTCGATGAAGGTTATTAATAGTTAGTTCAAAGCGCAATCACACAAGAAAAACAACCACACAACACAAGAAATTATCTTTGTTCGGACCTCCTCTCCTTAGGAGTCCTACGTCCAGTCCCTGAGCAACAACTCAGGATTCCACTAACTAGGGTACAGTCCCCCTATGGACACTACAACACCCAACTCAGCTGGTCTTCCTTCACATGAAGGGAATTACACCACCCTGGATACCCCACCAGGTCTTCCTTCAACACAGAAGGGAACAACAACACCCTGGAAGCTCTACCAGGTCTTCCTTCAACACAGAAGGGAACTACAACAGCGAAGGTAAGCAATAAGGACAAGCCCCTAGATCAAGCTTCAACAAGCTAAGATCTGAAGCAAGCAGGACTGAGAGTAAAAGATCTAGAAACACAGAAGACTCTCAGAACTACACGAGCTCTCTCAAGATTTTCACTACAGAGTGGAGAGCAAAGAGAAACACTGAAAGGAATGAGGTTCTTGGCTCTAGAATTCTATCAGAAGATTTGAATAGCTTGTCGTTCAAAATCCTCGATATCTTCTGATCTTCTGTCTTGAATTTATATCTCCTTTTGAAATACGGCCGTTGAAGTAACCGTTGTCTCTTAGATTGGTAGACGTTAGACTGCTTGACATTTGGAAGCTTCAACAATCTTTTATCCAGTTGAGCACGCAAAGAGATAAGGTCTTCTGGCGTCTATATGGTCCAACGTTGTATGACAGAATGTCTTTAGGACCCTGCACATATTAAATGCTAGAACAGTAGACAGCTAGGCTGTCTCTTGTTGTCAGTAAACGTTGATGTGAGTATTCACCAAAATAGCAATGCCAAATAGCTTGTTCTAAAAGATGTTGACAGAATATGCACGATAATGAAAAGATATCATCTGCATGCATGCAGAGATACATTCTGTCTTCATTAAATGCACAGCAGTCAGACATATAAAAGAAGACTTTGACTATTCAACGTCTTAAGAGATAAGATAAACATCAAGTCGATATAAACCATAAAGTCGTTGTCTATATGACTTATGAAATCGTTATGAATACCAACAAGTCAATATAGAGAGAAAATCGTTGTATTCAATGAAGAAATCGTTATGAATACTAAAGAAATCGTTATAGAGAACAAATCATTGTATTCAATGAAGAAATCGTTATAGACACAACAAATGGTTATGAAAAGCAAGTCGATGTGTTCAATGAAGAAATTGTTATGAATACTTAAAAAATCGTTATGAACTTTAAAGAAATCGTTGCGCGAAGCAAATCGTTATGAGTTCTAAAGAAATTGTTGCGTGAAGCAAATCGTTATGAGCTCTAAAAAAATCGTTGCGCGAAGCAAATCGTTATGAGCTCTAAAAAAAACGTTGCGCGAAGCAAATCGTTATGAGCTCTAAAGAAATCGTTGCGCGAAGCAAATCGTTATGAGCTCTAAAGAAATCGTTGCGCGAAGTAAATCGTTATGAGCTCTAAAGAAATCGTTACGCGAAGCAAATCGTTATGAGCTCTAAAGAAATCGTTGCGCGAAGCAAATCGTTATGAGCTCTAAAGAAATCGTTGCGCGAAGTAAATCGTTATGAGCTCTAAAGAAATTGTTGCGCAAAGCAAATCCTTACGATGACTTAAGGAATCGTTGCGATGAGCAAATCGTTACAATGAACGAATCGTTATGATGACTTAACGAATCGTTGCGATGAGCAAATCGTTACGATGACTTAAGGAATCGTTGCGATGAGCAAATCGTTATGATGACTTAAGGAATCATTGCGGTGAGCAAATCGTTACGATGAGCGAATCGTTATGATGACAACGAATCGTTGCGATGAGCAAATCGTTACGATGACTTAAGGAATCGTTGCGATGAGCAAATCGTTACAATGAGCGAATCGTTATGATGACTTAACGAATCGTTGCGATGAGCAAATCGTTACAATGACTTAAGGAATCGTTGCGATGAGCAAATCGTTATGATGACTTAAGGAATCGTTGCGATGAGCAAATCGTTACGATGACTTAAGGAATCGTTGCGATGAGCAAATCGTTATGATGACTTAAGGAATCGTTGCGATGAGCAAATCGTTACGATGACTTAAGGAATCATTGCGATGAGCAAATCGTTATAGCTCTTTTTAAAACGATATACATGAAGGAAATCATTGTGACTTTCAACCGAAATCGATGTGGACTTAGATAGATACAATCTTGAAATAATTAATGCTTCAGAAATATAATGCTTACCAATATTGGCTTGATTGACCTTGACCTTGGAGTATTTCCTCTACTTAAGACTTAGAGAACTTTGATAAGGTTTTGTTAATTACAAAAATACATGTATATTTTAAAATTACGTGGGGACAGACTGATCATCAATCTCCCCCTTTTTGGTGATGACAAAAATTTATCAATGAGCATGAATATTTCCGAAATGTATTTTAGACATGCTAAGTATTTTTCTCCACTTAAAAATAAGCATGAATATATAAGAAAAATCTGATGATTTTCGGAATGTATTTCAGACATGCTAATTTTCTCCCCCTTTTTGTCAGTAAGCAAAAAGATACTCTGAGACAAAGAATGAAGCAAAAAGATGGAAGGGCAGACAACCAACATATATTGATCAGTTTTGAAGATTTACAGATAAGTAATGAGCAGGGGATAATAAGGAGCCAAAGCGCCTGATGACAGGGAGTGCCTGGCGTTCCTGCTCTTCAAAGTAAGCTTGAAAGGCCCCAAATTCAATTTGATAGGAGGGTCCCATGGTGGGAGCCATCCTTTTGATATGAAGCTGCCTTTGATCTGAAATAAAATCCCCATACTTAGTATTGCCAAGGGCGACCTTGTAGGGTAAGAAAGCCCTAAAGCTGGAAAACCGAAGAAAAGCTTCAATCTTGAGGGGATAGGCAATCTGAAGCGACCTAAGCTCTTTCTTTAAAGCAAAGAAAACTTTGTATCTTTCGACCCAGGTCAGATAGGAATCCCGGATGAGGTGAAGAGAGTTGGCATCCAAAAATTCACCAGGAGACAAGGGAGGTTGATTGGAGCTGGCCTGAGAGGCATTTAGATCGCCTAGCTGCTGAGCAGACAAGGGATAGAGCTTCGTCCACTCTTCAGGAGACAACCGCTCGCATTCAGAGAGAATGGGGGCCAGAACATCTGCCTTGATATGCCCCTGAAGATATTGCCTGAAGACGAATCTTGGGAAAGATAAGTCACGGCCATCTTGCACAAATAATCTGGCCATTACCCTTGCAGCTCGCTCAAAGATAAGTGTTCCCACAGAAGAGTCCATAATCAAAGCATGGAGAGGGGGAAGGAACACTACATCAGGAATAACCAAGGTGGCAAAATGACCTGAAGGGACTCAGTATGAGCTGTGCTTGAACTGAGGGCCCTGATGGCTGCACGAAACTGACCCAACTGAGATTCTGGGAGGCGATTTACATAGCAGTAGTTACTGTACATCTGATACTGCCGGATAAATTTGATCTCTTTCTGAATGAAAGGGCCAAAACGATTTTTGTGATGGATTTGGAACCACTCAGAAAGGGGAAGAGGAGCTTCCCTAGGCGGATATCGGGCAGCTTGAACTCGACGGAATTGACTGTACAGATCTTTGTTGCTCCGAGCCCACTGCTCTTCAGTTTTGGCTTCAGTCATGGAGAAGATTTTTGACTGTTGAGCCTTAGAGAGATGGGTATAAGGAAAGATGGTGGTAAGATGATCAGAAAGATTTTGGAAGGGAAGGCCAAAAATGTGGGCAAAAACTACCTTTTGAAGATATTCTTCATAGATAAGTTTCTGCTTATTGGAGATAGAGAGGGAAAACCAAAGGGGAGGATAGCAAGGTTCAGAAGAGACAGGATGAGAGGATGTGAGTCTCCTCTTCTTAGAGACAGGACTAGAAGAGCCTGTCCTGTGAGAGTGGGTCCCAACAGCCAGGACTGAACGAAGTATTGCTACTTCAAATTCATCCTTGATATCCTGGATTTCTATTTGTGTGAGTTGGGCACCCTCAGGGATAATGGTAATGAAAGAGGGAGGTATAGGTGGATTGAAGATAGAGTCAAGAGTTACTGTAGGAAGAACAAAATTTCTGATGTAGAAGGACTAGAAGAAGAAGGCCCAGCAGAAGAGGATGCTGGTGGAAGCTGAGGAGAAGAGGATGGTGGAGGAGGAACAATGGTGGAAGAAGCAGGAGATGAGGCAAGTTGAGAGGAAAAAGGTTGGGGAGAGGAAACAGATCTTGAATGGGGTCATTTAAAGGTGGTTGGAGCTGGAGGTGCAGTGGAAGAAGATGGAGGAGAGGGAGCAGCTGGAGTGGTAAGTGAAGAAGAGGCAGGGGGCTCAGGAGCTACAACCTGGTCTTCTTATTCAGCTACCGGTTCCACTGGATTGAGTGACTCCTTCTCCGGTCCAGACCCTTGACACAAAATAGAATCTCCAGTAGGCAAAGTTTCAGAAGGCTGAACTTCAACACTTGGCCCTGATGGCCCCGTGGGATCAACAACTGAAGGCCATGATGGCTCTGCTTGAGCATCAACTAAATGCCCTGATGGCAGCTCCACAAGATCAACACTGACTTGCCCTAATGGCCCTGCATTATCTTCACTTGGCTCTGAAGGCTCACGCTCTAGAGGAGTAGGATCTTTGGGCCCTACTGCCTTCAAAACCTCAGACGACATCATCTTCATAGAGCTCAGCTCCTTATTGAACCACTTCATGGCAACATTTGTTTGAAAAATGTCATTTGACAAGGATGCCTGGCGCTCAATGACAGTACTTACAGCTGAATTTACTGAGTCCAGGACTGCACCTTGATCATCCAATCACTTCAAGATGGGCTTTAAGTGCATCTTCTTTAAAAATTTCTTTTGCCTTTTGTGAGCAATTTTCTTGCTGGGGCTTCCCTTTTCCACTTGCTCCTCGACCTCTATTGGAACTTCAAAATGCTCTTCATTTACAGGAGCATCTTCAGAAAGTGCCCCTTGAGATGCTGCTTCCTTCTCAATATTTTGCTCCCCCTGAATAGGAGCATCCTCCACAAATCTTCCTTGCTCCCCCTGAATAGGAGTATCAATCAATACAGAATCTTCAATGTGGCCAGGTGCCACAGACTGATCAACCAAACTCCCACCGATGTTTTGAACCACTGGGGAGGAGTGAATGAAGTCTAATACTTGACGGAGTACAGAAGCCACAGAGGAGGTGGGAAGAGGATTCTCTGAACTTCTGACAGAATCTGCTACTTCTACATTTTCTTTAGCAACTGGAGTCTCCATTGCAACTTCTGTGTTGGCAGCAACTTCTAGTGAAGCACTAGGCGCTGCAACCTCTCTTGCTGCAGGTTCTGCAACTGCTGATGGACCCTCTGATTCTGCTGCTACTGCTTCGAGTTGGACTTCTTGGGCTTCCCCTAGGATGGGTTCACCCTCAGCTACTGATGTCTTGGTCCAAACTCCGTTGACCACTGAAAAACCGCTTTTCCTTAGATTTCTGGACCTAATTGCTTGGCCCATTTTCTCTACAACGCGCCAGAAACATCTACTCCAAAGTGCTGAAAGACTTTGGTGAGCAAGTGAGCATAGGGCAGGGATATATTCAACTTACTCTTGGTATCCCATATTTGATCACGGGCAAACTTCATCCTTTCCATCATTACTTCGGCCATGTTGATTTCTTGGTTCTGAATGGCCCAAAACATCATATCCGAGTCTGCCTTGGTGCAAGTTGAGAAAGTTGCACTTCTAGGAACCAAAATCTGACAAACTATGAAATGAAGGAGGCGATTGAGAGCACTCAACTGATTAATATCTAACTTCCCATCTCTCAGTCTGAACCCTGGTCCTACAATACCAAGTCCTTTAGCTTGGGCGTCCACGGTGTGAACCCCACTGTGCCCGGAAGTCTTTACTCCAAACAACAAATGCAACAGCTCATGATCTATTTTTATTTGGGTTCCCTTGACTGATGAAACCAGGGACCCGTCTGCCTCTGTTCTCAAGCACACATAAAAAGCCTTCACGAGGTCTGGATAGCTTACCTCAGAGAAGGTGGTGATTCCCATCCACTGCATCCTGCTCATTGCGGCCACTACACTGTGCATGCCGTTCTTCTCAAGATCAGCTACATCCACTGCCTTATTTCCACAAACCTTGGTCTTCACGAAAGTAAACCTTTCCTGCTGCTCTGCGATAGAAACTCAGCGCTGTAGCCACCCAAACTGCCGGAGATAATGGACGATGCCATGGACTTTGGGTGAGGAGGATTTTCTGGAAGGTTGAGATGAAAGAGGAGAGAAAAGTCCTCAAGAAATTCTTCGCGGGAAGAAGAGAGGAACTTCAAATGAGCAGAGAGGCGATGTCGGAGTCGTTAGGGCATCGGCTCAGGCAACCAGACGAAAGAGGGAAAAAGGTGTAAGGGGGGAGATGAATCATTTTCACATCGATTTTGGGGTTAAATAAAAGTTTTTCCAAAAAGCGAAGCGCCAAGAGGTGGCAGAAAACGACAAATAAGTTTGACCAGCCTTAGCATACTTTATTGAGGAGAGCGACCAGTAGGAAACAATTTAAATTTCTTTTGCTTAAAGCCAAGGAGAGAAAATTTACTTAACTCTGAACATTTATGTCCCAGTTTTAAACAGAAGTCTTTTCACAAATTACACATGCCCAATTCCCTTCTAAGAGATGTGAATCTCTCTTCGGGTAAGGCTTTTGTGAAAATATCTGCTAACTGACCATTTGTGTCAATAAAGGATATTTCTATGTTACCATTTGCTACATGATCACGAATAAAATGATATCTAACCTCAATATGCTTGGTCCTTGAATGCTGGACTGGATTTTTGGTGAGATTGATAGCACTGGTGTTGTCACATAGTAGTGGAATTGATTTGATATTTAGTCTGAAATCCTCAAGTTGTTGCTTTATCCATAGGAGTTGTGTACAACAACTTCCAGCAGCCACGTACTCAGCTTCAGCTGTAGACAGTGCCACTGAATTTTGTTTCTTTGAGGACCAGGATATTAAACACCCTGCAAGAAATTGACAACAACCACTGGTGCTTTTTCTATCTACTTTGCATCCAGCATAGTCAGCATCAGAATATCCTACTAGATTAATTTCACAAGATTTTGGATACCACAAACCTAAATCATGAGTTCTAGCTAAGTATCTAAATATTCTTTTTACGGAGATCAAATGAGATTCTCTAGGATCTGCTTGATATCTTGCACACATGCATACACTGAATAGAATATCGGGTCTACTGGCCGTTAAGTAAAGCAATGAACCAATCATACCTCTGTAGATCTTTTGATCTACTTTCTTACCATTCTTGTCACTATCCATCCTTGTAGATGTACTCATGGGTGTTGAGAGTGGCTTTGTGTTCTCAAAACCAAATTTCTTCAAAAGCTCTTTGGTGTATTTTGCTTGACAGATGTGGGTGCCATCTTTTCCTTGCTTGATTTGTAGTCCAAGGAAATAATTTAGCTCCCCCATCATGCTCATCTCAAATTCTCCCTGCATCAACTTTTCAAAGTACTTGCAAAGGAGTTCATCAGTAGATCCAAAGATAATGTCATCTACATAAATCTGTACAAGTAATATGCTTTTAACTTTTGTTTTTACAAATAGAGTGCTATCTACCTGTCCTCTAGTGAAACCATGGTTTAATAAAAATGAGCTAAGCCTTTCATACCAGGCTCTTGGTGCTTGCTTTAAACCATATAATGCCTTATGAAGTTTAAAAACATGATTTGGAAATTATGTATCATCAAAACCTGGAGGCTGTTCAACATACACTTCTTCCTTAATTAAACCATTTAAAAATACGGATTTAACATCCATTTGAAATAATTTTAAATCCAAAGCAGATGCATATGCTAATAAAATTCTAATAGCCTCAAGTCTAGCTACAGGTGCATAAGTTTCATCGAAATCTATGCCTTCCTCTTGGGAGTAGCCTTGAGCCACCAATCTGGCCTTGTTTCTTAAGATTACACCAGTCTCATCCAATTTGTTTCTAAACACCCATTTGGTGCCAATAACTGGATGGTCTGATGGTCTGGGAACAAGTGACCATACTTGGTTTCTCTTGAACTGATTTAGTTCATCTTGCATGGCTATAATCCAAGATTCATCAGTGAGAGCTTCATTGACTGTCTTAGGCTCTATTTGAGAGACAAATGCTAGATAATCACAAGGTATTACATTACCTCTTGTTCTTACCCCTACAGATGGATCACCAATAATGTTCTCAGGTGGGTGATCTTTCTTGTATCTCCACTCCTTTGGAAGATTTTCATGTGTAATATCTTGTTGTTGCAAGTCTTCCAGAGGTGGATCATCCCTGTCTTCAATTGAGGTATCCTTTAGTTTCTTGGACAGTTCGTCTGCATCATCATTGTCACTATCTTCTTCCTTTCTCAAGGAAGGGTTAGTCTCATCAAAAATAATATGCACAGACTGTTCAATTAATAAGGTACATTTGTTAAATACTCTATAACCTTTGGGTTTAGAAGCATACCCCATGAAGATACCTTCATCTGATTTGGCATCCAACTTACCAATGTCTCTTTTTCCATTATTGTGAATGAAGAAAGGACATCCAAATGTCCTAAAGTGGCTGATCTTTGGCTTCTTTCCTTTAAACAGTTCGTATGCAGTCTTCTTTAGGATTGGCCTGATCATTACTCTGTTGATAATATAGCTTGCTGTGTTCACTGCTTCTGCCCAAAAGTCTCTTGGCAAATTTTATTCTGACAACATTGTTTTTGCCATGTCCAATAGAGTTCTATTCTTCCTCTCAGCAACTCCATTTTGCTGTGGTGTCCTTGGTGCTGAGAAATTGTGCTCGATCCCTTGGTCATCACAGAATTTAGCAAATCTTTCATTTTGAAATTCTCCTCCATGATCTGACCGGATTCCAACAATGCAAAACTTCTTGTCTTTCTGAATTTTCCTGCTGAAGCTTACAAAGCTTTCAAATGTATCATCTTTGTGCTCCAAGAAGGAAACCCAAGTGAATATGGAATAATCATCAACAATAACAAATCTGAAATTCTTTCCTCCAAGACTGGTGGTTCTCATTGGCCCAAATAAATCCATATGAAGGAGTTCTAAGGGTTTTGAGGTTGTCACCATAGTCTTTGACTTGAAGGAACTCTTAACATGCTTTCCTTTGCACAAGGTCTGCAGATGCCATCCAATTTTGTGCTGACCTTTGGCAGACCTTTCACAAGATTCTTCTTTAACAATTTTCTCATACCGTCTATGCTACAATGTCCTAGTCTTCTGTGCCACAGTTCAGTTGATTGATCCTTGTTTGCTGTCAAACAACGTCTGATCCTTGAGTTCTTCAAGATGGAGTGCATACAGGTTCTTTTCTCTATTGGCTTCGAAAATCACTGCTCCTTCCTTCAATATGCTGCACTTTGACTCTTGAAATTGAATCTGATGACCTCTGTCACAAAGCTGGCTGATGCTGATGAGATTGTGCTTCAGCCCTTTGACAAGCAATACATCTTCAATGACTATTTTTCCTTTGTTGCTCACAGAGCCACTGCCAATTACTGTGCCTTTCCCATTGTCTCCATAGGTAATCGTTCCTTCTTCAGCTTGGAGATGGGTGAATAGCTTCTGATTCCCTGACATGTGCCTTGAGCACCCACTGTCTAAATACCATTTGGATGCTCGAGTGTTACCCTGAAATAAATTCATCAAGTTTTAGGTACCCAAATTCTTTTGGGTCCTGAGGGGTTAGTATCATCAACTTTTCTTTTTATTATCCATTTCTTATGTCTTGTTGGACATGTTACTTGTATGTGACCTAACTTATTGCAATGACTGCAAAAAAGATGTTTTTGTTACTTTTTCAATATATTTGAAATTGGCTTTATATGATGTCTTATTCTGGTACAAATTTTGGAGTCGGGTATATTTTAGGATAGACTATGGTTTCTTCATTATCTGGAGGTGTATATCCTAATCCATGTTTTTTCTTTCCTGATCTTCTAGCACCTTTTAATATTAAGGGATTTTTACCATTTGTAAATTTTTCCAATGTGCTAGATAACTTAATATTTTCTTCTGTTAGTGTCTTAATTTCAATTTTCAGTTCATCTGAGCTTGCTTGTTTTTCTAGTTTCATTATTTGTTCATTCTTAGCTTTTAGATCCTCACATAACAGTTCATTTCTCCTTTTAAGTTCAGTTATTTGACTTTCTAATTGATCATTTTCTGATTTTAGATCTGAGTTTGTATTTTCTAGACAAACATTATTTTTCTTGCTTACTTTTAATAGTTTGGTTGCTTCTCTATATTTACTGTATAGTTCGTTGAAGGCTTCTTCTAGACTATCGGAATCTGAACCATTACAAGAATCAAATGATGAGTCAGAGGTTACCTTTTCCTCGGTATTTGCCATGAAGGCCAAGTTGGCTTCTTCCTCATCACTGGTTGAGCTTGACTCACTGTCTGAGTCGCTGCTGTTGCTCCATGCAGCTGCCATAGCCTTCTTCTTATATTTCCTGAATTTCTTGGAGCTCTCTCTTTTTTCTGAATTCAGGCTTCTTGATCTTTGGACATTCAACTTTGATATGTCCAGGTTTCTTGCACTCATAGCATATTGGTTCTCCTTTCTTCAGATCCTTTCCATCTGGTTTCTTGAAGTCTTTATTTCTCTTGAAGTGTCTTCTACCAGATTGAAACTTCTTCTTCTTTGCTAGAATGCGTTGCAATCTTTTTGACAACATAGCTTCTTCATCTTCACAGCCACTTGAGTTCTCATCTTCAGCTGATGACTCATCTGACTTGTCTTCTTCTGCTTTAAGAGCATTTGAATGCTTCTTTCTGCTAGAGGACTCTCCTAGCCTTTCCATATTGATCTCATGGGCCATAAGGGACCCAATGAGTTTTTCCAAAGACATCCTTTTAGATCATTAGCTTCTTCAATAGCTGTGACCTTTGGGGTCCATGAGGATGGTAAGGATCTAAGAATTTTCCTCACCATGTCTCCAATCTCATAGGTTTTCCCAAGTCCAGCCAATCCATTTGTTATATCTGTAAATCGACTGAACATTTGAGTTATGGATTCACCTACTTGCATCTGAACCTTTCATATTGTGTAACAAGAATATCAATTCTTGTCTCCTTCACCTTGTCTGTGCCTTCATAGGTAATTCTAAGCTTTTCCCACATTCCATTGCAGATTTGCAGGCTGAAACTCTGTTGAATTCCTTTTTGCTTAGAGCACAGCACAGAACACTCTTTGTTTTACAATTCAAGGAGATCTTTTTCCTGTCGTCATCTGTCCACTGAGCTTTCTCATTTGTGACCAGAAGATCACCTTCTTCTACTATTGACCATATCTGATAGTCGTGAACTTGTAGAAAGTACTCCATTCTGGTCTTCTAGTAAGCATAATCTTCACCATCGAAGAGAGGGGGTCGGTTGACAGACTGACCTTCAATGTTACCTTGGGCTGCCATAGATCTTTACTCTTCAAATCGTTGGATCTTCTTCTTGGTCAAAGAGACTCGCTCTGATACCACTTGTTGCCCGGTTGACAAGCCCAGAGGGGGGGGTGAATGGGTCTTTAAAAACATTTGATTAGTACCTGTACTTAAAACATTCACACAAAGGCGTTCTTCGATGAAGGTTAGTAACAGTTAGTTCAAAGCGCAATTACACAAGAAAAACAACCACACAACACAAGAAATTATCCTGGTTCGGACCTCCTCTCCTTAGGAGTCCTACGTCCAGTCCCTGAGCAACAACTCAGGATTCCACTAACTAGGGTACAGTCCCCCTATGGACACTACAACACCCAGCTCAGTTGGTCTTCCTTCACACGAAGGGAATTACACCACCCTGGATACCCCACCAGGTCTTCCTTCAACACAGAAGGGAACAACAACACCGTGGAAGCTCTACCAGGTCTTCCTTCAACACAGAAGGGAACTACAACAACAAAGATAAGCAATAAGGACAAGCCCCTAGATCAAGCTTCAACAAGCTAAGATCTGAAGTAAGCAGGACTGAGAGTAAAAGATCTAGAAACATAGAAGACTCTCAGAACTACACGAGCTCTCTCAAGATTTTCACTACAGAGTGGAGAGCAAAGAGAAACACTGAAAGGAATGAGGTTCTTGGCTCTAGAATTCTATCAGAAGATTTGAATAGCTTGTCGTTCAAAATCCTCGATATCTTCTGATCTTCTATCTTGAATTTATATCTCCTTTTGAAATACGGCCGTTGAAGTAACTGTTGTCTCTTAGATTGGTAGACGTTAGACTGCTTGACATTTGGAAGCTTCAACAATCTTTTATCCAGTTGAGCACGCAAAGAGATAAGGTCTTCTGACGTCTATATGGTCCAACGTTGTATGACAGAATGTCTTTAGGACCCTGCACATATTAAATGCTAGAACAGTAGACAGCTAGGCTATCTCTTGTTGTCAGTAAACGTTGATGTGAGTATTCACCAAAATAGCAATGCCAAATAGCTTGTTCTAAAAGATGTTGACAGAATATGCACGATAATGAAAAGATATCATCTGCATGCATGCAGAGATACGTTCTGTCTTCATTAAATGCACAGCAGTCAGACAGATAAAAGAAGACTTTGACTATTCAACGCCTTAAGAGATAAGATAAACATCAAGTCGATATAAACCATAAAGTCGTTGTCTATATGACTTATGAAATCGTTATGAATACCAACAAGTCAATATAGGAGCAAATCGTTGTATTCAATGAAGAAATCGTTATGAATACTAAAGAAATCGTTATAGAGAACAAATCATTGTATTCAATGAAGAAATCGTTATAGACACAACAAATCGTTATGAAAAGCAAGTCGATGTGTTCAATGAAGAAATTGTTATGAATACTTAACAAATCGTTATGAACTTTAAAGAAATCATTGCGCGAAGCAAATCGTTATGAGCTCTAAAGAAATTGTTGCGTGAAGCAAATGTTATGAGCTCTAAAGAAATCGTTGCGCGAAGCAAATCGTTATGAGCTCTAAAGAAATCGTTGCGCGAAGGAAATCGTTATGAGCTCTAAAGAAATCGTTGCGCGAAGCAAATCGTTATGAGCTCTAAAGAAATCGTTGCGCGAAGCAAATCGTTATGAGCTCTAAAGAAATTGTTGCGCGAAGTAAATCGTTATGAGCTCTAAATAAATCGTTGCGCGAAGCAAATCGTTATGAGCTCTTAAGAAATCGTTGCGCGAAGCAAATCGTTATGAACTCTAAAGAAATCTTTGCGTGAAGTAAATCGTTATGAGCTCTAAAGAAATCGTTGCGCAAAGCAAATCGTTACAATGACTTAAGGAATCGTTGCGATGAGCAAATTGTTACGATGAGTAAATCGTTATGATGACTTAACGAATTATTACGATGAGCAAATCATTACGATGACTTAAGGAGTTGTTGCGATGAGCAAATCGTTATGATGACTTAAGGAATCATTGCGATGAGCAAATCGTTACGATGAGCGAATCGTTATGATGACAACGAATCGTTGCGATGAGCAAATCGTTACGATGGCTTAAGGAATCGTTGCGATGAGCAAATCGTTACGATGACTTAAGGAATCGTTGCGATGAGCAAATCGTTACGATGAGCGAATCGTTATGATGACTTAATGAATCGTTGCGATGAGCAAATCGTTACGATGACTTAAGGAATCGTTGCGATGAACAAATCGTTATGATGACTTAAGGAATCGTTGCGATGAGCAAATCGTTACGATGAGCGAATCGTTATGATGACAACGAATCATTGCGATGAGCAAATCATTACGATGACTTAAGGAATCGTTGCGATGAGCAAATCGTTATGATGACTTAAGGAATCGTTGCGATGAGAAAATCGTTACGGTGACTTAAGGAATCGTTGCGATGAGCAAATCGTTATAGCTCTATTTAAAACGATATACATGAAGGAAATCGTTGTGACTTTCAACCGAAATCGATGTGGACTTAGATATATACAATCTTGAAATAATTAATGCTTCAGAAATATAATGCTTACCAATATTGGCTTGATTGACCTTGACCTTGGAGTATTTCCTATACTTATGACTTAGAGAACTTTGATAAGGTTTTGTTAATTACCAAATACATGTATATTTAAAAATTACATGGGGACAGACTGATCATTAGATTCAAATCGTGGCGGCCTGGACCGATGTGATTCGAAGGTATGGTCCAGATTGCGCTCATCATGCGCCTGTCACATCGGTTTGACTTTCTTAATAGCGGCCTGCCGCCCGGACGCGATTCAATTCGTAATCGCGGCTTCCTGTTTGGACGCGATTCAAGAATCCAGTGCCTATAAATAGACCCCCGAGGGTATTATTTTAGGGGGGGGGGGGATTCAAAGCGGTGAAGCCCTGCCAGATTCACGCCTCGACTCCAAGCCATCACCCACGTCGATCGGTTCTTCTTCAACAGAGACCGGCGCCGTCGTCTTCCCTTGTCATACACGGCGGCGGGAGCTCCATCCTCGCCTTCCTCCATCCGTTCCGGCACCGGCTACCACGCCTCAACGCCGCCATACCGTCCATTCGGGAAGTACTCCCCTCCCCTTTCTCTTCTCTCTTCACTTTTGTCTCCTTCGGGCCCCACGTGGCCTTTGTACTCCTTTTTTAACACACACACACACACACACATGCATGCATTTTACACACACCCACATTCTTTAGGGGTTTAAAAGCCACCACCTGGTAAGTACACCTCCATGTTCTTTTATTTCATTTATTCTTTATTATTTTTAGGACTTGGTACTACACGTGGCTAATCCCCTTTCTTTACTTTTCTTTGTTTCTTTTGTCAGGGTAATCAACAAGGAAACACCCTCTACCGCGGCCGGCCGTGTTCGTAGAGGAAGAGAGGACCCACACCATCCCCCGCGCAATCTCCCCGCTAAAAAGGTATGCTCGCGATCACTCCTCCATCTCGCACCCTCCGCGTGCATCTCTATTCGGCACCCTCGCGTGACTGGCGATCACGATCTTTTTATTTTCCGTTATTTTCCGCTTTTCCACTCCATATCCATACCACCCTCTTTCCTTTTATTTTATTTTATTTTATTCCCACCCTCTTTGTGGACTGTTCTTCGTCCCCTTAAAAAGGGAGCGGAAAATGACATTTACACCTGTGTTCGAGTTTCCCCTCCCGCTTGGGAGCGAGAGTGCTCGGTTTGGGTCCCTTGAGGTCAACGTGCTGCCCTCGACCTCTGTAGTTGTTTCATATTCCATGCAGTTGCCGACGTCTTGAGTTGTTTGGCCTTGCCAACCTCTGACGTCTTCTTTGGTTTTGTCTCTGTGCGTGTGCCTGTGGAGCGGGTATTTTAGATTTCTGTGGCTCTACAGTCATTGTGTGTCCTGGTCAGACCACGAAGATGATCTGGGTGAGATCTAGTGGTGCCTGCAGACACTGCTTGGCTTGCCGTGGTTTTATCCACGTGTGTGTTTTTCGCTTGGCTTTGGGTCACCCTTAAGAAGCTCTCGTTTGGCCTTACAATAGGTGCTAGCTGTTGCTAGTTGTGCGGAGCCATTCAGCGGAGTCTTGTGGATGACCTCTTAGCATTTTTTTTTTCCACAGTTGTCGTCAGTAGCTGGGACCTCTATCTTGTCGTTGGCGACAGAGTGAGTTACTGACAGGTTGGTCTCAACGGCGTGGTCTATTAAGGGCTCAGTCGCGTGGTTTCCGGCTGGCAGTTTCAGTGGTTCTGGTCGGCTTGGTGCGTGCCGCGCCTGAGGAGTTGTCGACATCTACCTGTGTGCTCTGTGCCGTTGTTGTGCGCCCTGTGAGCTGTTGGATGTCTAGTTTGGCACTCCCTTGTGGCAGGGTCGTGGTGGTGACCACCGGGAAGTCGTAGTACGACTTAGTGGTCCCTCGGCACCTATTGTTTCTCCGACCGGATTTCGCCCTTGATTTCGAGGACAAAATTATTTTTTTTGTTGGATGTATTGTAACATCTCGGGTTTTCGGCTTTCCGTTTGTGTGTGGGATGACTGGCCATGTCGCGACGGAGGTGCCCGTCGTGACAGTCATCCCTGTTACGACCACTAGGTGTGTCGCATTCCTGTCGCGCCCGGTCAATGGGTCGCGACAGGGTTCTACTTTTGGTCTACTGACAGGCGTCTGCCGCATGTCAGGGTGGCAGGCGGGTCAGAGCGACCTGGCAAGCTATCGCGGTGCCCAGGGTGGGCGCGTTCTGGTCGCGGTCTGGGCGGCCGTCGCGATACGGTTGGTGTCGTGACGCCCTGCCCCGTCGCATTCTGGGGGCCGGAGGCTAAAAGCCTTGGCCGGTTCCCCCTTTTCCCTTCTTTTCCTTTCTTCCCTTCCCTTCTCCTCTCCGAGGAGGAAAGCTTCCCTCTCCGGCGATCCGGCGTTTCGGGCTTGGCGGAGCGGCGGCGGTTCGTGCGGAGCGGTGGCGCGTCGCCGTGGGAGCGAGGAGGAGGTGGCAAGCTCTTCGTGAAGGCCCCTTTGGGGTTTGGTTCTTCCAATTTCTGTAGGGATTCTTATACCCTTACTTGTTTGCGTGGATCGGGGGTCCAAATTGTGGAATGCATGCTTTTACTGCTTTCTCCATGATCCCCTCCCAATGTTTGTGTGTTTGTAGTCGTGTGGGGCACCCCGGGATGTGGCATCCCGGTGGTCAGCCTTCCAGCTGATGTCGCGACTGCTGGGCACGTCGCGACATCAGAGGAGGCGTCGCCCCAGTCCGTCGCGACATTATCGCGGCGCGGTTGGCTGTCGCGATAAGGATCGCGTCGTGACCCGGTCGCCCGTCGTGACAAGCTGCTTGTCACGACGCGCGGCCCCGGCGCGATAAGCTTGTCACATCGTGTTGCCTGGTCACGACAACCTAGTTGTCGTGGCGTGTCTCCCCGGCAAGACCCGATCTTGTCGCGGCGGCCCTGCCCGTCGCGTTATTAACACGACGGCCTTGTAGGTCGCGACCGCATCTGGTCGGCCTCAGGTGTTTTCCGTCGCCGCGGTTGGCGTGTCGGCTTGTGCCCCAGGGCAGGGTTTCCCTCCGGACCTTCTAGTAGGACGCGACAGGTTGGCTCGCTGCGTTCAATAACCGAAGGTGACACCTTCGTGGCCGTGTCCTAGCGGCTGTGCTAGGAGGCTTGCACCTGTCTAATAATCAATTGTCTGTCTGTCAATCGATTATTAGAAGAGTGGTGGTTTCTGTTCTGCTGTTAGTGTTCTTGTTTCTCGGGTCGTGCCTTGTGTGCTGGCGTTGGTCGACGGCCCTTCTGGGGGTTTCCGAAAGGGGTGCCGTGCGTGCCTGTGCCTGCTGGGCTTGTCTTGGTTACAAGCCAGCTGTGATGTTTTTGTTGGTGGTTGCCACGCCAGTTCTCTGTTCTCCCGATGCTAGGCACTTGAGGGCTTGTCCACGAGACAGGTTGTTACCGTTACCTGAGACCCCCATCCTCAGGAGCCTATTGAGGGAGTTCTCCAGGCTACGAGCGTGCTCGGGTCGACAGCCTAGTGTGGCAGACTCGGAGCGGAGGGGAAAACGGTGGGGACAATGGCATAGTGTCATTTGTAGAGCTCTCTTAGCTGGGTCTAGGTCTCTGAGGTGGTTGAGGTACTCTTCCAGTGCAGACCAGCTAGTCTGTCTCACTACCTTGCTCTGCGTTGGTTCTAGAGCCGCGTAGGGAGGTCAGGCGTGGGGCCGCAGTTCGGCTGTACTGCGGTGTTTGTGGTTGTGTTCTTGGCTGTGACTCGCTAGCCTCACTCTACCGGGGAGGTTGTAGGCAGGAGTCGGCGGCCGACGTGCAAGAGGGGTGGACTGTGTGTCCCTCTCTTAGCTGCTTGTGGCGGTGGCTTGGTTGCTCTTGTTGTGTCGGTGTTTCTCATGCTGTTTTCGAGATTGGGTTTCTCGTCGCCCTAGCCTGCACGGTGGTTGTAGCCTAGTCGTGTCTAGTTCCGTGGGCTTGGTTGGTTTGGCCTCTTGGGCTGTGTCTAGTGGTTTCCGCTCTGCGGGTTCTCTCGGGGTGCCTGTTGTAGGCATCCGACCACTGGTTCAGTGACCCGTTCCTTAGTGCTGTCCGTAGTGGCACCGCAGTGTGTAGTTCCCTGACCTCGTGGAGTGCCCAAGGTGCAGGGGGGTTCTGTTTGTCGGCCCTAGACCTTGTGGAGGTCTGAGGTGGCCGTGCTTGTGGTGAGACGTTGCTTCTCACATGGTTGTTCGGTGTCTCTCGTGGTGACACCTGGTTGTTCCTTCCCGACTTCGTGGAGGTTTGGGATGTTGGGTGCTTGTGTCGTGAGACTCTGGTCTCACGTGGTCGCTCCGGGGTTCCGTGAGCTTCTTTGTCTTGGCGGTGTGTGCCGAGGGTTTGCTTCCGCATTGTGTTGCTCTAGCTCGAACCTGGTTGCGGGTCGTGGCGTTGCTCTAGTCGCTTCCGCATGTGTTGACTCCGCTGGTTCTGCGGGAGTCATCTTTGGCCCGACCCGGGTTGTGGTCGAGGCGTTTCTCTGTTTCCGCTACTTTGTAATACTCTGCAGTAGGTGTTTCTCGCTTTACTACTTTGTAGAGTAGTTTTGCTTCTGCTTTGTCGAAGTTTCTGCTGCTCTGGCTGGTAAGGGACTGGTTATCCCTACTGAGCCTTGTTCGCGAGGCTCACCCCCCTACTCTTTCCAGGTAGGGACTCGCTGTAATAGGAGTTCGTCGCCGGACGGTTGTGGTAGCAATTTGTTGCACCGCGCGTTGCCAGCAATGTGAGTTGTGAGCGTGAGTGCTTATAGCGTGAGTTGAGAGTGGCCTTTTCGAAAGTCCTCGGGGTATGTCCCTTAAGGACTGCACCTTTCTTTCTGTACTGTGTTGGGTTGAGTGTGAATATAATTCATTTCCCCTCATATTTTGATGATGACAAGTTGTGATTTTGATGCACAATAATTGGAACATGTGAAATACATCACACATGAAATAACAATATTCAAAAAGCATGTTTCCAAACACATTTATCATTTATATTCATGATAATACATTGGACTAATGATTTATGTGTTTATTTCTCAGGGACAAACATTTCTTGCAAAGGTAGTGTCGACACACCTCCTACTGGTGTCGACACAATACTTCAAAGCAAAGGCAGAATGTTGTAGAAATGGTGAAGTAGTGTCGACACTAGACCAAATCAGGTCGACACTAGAGGTAGCTCCCATAAAACCCTGTCAACAGGCCTATACAGCAGGTCGACACCAGATGCAGTAGTGTCGACACTGGAGGGCTTTCCCAGAAGGCCTGTTTTGAGGATTGTCTACAGTGTGTCGACACTAGATGATGTAGTGTCGACACTAGAGACCCTTCCCAGAGAAGCTGTTTTTCCAGTCTGTGACAGTGTGTCGACACACCCTATGGGTAGGTCGACACACTCTGGAAACTTTGTGACTTAAAGTCTCTTCTGGACACGTGGCACTCTAGGGATTTGGTGGATCGGCCTTGGATCATGTGCCCACGACCCCCAAGGGTACTTTTGGACACTTTGGACTATAAATACTCTCCTAATTGGCCATCCAACCACAAGAGAGCCTCCAAGAGCCTTCTAGAAATATTTTCGGCGGTAGAGAGAGCTCTCCTCCCTGTTCTTGCTCCCTTCGTGCTCCTTCACCCCAATTCACACATCTTCAAGCACAAGAAGAGAAGTCTGATCCAGGATGAAGCAGTATGATCAACTTCCAAGGATGCAGATCGAGTAGAAGCAGACAATTGTGAAGAATTCAAGGAAGATCCCAAAGACCAAGTTGCAGAGCATCGGCCTGGGACTTGAAGAGATCGAGCTTCTTCAGAATTCAGCCTCTACAAGGGAGTCTTCTTGAAGAACAAGGACATTTCACCCCATTCCTCATTTCCCCTTGTTTCTTCTTGGTCATTCTAGAGACTGTGCATGAATTGTTGCATTAATCCTCTTGAATGAACCTTTTTAGATCAGATCATTGCTAGAGGATCTGAATCTTTGTGTTTTTTGATCTAGCAAGTGGTTTGTGAGCTTGTGTGCTCAGTGTTGAGTCGTCGTACTCAGTTGTGGTTGAGCAATTGTGCTCAGGTTCTAGAGTAGTCTTGCTCTAGAGGTTGTGTGGGTTGTAGAACTCTGTGTTGGAGTTGTCAGGCTCCAGTGTGTGTGGTGTATCCGGTTGTTTAGTGGATCCTCACAGTGTGAGGGGTGGATGTAGGAATCACATGGTGTGATTTTCGAACCACCTAAAAATTCTCTGTGCAGTGGTTTGTGTGTGACTTAAATTCACATTGCACTAGATGTATGCATAGGGTTTTTCGAATTCACTTTTAATCAACTTGATTCCACACTTCAATAATCTAGTTCACACAATTACTCATCAGATTTATAAATTGCTCTTTCAAATTGCCTCTGATTCCTTGCATTGTTTTAAATTGGCTAAGCTTCCGCAATAGTTGGCCTAGATCTATTCAACCCCCCTTCTAGATCTTGTCCATTTCATCTTCGATCCTTTAATTGGTATCAGAGCGGGTTTATATCTGATTTGATCTTAGTGCTTTCTATTTGTTCTGTGTGTTTTGCTTGCTTGCTGAGTGTTTCCTTCTTTGCACCATCTATTTAATTCAATGGATTCCAGAGGATTCATAGTTGAGGGTCATTCCATTAATAGGCCACCCTTCTTTAATGGGATGGACTATTCTTATTGGAAGAATAGAATGCAAGTTTTTCTTAGAGCCCAAAATTATGAAATCTGGAAAGTAGTTGAGGTAGGCCCCTATGAGAACCAGGGAGAGGAAGAAACCTGGACCAGGGAACAGATTAGAAGGGCTACCTTGAATTATAGTGCCATGAATATGATCCAGTGTGCAGTCCACCCTAAGGAGTACTCAAAAATCTCCATGTGCAAATCTGCCTAGGAGAAGTGGGACAAACTTGAGCTACTCTATGAGGGAACATCTCAAGTGAAAGAAACCAAAGCTAACATTCTTGTCTCTGAGTATGAATTGTTTATGATGAAATCTGATGAGACAATTTCTGAAATGTTTGCCAGGTTTATGATCATTGTGAATGGACTGAAGGCCTTAGGTAAGGATTATACAGATGCTGACTTGGAAAGGAAAATTTTGCGTTCTCTCTCTTCAATTTGGCACACTAAGGCCACAGTCATTGAAGATTCTAAAGATTTGTCCAAAATCACTTTGGATGAATTGATAGGATCCTTAATGACTTATGAAATCAATCTAAGAAGAAATGAAGAACACATAATTAAAACCAAGCCAGTAGCACTAAAGGCCTCTTCAAGTAACAAAGACAAGAATCAGGAGAAAACAAGTTCTGATGAGTCTGAGTCCAATGAGGATGAGATTGCCCTCATGACAAGACAATTCAGAAAATTCTTAAAATACAGGAAAGGAAAATTCTCTGAAAAAAAGAAATTCCCATCAGGAAAAAAAAACACTTCCTTTTCTAATGCCAAGTCTAATAGGAATCAGAAATCTGATGAAACTGTCATTTGTTACAGGTGCAACAAGCCAGGACATATGAAGGGAGAATGTCCTGAGAATAAGAAGGAGAAATACAAGAAGATTCACAAGTTCAAGAAGCCAAAGGCCATGGTAGCCACCTGGTCTGATGAAGACTCAAGTGAGAAGGAAGAAGAAAAATCCTCAAGATCTGAGAGTGAGGATATTTGCTTCATGGCAAATAGCTCAGATGGAAAGGTAAGTACTTCTTTCGAAGACTATTCAATTGATGATTGGCAAGATGCCTATGCTGAGCTTGTTGAAAACTACTCTGAAATAAGGAAAGAAAACAAGCATCTCAAAAAGAAAATTGAAAACATTTTGCATAACCAATCCATCAATAAAAGAATTTGTGAACTGGAAAATGAAGTAGCTGAACTTAATGAAGAAAAGGAAAATCTCCTGAACACAATTGATGAGCTTAAGCTTGCATCCCAGAAGGCCACTCATGAGTTTAAAGAATTGTCTGAAAAGCTGGAACTGGAACAAAAAGAAAAACAAAAAAGGTGCTGATGAAATCAAAACCTTAGAAAACCAGCTAAAAGAAAAAGAACAAGTTATTGAAACCTTTACAAAAGGTAAAGACAATTTGGAGGCCTTGCTAGGAGCTAGAATGAGATCTGAATCACATGGACTAGGATTCAACAAACAAAAACCCAAGAAAGACAAATCTGGTGAAATAAGAGAAAAAGCACCCTTGATCAATTTTGTCAAAGGTTCTAGTCTTGAAAATACAAAAAATAAGCAAGTGTCAAGCAACACAGTAAAAATTTCAAAAACCCAGAACAAAGAAAAACCAATCAGGTTGACACAATCACCTAACAGGTCGACACCAGTCAAGGACAGGTCGACCTGCTCAACCTCAATAAACAAAAACCAGTCAATAAAAAATTCAAGTAAAAATCTGAAAAATAAGAAAAAGTCAAAAGAAGCCATTCATAACAAACCTTGGACTTCCAAGACAGCACATCAAGCTGATTGGACTAATTCTTGGAACCAATGGTATCTCAATCCTTTTTGGTACCATCCTCAATTCTTCCATCCAAAATTTTCAGTGTACCATCAAAATCCTTGGTTTGGACCTCCACAGTTGAATACTCATGTCCAAATGCAAAACTCCCCTCCAAAAGTGAAAAAGACAAAAAACACCAATGAACCAAAAAAGAAGCAAAAAACAAGTCAGATTTGAGTTAGAAAAGATTTGATGTCAATGCTCAAACATTCTGATGGTCCCAACAATGTTTGGGTACCAAAATGTTCTCTCCACTGATTGTTTTTGCAGGAAGGTCGTGCACCCAACTCAAATGTGTGGTTCCTTGATAGTGGGTGTTCACGACACATGACTGGAGACAAAGCTAAATTTTCATTCCTGATTGAGAAGGAGGGAGGTTCTATTACTTTTGGAGGTAAAAACAAAGGAAAAATAATTGGATCTGGAAATGTTGGTCAATCTTCCTCAAACTCAGTTGATAACGTTTTGTTAGTTGATGGTTTAAATTACAATTTGCTGAGCATTAGCCAACTATGTGACAAAGGTCACAAAGTTGTGTTTGAATCTGATTTTTGCAAGATAATTGACTCATCAACTGATAAAATAAAAATCTTTGGAAAGAGGGAAAACAATGTTTACATGATCAACCTTGATAAAAAATTTTCTGAAAATATTTGTCTTGTAGCAAATAAGAATGAAATTGCATGGACTTGCCACAAAAGACTTGGTCATGCAAGTTTCAGAATAATAAATAAACTGTTAAGGCTGAATTTGGTTAAAGGTCTTCCTGAATCCTTTTCTAATGTAGAAAATCAAGTTTGTGGGATTTGTGCCCAAGGAAAATAAACCAGAAAATCTTTTAAAACCTTCAATGAGGTACTCACATCTAGGCCACTAGAATTACTTCACATGGACCTCTTTGGCCCAACAAGAATTCTAAGTCTAAGTGGCAAAAGATATGGGTTTGTGATCATTGATGATTTTACCATATTTACATGGGTTATTTTTCTGTCCCACAAAAGTGATGCTTGCCTTGAGTTCAGGAATTTCTGTACCACTGCCTTAACAAGTTTTCCATATAAAATCAAAAACATTTTGACTGATCATGGGGGTGAGTTTGAAAACAAATCATTTTCTGATTTATGTGCTGATCTTCACATATTTCACAAGTTTTCTTCACCAAGAACTCCAGAACAAAATGGAGTTGTGGAAAGAAAGAATAGAACTCTTGTGGAAATGGCTAGATCCATGCTCTTAGAAAGCAATTTGCCCAAATCCTTCTGGGATGAAGCTGTGAATACAACAAATCACATTCTCAATAGAGCATTGATCAGACCAAAAATCAGAAAAACCCCCTATGAATTATTGAAAAACAAAAGGCCAACAATCTCCTATTTCAAAATATTTGGGTGTAAAAGCTTTGTTCATAACAATAACAAAGAAAATCTTGACAAGTTTGATGCTAAAAGTCAGGAAGCCATCTTTCTTGGCTATTCTGAAGTGTCAAGAGCTTTCAGAGTGTACTCTCTCAAGAACAAAACTGTTGAAGAATCTCCACATGTTATTTTTGATGAAAATTCATTTTCAACTCACAGTTCTAAATCTTGCAGGGACAGTCAAGACAATGAAGAGGATGATTTCATTGTAGATTCTTCACCAACTATTGAGGAACATGAAGACATTGATGAGAACTTGAACATCCATTCACCTACTCTAAGTGGATCAGGTAATGTTGTTCCAGACTTAAGTGCATCTCAACAGGTAATTTCTGAACATAGATTTTTGAGAGATCACCCATTAGAAAATGTTGTTGGCAATGTGCATGATAGAGTAAGGACTAGATCATCATTCCTGAATGTTATTGATGAAGACCCACTAGCTCTAATTTCCCAAGTTGAACCAAAGTCAATTGATGAAGCTTTATTGAGTTCTGATTGGATCAATGCAATGCATGATGAACTTCATCAATTTGAAAGAAATCAAGTATGGGAATTAGTACCTAGACCTAGTGACCAAACAGTCATTGGTACTAGATGGGTATTCAGAAATAAATTGAATGAAAATTGTCAAGTCATTAGAAATAAAGCTAGGCTAGTTGCAAAGGGGTACAATCAAGAATTTGGAATTGATTTTGAAGAATCATATGCCCTTATAGCTAGACTAGAAGCTGTAAGAATTTTCCTTGCTTTTGCATCTTCCATGAAATTTAAAGTTTATCAAATAGATGTCAAAAGTGCTTTTTTGAATGGTTATATAAAAGAAAATATTTTTTTTGAACAACCTCCGGACTTTGAAAATGAAAAACATCCTAATCATGTCTTTATGCCCCATTCTTTTTTGAATGGGTGCGCTTTCTCTTCTTGGTGGGTCCTTGGTAGGGAGTCCCCTCTGTTGGCCCCATGCCGTTTTAGGGCCGTTGATATGGATGTGTGTGCTGTGCTTTGGGGGGTTTTGGTGCTTGTGGTAGCACCATGTGGTTGTGCCTGTGTGTGCTGGCCTTGAGCTTTGTGCATAATTTTGCAGTTTACGAGGTGCTCGGGCATTGAGTTGTTCCACCTTTGGGATGCGTGTGGTGGCCTGTCCCTTGTGGCCGTACAATACCACAGTGCGGTAGCTACCTTGTTATTTTGTAGTCTTGGTGGTGGTGCGCCCAGTCTTGGTTGTGGCCTGCGTCTGGTTCCCCCTCAGTTGTGCGTGTTGAGTTGTGATACCCTATGTTGGTCTAAGTAATACTAGGGTCAGCGTGCCATTTTCGGCCCTTATGGTTACCTCGTTTCTGGTGTTTGAGTGCTTTTCTGTGGCTAGTTTTGTGGCAACCGTGCTTGGCGTTGCGCAGTTCGTGGTGGGTGCATCGCCAACCATTGTGGGTTTTTCCGATCGTGTGCCAGGTGGTGAGTCTAGAAGCCGATAGTTGGACTCCTGTCTGTGTCCTTGGTGGTAGTGAGGTCTATCGATTTGCCAGTGCTTGACCGTGTGAGTCGCTAACGTCTTGGGTTGCTTGGTTCTGACCTAACCTTAAACATCCTTTCGACCTTTGTTGCTGCGTGTTGTGCTTGTGGAGCATGTTCTGCTTTTGGTTTCTTGTGACTCCGAATTTGTTTGGTGTCCTTGTCATACCATGAGGAAGGTCTGGATGAGATTGACTGGTGTTGCGGATGTTGTTCCATGTGTTGAGGGGTTTTCCACGTCTCCGTTTCCACTTAGACTCTGGTTTTCCTTTGCGAGGCTTCCCTTTGGTTGTGTGGCCGATACGAGCAGTGGATAGCTGTGTGAGGCCATCCCTATGAGCCCTATAGTTGACTCGTAGGTGTTTTCTGAGTTGTCTCTAGTGACTGTGATTTTTGTCAGGTTTTTTCTGGTGACAGAGTGGGTTACTGACCGGATTGGTTTCAACAGCAAGGTCTGCTGATGACTTCAGCCACGTGGTTTTCGGCTAGTGGTTCCATTCGTCTTCGGTCGGTTGGCGTGTGCCACACTTGTGGAGTTGTCGGCATCCGATTGAGTGCTCCATGCCCATCTAGGGTGTGCTGTATGGGCTATCGGTTGTCTAGTTGAGCACTCCACGCGTGGCTGTGTCGCTGTTGTGGCCACCAGGAAGTCGTGGTGAGACTTAATGGCCTTTTTTGCGCTGGCTGTTTCTTTCCGTGTTTTTTTTCCTCGGGTTGTCTGATTGTTTCGGGTGAGTTATTCCTACCCCTTCTTTACTTTCGTACTTCGGCTTTGTTTTTGTAATTTTGAAGATGAAATTGTTTTAAGTGGGGTAGGATATAAGGACCGGGAGGGGAGGGGGAGATGGTCCCCCCTTCCCCATGCATGTTGTGTGCAGGGGTTCTGGAAAAGGTCGCTTGGCCATTTCTGGTAATGGGTCAGACCCTCCTTTTCCCCCTCCGTGCCGCCCTCCACTTTGCCCTCCCCCTCTTCTGACCCTCTTCTTCCTCCTCTTCTTCCCTCCCTGAGCTCTCTCTCTCTCTCTCTCTCTCTCTCCCTCACCGCTCTCTCTTCCTCTCTTTGTCTCTTGCTAGCCGTGGCTGCCGCCGTCGGCGGTCATGGGGGACCTCACCGTCGGGGTCGTGCAGTGGGAGGAGCCCCTCTACCGCTGTGTTGTTCGCCACCCAGAGGTGAACCCTCGCCGCACCGCCGCACCGTTCGTCGCCGAGAGGCCGCACACGAAGGACGCCGTGCTCGGGGTGCAGCCGCGCACCGCCGTCGCCCGTGGGAGAGCGTCGCCGTCGCCGTTCGTGCCGCCGGCGGGTCCTACCATCGAGGTAAGGCCCCCCCTCCCTCTCCGATGTCGTTACCCCCTCCCCTTGCATCCTTCTCTCTCTGTTTCTCTTTCTCTCTCTTCTGCGTGTGGCCTTTGGGCCGAGGTTTTCCGGAAAGGGGAGGACCGCCGACGGTGGTCGCGCCGTCCGGCGACCCCCCTGTCGCTGGCGCCTAGCCGTCCCCCTTCCCCTTCCCCCTCACCTTTCTGTGACGTAGGAGAGGCATCGGGAGGAAGGAGAAGGCGTGGTGCAGTGCACCCAGATCCACCAGGGATCCGGGCAGCGCACTGCGCCCTGCCACCCCGGCGCATTGCATCGGGACGCTGGCCAAGGCTCCATCTCGGTGCAATGCACCAGCAAACCCCTTTTTGGCCCATTTGACCTCTGTTTGGGGACGTTTTCGTGTCATTTTCCGTGTGTCATCGTTTCGGTCGTGCCGATGGGCCGGCCCGGGGTTAGTGGCCGTTTCGTCGGGCCCACCCGGGTCGGCTCCGACCGGGCCAGTAGTGCCTGTTGACCGGTCAACCGAAGGGGGCAGTCGTGCAGGGTTTCCGACACCCGTCGAAGGTGTTCTGAGGGATGGCCGACTCTCCGCTTGTGCCATGTAGGCGTTCCGAGTTGACCAATTGTTGTGCCCTAGTCTACTTTCACGTGTGTTTCTTACTGTACTCGTGACGCCTGTGCTGACTCCCTAGCATTGCGCCTTACTAGTCTTCGCCCGGTGCTTTGGCACTGGAGGGCTTGTCCCAGCGCACAGTGCGCTTTTGGGGTTGTTACCATTTCCCGGGACCCCCATCCTCGTTGGCCCATTGAGGGTGGTCTCCAGGCCATGAGTGCGTTCGTCGAGCATTTCTTCAGACGAAGGGGAAAATGGTGTTGGACAGTGGCGTTGAGTCATTTGTAGAGCTCACTTAGTTGGTTCGGGTCACGTGGAGTTTAGAGTATCGCGGTGTGGGCCAGCTAGTCTGTTCTCACTGCCTCGCCTTGCGTGGTTCCGGAGCCATGTCGGGAGGACAAGCGTGGGACCGTAGTCCGGCCAGACTATGGCTTGTGGTTGTGTTTCGTCCACGCGTCTCACTCCGACGAGAGGAGAGACCTGGACTTGTCGTCGAGCAGTAAGACGCCAGTGGGCACACCTGACTACCAACTAGTAGAGGTTGATATAAGGCTAGTGTTCTTGTCCTGACGAGGGTTTTTCTGTCTAAGTGTATACCCTTGTAGCGTCCACCGAGTGCTTTTACCGAGTTGGGACTGTGCGTTGTTGTGCCGTGTTGGCGATACTTGTGGACCTGTGTACTTTCCTTTCTTTATTTTAGTTCTTGCACAGTTGCCACTCTGTTACTTTACCTTCTTAGTGGGTAGTTCTGTTCAGTTAATTTATCGCCACATTTCCTCTTCCACAGTTAGTTTACTTTCTTAGCCTTGCTGTTCTCCTGCCTAGTTAGCTGTGCTGTTCCTGTTTCCGCTGTTCGAACCGGTGAGGGGTTGGGTTCCTTAATGGGTTTCGTTCGCAAAGCTCATTCGCCTTACTCCCTTCCAGGTTTGAGTTCGCTAGATTTGGTGTTTATGTTCGGACGGTCTGCATTGTGCGCTTGTGATCAACAGCGTTAACAGTGGTTAGTTTTTTTTTTCTTTTGCACTTGAATTATTATCTGGAACATTGTGTATATTCTTTCTTCCGCTATTGTATTTCTTTAAATTGTTTAGCTATTGTAACTTGTTGTATATCTCACTAGACATATTTCTAACCCTTTCGGGTCTTCGAATCCGTAGGTGGCAGTCCAAGGGTCAGGTACTTGGAGGGTTCCAGGTATCGGATTCTTGGGTCGTTACAGAGGTCCTATCCAACCAAGAACTAGAGATCTAGTTGTAGAAGATATGTTTGATGAAGAAGAAGAGTCAAGGGAGTCAGAACAACCGAATGAGGAAGTGGAGAGAGTTGAAAAGGACTTTGGCATCTTGTCTTTATTCCAATCCGACCCACATTCTTCTGTCACATCCCAAAGTATGGTAGCGGAAGAATTATTTGATCGTTGAGATGTGAACAGTCGGCAAATAAGCCTCTAGCTAGTGAGCATTAGATGTGTATCAACAACACAATCATAATAATAAGGCCCACATAATGAACACAACTAAGCTTTTATTCAAATCACAAACTCTTTATTTCATATCAAAATAAGACTAATACATACTCCATTTCAACTTGATCTACAGGGCTAAGAGTCAATAAAAAGGAAAAATTACATGTAACCTCACAACCTACTACATCAATCTAACTCTCATAATAAACTAATGATAGACAGTAAGATTGGAACACGCTCTTCACTCATATGCATTCCCATCCATGTCCTAGCCTCCTTCTTCCTCTTCAATGTCACCTATGATGTTAAGAAGTTGGGAATGAGCAAACTAACCCAATAGAATTTATATCTCAATGTGCGGCAATAATATAACTGATTAACATTTTAGAACTAGGTTTGCACGATTATCAAGATATGCATGAACGATAAATCCATTTAAACACAATACGTGAACAAGATAGATTGAATAAGAGTGATTGAACAATATCTAGAATGATGTAACAAGAGAGAACTATCAATAGAATAGTATGTACAAGCATGTAGGATATCATTTAATTGCAGGAACCCAGAAAGACCATATCACATAAGCAAGCGAGCACGCACGAGCAAGAACTTTTAACATGTACAAGAATCTGACACGATGACGCTAATGTGCACTAAGGATCTATGCCACCTTGGAGTGCATACTAGGACATGTGTATGTGGTTTGTATCTAGCATTCAACACGCAAGTACTCCCAGTGTAGATGCAACGCTAATAATCATTATACCTCATACTTAATAGTATATTTATGACTCTTTGTCATTGGGGCTGGACTGGAGCCCTTGAACACTCGCCGTGCCCGATCATCATCTCAAGTAATTTCAAATGTAGATACCCACAGTCATTCATAGACAATAGGAAGAATTTCAAGAAGTATACATTGCAATATCATGTTCATGATGATTTTAAGAAAGACAAGCCATGTGAACATGATTTACATGATCACAATAGTCGAGAGAGAGAATTTTGGCAGCATAACGGTGTGATTTACACGTTAGTTAAATCTTTACATCTAATGGCTTGAGTCCATGATTATAAATTCACACTCACGAGAAAGAAACGAGAGAGGAAGTGCATTCTATCTCCAAGAAACTTCAATGGTACAACCAACTCGGTCTCCATAAGGGATCCACAGAGTACAGAGATTTACGAAGGTCTTAGTGGAAAGGTCCTAATCTGCCAGTACGAAATGACCAACAGAGAGTTTTCAATCCCCCAAGAAATGGTTGCCTATTTGTGCAAGAGTGTAGTGTAGAACGTGCCTCAATATCACAATCCACCGGTTTAAAACAAGCGGAAAACAAGTAACATGATGACGCAATATAGAACATGCAACTATATCAACATGCTATTAAAGTATTTTAACATGATATACTTTCAGTTTAATAAGCTAGAACATCAAGATGATTATAACAATCTCAAGAAGGATAGATCAAGCAATTAAGAACAATTAGAATAAATTTTTAGGTTGTTAAGACTTTTACATGGGTTGACAGGTTTAAGCCACTGGACAGACTGAACAATACATCTATAACTCATAACATGCAAGCTTACACTTTTGACTGTGTAAAATAGGTCTTAGGTAGGCTTTAAAATTCACGACGGGTTTAGTCGTCGCCTATTTCCAAGGCCACTGACAATTAAAACAGGTGAACAATCGGTCTTCTAAATCGCGACGGAGTTAACGGTCACTTTTAAAGACAATTGATTGTCAAACAGAAAGGCGACGGGCAGGACTGACACGTTAAAGGCAATAGGTAGGGGTACCGATTGGTGACATAGAATCGCGACAAGATACATTGTCGCATTCAAAGTAATCGATAGAGTGTACCAATTGATGACATAGAATAGCGATGAGTATGTCCAACGCCTTCATGAAACTTTTGTAAATATGAAATAAGCATGAAACCTAAGGGCAGGAAATAGGTCGAATCGCGACGCCACAAGCAGTCGCGTATCAGACATACACTGAAATCAAGGTGGTGCACAGTTTGATGCTATCAAATCATGTCAGAACGGAAGGTAAAATGCGATAGTATGTATTTTTCTTTTAAGGTAATCACGATGGGTATACCTATCATGACACCCGTCTCTAAATCACGACGTCTGGATCAGTCGCAGTTTAGGGTTCAACCCAAAGATAGTGAAAATGTTGCAATCATGCATGCTGGGCCTGTAACTCGAGATATAGGGATCTTGAGAAAAAAACTATGAACATGAAAGTTGTAGAGAACAACGAGTAGAAGAGAACTGTACTTTTGGTTTGACTCAATTAGTCTTGGGATGCGTGAAACATGATATAAGCTCTAAAAGCCCTAATCATGAGCGACTCTTGGAAAACACTTAATACTCGAAGCATGCTTAATGAAAATTGGGTAAAACTGATGCATATGAAACTAGACACGAAGAGCTTCAACATGGTATATGGTTTGCTCATCTTTGGCCTGAGAACACCTACTTTTGAACGATCCTAATATGAGTCTTCTGCAAGTCGATGTAGAAAGCTGATTGGGGAAGAAGGCTTCATTTGGGGGCAATCTCCACCTCCTCTGGTGCTCAAGCTATCCTCCTCATGACCCCAGCAAGTTGGTAACTCATTCTCAAGGGGTTTATGACGAGTATTTATAGATTTAGGATGGTTTAGGAATCCTAATGTGTCTAGGAAATGGGAGCTCCGAGTTTTTGTTAATCCCTTCTTAAATTTTAGGATCCTCACCCCAATTTGAGTAGGATAGTCTTTAGGAAACTTCATACTATGGTTGGGCATGAATCTGGGTTAGCATGGAAGTCTAATTACCTTAGATTTTGCCCTAATTGCACTTTCCAATTTATGCCGAATTAGAGGTACAAATTTCCATGATATTTTCTTACTTGAATTTATTTGTGGCCCAAAAGACATCCTTTGGTCCATTTATTTCATTGGGTTGTCAATACCCATTTTTTGAAGTCCAACCATGATTTTTATTTTATTTTGGACTTCGTTAAGTACATGTGATAATGATTTTTTGACTTATTCCCTAATTATGATAATCAGTCGCAAAACACCTTAAACTTAGCCAATCGAATTTTCCTTTGCACGAACTTCTTTGTGGGTCATTATGGAGTATTATTTAGAGTTAAACTATGGTTTTTATGGAATTTTCGATGTGTTTTCACACATACGATAATGACACATATGTTTTTACTATTCTGATAATATTGAATTTATCATTTTCAATTTATCTATAATTTTTCAATTACTGAATTTCCAAGATGCTACACCCTTCCCCCTTAAGAGAATTTGGTCCCCAAATTCATACCGCTAATTAGGTGGACTTAGCACCTAGGTTCTTGATTTGGTTCAAGATCTGATTTTTTTAATAAACTCCAGCTTGTATCCACCTTAATGGTTGTAAATACCTTCCATATAATTTCTTCCAACTCTTTTCTTTTCCTCTCTTGTGGTTATTTGAACTCTACTGTCATTCATATGATGAGTTATGGTAAAACTAGTAGGTTTATTTTTGATTGTTCTCTAATCATCTCCCCTACTTAGGAGTAGACTAGATATTATAAGACGAGTCTAAAGAATTAGAAAAACTAACAATTTTCACCATAACTTCTCCCTCCAGGAGTTCCGCTCAGATCACCGCATTGACACGCCCTTGACGTTTCACCACACCTTGGTTCCCTCCAGCCTGATTGTTTAGGATGGGGCAATTGGGTATACGGTGATCATGACTTCCACATCGCAGGTAAGCTCTGGCCTTCTTCAAGCAATTGTCTCTTTGTGTCCAAGCTTATCACAAAATTTGCAATTTTTCATGATTGGTTGCTCTTCTACCTTGATCTTATTATTATTGCCAGTGTCGTTTCCTCCATTCGTCCTCTTTTTACCGTTGTTTCCAAGGTGAACAATCCCAGCAGTGTGGGATGCTTCCTTTTTATGTAAGCTGGCCTTGCTACTTCTTTCCCTTTGAGGCTTTCTACTTTTGCCATTGTATCTTCTACCAGTTGAGCTCTCTGAACCATCTCCGCATATGTATGGATGTTATGTGGTCCCAGGTTTTCAATAAACATGGGCCTGAGCCCATCTATGAATTAGTTAGCCTTTAGCTTTTATGTACCCACCAGATGTAGGGCATACTATGCCAGGCGAGCGCACTGAGCCTCATACTCAGCCATGGACATATCTTTCTTCTTAAGTGCGGCAAACTCCGCAGCCCTCGTTTCCTAGACTCTTTCTAAGAAGTATTTTGCAAGGAATATCTCTAGGAATCCTTCCCATTCTAGTTCTGCCACATTAGGCAAATGAACTGATGTGGGCTTCCACCATGCTCTAGCATCCTTATTAAATTGGAAGGTAGCTAGTAATACTTTCTCTCGGTTGGTGCACTGCGTTACTTGGAAGATTCTTTCCATCTCCTCAAGTCAGTTTTCTACCTCGTCTAGGTCAGAGGATCTAGAAAAATGAGGGGGGTTCAGACTCCTGAAGTTGCGATGCAGATCGCTAGCTCCATTCCTAGCTCCAGCTTGAGCTCTTGCTTGTACTACATTTTGTAGGGCTTGAGTGAGTCTTGCAATAGTTTCCTGCATGTCTTGCCATTGGTTGTGGGCCATTGCTAAGGAATTAATGAAGTTCCTGAAAAAAGGACAACAAACAATTAATGTTTCTAAATACATCATAAAGGTTAATGGGTATGGGTGCTTAGTTCATAAAACTAGTATATTCCCAATCTCTACCCATTTTCACCAGGCACTATATGTAATTTTCATGACCTAGGTTTCATGGGTATCTCTTAATCCTGAGACATATAAGTCCTATTTTGTTTCCTAGGCTTTGATACCACTAAACTGTCACGTCCCAAAGCATGTCAGGGGAAGAATTATTTGATCATTGAGACGTGAATAATCAGCAAATAAGCTTCTAGCTAGAGAGCATTAGATGTGTATCAACAACACAATCATAATAATAGGGCCCACATAATGAACACAACTAAGCTTTTATTCAAATCACAAACTCTTTATTTTATCTCAAAATAAGACTAATACATACTCCATTTCAACTTGATCTATAGGACTAAGACTCAACAAAAAGGGAAAATTACATGTAACTTCACTACCTACTACATCAATCTAACTCTCATAATAAACTAATGATAGACACTAAGATTGGAACACGCTCTTCACTCATATGCATTCCCATCCATGTCCTGGTCTCCTTCTTCCTCTTCAATGTCACCTATGATGTTAAGAAGTAGAGAATGAGCAAACTAGCCCAGTAGGATTTTTATCTCAATGTGCGACAATGATATAAGTGATTAACATTTTAGAACTAGGCAGGCATGATTATAAAGATATGCATGAACGATAAATCTATTTAAATACGATACGTGAACAAGATAGATTGAACAAGAGTGATTGAACAATATCTAGAATGATGTAACAAGAGAGAACTAGAAATAGAACAGTATGTACAAGCACGCTGGATATCATTTAATTGCAGGAATGCAGGATGGCCATATCACGCAAGCATGCAAGCACGCATGAGCAAGAAATTTTAACATGTACAGTAATCCAGTACGATGACACTAATGTGCACTAAGGATCTATGCCACCTTGGAATGCACACTAGGACACATGTATGTGGTTATTGTATCTAGCATTCAACACGCAAGTACTCCCAGTGCAGATGCAACTCCAATAATCATTATACCTCATGCTTAACAGTATATTTATGACTCTCTATCATTGGGGATAGACTGGAGCCCTTGAACACTTGTCGTGCCCGATCAACATCTCAAGTAATTTCAAATGTAGATACCCATAGTCATTCATAGCCAATAACATGAATTTCAAGAAGTATACATTGCAATATCATGTTCATGATGATTTTAAGAAAGACAAGCCACGTGAACATGATTTACATGATAACAATAGTCAAGAGAGAATTTTGGTAGCATAATGACGTTATTTACACATTAGTTAAATCTGTACATTTAATGGCTTCAGTCCACGATTATAAATTCACACTCATGAGAAAGAGACGAGAGAGGAAGTGCATTATATCTCCAAGAAACTTCAATAGTACAACCAACTCGGTCTCCATGAGGGATCTACGGAGTACGGAGATTTACGAAGGTCTTAGTGGAAAGGTCCTAGTCTGTTAGTACGAAATGACCGACAGAGAGTTTCCAATCCCCCAAGAAAGGGCTGCCTATTTGTGCAAGAGTGTAGTGTAGAACGTGCCTCAATGTCACAATCCACCTATTTAAAACAAGCGGAAAACAAGTGACATGATGATGCAATAAAGAACATGCAATTATATCAACATACTTTTAGTATTTTAACATGATATACTTTTAGTTTAATAAGCTAGAACATCAAGATGACTATAACAATCTCAAGAAGAATAGATCAAGCAATTAAGAACAATTAGAATAGGCTTTCAGGTTGTTTAAACTTTTACATGGGTTGACAGGTTTAAGCCACTGGACAGATTGAACAATACATCTATAACTCATAACATGCAAGACTTACACTTTAGACTGTGTAAAATAGGTCTCGGGTAGGCTTTAGAATTCATGACGGGTTCAGTCGTCCCCTATTTCCAAGGCCATTGACAATTAAAACAGGTGAACAATCGGTTTTCTAAATTACGATAGGGTTAACGGTCTCTTTTAAAAACAATCGATATGACCAATCGATCTCCGGATAGAAAGGCGACAGGCAAGACTGACGTGTTAAAGGCAATCGGTAGGGGAACCTATTGGTGACACAGAATCACGACAGAATACATTGTCCCGTTCAAAGCAATCAGTAGGGTGTACCGATTGATGACACAGAATAGCTATGGGTATGTCCGAAGCCTTCATGCAACTTCTATATATATGAAATAAGCATGAAATCCAAGGGTGACAAATAGGTCGAATCGCGATGCCACGTGCAGTCGTGTATTAGACATACAATGAAAATCAACGTGGTGCACAGTTTGATGCTATCGGATCATGTCAGAATGGAAGTAAAAAGGCGACAGTCTGTATTATCGCTTTTAAGGTAATCGCGATGGGTATACCTATCGTGACACCCATCTCTAAATCACGACATCTGGATCGGTCGCGGTTTATGGTTCTACCTAAAGATAGTGAAAACATTGCAATCATGCATGTTCGGCCTATAACTCGAGATCTAGGGATCTTGGGACAAAACTATGAAAATGAAAGTTGTAGAGAACAAGTAGAAGAGAACTATACTTTTGGTTTGACTTAATTTGGTTTTGGGATGCAGGAAACATGATATAAACACTAAAAGCTCTAATCATACATGACTCCTGGAAAACGCTTAATACTCGAAGCATGCTTGATGAAAATTGGGGAAAATAGATACATATAAACTAGACACGAAGAGCTTTAACATGGTATATGTTTTTCTCATCTTTGGCCGGAGAACGCCTACCTTTGAACGATCCTAAGATGGGTCTTCTACAGGTCAATGTAGAAAGTTGGTTGGGGAAGAAGGCTCCGTTTGGGGGTGATCTCCACCTCCTCTGATGCTCAAACTGTAACGACCCAAGATCTGAATTACCGGTTACTCACTGGTAACCCGAACCCTGGACCGCCTCCCACGAGCTGAAGCTCGGAAGGGTTAAGAAGAAGTGTATGAGGAGAACATATAAGTAGATGTACGAACCACAAGAACTAAAAACAAACCACTATATACATAGCAAAATGGTACAACTCAGTGCAGATCCAACAAAAGTAAAGAGTACAGTAAGTACGTACACAAAGTACCACTCTCAGTAGCTAAGCAGGACCAGCACCGGAGTGACCCCTGGCTCCTTAGCACCTGGAGCCGACGACGAACCACCTGAAAGGGAAGGGAGTGAGTCTCAAGAAGAGACCCAGTAGGGACACCAAACCCCACCGGCAAACAGTACTAAAAAGAAGTGCAGGAAAGTAAAACTACAGTAAAGTAACATTGCACTAATCACAAGAAACTAGTAGCACGACGCCCAACTCCACGCAGGAGTGCGTCAAATGACTGGAACCTCGCAGGCTTAAAAACATACAACAAAACATAGCAACAACCACAACTCACGCATGCAAAAAGGTAGGACCAGCTAGGGCCTATGGCTTAGTGCCTTGACACCACAGAGTCCTCAAACCCAAGCCACATGTGCACACTCAAGCGCTCTCCCTCGCTTCTGGTCCTTGACTTGTTTTCCCCTATGTCGGACTCACATGGTGGAGAAGGGGCCTCACGGAAACCGGCTCGTAACCACCACAAGGGGATCGCATTGGACGGAGCCACACTTGACGCCCAGGCTCACCGGCAGAATAGCTCAACGCTAGTCATCTAGATGGAGCCCAGCTCAACGCCTGAGAAAATACAACACAAACACAAGCACAACATTGCACAACACACACACAGATGAAGACGCTCTCAACATCTGGCACACTGTGCCAGGAGGCAGACACCGCATGTCCAAGCCTCACATACGAAAAGTGAAGGATCGAAAAAGGTATGGACAAGATCTAGAAGGGGGGGGGGGTTGAATAGATCTAGGCCAACTATTGCGGAAGCTTAGTCAAATTAGAAAAGCTCTTTAATCAGAGACAAATTGAAAATGAATTTCACAGATCTGAATAGAGATTAAGTGAGTTGTGTAATAGGAGTGTGCAAACAAGTTAATTAGATGTGAATTCGAAAGATCCTATGCATGCATCTAACGCAAAGTAAATTCGAATCACAATCAAACCACTACACATAGATTTTTTAGGTGGTTCGGAAATCACACCATGTGACTCCTACATCCACCCCTCACACAGTGAGGATCCACTATCAACTTGGATACACACACACTGGAGCCTGACAACTCCACTACAATGAGTTCGACAACTCAACACAACACCTAGAGCAAGACTACTCTAGACACTTGAGCACAATTGCTCAACCAAACTTGAGTGCGACGACTCAACACTGAGCACACAGGCTCACAAACCACTGAGTACAACGACTCACAAACACTTTGCTAGACAACAACACAAGATCCAGATCCTCTAGCTAAGATCTGATCTCAAAAGGCTCATTCAAGAGAATTGATGCAATAGACACTGCACAATCTCTAGAACAACCAAGAAGACACAAGGGAGAAATGAGAAATTGATTGAAATATCCTTGTTCTTCAGAAGACTCCCTTGTAGATGTCGAATTGTGAAAGGGATTGATCTCTTGAAGTCCCTGGGCGATGCTCTGCAATTTGATCTTTGGGATCTTCCTCGAATTCTTCACAAACGACTGCTTATACTTGATCTGCATCCTTGGAAGTTGATCCTACTGCATCATCTTGGATGAGACCCCACTTCTTGTGCTTGGAGATGTGGGAATTGGAGGAAAGAAGCACAAGGGAATGCAATAACAGGGAGGAGAACTCTCTCTGCCGCCAAAAAGGATTTCTGGAAGACTCTGGAGGCTCATGTCATTGGATGGCCAATTAGGGGTGTATTTATACCCTAAAATGTCCAAAAGTACCCTTGGGGGTCGAGGGCACATGATCCAAGGCCGATCCACCAAGTCCCTAGAGTGCCACGTGTCCAGGAGATGAATTAAGTCACAAACTTTCCGGAGTGTGTCGACCTGACTTGGTCTAGTGTCGACACACTATCCCTGACTGGCAGAAAAACTTCCATGGAAGAGGTCTCTAGTGTCGACGTGAGATGATCTAGTGTCGACCTGCTGTAGACAACTGAAAAACAGGCCTTTTGGGAAGGCTCTCTAGTGTCGACCAGACTGCATCTGGTGTCGACTGCTGTAGAGGCCCGCTAACATGGTTCTCTGGGAGCTGCCTCTAGTGTCGACCTGACTTGGTCTAGTGTCGACACTACTTGACCATTTCTTCAACATTTTTGCTTGGCTTTGAAGCATTGTGTCGACACCAGTGAGAGGTGTGTCGACACTACCTTTGCAAGAAATGTTTGTCCCTGAGAATTAAACCATATAAATCATTAGTCTATTGATTTATCATGAATATAAGTGATAAATATGTTTAGAAACATGCTTTATGAATGTGGTCTTAACATGTGTGGTGCATCTAACATGTTCCAATTATTTTGCATTAAAATCACACATTGTCATCATCAAAATATGAGGGGAAATGAATTGTCTTCACACTCAACCCAACAATCTCCCCCTTTTTGATGATGACAATATTGAGTTCATATGAAAATTTGAAGTTTTAATGACATGTGATTTTAAGCTTTTATTTACTCAATCACTCAATTTGAAAAACATTGATTGACACTGAGTTATGTTTCAATTCCTTTTTATTCACACTTGTCAAAGACCTTTGAACATATTTTAGTAACATTTGAAATTTGCACACATGAGAGACACAATGTTACTAGTAATGAGCTATTTTCACAAATGGCCAAGCAGCTTGACGAGCATCCATTCATACACATTCACATTCATGAGATTCATTCACAACTCAATCATATTCAAGATTTCAACCAACAAGTATCATTTCATTCATAAGAATATGTTCATTACAATCTTTCAAAAAGAAACATTTCAGAAAACTTTCTTTCTTTCTTTACAATCATCCAAGAGAGAAACATCATTCCAAAAGAAGAATTTTCTTGCTTTCGATCTTTCTCCCCCTTTGACATCATCAAAAGAAGATACATCAAGCAGGAGGAGGAGGAGGAATTGGAAGGAGAATGGCTTCGATGGACTTAAGTCTGGATTCCATAGCATGAAGGTTTGAATTAAGTTGCTTTTGCATGGTGGAGAGTCTAGTGTGAACAATCTCTTCCAGCCGTTGACTATTATCAGACATGGTATACTGAAGTGAGGACAAGTCAACTGAAGAAGGTTGTGCACTAGAAGATGAACTGCCATGTCCATAGTTGTTGATGTTTCTTAACTCCTTCTTGAGGGCAGTCATCTCACTGTCAATGTGAGCTGACAGATTTTTCATGCTTTCTAGGTCATCAACTAGATGAGCAAAAGATAATCTTGTCTTGGAAATTTGAGTGAGTGTTTCCTTGGTGTTGAACACATCAACCTAGGAATTTGCCAAAATTCCCTGAAGAACCTTTTCCAACTTATCTTGATGCTCCTTCAGCTCAACAGAAGCATCTGCCAAGGTTCCAATCAACCTATTAAATCTTTGTGCTGCATGGTTTGAAGCTGCTTTCTACTCAATAAATTTGGCAGTCATTGTATTCTCAAGCCTTTGTACTTTCAAATTGAAGCTTTCTGACATTTCTTGAACTGTTGAGGTGAAGGCTTCAAACTTCTCATTCAAAAAAGAGTACAACTCTGGTGGAACGGAAGGTCCACCAAAGACATTAGAGGATTGAGCTTGAGTTGGAGCTTGACGGGTGAAGGAAGGTAAATCCATTGAGGGGTGAATAGGTGAAGAGGCTTGAAATGGAGGAGTGAGAGGTGCATCCTGGGGTAAATGACTGGCAGTTTCAATTTGAGGCTGATCCTCAGGAGCAAGAGGCTATTCCTCTGGAATGTGAGGCTGGTCCTCATTAGCTTGAGGCTGGACCTCATTAGCTTGAGGCTGGTCCTCAGGAGGTGCCACTACCTCAAGTGCCTCAACAACTGGTCTCCTTCTGACGTGGTCACCCTCAAGTCTAAATCCCATAAACTTCTGGACATGCTTGAAGCAGTAGATGTTTGACTTGGGAATTGACTGAGATTTCTCATTTTCTAGAGACACACCAAAGTGCTCAAAAACAGGAGTAAGATGAGCTACATATGGAAGAGATCTATGGAGATCTGTCCTAGTGGTCTCAGAAATGATTTGGTCCATGATCACATGGATGTTGATTTTGAGGTTCTTCTTCATGCAGTAGATCACACATCTTTGGATGTCAGTAAGTCTGTCCCTGCCACCACCCTGGGGTGTGATAATAGTGGTGAGGATGTGGTGAGTGAGTCTCAACACTGGAGGAAAGTGGTTAGTGTTGAGTTTTGTAACATGAGTTTGTTTGGGATTCAGACTCATCAGTTGGAAGACCAGTCAAAATGGAATAAGCTTCATGAAGATCAAACTCAAAATTGTGATAATCTGTACCCTCATCAGGAACTTTGAACAATGTAGCAGCCAAAGCAATAGGCATGTCTATGTCAACACCTTTAACCACAGACTTGTACCCCTCATCAGTGCATTCCAAATTAGAGTAAAATTCTTGGACAAGTCTGGGGTACATAATTCTAAACTCAGATATGAAAGGCAACCAAGACTGAAACTTGAAGAATTCGATGACTTCAGGAAATGCAGCAATCAGCTCATTATCTGCCAAGTCTATCACCCTAGGTTTCAGGATAGTCTTCCCTTCTCTGACTGACTTGGAAGGGGTAGGCTGGGAAGACTCAAAAGATGAAGAGGACGATTTCGCAGAAGCTTCAGGAGAAGAAACCACAAGTCTCCATCTAGGGTTTGCAGACCCGCTACCTCTAACAGAGGGTGTCCTACCTCTCTTGGAAGAAGAAGGAGATGGAGAGGAAGGCCCTGGCTGCTCCACAGGGTCATGGCGTCTCTTGCTTCTCCTCTCAGTTGGTGGTGCTTCTTCCACCGGAATGGGCCTAGCCGTTGCCCTGGACCTTGCTCCACGGTGAGGGAGTTGCTTAGGAGCCATGAAAACAAGAGAAGATAGAAGAGAAGAGGATGGAACAGTTGAATGGAAGAGAAGAAGGACATGAAGAGATGGAGAAGAGAAGAAGGTGGGTTTGCCGCCGATTTCAAAGGTTGGAGGCAGCCAAGGGGTCGACCTGTAAATAAAAAGGGTTTTTGGGGTTTCAAATGTATCACATGTACAACAGGACCTTAACCGGCGCCCAAGACCTAAAATGCCCAGACAGGGGTATGTGTCGACACTAGAAGAGGTTAGTGTCGACCTGGGCTGGACGGTGTCGACACTAGATGGAGGTAGTGTCGACCTGGCCTGAAGAAAAGTTGAGATGTGAGAATGGGAAAATTTGGTGAGCTTTGGGACATCTTTAGAATGATAAACAATGGGTGGAATTAACATTTCAAGGATTTTTAAGAGGCTAAAAAATTCATTTGTCATATTTTGCAAAAATTCAACACAATTCAAGTTTTACACAACATCCAACAGGATATGATCATTCAGTGACTTGAGCCAATAAAATGATGATTTGAGGGATATAATACATCCAACAATCAACTACAAACTACCATATTCTTCAAATCCAAAGAAATAAAAAAATGTCTTTTAAACTGAAATCAAGTGAGTTGAAAGTAAACAACTTTTTAAACAACTTGATGATGGATAGGGATGATTCTTTTAACCAATTCTCCGTTGATACACACATTTTGTTTTTGAATCAAACTATCAAATGTGATGAATCTTGTTCACTCAAGAACTAATGCTTTTTACACACCATAGTCCCTGGATACTAAAGATTTACCCATTATCAAGTCTCAAAGGGGTAAATGATGACCTTTTGACATGAAAATATACATTTTTCAGACGCCAATATTCCAATTACTCAGTCATCATCAAAAAGTATAGAGCATTTTTTGCATTGATTTTTTATTTTGAACCTCTTTGACTAAAGATAGCAGTTATGCCTCATGACATACATGACACTTCATTCATTGTGAAGGTGTGTAGTTTCTCAGCATATGTGCCATTGCTCTGTTGAATTATCAGTTTTTGGAGAGTTTTATAAAATTGAAATCATTTATATCCAACATCAGTTGCAAACAAAAAAAATGTTTAAATTCAAGGCACACATTATCCTTCAATCTGTGAAAGAGATTTAAATTTCTTTAGTCTTGAAGAGAATAGTGGAGAGTTGATTGTAAAAAAAAAATGTAGTAGATCACTCAAAGGATCATTTTGAGGTTCTAGACAACTCAATGAGGACATCATGCAAGGAAGTTGATGTAATTCAAGAAGAGTGTTGAATTTTGCAAAGGAAATGAGTTGTGAATTCTCTAGCTCCCCCTGAGATGATGATTCCAACAACTTTTCATCAAAATAAAGATATGCAAGTATTGTGAAACCAGAAATGATTCGCTTTGAACAACAAAAGCTCCCCCTCAACATTGCATATTCATTTCTTGGTACTTGGCGGAGACATATACTCTCGCATAGTGAAAGTGTCTAGACAAGAAGAACATGTCCTTCTTCAAATCACCATTTGATATACCAAGAAGTTCAACACAATGTGAGTTGAAGAATTCATTGTCAAAAAGAAATAGAATTTGAATAGTGAGAGATGTGAACAATATGAATCAAGGAAGCAAAGAAGAATGATGAAACAATGACTACCCCTCAGAATATACTGAAACACTCAACCCTAATGAGAGAGATCAAGAAGATGGACATTTGCAAAGACCAAGTTCTCTTCTCAAGGATGAAAATCTACTGTCAGGAAGAGGTTTGGTAAAGATGTTGGCAATTTGTTTTTCAGTTTCAATGAAGTGGAGTTCAAAGGATTTCTTTGCTACCTCATCCCTCAAGAAATGATGCCTAATTTCAATATGCTTTGTTCTGGAATGCTGAATTGGGTTTTTGGACAGATTTATGGCACTTGTGTTGTCACAAAGGATGGGAACACAACCTAACTCTTGGTTGTAATCGAGAAGTTGATGTTTCACCCAAAGAATTTGAGTGCCACATCTACCAACTGCAACATACTCAGCCTCTGTAGTTGACAGAGCAACTGAATGTTGCTTTTTAGAAGCTCAAGGGATTAGGCACCCACCCAAGTAAAAACGTAAGCCACTTGTGCTTTTTCTATCTAATTTACACCCAGCATAGTCAGCATCACAATAGGCAATCAAGTCTAACTTGCAACCAGCAGGATACCAAATTTCTAGATCACATGTTCCAACAAGATACTTGAAAATTCTTTTAACAGCTAACATGTGACTTTCCTTAGGATTTGATTGAAATCTAGCACACAAACACACACTAAACTGAATATCAGGTTTAGAAGTTGTAAGATAGAGTAGAGAACCAATCATACCTCTGTATGTCTTTGGGTCTACTGACTTACCAAGTGAGTCTTCTTCTAGTTTAGCATTAATTGCAATGGGTGTGCTCGAATTCTTGAGGTTCTGGAAGTCAAACATTTTCAGAAGTTCCTTGACATATTTTGTTTGACTTATGAAGATCCCCTCGCTTGTTTGGTTAACCTGCAATCCCAAGAAAAATTGTAAATCTCCCATCAAGCTCATTTTTCATTTGATTTGCAAATTCATTGCACATGCTCTTATTGGTTGATCAAAATATTATGTCATCAACATAAATTTGGACTGCAATTATTTGATTTTTTACAATTTTTGTGAACAGGGTTTGATCAACATTACCTCTAGAGTATCATTTCTCAAGCAAAAAAGAACTCAAACGGTCATACCAAGCTCTTGGAGCTTGTTTAAGACCATAGAGAGCCTTATGAAGCTTAAAGACATGATTATGATGTTTTTCACTTTCAAAGCCCAGAGGTTGTTCAACAAAAACATTTTCTTTTATATAACCATTCAAAAAAGTACTTTTGACATCCATTTGATAAACTTTAAATTTCATGGAAGATGCAAAAGCAAGGAAAATTCTTACAGCTTCTAGTCTAGCTACAGGGGCATATGATTCTTCAAAATCAATTCATTGTACCCCTTTGCAACTAGCCTAGCTTTATTCCTAATGACTTGACCATTTTCATTCAATTTATTTCTGAATACCCATCTAGTGCCAATGACTGTTTGGTCACTAGGTCTAGGTACTAATTCCCATACTTGATTTCTTTCAAATTGATGAAGTTCATCATGCATTGCATTGATCCAATCAGAACTTAATAAAGCTTCATCAATTGACTTTGGTTCAATTTGGGAAATTAGAGCTAGTGGGTCTTCATCAATAACATGCAGGAATGATGATCTAGTCCTAACTCTATCATGCAAATTGCCAACGACATTTTCCAATGGGTGATCTCTCAAAAATCTATTTCAGAAATTACCTGTTGAGGGGTACTTAAATCTGGAACAATATTACCCGATCCATTTGAAGATGGTGAATGCATGTTCAAGTTCTCACCAATGTCTTCAAGTTCCTCAACAGTTGGTGAAGAGTCCACAATGAAATCATCCTCTTCACTGTCTTGACTTTCCCTCCAAGATTTAGAACTATTAGTTGAAAAGGAATTTTCATCAAAGATAACATGTGGAGACTGTTCAACAGTTTTGTTTTTGAGATTGTACACTCTGAAAGCTCTTGACACTTCAGAATAGCCAAGAAAGATGGCTTCTTGACTTTTAGCATCAAACTTGTCAAGATTTTCTTTATTATTGTTATGTACAAAACATTTACACCCAAAGATTTTGAAGTAAGACACAATTGGTTTTTTATTTTTTAATAATTCATAGGGGGTTTTTCTGATTTTTGGTCTGATCAATGCTCTATTGAGAATGTGATTTCCTGTATTCACAGCTTCAGCCCAGAAGGATTTGGGCAAATTACTTTCTAAGAGTATGGATCTAGCTATTTCCACAAGAGTTCTATTCTTTCTTTCCACAACTCCATTTGTTTCTGGAGTTCTTAGTGAAGAAAACTTGTGAAATATGTGAAGATCAGCACATAAATCAGAAAATAATTTGTTTTCAAACTCACCCCCATGATCAGTCAAAATGTTTTTGATTTTATATGGAAAACTTGTTAAGGTAGTGGTACAGAAATTCCTGAACTCAAGGCAAGCATCACTTTTGTGGGACAGAAAATAACCCACGTAAATCTGGTAAAATCATCAATGATTAGAAACCCATATCTTTTGCCACTTAGACTTAGAATTCTTGTTGGTCCAAAGAGATCCATGTGAAGTAATTCTAGTGGCTTAGATGTGAGTACCTCATTGAAGGTTTTAAAAGATTTTCTGGTTTGTTTTCCTTGGACACAAATCCCACAAATTTGATTTTCTACATTAGAAAAGGATTCAGGAAGACCTTTAACCAAATTCAACCTTAACAGTTTATTTATTGTTCTGAAACTTACATGGCCAAGTCTTTTATGCCAAGTCCATGCAATTTCATCTTTATTGGCAATAAAGCAAAGATTTTCAGAAAAGTTTTTATTGAGGTTGATCATGTAAACATTGTTTTCCCTTTTTCCAAAGAATTTTATTTTATCAGTTGATGAATCAATTATCTTACAAAAATCGGATTCAAACACAACTTTGTGACCTTTGTCACATAGTTGGCTAATACTCAGCAAATTGTAATTTAACCCATCAACTAACAAAACATTATTAACAGAGTTTGAGGAAGATTTACCAACCTTTCAAGATCCAATGATCTTTCCTTTATTTTTACCTCCAAAAGTTACAGAACCTCCCTCCTTCTCAATCAGGAATGAAAATTTGGCTTTGCCTCCAGTCATGTGTCGTGAACACCAACTGTCAAGAAACCATACGTTTGAATTTGGTGCACGACCTTCCTGCAAAATCAATCAGTGGAGAGAAGATTTTGGTACCCAAACAACGTTGGGACCATCAGAATATTTGAACACAGTCATCAAATCTTTTCTCACCCAAATCTGATTTGTTTTTTATTTTTTTTTTGTTTCAGTGGTGTTCTTTATCTTTTTCAATTTATTCTTTCCCTTAGGAATGAAAACACCAGTGTTCTTGTTTTCAATAGGAGGAGAGTTTTTCATTTGAACATAAGAGTTTAGATGAGGAGGTGGAATCCAAGGGTTTTGTTGGTACATAAAAAAATTTGGATAGAAGAATTGGGGATGATACCAAAATGGGTTGTGATACCATTGGTTCTAAGAATTGGTCCAATTAGCTTGATATGCTGTCTTCGAGGTCCAAGGTTTTTCATGAATGACTTCCTTTGAATTTTTCTTATTTTTCAAATTTTTATTTGAATTTTTGGTTTTGTGGTTTGTGTTTGTTGATGTTGAGCAGGTCGACCTTTCCTTGACTGGTGTCGACACAGCAGTCACATAATCCTTCTTCTTGTGGACTGGTGTTGACCTGTCAGGTAACTGTGTTGACCTGGTTGACTTCTTTTGTTCTGAGTTTTTGAAATTTTTGTTGTTTTGCTTAATGTTTGCTTGATTTCAGTGTTCTCAAGACTAGGACCTTTGACAAATTTAATCAATGGTGCTTTATCCATTTTCTCACCAGATTTGTCTTGCTTAGATTTTGCTTATTGAATCCTAGTCCATGAGAAACTGATTTCATTTTAGCCCCCAGTAAAGCTTCTAAATTGTCTTTCCTTTAGTGAAGGTTTCAATGACTTCATCTTTTTCTTTTAGCTGGTTTTCTAAATTTTTGACTTCATCAATCTTTTGTTGTTTTTCCTTTTGTTCCATTTCCATCCTTTCAGACAATTCTTTGTATTCATGAGTAGCTTTTTGGGAAGCAAGTTTGAGTTCATCAATTATGTTTAGAAGGTTTTCCTTTTCTTCATTGATTTCAGCTATTTCATTTTCCAGTTCACAAGTTCTTTTATTGAAGGATTGGTTATGCAAGAAATTTTTAATTTTCTTCTTGAGATGTTTGTTTTCTTTCCTTATTTCAGAGTATTTTTCAACGAGCTCAGCATATGCATCTTGCCAATCCTCAATTGAATAGTCTTAGAAGGATGTACTTACCTTTCCATCTGAACTATTCGCCATGAAACAGATTTCCTCACTTTCAGAACTTGAGGATTTTTCTTCTTCTTCCTTTTCACTTGAGTCTTCATCAGACCAAGTGGCTACCATGGCCTTGGGCTTTTTGAACTTGTGAATCTTTTTGTGTTTTTCCTTCTTGTTTTCAGGACATTCTCCCTTCATATGTCCTCGCTTGTTGCACCTGTAACAAATGACATTTTCGTCAGATTTTTTATTCTTATTGGAATTAACATTAGAAAAGGAAGTGTTTCTTTTACCTGATGAAAATATCTTTTTCCCAGAAAATTTTTTTTTCTATATTTTAAGAATTTTCTGAATTGCCTGGTCATGAGGGCAATCTCATCCTCATTGGACTCAGACTCATCAGAACTTGTTTTCCCCTGTTTTTTGTCTTTGTTACTTGAAGAGGCCTTTAATGCCACTGGCTTGGTCTTAATTATGTGTTCTTCATTTCTTCTTAAATTGATTTCATAAGTCATTAAGGACCCTATCAATTCATCCAAAGAAATTTTGGACAAATCTTTAGAGTCTTCAATGACTGTGGCCTTAGTGTGCCAAATTGAAGAAAGAGAGCGCAGAATTTTCCTTACCAAGTCAGCATCTGTGTAATCCTTACCTAAGGCCTTCAGTCCATTTACAATAATCATGAACCTGGCAAACATTTCAGAAATTGTCTCATCAGACTTCATCCTAAACAATTCATACTCAGAGACAAGAATGTTAGCCTTGGTTTCTTTTACTTGAGATGTTCCCTCATAGAGTAACTCAAGTTTATCCCACATCTCTTTGGCAGATTTGCACATTGAGATTCTTGAGTACTCCTTAGGGTGGACTGCACATTGGATCATGTTCATGGCACTATAATTCAAAGTGGCCCTCCTAATCTGTTCTCTAGTCCAGGTCTCTTCCTCCCCCTGATTCTCATAGGGACCTACATCGACTACCTTCCATATCTCATAGTTTTGGGCTCTAAGGAAGACCTGCATTCTATTCTTCCAATAAGTGTAGTCAGTCCCATTGGAAAAGGGTGGCCAATTAATAGAGTGACCCTCAGCCATGAACCCTCTTGAATCCATTGAAACAATTTAAATGGTGCAAAGAAGAAATACTCAGCAAACATACAATCAAACAATCAAAACACACAGAACAATCAGAAAGCACTCAGATCAGATCAGATCAGATCAAGTGTAAACCCGCTCTGATACCAATTGAAGGATCGAAAATGGTATGGACAAGATCTAGAAGGGGGGGGGGGGGTTGAATAGATCTAGGCCAACTATTGCGGAAGCTTAGTCAAATTAGAAAAGCTCTTTAATTAGAGACAAATTGAAAATGAATTTCACAGATCTGAAGAGAGATTAAGTGAGTTGTGCAATAGGAGTGTGCAAACAAGTTAATTAGATGTGAATTCGAAAGATCCTATGCATGCATCTAATGCAAAGTAAATTCGAATCACAATCAAACCACTGCACAGAGATTTTTTAGGTGGTTTGGAAATCACACCATGTGACTCCTACATCCACCCCTCACACAGTGAGGATCCACTATCAACTTGGATACACACACACTGGAGCCTGACAACTCCACTATAATGAGTTCGACAACTCAACACAACACCTAGAGCAAGACTATTCTAGACACTTGAGCACAATTGCTCAACCAAACTTGAGTGCGACGACTCAACACTGAGCACACAGGCTCACAAACCACTGAGTACAACGACTCACAAACACTTTGCTAGAAAACAACACAAGATCCAGATCCTCTAGCTAAGATCTGATCTCAAAAGGCTCATTCAAGAGAATTGATGCAATAGACACTGCACAATCTCTAGAACAACCAAGAAGACACAAGGGAGAAATGAGAAATTGATTGAAATATCCTTGTTCTTCAGAAGACTCCCTTGTAGATGTCGAATTGTGAAGGGGCTTGATCTCTAGAAGTCCCTGGGCGATGCTCTGCAATTTGATCTTTGGGATCTTCCTCGAATTCTTCACAAACGACTGCTTCTACTTGATGTGCATCCTTGGAAGTTGATCCTACTGCTTCATCTTGGATCAGACCCCACTTCTTGTGCTTGGAGATGTGGGAATTGGAGGAAAGAAGCACAAGGGAATGCAATAATAGGGAGGAGAACTCTCTCTGCCGCCAAAAAGGATTTTTGGAAGACTCTGGAGGCTCATGTCGTTGGATGGCCAATTAGGGGTGTATTTATACCCTAAAATGTCCAAAAGTACCCTTGGGGGTCGAGGGCACATGATCCAAGGCCGATCCACCAAGTTCCTAGAGTGCCACGTGTCCTGGAGATGAATTAAGTCACAAACTTTCCAGAGTGTGTCGACCTGACTTGGTCTAGTGTCGACACACTGTCCCTGACTGGCAGAAAAACTTCCCTGGAAGAGGTCTCTAGTGTCGACCTGAGATGATCTAGTGTCGACCTGCTATAGACAACTGACAAACATGCATTCTGGGAAGGCTCTCTAGTGTCGACCTGACTACATCTGGTGTCGACTTGCTGTAGAGGCCTACTAACATGGTTCTCTGGGAGCTGCCTCTAGTGTCGACCTGACTTGGTCTAGTGTCGACACACTTCACCATTTCTTCAACATTTTTGCTTGGCTTTGAAGCATTGTGTCGACACCAGTGAGAGGTGTGTCGGCACTACCTTTGCAAGAAATGTTTGTCCCTGAGAATTAAACTATATAAATCATTAGTCCATTGATTTATCATGAATATAAGTGATAAATATGTTTGGAAACATACTTTATGAATGTGGTCTTAACATGTGTGGTGCATCTAACATGTTCCAATTATTTTGCATTAAAATCACACCTTGTCATCATCAAAATATGAGGGGAAATGAATTATCTTCACACTCAACCCAACAAAAAGGAGTTCACACTGTTGGGACCTACCTGTGGGGTTGACGGCAACCCCAATTGCCGTTAACCCAAGGTAAATGACACAACATCTGCCATCTACTCAAAGTAGACGACAACATGCCTTGCCGTTAACTTCATCTTGATGGCAAGGTATCTTGCCGTCAAGTTCCTGTTGAAGAACTTGATGTCAACCAACCTTGACATTAAGTTCCTTAGCTTCCTGCAGCTGATACGGCCCTAGGCCGTCCCCATGGGTGATCTAGCCTAGGAAATCATGAACCGATGATGGGAAATGCTTTCCCTCATAACAAATCACTAGTACAAAGTAGGAAAACAGCGATCCAATGCTACAATTACATGCATGAAACTCGGCATGGAGAAACCCTCCCCAAAACCTCGATTTCCACACAAATCACATGCTCTACAACACAATGCAAATCATGGGGAGTCAATGGGGTAGAATCCCTACCTCAAGATGCCGAAAACCCCCAAAAGAAACCTCAAATCGTGCTGTTCCCTCGAGCACACCCCACGTGGTCGATCCTCCAAAATCGTCTTTTCCTTGCTCGATCCTAGGCTGCCATACGCACCACGATCTCCCCACGAACTCCCGTCGACCACCGGAAGAGGTAGAGAAGGGGATAGGAGAAGGTGGATGGAAGGAAGAGAGGAAAAGTAGGAGGAGGAGGACCTCGGGTCACCCCATAAAAATAGACCCCAGGCAGGTTGACGTTAACCTTGGTGTCGTCAACCGCACCGCCAGGAACTTGACGTCAATATCGATTGCCATCAAGTTTAATGCATGGAAAATTCCAGAAATGTAAGGCCCTCAAATTTTGCCCTTTTATTTGGTCGTGTGTTGTGTAGGTGTCTTGTTTATATTGCCATGTATATGAATATGTATGTAATTATTTCTGTATTCATTGTATTCAAATAATATTACATGAGTTTACTATGTACATAATGTTGTATTTACATGGTATCTATAATGTTTAAGTATACTTCACAATTACATGTATGTATATAGTGTATACCAATTGGCGTCAACATGTGTGGACGCGCATATGAATGTCGGTGTCCAGATCGATAGACGCCAACCCAAGATAGGCAGCTACAGATGTGGACGTCTATATTCCAGCTTTGTTGCATTTCAGATCTAGAAACGTCCGCGATTTCTTCGGCTTCAGTTTAGGAAACCGGCCTCCCAACGGCCCGAAACCCTACCTAATCGTGTCCCCGAGCCCTTGACTCTATAAAACACCCAATCTCCGGCCGAAATAGACCCTTTGGCATTTTGTGAAAAACCCTAGAACAAGCAGTGTGAACCCTGAACTTTGAGGCCTTGGATCTCTCTTGTTGGTGCGGTTCCTGGCGATCTTCACCGACCGGGAGACTCTTGGAACATCGAGGAAGACTTCCCCGACTCCGGCGTGCTTCATCCTTCATCAGAGAAGCCAGATCGAGGGGAGATTGGAGGGCTTCTTGGCACTAGCCGAGAAGAGCTTCTCCGGCATCGAATTGCGTTGTGTTAATTTTTAAAAGGCAAGTAACCCTTGTACACTATCCCTACACATGTCAGCTAGGTCCTAGGATTTTCACAGATTTTATCTCGCGTCTTGGAACCCCCTTTCACCTTTGTTTTTGCATTCTGTCTATGTTTGCACAGACAAGAACTTAACGGCAGCATCGGATGCCGTTAATATCCATGGTTGGCGGCCACCTTTGATGCCATTAACACCTGTTGGTGGCCAACTGTGTGCCGCCAAGTTCTTCAGGTTTAACAGACTTCATATTTTGATCTTTGTGACCTATTTCCCAAATTTCTGAACATGGGTATATGCTGTCTAAATATTATATGGTCAAGTATGTTCAATGAAACATGCCATGTGATTATGTTGAATTTTTTTACCTTGTACTAATTATTAAAATTTCTGAAATGAAATATTAAGCATGTTTTGACCTTATTAATTACTGTTTATATAGATCCATGTTAAACTAAAGCTTCAGGAAATTTTTGTGGGTCATATACATGTATTAGGTCACATCATGAGGAACAGACAAATTTCTGTTTACTGTGTAAATTATTAGAATTTTTGGAAATAGATCAGTGAGCGTAAAATCCCTGTTTTAAATTCCAAATGAAATGTATTGTTGCATGTTAAAGTGTCAAATATTTTATGTGAATATAGGACTATCAAATACAAGTTTTGGAACTGCTAAATGTGACTAGAACACTATAAACCATGTTAATTAGGTTTCTTGATAAATCTGCAGAATACTTGTTCTAATTATTATAATTTGTACATGTTTCAGAAAAATCTGAAAATTTGTATGTGTGATGATTATCCTATGAGTAGTCCGTGGTAAAATTTTTGTATTGATTGGATAACAGTAAGTGCTATGTCGGATTTAATATGGAAAAATGACCATATTGAACAAACTTAATATGATTGTTTATAATTCAGTAAATGGCAGCATGGTTAGGATTAAGTTTATGACCTGTTTAACACTGTGAATAGTAGCACATTATTAGATAAACTGAAAACTAAGTGATTGTGTACAAGTGAGTGCAATGGTGTAACTTAGTGCATGTGAACATTATGAACAATGTGAATAATATGAAAAGTGTGTAAACTGTGCCGTGTGTGACACTGCTACCATAGAGGGCTGTGGAACTGTACCGTAGTAAAGTCCCTACGGGAAGGTTCATAGTGTGTGAAATCCTATGGGCAATTAGGATGAAATCTTGGAGCTGGACAAGTACCACTGGATAGGGTGGAGAGTGCTTCTCCCGGTTCTGCGCAGTTAACCAAGATCTATCACTGTTTTGCCTAGGTGATAGGTATGTGAATGTGTTATGTGTGTCCTTCTAGTGGTGGCTTGGACTATGTGTCATGAAAACTAAATGTGTAATGTGAATGAATGTGTATGTGAACTTATGAAATGTACAATGTGTAAATGAGCATGTGAAAGTATAAAGTGATTGTGCTAGCATGTGAATAAGTGTAAACCATGTGAATAATGTGCAATGTATGTCAAAACAGCAAGATAAGTATGATTTCAAAGGTGATAAATGCATGAAAGAATCTCTAGATTCCATGTTAAGTATGCTACTCAATTAGTATCTAGTTTCATGCTCAAATTGTATATAATTGTCAATCGACTTGAATTTGTTGTTGATCTTCAATTCATGTAAATAAAATGTGTCGTCATACATGATTGTAAATTTATTTCATTAAAACAGCAAGTGAAATGTGTAAATGAATGAGAAAAGTACATGCAAATTGATTAGAATTCATGCTAGGTTGCTATTCTCTTTATGCTTAATTCCATGTTCTAGTTTGGTAATATGATAGCATGATATCGATAAGATTTGATTATAAATCATGTTACATGATGAGGCTAGAAAGCATGAGTAGGTTATTATATGACATTGTTAATGTCTTAAGCATGATCCGTGTATTTAAATTGTCATAGGTTCCATGTATAATAGTCTGAATTGTATAATGCATGAAACATGTGTATATGATGTGTGTATGCATGTTGTGCATGGAATACTTGCTGAGTTTATTTAGACTCACTCTTGCTTCAGCATACAGGTGTTGTCACGCCCCAACGCGGAATATCGGAGCGCGAAGGCAGTTGCAAGAAAAGGTATAGAGCAAGTACTAGACATCGAACCATTGCACATTGAATAATGCTAAAGTAAATCTTTCTCATTAATAACTTTTCTGTGTCTAGTTACAACCACTAATATCAGAGCCATTCTACAGGGCCCAATTACATTGCAATAAAAGAAAATAACTAACTAGAACTCTAAGATAACATAATGACTCAAGGGTACTCCTGGCTTCACTCTTGGTCATTCCCTTCCTCGTGAGTGTATGTGTCATCCTCGGTCTCACCTGAGAACACAACATCAAATAACGTAGGGTGAGCGATAACGCCCAGTAGGACTTAAATCTCAGGCTCAAGCAGGCTTTAAATAATTAACGCATTTAATGGCAGAGTGTCTAGAGATAGCAGGTACAAGAGAGTCAAAATATAGCAAGAGATAGAACAATAGCACGAGAGCGAGTATAGTTTCCAAAAAGAGCACAAGTATCGAGTATAGCACGAATAGCAGAATGGCCATAGCACAACTAGCACAAGTATAGTAATAGCACGACGAGTATAGCACTTGTTTGTCATTCTAGACATCGAGAGAGTATAGCACGTTTTGTGTTTTTGATTGTCATATAGATAGTCGAGATAGATAGCACTTGAGTGTAATGCCAAACACTCTGATCATTTAACTCCCATGGGCACTAGCACTTTCGGGCACACATCCCAGGACCAGATCGGGCCCTTTATATATTGCCAGGCATTGGTTATATTGTTTATCTTTAGACAATCAGTCAATGGCCAGTATAGAGTACCAAGAAATAGATAAGAGCACTAGATGAATAGACGAGATAGTGGAGTGAACGTGAATAGGTGAGCGAGTAGAGTATAGATGAGAGCTAATGGACATTGCACGTAATACGTCGAGTAATCAGGCGATAGTAACAGTTGCACAACACGCGCACTTAGTGTTGGCAGTCAGGTGGAACTCACGACCCTACCACTGGCCTTGTTATGCACAGGTCCAGAGGTCCGGCATGATTTAAGACGAGAGTGAATCTCTAATAGCCATTTGGATCATATAGATCCCTAAAGGGTATCGTAGGTATTAGGGTACAACCGGCTCGTCGACCATGTGGGAATCCATGATCAGAGGAGACTTACGGAGGCCTTGTGCAAGAGTTCACTAGTCCGGCGAAAGGGATATCCGACGGAGAGTTCACCACAAGCCAAGTAAAGTGTGTATATAAAACATGTGCTCGACGTTCTAGAGGAATTCTAGAACAGTGGAGCGTCGATATCGGTATATAAACAACGCAAGAAACGAATACAAGTCCTTTAAAATAGGGCAATTACTATACTTTATTTCGGTAATTTACCAGATACATTATGAGATATTTTCTGCAAGATTTCAGCCATAAATGGATGGTTCAAGTGTGTGCAAGTGCAAGAGAAATCATAGATAGAAATAAGTCGTGAACATGTATTTTAAATCATTCAATATAGCACCATTTTTAAGTAGGTTTTTTACTGGGGGTATAACGATAAGAAGGTGTAAGGATTATTTAGAAAGTGACAAAAATATTTTTCATGGGTTTTCAGGCAAAACTCTGAGAAGGCGACATAGGCCTGTATAGAAGGCGACAGGAGCAGAGCAGATCGCGACAGGGGGTTACACAGAAGGCGACAAAGCTGTCTTGCTCAGGCGGCCAGAACGCGACGGGTGTCCTGTCGCGTTGAGAACGCGACAAGAAGGGCGTCGCGACGGGCTTGAGAAGGCGACGTGTCGGGCAGTCGCTTTCTCAGGTCCGTGGCCTGGGTCTGACAGAGTTCTGCTCTGTCTTGGATTGCGGTCCAGAAACTTGCCTTTTTGACATAGGGTAGTTCAGAAAATCATAACTAATTGTATACATGATGAAAAATCATGAAATCAGGGGCAAATGAAACTAGACATGCGAGAGTACTTCCAGTAAATAGGAATTCGAGAGAGAGCATGGTTTGAACATGGTTTGAGGACGAACAAGAACAAGTAACATAGAACATGATACAGGGAGCAAGATCGATTTAATTCGGGCAACATGCTCAACGAAATTTAGGCCTTTTAGGGGCAAAAGATGCCTATCTTGCATCAGTATCTCCCATAAAAATATGGAGGCATGAGATAGAGTATGCAAGGAGATATGAATTAAGCATGAAGGTTCGGGGTCATAAGAGTTGCAGAACATGAAAAATCAAAAACTAAAGATATACTCGATGGAAAATTATGAAACTTGAGGGTTTTGTTCCTGGTAGATGATACATCCTACAGAAAAAGTTTCATGATTTATGCTTGTGAGAATGCCTACCTTGACTCGATTTATCTTCTAGGGCTAGAACTTGAAGAACGGGGTTGAGAGCTTGAAACCTTCTTCTTCCCACGAAATCTCCTCCTCCTTGGCCTCTCCTCCTGGTCCAGGAATCCTTTGGCACGAGCTTGGGTCGGCCATGAGGGTTTTAGGAGAGTATTTAAGCTTCTCCTCTTTCTATTTCCTAATAGGACTCTAACTCCTATAAAATTCCGAATTTCCTCTTTCCTAACCTCCTTCCAAGCTTTCCAATCCCAATTTAGACTTGGAAGAGATCCAATTCGTGCTAATCCATATGGGGTAGGTTTAGGAATCCAACTCCTACTCAAACTTCCTATTTAATGCATTAAACACCTCTTTTCTATTTAGGTAATAATTTAGTTACGAATTTAGGGTATTTTCCTATTATTCTCTTTTATAAATTCTTATTTTTGACCCAAAAATTCCTAGAAGATCCATTAAGCAAAGCCCATTACTCTTTTCCATCTAATGGGTTTTATTTAATGCTCTATTTAAATATCCATTTAGCTAGGTTTTAAATTCTTTATTTAAATTTTTATTTTTCGTAAAAATTCAGGTTGCTACAGGTGTGGCAGGTGACTCCACTTCTCTGGAGGAGATTGTTGGGAGCGACTCCGAGTGAGAGGAGTAGCTTGTTGCGGAGATAGCGATATTGTACTTTCATTTCCATAGTATGTAAATGAATAAATGATGTATCTCATCATGCCATTGTAAATTGATTTAGAATTTCAATTATGTGGGCTTTAGTTTTTCTTAAATTGCTATATGGACTGTGGATATTTAATGATGATGATGGAATAAGAATGATGTTAAATTCTTTTATTTCCGCTGTTCTATGTCTATATTTGTGTACATCTCAGCCATTGTTATTGATGGGTAAATGTCCCACTGTGACGACGCTCTCTATACCGACGTGGATTGGTATAATCGTACCAGTATAAGGAGGGTCGTTACAAGAAATCCGGGTAAATGTCAACATACCCTGCCGTCAAGACCAAGTAGACAACACACTCTCCGCCGTCAACCCACTGTCGACGTCAATCCCTCTTGACGTCAACCAACACTGTTCTGAAATGGCCCATTAAGGGTCCAGTAAGGCACATGGCCTTACAGCCTCCTCCCCTTAAAAGAATTTCGCCCCCGAAATTCAAACAAACGCAAGGTGTAGCACCCCAAAAATTTCATTAATTGAAAAATAAAAAATAATTTGAAAATAATAATTTAATATTCCCAAATTAGTAAAAACATACGTACCAACATAACGGAGACGAGATCACATGGGAAAATTCCATAAAAATCATAGTTCAACTCTAAATAATACTCCTAAATGACCCACGAAAGAATTCATGTGAAGAAAAATCGGATTGGCAGAGTTTAAAGTGTTTTGCAACTTATTATCGTAATTAGGGAATAAGTCGGATAATCACTATTACCGCTACTAAAGTGAGTCTAAAAATAAAATAAAAATCATAAATGGATTTCAAACAATGGGTATTGATAACCCAATGGAATAATTGGACCAAAAGAAGTCTTTTGGGCAACAAAAGAATTCATGCTAAGAAATAACCCGAAATTCGAAATTATTCACTAATGGACCATGTTAGGGTAAATTCTCACCCAATAGACCATCATTGGACTTCAAATCAAGCCCAAAGTCGGAAGGTTGCCATATTCTTTCCAACACGAATTGGGGAGAGAAATCCTCCATGGAAGGAAGGATACACCCAAATTCGCACCCAAGGGTTTCCTAATTCAAATTAGGAAAGTAAAGATCCATACTCCTTTAAATAAGCCCCCTCTCTCCCATGGGATGACCCCTAGGGTTTCTGAGGTCGTGCTTGGAGGTTTTGGAGGCTGGGAGATGCAAGGAAGAAGGCTTGAGAAGAAGCAACTCGTGCCCCTCTTCATCTGCGACTAGCACTTGAGCCCCTTCAACATCATCACCAAAGGTTAGTCAAACCTCGACCAAACCATGCAAGGCATATACCCCTGGAAAGAGGGTTGAGTCTATTTTCTAATGGCACCATTTTGACCAATTTTTATCCCGTAGTTCGTGAGTATTAGGTGTTTTCCTTCAGGCGATCAGAACTAGGGCTTTCTAGAGAGCGAATCTTATTCAACTCAAAAGGTAGGTCATCTCCATGCCAAACTCTAATTAAACTCGTCCATGCTTGCATCCATATGTATAGATCATGTTCTTACTATTTTTTCCAATTTTTATCTTGAGAGTTTCTCGAATTAAATTTTGCATGATCTTAACGCTATACTGTCCTGATTTACCCTTGACTTGTCTTACGAGTTTCATACCTCTCTATGGGGTCATTTTTAAACTGACTGTTAAACATAGAACTTGTTATCCTAATATTCTACTTTCATTTGGCACTAGTTTTTCCAATTTTTGTTGACCATACTGAGAGTATTAGCCCAAACATGAGCACTATGTCAGATTCACATAGATAGTCAGAATACATCTAATTACCTAGGCAAACGACCTTTGTTTCTCGATTATTTGTTATTATACAATGTATTGGAAGTACTCTAACTAACAGAGGTGGTTTCACCCAATTTGGATCACCCTAGCATTTGTTTTGCTTTTTCAAACCCACAGGTGTCAAACCTAGTTTGAATCGGACTTGGAAAAACCCCTTATAAAGCACCCTTGCACTGGAATCAGGAAGAGGAAAAGTCGACCTGTCGCCATCAGAAGGTGACAGGAAAGATGTCGCCTTCAGGTATCAGAAAGCGACAGCCTTGTAACATCCTCCCTCTTTTGGGTCAGCCACCTTCGGCTTAGGTCACGATGCTTCGAGCCGTCGCCTTCTGAAGGCGACGGAGGTGACCGTCATGTTTTGGATAAGGACGCGCCGGCCACCCCTGTCGCAACTCAGCTCTGACAGCAGCATGCTTCCTTGTCATTTTGCTTTCGGGACGGTTGAGACACTTGTCGGCGTGCATGCATGAACGCGACATGCCAGTCCATCGCATTCATGATGTCAGGTCTGCATGCACGACGTGTGGTGGGTTAGACCGTCAGGACTGAGCTCTATCGCATTCTGAAAGCTGAGGTTTAAGTTGCACAGGCCGCATAACACTTCTTCTGCTTCCCCTTTTTCGCCTGGGTTTCCCCTCTCCAACCCCTCTCTGTGCTTCTTCCTCCGTGGGGAGAGTGTGAGGGTGTGTGTGAGGTGTGTGGGTGGTTCTTCCTTCCTGGTTTGGCGTTCTTCTTCGACATGGCTTCCTCTTCGCGTTGGTGACTCTTCCTCGGCGTGTAGGATGTTCATGGCTCGGGGACGGAGTCTTCGTGGAGCTTGGAGCGAGGAGGAGGGGCCATGCACACAAGAAGACCCCAACAGGTTGGATCTTCGTTTTGAGGTAGGGACTCCTTTGCCTTCCCCCTAGTTCTACCATGCTAGGGCCACCAATACCTCTTCTCCAAGACCTTAGAATGCATGCTAGGTTGTGCATGTGTGTTGGTGATGCTTCTAGTACTTGATTTGGGGGTTTAGGTGATGAGAGATCCATGCTTGCATGTGAGGTTATTTGAGTGTAGATCCATTATCTTGCCGTGCATGGGTGTGAATGAGGGTGGTTTGTGCCTATGAAATGTGTTTACATCGTTCTCCATGCTCCCCTCCCCTTGTGCACACCAGAGTTGTGATTTTGGGGCATTTTTTTGAGGTCTCAGGTTGCCACCTAGCCTCTGTCTGTGGTCGCGACGGGGGTCCCTGTCACGACCATGTCGCGATGTGTCGCCCTGTTACCTTCTGTTGTGAACGCATCGTCTATACTTGTCGCGTTCTTATCGCGGCGGTTATGTGTGTCGTGCTCATACGACTTCTCTGTGGCGACGGCCTACCCTTTCCCATTCTTAACGTGATAGGGGTATGTGTCACCTTCTGGACTCGGGTCGCGATAGGTAGAGTCATCGCATTCTTGTCGCGATGGACCCCTGCATGGCCTCTCTGACAGAGAGGGACTGACGACCTGTTCGGAGTTCCGTTCTGCTGCAACTCTATTTTCATGGCACCTATGTTGTTTCCTAGCATGATCCTACTCTAGTCTTTCGCCAGGTGCTAGGCACTTGAGGGCTTGTCCACGAGACAGGTTGTTACCGTTACCTGGACCCCGGTTCCCGTGCGCCTGTTTGAGGGAGTTCTCTAGGCGGCGGGCGAGCTCGTGTCACAGACTCTGGTAGCAGAGGGAAAAATGGTGGGGATAGCGGCGTAGAGTCGTTTGTAGAGCTCTCTTAGCTGAGTCTGGGACGCCGAGGTGGTTTGGTACTCTTTCGGTGCAAATCAGCTAGTCCTTTTCTCACTGCCTCACTTTACGTGGTTCCGGTACCATGTAGAGGGGCCGTAGTACAACCAGACTATGGCAGTTGTGGTTACTTTAGTTCCACGTCTCACTCCGACGGGAGGTGCTAGACATGTACTGTCGGTCGAGGGTAAGGTGCGTGGCACACCTGACCGGTTGACTAGTGTAGTTGTCCTGTAGCTAGTGTCCTTGTCCAGGCAGTCGTTTACTGTCTGTGGTTATAGCCTTGGGTTCTTCCTAGTGCCGTGATTTACACAGGTTTCTGGTCCCGACGTTTAGCTTAAACCGATGACCGTGTAGTTACTTTATGCTTCCGCACTTACTCTGTTAGTAGAATAGATTTACTGATTTATTTTAATTGTGCACATATAGATCTATTCTACTGTTAGAACTAGTGGGAGATTGGTAGTCCCTCTTGGGCTTCTTCGTAAAGCTGATTCCCTCTTTTAGATGTGAGACTTCACAGCAGCACCTTCCGTGGCGGACTGAGGAGACGGGACTGTAGTAGACGGCGTCTTCCATGAGTAGTGTGCTCAGTACTTTGTTTACTTCACCGTCGGGGTATGCCCCTAAGGGACCTATTATCCCCTTTATTTCTGCACTTGTACTTTGCTTACTTCGGGACTGTACTAGACTTGTACACTGTGTTGGACTCTTTCCTTCACTTGTTGGTACTTTTAGTGCGTTTGGTTGTTACTTACCTCTGTTACATATCTTGTTAGACTGGTTCGTTAGCCCTTCCGGGTCTCCGATCCCATGGGCGGCGGTGCCGATGGTCGGATCCTTGGTGAGAGCCGAGGGTCCAAACATCGGGGCCATTACAGTGGTATCAGAGCAAGGGGTCTATCAAGACTTGTCATGGAAATAGGTGATAACGCAAAGTCCCTTAGGAAGTACAAGTAACACTGCTAGCCGCTGAGTTATTTCTGTTAACTTGAATGTTAGTCTGTGTCACAGGAAATGCCTCCACGTAGACGTAGGCAGGTTCCTGAGCTGATGGAGCATCGGGACACCGAACCGGACGAGTCGGTTGTTGCCGAGCACGTGTCGGTTGATGCTCAGCCTCAGCAGTTTGAGCAGCCTGGTGTTCCGTTGCCGCAGGGCGTTCCGTTGCAGCAGGGAGCACAACAGCCACAGTGGTTTCCACCCCCACCCCTGCCAGACGTCATGGAGCAGTGGTGGAGAGCTATGTTCCAGGCCCCTTGGCAGTATCAGCAGTACCAGCAGATGCCGACAGAAGGTCAGCAGTTTGCAGAGATGGCAGCAGAGGAGCAGCCACCAGCGACCCCGCAGGCAGCACCGGTTCAGCCAGTGGTACCACCAGTGGTACGGCAGCAGACTCTAGTTGCAGCGGTAGCACCTGAGGACCACACGGTGCTTCTGAAGAGGTTTCTTCATCTTCGGCCTCTGATGTTCTATGGTGACTATGATCCAGACAAGGTAGAGAATTGGGTCCATGAGCTCAAGCACACCTTTGAGACTATGGATTGTGCAGATCAGGATCGGGTCAGATTGGCGGTATATCAGCTGAAGGGGTCAGCCTACGAGTGGTGGGGGACAGTGAGACAGACCAGTTTTCAGGGTAGGAGGCTGAACCAGATTGCTTGGGAGCAGTTCTTAAAGACCTTTCATGGAGAGTACTTCCCCGACTACACTTGCTGTGAGAGGAGGGACCAGTTTTATGAGCTGATGTAGGGAGAGTTGACTGTGGCACAGTACCACCAGAGGTTCGTGCAGCTTCTTCGACACGTCCCCCACGTGGCCAGTAGTGAGCAGGCTCGCACCGAGCGGTTCATTAGTGGTCTATGCTCAGAGTTGAGGTGGGCCATGGCTGGCCATCTCTGCGACACCCTGGGGTTGGCAGTGACAAGGGCTACCGCCTTGGAGAGGGAGTGTCAATTCCAGCCATAGTAGGGAGAAGGTTCAGTGAGGTCTACTCCGTACCAACGTCCTTCGGGCTGTCGAGGGAGTGTGTCTTCTTCTTGTTCTTCGGGGACAGACGGTGCTAGCCTGACCTCAAAGTTGAAGAAGTTGTTCTCTCGAGGAGGTAGGCAGCGTTACCAGTAGTCACGGCAGCAACGACGTCAGCCGGAGCAGCCAGTGGAGAAGTCTGTGCAGCAGGGAGTAGAGCAGAGCCAGCAGCGCACAGGTTGTTTTCACTTTGGGTAGCAGGGTCACTTCAGGCGAGACTGTTAGTTGAGGCAGGGGGAGTAGCAGTTGGCACTGACCCAGTACACTTAGCAGGCACCGTAGGCACAGTACCCTCCATCCCAGTAGGCGCAGCGTCAGTAGAAGCACCAAGGAAAGTTTCAGCAGCCGCAGCAGTGCCAGCAGCAACCTCAGCGAGGACGTGGTCGCAGTCGGGTGATGAACATCACCAGAGAGGAGGCGGAGGCCTCTAATCTTGTAACGGCCCTGGATATCTATACTCAATAAGGGTTCATATCCAGATCCGTCTCCCGCGAACGGACCGAAGTCTCGCAAGGGATAGCTCGTACACGAGTCCAGGAAGAACATAAAAGACAAACCACAATAGTAAGAGACACAAGAAAGGATATGTGCTCATACTTGCATAAACAATTTAGATCTGTCCCATTACATTATTACATGTCCAAATTAAAAAGAGTACAACTACCTGGGGCATACCCCGAGGAAGCACAATCTCAAACAACTCTACTAACACTACTGCTAGTGGTATAAGTCTGTCACAACACCTCCTCAAGCTACACCAACGGTAAACCCTGAAAAGAACTGTAAGGGAGTGAGCCTCAACAAGTCACTGGCTCAGTAGGGAACCACCCGAAACCACACTCAACGCAGGAGAACCTCAACCCCAATGGGTCTCACTGGCAACACCAGAAGCCAAACCATTTCATGCTCAACACAAAGCATAAATAACAATACTAAACATAATTAACTCAATTGCTGCAAGACTCGGAAAGACAAAGAGACAACAACACCATTAGTCCACTCAATAACAGTAAAGTCTAGGCCACAAGCCTCACAGGCACACCACATCAACAACTGGTCGCCTAAGCTGTAAGCCACACAGGCAAAGCATTGCCTAAGCTACTAGCTTCACTGGCAAACCTCTACACACATGGGAATTAGGATTTGCTAACCAAGAGTTAATCCTTTATACCCTTAAATCACGATATATCGAATATCACATCTAAATAAGAGGACTGGCTACCACGGTGCCAATCCATCACACATACTAAACCATATTCAGAAACTTACCCAAGGAAGGGTAAAACACAACAAATGGAAGGTCTTACGACATGACCTCCACGGAGCACAACTCCACCTCAACACCTGAAAGACTGGTACACAAGGTACCATGAGAAACCAACACCCACAAAGGGTACAGGTACCCACCACCACGAGGTACCACCACTGAAACACAAACACAATTGTGCCACCACTAGGGCACACCACAACTAGTGAGTCACTGCTCACTAACCTCAACAACAACTGTGCCAACATCATGGCACACAACAACCGGTGAAACCACAACTAACACATGCTACAATTGATAGCAAAGCACGAGCCGGAAAGCACGACGCCACCACACGGGACAGACTACTGGTTCATGACACCAGTATCCAACCCGGACAATACAACACAAGAACAACCTCTCAGTCTCGCAGTCACGGATGAATGGTCCAAATACAGCTCCACAACACAAGTAAAGCCAAAGAACTGTGGAGTCCAACCAAACCACCACAACCTACAGGTCACACACCCTGCAGGCCCATGCCTGGCACCTTTAGAAACTCTGGCCCAAGCTCTCTCAAGTGAGGCACTGGTAAACAGGACTAGCTGGGGACCAGTACGTCTACTGGTGTCCGTAACCTCCAGCTACGAGCGCGCTACAAGTGACTAAACACAAACTCACACAAGTCACTGTCCCACTGCCGTCTTTCCCTCAGCCGGACGACAACTCTCCCCGAGAGTGAGGGTGTCCAGGAAGACGACAAGACCTCGACGGTACCACCGCACCGGGACAAGCCCTGAGCACACTCACGTGCCTGGCTCACACAAAACCTGGGGCTCCCAACTGAAGAGGCATTCCGGAATAGGCGCCGGACCACCAAACTCAGCAATGCACAAACCACGATATATACTTATATATTCTTTATTACAATCCATGATACAAACATAAGGATTAGCTTGACCTGGTCACTCCGTGACTCACAAGCTATCCTACACAAGCATACACATAGATCCCGATAGTCAACCATAATTGGCTCATCATTGGTCATCACATGACCTCCTTGCCACATACAAACCATACACATTAACTACACGATAACCTTTAACCTTACATGCATTATAATACTTAAACCATCTATATTAGTCCACACAGAACACTACAGGACTTGGGCTAGGTTCACACTTGAACCATCATTGCCTAGTCACCACGACAACCAGTGCATGTGCCATGCACACACACACACACACTCATACACGCGTAACACCACCACATGGAGTATGTGCCATGCACATCCTCAAACCACTTAAACACACGCAAACTAATCCAATAACATACTTTAGAGGTGTTACAGATGCCAATGCATCTCACACCACAATAACATCACACCGATTATGTAAACTACCTACTAATCATGTAGGTAACCTGTTCATAGAGTTTCACGGGTGTCAAAGCACCTCTTCACTTAGTCATATACTATAAACAACGATAACCAAAGCACCAAGAGCATACAAAACAGAACCCTCGGTTGCTGTCGCGACAGAGGCCAGGACCGCCTTCTGATCGCGACACCACGATATGGCGTGACAAGAAATCCTGTCGTGACAGAGCGGCCTACCGCGACCTAGTCGCGACAGCAGAAACCACCGCCTTCTCAGGTAAAAACCCAATCCGAGAACCATCCTCGGATTTCCATGCAAACCACATTAATTTCCGATTTTCATGCTTTAATGAATAACCTAGCATGCTCTCTATTGTTCATAAAGCATTAAACTTATCGAATACACATCACATACCATCCACACAATCAAATCAAGGTAGAACCCCCTACCTTCACGAAGAACACACAAACCGGCTATGGCACGACGTCTCCCCCGCTCCATGCAACGACCTCGCAACGAGAGCGCGATGAGAACACCACTGAAACGCCAAATCGCCCAACAGAGCCGCAGTAGCTCCTTCCCTGGGTCGAGCAGAGCCTCCCCTACTCTATTCGGCCAAACCTTTTTTTTTAAAAAAAACCACACAACGGTTACTAACGCGACATACCTAACCACCGCGACAAGATCGCGACAGCTTCAAGCGTCGCCTTAACACCCAGACGTCAGCAACTCCACTCCATGCGCGACACGCAGCGCACATGCAGATGTCGGTTTCAAACAGTGGCAACCTGAACACGACCCCCACTACTGACGCGTTAAGAACATGGCCTTCACCACCGTCGCGTTCACACTTAGTGAACCAACGGGCACTACAGACCTAACCTGCCGGCCCACTAAGCTCCACACAACACGCGGAACCACAACCAAGGCCCAATGACCCCATATTGGCCATGAGCACCACACCAAAACCAATAAACACAGATCCAAACTACCACTAATCCACGATCCGTGAAGATTCGAAAACGCGCTACGTTACAAATCTAGTCGTCGGTATAGTTCCTATTCTTGGTACAGTTGCTCGTGTTTTGATTGATCCGGGTGCCACGCACTGTTTTGCTTTAGAGGAGTTCTTTAGTTCTTTGACTGAGTTTGCTCCAGAGCGGACCTGTGACCTAGCTGTTGAGCTTCCGACGGGTGACTACGTGCGTACTCTGGGTTACCTAGAGGGTGTCACCGTCGAGGTACATGGCCACCTTCTACCAGCCAGATTGTTTGCCTTACAGCTTCACAACTTTGATGCCATCCTTAGCATGGATTAGTTGGAGGCACATTCTGTGCTGGTGGACTGTCAGTAGAAGACCGTGCGGTTCGAGATACTTGGAGCACTTGTGCTTTGCTTCCGAGGTACACGGTCTACCCGCCGACCTTTCGTCTCTTTCTGTAGAGCTCGACGCCTTATCAAAGATGGTTGTGTAGCTTTCCTTGCTTCTGTGAGTTTCTTGAATTCTGGTGAACTATCTATTTCAGATGTGCCTGTTGTTTATGAGTTTGCTGATGTGTTTTCGGAGGATCTACCTGGTTTCCCGCTAAAGCGCGAGGTAGATTTCTCCATTGAATTACTTCCGGGGACGATGCCTATGTCCAAGGCACCATACCGGATGGCGCCGGTGGAGCTGTGAGAGTTGAAGTGTCAACTCAATGAGCTGCTCGAGTTAGGCTTCATTTGTCTGAGCCGTTCACCGTGGGATGCGCCTGTATTGTTTTTGAGGAAGAAGGATGGCAGCCTCAGGATGTGCATCAATTATTCGCAGCTAAATCAGGTAACAGTGAAGAACAAGTATCCGTTGCCCACGATCGATGATTTGTTTGACTAGTTGCAGTCAGCTTCAGTGTTCTTGAAGATTGACTTGAGGTCGGGCTACTACCATTTGAGGATCCGTGAGTCAGATATTGCCAGATCAGCCTTCCATACATGCTATGGCCACTTCGAGTTTGTCGTGATGCCTTTTGGGCTCATGAATGCACCGGCAGCCTTCATGGAGTTGATGCACAGTGTGTTCCGAGAGTACTTGGACTGGTTCGTAGTGGTGTTCGTGGATGACATCCTGGTGTACTCAGCGACAGCAGAGGAGCACGAGGTTCACTTGAGGCTAGTGTTGCAGGCACTGAGGAGTCACCAACTTTACGCCAAATTCAGAAAATGTGAATTTTGGCTAAAGGAAGTGCACTTTCTTGGTCACGTGGTTTCTGGTGCCGGTGTGGCGGTGGATCCCGCCAAGGTTGAGGCCGTGGTTTCGTGGGACTAGCCCACTACAGTTGCAGAGGTTTGCAATTTTCTGGGGCTGGCAGGCTACTACAGAAGGTTTGTGCAGGACTTCACCAAGGTTGCTGAGCCGTTGACTAGGTTGACCAGGCGAGAGACCAGATTCGTGTGAATAGCAGAGTGCGAGCAGAGTTTTCAGGAGCTTAAGAGCCGACTGACTTCAGTTTCGATCCTTGTTGTACCTTCTAGTAGCTGTGGCTTTTGTTGGATCTCTTATTTTGATGATAGTCAAATGTGATTCATTAATACTTTGAAATCATGCTTATCATGCTTACATTTTTCTCTCACAATGTTTCCTTCATTTACAGCTCAAGAAATGGTCTGTGGTGTCGACACAGCTCAACTGTGTGTCGACACTAGTGCACTGTTCCAGGAGATTGTTTTTATGATATTTAGGACAGGGTGTCGACACATAGGTAAGGTGTGTCGACACAGTCAATCTATTTTTTCTCTCTCTTAATTATCTAATTAACAGGGACGCGTGGAAGCTTTTGGGAAAGGCTTTTTAGGCGAGAATTTTATGCCCACAGATCCTGAGATATTTTGTGGAACCATAGGGCTATAAATACCCCTTATCCACTTGGCTTTAAAGAGAGATCGAGTCACACTTCTGTTCTTCCAAGACTCTAGAGAATTCCGGCCAATTCCTGAGGAAGGCTCCAACCTGGCGAATTGCTCCCAGATCTGAAGGAACAAGAGGTTTGTACACCTTAGATGATCCAATTGAAGGAGAATTTTGATCCATTTGAGTCTTCTTCCTGGAGCTGAAGCAGAAGAACTGATCCCCATTTCTGAAGCAGAAATAGGGATCTTCGAACTAGTCCTCTTCAATTTGGAATTCAATTGCTCCGACTGGTTTCTCATTTCAATTTCACTCTATACTATGTGTTTTTGTGAAAGTGGTGCAATCCTTGTGCCCAATTTCACGTGTGTGTGATTGAATATGAGATTTCTGTATCTCAGAGTGTGTGTGTTCCTTTGTGACTTTTCTGAATTGGCAAGATAAGCCACACTTGTGTGTGTGTGTGGATGGTGGATGTAGGATACACTGTTGTGTAATCTGAACCACCCTAAATCTTTGTGTCATTGTGGTTTGCTTGTCTCTTGCGTTAGATGCTTGATAGGTTCGTCAAAATTTCATCATCTAACTTGTCTAATTTATTTAGAATTGTCATTAACACTCAGATTTCACACTCAATTAAGTTTCTCTAAGTTTCTGTTCGAGTGGTTTTTAAAATTTGGAGAAATCTATTCAACCCCCCTTCTAGATTTCTAGTAGCAGTTTTTTCCGCAACATTTTAGCTTTGTTGTCTACACCGACACTTCGGGGACTGGTTTTGGTGCCGTGTTGAAGCAGCACGGGAGGGTAGTTGCTTATGCTTCTCGACAGCTAAAGAAGCATGAGCAGCACTACTCGATGCACGACTTGGAGCTTGCAGCGGTTGTGTTCGCCTTGAGGTTGTGGAGACATTACTTGTACATCGAGGTGTTCACGGACCACCGGAGTTTATAGTATGTCTTCACACAGAGTGATCTGAACCTCAGGCAGCACAGGTGGGTTGAGTACCTGAAGGACTACGACTTTACCCTTTCCTATCACCCTGGAAAGGCTAATGTCGTAGCGGACGCTTTGAGCAGGAGAGCCTACTTGAGTTCTTTGTTGGTTAGACACTGGAGGCTTCTGGAGGACACTACTTGGGGAGTGTTCATGCCGTTGAGTCTCCGGGAGAGAGCAGTGCTGACCAGCATGACAGTTCGTCGAGTGATTTATCAGCAGGTGATAGAGGCGCAGAGTGCAGATGCAGATTTGGCAGACGTGTTGCAAATGCCAGAGGTCAAGTTGGACGAGGACAGTGAGGTTATATTCAGAGGTAGACTCTACATTCTGGAGGACATCAGGTAGGAGCTATTGGCTAAGGCACATAGATCGAGGTACTCTATTCATCCTAGTTCCACCAAGATGTACCACGACTTGAAGGGACTCTTTTGGTGGCCTAGGATGAAGAGAGATATTGCTGAGTTTGTTGCTCGCTGCATTACCTGTCAGCAGGCAAAGGCAGAGTACAAACGTCCTGGTGGTGAGCTGCAGTCGCTACCCATTCCTGTGTGGAAGTGGGAGCACATCACCATGGATTTTGTTACTAGCTTACCTCGTACTTCGCAGGGGCACGACAACGTTTGGGTGATCATCGATCGACTGATGAAGACAGCTCGTTTCTTGTTGGTCAGAGCAGCGTGGTCAGTGGATAGACTTGCTAGGCTGTTTGTGGACAGAGTGGTGCCTTTACAAGGGACTCCAGTCTCTATCGTTTCAGATAGAGATCTAAGGTTCACCTCTCATTTCTGGCGCAGTTTTTAGAGGGCACTTGGCACCGAGTTGAGGCTAAGTTCAGCTTATCACCCACAGACAGATGAGCAGTTAGAGAGGACCATACAGACCCTCGAGGACATGTTGAGAGCATGTTTCCTGGACTGGGGCGGCACTTGGGAGTTGCATCTTCCCATGGTGTAGTTTGCTTATAATAATAGCTTTCACTCCAGCATTGGGATGGCGCCCTACGAGGCTCTGTATGGCCGACCGTGTAGGACACCGTTGCACTGGCAAGAGGTTGGCGAGAGGCAACTTCTGGGTCCAAAGTTGGTACAGCAGTGTGTAGACATAGTGAGGCTGATCAGAAAGAGACTGTAGACGACACATAGCAGACAGAAGAGCTATGGGGACGTTCACAGGAGGCCACTTCAGTTCGAGGCAGACGATAGTGTGTTTCTTCGGATCTCGCCCACCAAGGGCGTTCTCAGGTTTTGGAAGAGGGGAAAGCTCAGCCCAAGGTTTGTTGGCCCCTTTCCCATCCTGGAGCGGGTTGGCGAGGTTGCTTACAGGTTAGCTCTTCCGTCACAGTTGGCAGGTGTTCATGATATCTTCCACGTCTCGTAGCTGAGGAGGTACATGCCAGATCAGTCACACGTGTTGGACTACTCACAGTTAGAGGTTGCTCCAGATCTATCGGTGCCAGAGTACCTGGCCAACGTTGTGGACTGTAGAGTGCAGCAGCTACACAGAAGGCAGATCCTGCTCGTCAAGGTAGTTTGGGAGAACCGCATCGGTGGCGAGGCCAATTGGGACCGCGAGGATGAGATATGGGAGCATTTTGCTTACTTGTTTGAGTGACTGGTATGTTTGCATGCTTTCTTTTCCCCAGGTTTCGCCTTTAATTTCGAGGATGAAATTATTTTTTTTGTTGGTTAGATTGTAACATCCTCCCTCTTGTGGGTCAGTCACCTTCGGCTGAGGTCGTGACGCTTCGAGTCGTCACCTTCCGAAGGTGACGGAGGTGACTGTCGCGTTCTAGATAAGGACGTGTCGGCCGCCCTTGTCGCAACTCAGCTCTGACAGTAGCATGCTTCCTTGTCGTTTTGCTCTCGAGATGGTTGATACACCTGTCGGTGCACATGCATGAACGCGACATGCCAATCCATCGCGTTCATGATGTCAGGTCTGGATGGCGGCGCGTAGTGGGTTTGTTCGTCAGGACTGACAGTCCTTCCAGATCGCGATGTAGGTAACCGTCGCGTTAGCGATGCTAACGCGACAGCCAGATCCGTCGCATTCTAAAAGCCGAGGTTTAAGTTGCACTGGCCGTAGAACACCTCTTATGCTTCCCCTTTTTCACCTATGTTTCCCCTCTCCGATCCCTCTCTGTGCTTCTTCCTCCATGGGGAGAGTGTGAGGGTGTGTGTGAGGTGTGTGGGTGGTTCTTCCTTTTCGGCTTGGCATTCTTCTTCGGCATGGCTTCCTCTTTACGTTGGTGACTCTTCCTCAGCGTGTAGGATGTTCGTGACTCGTGGACGGAGTCTTCGTGGAGCTTAGAGCGAGGAGGAGGTGGTCATGCACACGAGAAGACCCCAACAGGTTGGCTCTTCGTTTTGAGGTAAGGACTCCTTTGTTGGCCCTTTTGGTATGGCAGCAAGCTAACCTAGAGGGGGGGTGAATATGTTTTCTGAAATCTGAAACAGAAACTTAACCACAGAAAATTATCACTTGAAAGTTTGGTTAGTTGAGTGTGATAGAGAGTATCAGTGCGGAAGCAAATGAACAATCACACAAAGAACACAAGGAATTTATCCTGGTTCGGCCCTTCCCACATGGAAGTCCTGCATCCAGTCCCCAAGCAATCTCTTGGGATTTTACTAACCAAGGGTACAGTCCCCCTCAAGGACAATACAACACCCAGCACCCTAGCTGGTCTTCTTCTCCTTCCCGGGCAAGAAGGCAGCCCACTTCTCTTACAGGTCAAGAAGCCAACCTCTTGGTATAAACCCCAGTGCGGTTCTGCTAGACTTAAACCCCCAACTAGGTTCTACACTGAGTACAGTCCCTCAGCTGGACAGAAATCTTTTTTAGAAAAGAAAGAACAAAGCTGAGAGTTTTACAAGAATGGACTCTAACCCAGAAACTCTCAGCAAAGGACTCTCCCCAAGAATTACAATGACCACAGAGAGAGAGTAAAGAGAGGAAGGCTTGAAAGCTTTGAAAACTTCTGCTATGAAAAGCTTCTCTTGATTGGGCTTGAGCTCTTCTCTCTTTCTTTGAGTGTATATGGAGTTGAGGTTTCTCACAGGATGTACACTCCTTTAAAGATCTTCAAGAAAGCTCTCTTTTTGTTCTTCAGCCTTGCTTTATCTTTTATATGAGTAGCTTTGAATAGATCTGTTGAAGAGATCCGTTGGAACTCTTCTAGTCGTTGCTGATTTTTCTATTCTTCTTTTTCTGACTGTCAGCCACTTGGTGGTATTCGAGGTCTGCAAGCATAGAAGAAGGTGTTTAGATCAAAGAGTGTTTCTGTCAAAAAGGCTCACACTTCTATGTTTTCTACTGTCACCCAGAAGTGGTAGGTAAGCCCTTTTTGTCTGATAGGAGAGAAGAGATCTAGAGGGATAGAAAAGATCTTCTATCAGAAAGATAGAAGATTATGCAAATGAAATATATTTGACTTTACACTAGATGCCAAAAATATTTTGAAATATAAAGGAAATCGATGTTTAAGTTGAAATCTGTGTTTGAACAGAATCATGTTCTAATGAAATCCATGTTTCAATAGAGTTGATGTTTATGTGAAATCTATGTTTGAACCGAATCCATGTTTAAGTGAAATCCATGTTTCAACAGAGTTGATGTTTAAGTGAAATCCATGTTTTCAAGGGAATCGATGTTTAAGTGAAATCCATATTTTCAAGGGAATCGATGTTTAAGTAAAATCGATGTTTGAGTGAAATCGATGTTTAAGTGAAATCGATGTTTGAGTGAAATCGATGTTTAAGTGAAATCGACGTTTAAGTGAAATCGATGTTTGAGTGAAATCAATGTTTGAGTGTAGTTGATGTTTAAGTGAAATTGATGTTTGAACAGAATCCATGTTTAAGTGAAATCGATGTTTGAACAGAATTCATGTTTAAGTGAAATCGATGTGGCACTTGGTGAACTGAAATCAATGTATATTGAATAGACATCGATTTTACTTTTCAGTGCAAATCACACAGCGATAGTGCCATAAATTTATATTTATTAGGAAAACATAATATTAAATATATTTAATTAATTATAAGTTTTGTTATCACCAAAATATAAGGGTAAAATATAGGAGTGGTTCAACAATCTCCCCCTTTTTGGTGATGACAAAACTTATGAGAATTTTCTTAAAAAAAATATTTAAAGCATAGAAAATATAGAAAATTCACAGATAATGCATACTCTCCCCCTTTTTGTGACTACTCCCTCTTCAAATATGAGTTGGATGAAGAGCTGACAGTCACCAATGCCTTGAGCATCCTTGATCCTGATGCTCCAAGGCTATCCTGCAAATAAACTACTTAGAAGTAGGTACCCAAATCTTTTTGGGTCCTTGATGGTTAGATGTATGAAAATATCCTTTCGGAATCCATACTAGGTGCTTTGTTGTGCAGGTGTTTACTGTGTGTCGTAATTTATTGCAATGAGAACAACAATGAATATAATTTATTTTGTAGTTCTTATTGTCTTTGTAATGTCTGTTTAGAACACAATTCTTAGAAACCTTTTCCTTTTGATAGATCTTGTTCATTACATGGGCCTTTTTCTGAGGCATCTTGGTTTCCTTTACAAATTTTGGTAATGGATATTTTTCAAGAATTATGACTTGTTTTCTTTTTTCAAGAGGTTTGTATCCAAGGCCTTGTTTATTATTGACAGTTTTTGATCCTTTTAAGCATAGAGCTAGAGATGTTTTCCCTTTGGTTAATTTTCTAACAGATTCTTTTAAATAAAGATTTTCTTCAGTTAGAGTTTTCAGTTTTTCTTCTAACTCTAACTTCTCATTGTTCTTGCTTCTCAAATCTTCATTTAAAAGATAATTATTATCTTTACTTTCTTTTAATTATTTTTCTAATTGTTCCATTTCAGATTTAAGATCTGAATTGGTGTTTTCTAAGCAAGTAGTGTTATTTTTTAGAATTTTTAATTCTTTTACAAAACTTTATATTTTTCATAAAGTTCATTAAAGACTTCTTCTAAGTCTTTGGACTCTGACCCTGAATCAGTGCATGAATAAAAAAATGGGTCAGAATGTACCTCATCTAGTCCTACCATGAGGGCTAGACTTTCCTGCTCATTTTCGAGATCTGAGCTTGATGTTTCTGAAGTTGTGGCTTCATCATTGTCCCAAGCAGCAGCCATGGCTTTTCTTTTGAATTTCTTGTGCTTCTTCTTGGATTTTTTTGGCTGACCAGTCTTCTTGAGTCTTGGACAATCTAGTCTCAGATGTCTAAGTTTTCTGCATTCATAGCTGTAACATCCCGGGTTTTGGCTTCCTTGGTGTTGTTCTTGGGATCGCGATGGATCGGGCTGTCGCGTTCTGAACGCGACGTGCTCTGTGTCACCTTCTGGTTGAGAAGGCGGCGGCCCTCGTGTCACGTTCCCGTTGTCTGTTGGCTGGTGTGCCACTTGTCTGCAGTGTGTGCGTAAAGGCGACGTGCCAGTTGTCGCGTTCACCTGAGATGCCTGCATGTGTGACACGTGGTCTGGAGGCTGTCTGCCTGTCAGAAGTCCTGTCGGAACTTTTGAGAAGGAGACAAGGTGGTTGTCGCGTTCTGGTTGCGATGCCTATGTTGTCGCGACCTCAGTTTCGAGGCCTTAAGGCAGTAGACCCTCCTTTCTTTCTCCTTTTTTTTTTTCCCTTTCTCCTCCTTCCTCTCCTCTCCAAGGTTGGGGAGCTCCCTCCCTCCTTCTCAGGCGTTTTGGAGCATGGAGGCATCGGCGAGCTCGTGGCGGAGCAGCATCGTGGAGCGAGGAGGAGGTGACCGAGCCGTCGTGAAGGCCCATTTGGGTTCGGTTCTTCGTTTACCAGTAGGGATTTCTTGTTCCCTTCCTTGTTAGAATAGATGGAGCTTAGTTTTGGGCGATCCTTCCCATGCTCGTGAGTTCCCTTGTGATTTCGAACAGATGGATGCTTGCCGGTGTTGCTCCGTCTACGTGTTTAGCTTAGTTCTCATGGTGTGTGGGCGAGGAGAGGTGGCATTGGTGCCCCTCGAGCCACTTTTGGCTTCCTTGTTAGTGTGCTCCCCTCCCTCTTTGTTGGAGGAGGTTTTGTAGTTTGTGGGACCATGGGATGGCCCCATTGCTTGGTTCGGGCTTCTGTTTGAGGTCACGACAGGTTAGCTGTCGCGACACCAGATAGAAGGCGATGTGCAACCTGTCGCGTTCTGGTGGTGACAGGTTGGCCGTCGCGTTCCCCTCTGCCCTTCAGTTCCTGTTTCTGATCGTGGCGGAGGATGGCTCGTGTCCAAGTTGGTTAGAGGGAGGTCTCACCAACTTGGCATGAGGCTAGTCCTCTTGTTTGGGGCCTTGGCCTTGTGGCCCTTTGGGGTGTGGGCCTTGGGGTGGTTCTGCCCCAAGGGCCCAGCCTTCAGATGAGGAACACGACGGTTCGATACGTCGCATTCTGAATCTGAAGGTGACACCGTTCGTGTCACTTTCTGGTTACGATAGGATCCATGTCGCATTCTTCCTTAGGGAACCTTCTGGCTTTGGTGTTTGTTGGCTGCGGGTCTGCTAACCTGCTTTGGGGTTCGGCCTTCTGATGCTGAACGCGATGGGTCGATACGTCGCGTTCAGATCAGAAAGCGGCACCCTGGTGGTCGTGACCTGGTGGTGACAGGTTGGTCGTCGCCTTCTTGTTCAGAAGGCGATGCCCCTATGGTCGCGTTGTGGTTGCCTGTGTTTCTGGCCGTGGTTTGTGCCTTGGTTGGCCGACGGTCCTCCTGGGGGTTCCCGGGAGGTGTGCCGTGCGTGCCTGTGCCTGTTGGGCTTGTCTTGGTTACAAGCCAGCTATGCCTGTTTCTGTGGTGGTTGCCCCGCCAGTTCTCTTTCGCCCGGTGCTAGGCACTTGAGGGCTTGTCCACGAGATAGGTTGTTACTATTATCTGGGACCCCCAGTCCCCGTGCGCCTGTTAGAGGGAGTTCTCCGGGCGACGGGTTTGCTCGAGTCACGGACTCTGGTAGTAGAGGGGAAAATGGTGGGGACATCGGCGTAGAGTCATTTGTAGAGCTCTCTTAGCTGGGTCTGGGTCGCCGAGATTGTTGTGGTGCTCTTTTGGTGCGGACCAGCTGGTCCTTTCTCACTGTCTCGCTCTGCATTGGTTCCAGAGCCGCGTAGGGAGGTCAGGCGTGGGGCCGCAGCTCGACTGGGCTGTGGTTGGTTGTGTGTGTTCTCCGCTATGGCTCACTAGCCTCACTCTATCGGGGTGGTTGTAGGTAGGAGTCAGCGGCTGGCGAGCTGGAGGTGTGGACGGTGTGTCCTCCTCGCAGCTACCAGTGGTGGTGGCTTGGTTGCTCTTGTTGTGACGAAGTTTCTCACGTTGTTTCTAAGTGAGTCTCGTCGCCCTAGCTTGCACAGTGGTTGTACCCTAGCCATGTCTTGTTCCGTGGGCTTTGTTGGTTTGGCCTCGTGGGCCGTGTTTATTGGTTTCCACTTTGCGGGTTCTCTCGGGGTGCCTTGTGCAGGCACCCGACTGCTAGTTCTGTAACCCGTTCCTTGGTGCCGTCCGTCGTGGCACCGGAGTGTGTAGTTCCCTGACCTCGCGACGTGTCTGGGGTTCAGGGTGGTTCTTCTTGTGGGCACTCAACCTCGTGGAGGTCTAGGATGTTGGTGCTTGTGTCGTGAGACTCTGGTCTCACGTGGTTGCTCCAATGTTCCGTGAGCTCATTGTCTCAACGGATGCGTGGCGAGAGTTGCTTCCGCATTGTGTTTGACTCCGCTGGTTCTGCGGGAATCGTGTTTGACCTGACCAGACCCTAGTTGTGGGTCGTGGCATTATCCCTACTGATCTTTGTTCACGAGGCTCACCCCCTACTCTTTTCAAGTAGGGACTCGCTGTCGTAGAAGTTCGTTGCCGGACGGTTGTGGTGGCGGTTTGTATGTCGTGCATTGCCAGCAGTGTGAGTTGTGAGCGTGAGCGCTTGTACAGTGTGAGTTGAGAGTGGCCTTTTGCAAGTCCTCGGGGTATGCCCCTTAAGGACTGCACCTTTCTTTCTGTACCTGTACTTTTATTTGGGACATGTTGTACATAATTTTCTTATTAATGTACGAACTTTCTTGTTATAGTTATTTGAATTCATTGCTTATCTCACTGGACTAAATTCTAACCCTTCCGGGTCTACGGATCCGTGGGTAACGACCCGACCTTCAGGGTCCCCGACGGGGGTCCGAAGTTCGCATCGCCACCCATGGATCCGAAGACCCGGAAGGGTTATAAGAAATAGTCTAGCGAGATATGTACTGAATTTAAATAACTATAACAATATAACAACTGTACAACATGTCCCAAGCAAAAGCACAGGTACAAGAAGAAAGGTGTAGTCCTTAAGGGGCCTACGCGGAGAACTTGCAAAGCACAACTCTCAACTCACTCAGGTACAAGAGCTCACAACACTCGCTCTTACTGTTGCTGACAACACACGGCGCCACAGCTGCCTCTGCAACCCATCCGACACCGAGCTCCTGCGACGACGAGCCCCTAACTGAAGAAAGCAGGGGGGTGAGCCTCGCGAACAAGGCCCAGTACGGATTACCAGTCCCTCACCGACCAGAGCAGCAGGAACTCCGAAAATAGGAAACTACCCTAGAAAGCAATGGAGTCGGGACCAACCCTAGAAAACAATAGAAAACAACGCCACGACCACCAACCAAGGTCTTGAGACACACACGACTCCCGCAGAAACCAACGGAGTCGGGCACAAAGCGGAAGCAACCCTTGGCACACCCACCGAGACCACGCAACAACCAGGCGAGAACGACGTCTCACCACAAGCACGACCACCTCAGACCTCAAGGTCGAGGGCCGACAAACAGAACCACCTCAGACCCCGGACACACCACAGGGTCGGGAAGCCACACGCGCCGGTGCCACCACGGACTGGCACCCAAGAACGGGACTACGGAACCGAGAAGACAGCGAAACAGAAACCACCAGAAGCACGGGTCCGCACAAGGCCAGACCAACGACGCCCATGGAAACTAGACACAGCCATGCTATAACTGTCGTGCAAGCTAGGGCAACGGATAACACTTGGAAACGTCGAGCTCCAAGTCATGTTCGCCTTGAGGTTGTGGAGGCACTACTTGTACGGCGAGGTGTTCGAGGTTTTCACAGATCACTGGAGCTTACAGTACATCTTCACATAGAGAGATCTGAACCTCAGGCAGTGCAGGTGGCTCGAGTACTTGAAGGACTACGACTTTACCCTTTCCTATCACCCGGGAAAGGCTAATGTCATAGCAGACGCTTTGAGTAGGAGAGCCCACTTGAGTTCTTTGTTGGTTAGACACTGGAGACTCCTGGAGGACGCCACTCAGGGCGTGTTCACGCCATCGAGCCTCAGGGAGAGGGCAGTATTGGCTAGCATGATAGTTCACCCTATGATCCATCAGCAGGTGATCGAGGCACAGAGTGCAGACGCAGACTTAGCAGACGTGTTGCAGTTGCCTGAGGCGGTGCCGATGTTTGGATTCTTGGTGGGAGCCGAGGGTCAGGGCTCCGGGGCCGTTATTGCAAGTCCTCAGAGTATGCCCTTTAAGGACTGCACATTTCTTTCTGTACCTATACTTTTATTTGGGACATGTTGTACATAATTTCCTTATTAATGTACGAACTTTCTTGTTATAGTTATTTGAATTCATTGCTTATCTCACTGGACTAAATTCTAACCCTTCTGGGTCTATGGATCCGTGGGTGGTGGCACGACCTTCGGGGTCCCTTTGAGGTCGACGTGTTTACCTCAACCTCTGCGATTGTTTCATTTCTCGTGCAGTTTTCCGATGTCTTAGGATGCTTGGCTTTGCCAACTTCAGACATCTTCCTTGGTTTTGTCTCTGTGCATGTGCCTGTGGAGCGTTTGGTTTAGTTTCATGTGGCTCCACAGTTGTTGTGTGTCCTTGTCGGAACACGAGGACGATCTGGGTGAGATCGAGTGGTGCCGGTGGACACTGTCCTACATGCCGTGGTGTTCTCCACGTGCGTGTTATCGCTTTGTTTTGAGCCACCCTTAAGACTCTCGTTTGGCTTACGGCTGGCGCCAGCTATTGTTAGTTGTGCGAGGCTGTTCAACAGAGTCTTGTGGCTGACCTCTTGGTGTTTTCCTTGGTTTGCTGGCAGTAGCTGTGTCCTCTGTCTAGTCACTGGTGATAGAGTGAGTTACTGACCGGTTGGTCTCAACAGCGTGGTCTGTTGAGGGCTCAGTCGCGTGGTTTCCGACTGGCGTTTTCGATGTTTTTCTGGTCGGTTTGGTGCGCGCCGCGCCCGTGGAGTTGTCGACACCCGATTGTGTGCTTCGCGCTGGTTGGTGTGCGCTCCGTGAGCTGTCGGATGTCTGGTTAGGCACTCCATTCGTGGCGAGGTCGTGGTGGTGACCACCGAGAGGTCGTGGCCCGACTTAGTGGTCTCTTTGCGCTAGTTGTTCTCTCCGACCGGGTTTCGCCCTTAATTTCGAGGACGAATTTGTTTTTAAGTTGGTTAGATTTGTAACATCCCAGTTTTGGCTTCCTTGGTGTTGTTCTTGGGATCGCGACGAATCGAGCTATCGCATTCTGAACGCGACGTGCTTTGTGTCGCCTTCTGGTTGAGAAGGCGATAGCCCTCGTGACGCGTTCCCATTGTCTGTTGGCTGGTGTGCCACATGTCTGTAGTGTGTGTGTGAAGGCGACGTGCCAGATGTCAGGTTCACTTGAGACGCCTGCATGTGTGACACGTGGTCTGGAGGCTATCTGCTTGTCAGAAATCCTGTCGGAACTTTTGAGAAGGGGACAAGGTGGTTGTCGCGTTCTGGTTGAGAATGCGACGCCTATGTTGTCGTGACCTCAGTTCCGAGGTGTAACGTCGCGCATTTTTTGGATCCTCGTGGATTGTGTGTTTAGCGCTTGTGGTGGCCAATGTGGCTTGTGTGTCGTGTGTGTGTGTGTTTCTGGGGCTTACTGGGCCGATAGTTTTGGCCTACAGAACCCTAGATTCCTCATCCTGTCATCGCGACAGGAAGGTCTGTTGCGTTCTTAACACGACAGAGGTGGCCGTCACGTTCATGTGTCTGTCTTGAAGTGTTGAGCGTCTGCATGTGCGCCACGTGTAGCACCCAGGGCAGCGGGCGTCGGGAAGGCGACGCTCAGGTCCGTCGCGACCTGATCGCGATGCCACGATGCGTCACGTTCTGAACCGCTGTAGGTTTTTAAATAACCCCAGCCAAGCAGAACACACAGGGGTTCTGCTCGGCTAGGGGGAGGAGCTGTGGCGATTTCAGCTGGGTTTTTCCGTCTTCGGTGTGTCCTCGCTGCAGGGAGTCCGGGAGAAGCAGGGGAAACACTGGGAGATCGCTGCATAACGTATTCTTCACGAATGTAGGTGAACTCTTTCCGTTTTTGGGGTGTAAATCGCAAGGGATAGGGTTCCAATCAGTTTAATGCATTTCTAACCTTAGATACCATGCTTAGGTATTCACAAAAGCATGAAAACGAAGAATTAAGGGTGGTTTGTATGGTGTGGAATGGGATTTCATGGAGAGAGCCCAGATTAGGGTTCCCGCTTGATAAGGTGACGGGTCCCTATGTCGCGTCTTGAACGTGACATAGAGATGTATCGCGTTAAGGATCAGGAGGCGACATGTAAGTAGGTCGCGTTCTGGATTAGAAGGCGACATGTCGTGGCAACGCCTTCTGAAGGCGACCCAATGGGTTGTCGCGACTTGGCCCGACAGGCCCTGTTTGTGCATGGTTTACGCATGTGACTATCCGATTATCGTTATCGGTATGCTTAGTGTTAGTGAGCAATGCATTGGCACTTGTGGCGCTCTGGGAAGCGCGTGGTTTTCGAGGCTAGCTCACAGGTTACGTAGCTAGCTAGTAGTTTGCCTATGGACATAGGGTTCACACGAGGCAGGTGGTGTTCACGTGTTGTGGACCGTCAGTACACGAGGTTTACGTGAGATTTCATGTGGTTTGTGCGGTGCGCACGTGGTTTCTGTGTGCATGTCAGGTAGTAGACGCCTACCGTGGTTACCTCTCCAGTTGGGTGCCCCAGGTTCTCTGTGAGCCAGGCTATTAGCTCGGGGCTTTGTCCCAATACTTGTGCTGTATCGTCGAGGTCTGTGTCGTCTGACCTGGACACCCTCACTCCTTAGTTTGAGTTGTACGTCCGGCTGAGGGAAAGATGACAATGGGACAGTGACTCTTGTGTTTGTTTCTAGTCACTTGTAGCGCACTCTTAGTTGGGGGTACGGACACCAGTTGTCGACACTGGTCCCCGACTAGTCCTTTTCCAGTGCCTCACTCTAGCGAGCCCAGGCCAGGGTCTCTAGAGGTGCCAGGCATGGGCCTGCGACCGTGTGGTCCGCAGGTGGTAGTGTTTAGTTGGTAACTACAGTTGCTTGTCTTTTTCACGTGGAGCGGCAGCTGGACCTTTCGTCAGTGGCTGCGAGACTGAGAGGTAGACCTGTGTTAGTTGTCCGAGTCTGTTGCTGGTGTCACGAACCAGTCTACGTGGCTCGAATGTGGCGGTCTCTACTGTAGCTCGTACATGTGTTGGAGTTTTTCCGTTTATTTATTACAGTTGTTTTACGCAGTCGGCTGGCGGTGAGTTTGTTTATAGCTTTACTATCCTGTCTAGTTGTGCTATAAATTGCTAGCATAGTTTACTGCTTTCGGTGCTTGTGTTTGGTTTGCTCGGTGTTGGGGGAGTTCCCTACTGAGCCAGTGACTAGAGAGGCTCACCCCCACTCCCCACAGGCGAGGGCGAGGAGGAGGTTTCTCTACCGTCGTCCCGTTCGGAGCTGTGATGTAGAGGTGTTGGCCCAGCGCCTCCAGCAGTGTAGCTTTTCTTTCTTCAGTTGTACCTGTTGTACCTCGGGGTATGCCCTAGGCTTGTGTACTTTCCTTTATTTCTTTTGAAATTGTATATGTAAAACCTTGTATATTATAAATGCAATGGTGTGTTCCTTTGTGTTTTCACAGACTAGTGTGTGGTATCCCTTGCGAGGCTTCGGCCCGTTCGTGGGAGACGGACTCGGGTTAAGCACGTTACTGGTTTAATGGGCTTGGACGAGGCGTTCCGTCATAGTTGGTATCAGAGCAAGGTCCGTGTAAATATAAAGGAATTAAGAAGTTACATAGCCATATCTTCTTCTAGATACACTGCTGGTAGTTGGCCTTGGTTTTGTAATGACTCGTTGTTTTGCCTATGGATGGCTTGTTGTGTGTGTAGGCAGTTGTAATGGCCGATAGAAGAGACTGGGGTGGTGGAGGAGATGACCCTGAGGAGTCGACTCAGCGGATGTTAGAAAGGATTTGGGAGAGCCTCATCGATATTCAGAAGAGGATGGATCGGCAGGCACCGGTACCACCAGTGATCGGAGAGGCGGTACCTGTGGCCCCAGTTCCACCACAGCCAAGGGTGGAGGTACCTTTTGTGGCACCAGTACCACCATCACCACCCGTGATTACGGCAGAAGAGCCAGTGGTGCAAGTTGAAAGGTTTTTGAGGTTGCAGCCGCCCACTTATACAAGAGGGCCGAATCCAGACACAACGGAACACTGGATTCATGAGATTGAGAGGGTCTTTATGACCATGAGGTGTCCGACAGTGGACAGAGTTCTGTTGGCTACTTATCAGCTGAGGGGGTTTGCGCAGGAATGGTGGCGTCTGAAGATGCAGACCACCTTTGCAGGCAGAATAGAGGGTGCTATTACCTGGCCTGAATTTCTTGAAGTGTTTAACGATACATTCTTTCCACTTCAAGTGCAGCAGGCAAAAAGGGAGCAGTTCAGGACCTTGCAGCAGGGTGAGACTTCGGTCCTGGAGTATCAGATGCGGTTCATGGCACTGAGCAGGTATGCACCCTATGTTGTCACGGATAATGCTATGATGGTTGAATATTTTATCCATGGTTTGAAGCCATAATTGCAGACTGCAGTGATACCATTAATGTGTAGAACAGTTGAAGAAGCAGTCCAGAGAGCAGCTACTCTGGAAAGAGTAGTTCGGACTCGTCAGGTGAGTGAGTTAGGTTCGGGTAGTTTCCGGCTACCCCAGCAGTCAGTGGGTGTGAGTAAGGGCAAAGCATCAGTAGGACCTTCCTCATCTGGTTTTGGTAAGTGGGGCCAGAAATTAAAACAAGCATTTAAAGGTAAAGGAAGAGGATGGGGAGGTCGTCAGCAAGTTCAGCAAGGTCGTGGTAAGCCAGAGGTGGAGGAATCGCAGCAAAGTACCGCCAGGCAGCCTACCCTTCCACCAGGCTATAGGTGTTTTAACTGCAATCGGCCGGGGCATTTGATCCGTAATTGTCCCTATCCGAGGGAATATGGTTATGGTAGAGGTGTTTAGCAGCCGCAGCAGTCTCAACAACCACCGGAAGGTCGAGGCAGAGGAGCACCACAGCAGAGAGGTAGAGGCCGGGTTATGGCTATCACCCGTGCCCAGGCGGAGGCATCGAATATGATAGAACGTACTATCCCCATTTATGAATATTCAGCAAAAGTTCTATTTGAATCAGGTGCCTCGCATTCATTTATTTCTGAAGAATTCCTGGATAGTATGGCTCATCCTTTAGAAGAAAAATCATGTGAATTAGTAGTGGAAGTTCCCTCTGGTGAGTTTATGCTCACCTCGTGTTATATAGATGAGGCTCCAGTTGTGTTTGAAGGGAACCAGATGCCAGGTCGATTATATGCTTTGCAGTTGACTGATTATGATATTATTTTGGGTATAGATTGTCTTGAGGCCTATGGAGCTATGCTAGATTGCAGGAAGAAAAGGATCAGGTTTTGTCACCCCAATGGTTATGTATTTGAATATCAAGGTATGCCTTTTTGTGCTTCTAAGTTTATAATTTCTGCAATTAGAGCTAGAAGGTTGATTAATGCGGGGTGTGTGGCTTACTTAGCATCTATAAGTTTGATAGAAACTAGTAAGTAAGTTGAGGCAGTTCCCGTGGTTAGGGAATTTGCAGATGTTTTTCTTGATGAGTTGTCTGGTTTAGCTCCACACAGAGAGGTGGACTTTATTATTGAGTTGTTGCCGGGTACCATGCCGATTTCTAAAGCACCCTATCGGATGGCACCAGCAGAGCTCAAAGAGTTGAAGAAGCGATTGGAAGAATTGTTAGAAAAAGGGTTTTTTAGGCCGAGTCACTCCCCGTTGGGAGCACCAGTGTTATTTGTGAAAAAGAAGGATGGAAGCTTTCGAATGTGTATTGACTATAGAAAGTTGAATGATGTGACCATTAAGAATAAGTACCCGTTGCCAAGAATAAATGATTTGTTTGATCAATTGCAGTCAGCCAAGGTGTTTTCTAAAATTGACTTGAGGTCAGGGTACCATCACTTGAGAATCAGAGTGGAGGATATAGATAAAACAACTTTCAGGACTAGATATGGTTACTATGAATTTGTGGTTATGCCGTTTGGGCTGACCAATACTCCTGCAGCTTTCATGGATCTGATGAATATAATTTTTCATCTGTACTTGGACCAATTCATTGTGGTCTTTATAGATGATATTCTGATTTATTCAGCTTCCGAAGAGGAGCATGCTGCACATTTGAGGTTTACTCTTCAGTTATTAAGAGATAATCAGTTGTTTGCTAAATTTAGTAAGTGTGAGTTCTGGTTGAAGGAAATTTAGTTTTTGGGTCATGTCATCTCAGCAGATGGAGTGGCAGTCGATCCAAGTAAAGTGGAATCTGTGATGAAGTGGGAAGTGCCTAAGACAATTACAGAGATTAGAAGTTTCTTGGGGCTGGCAGGCTATTATAGGCGCTTCATACAAGATTTTTCTAAGATTGCGGCACCCATGACTAGACTGACTAGGAAGGGTGTGCCATTTGTGTGGTCCGGAGAGTGTCAGAGGAGTTTTATGTAATTAAAGAAAAGGCTTTCTACAGCACCAATATTGACACTACCGGCAGGAAGTGGTGGATTTGTTGTGTATACAGTGGGCGCAGTGTTAATTCAGCATGGCAAAGTGATAGCCTATGCGTCCAGGCAATTGAAGCCAGCAGAAGAGAATTATCCCACCCATGATTTAGAATTGGCAGCAGTTGTGTTTGTTTTGAAAATGTGGTGGCATTATTTGTATGACGAAAGATTTGAAATTTTTACAGATCATAAAAGTTTAAAGTATATCTTCTCTCAGAAGGATTTAAATCTTTGCCAGCGTAGATGGGTGGAATATTTAAAGGATTATGATTTTAGTTTGGCTTACCATCCGGTTAGGCCAATGTTGTTGCTAATGCCTTAAGTAGGAAAGCTTATGTAAGTCACATGATGATTAAAGAATGGAAGTTGTATGAGGAGATAGCAGAAAACTCCTTGTATGTGTCGAGTAGTCAGCGACGGGCAGTACTAGCCAGTAATACTGTAGAGCCGTCTTTGTATTGGCAGATTGTTGAAGCTCAGAAAGTAGATGCAAATTTAGTCAAAATTGTGAAAATGGAAGGGGTTACCCTTGATGATAATTGTGTGGTTAGGCTCAGAGGCAGGTTATTTGTACCAACAGAAAAAGAAGTGAAGCAGAGAGTGTTAGAAGAGGCTCATAAATCCCGGTACACTATCCATCCAGGCAGTACCAAGATGTACCAGGATCTGAGAAAGTATTTCTAGTGGCCTCATATGAAAAAGGAAATAGCTGAGTTTGTTTCAAGATGTGCAGTGTGTCAGTAAATTAAGGCAGAGCATCAGAAGCGTGGAGGTCTATTGCAACTGTTACCCATTCCGCAGTGGAAGTGGGATGATATTGCTATGGACTTCGTGGCAGACCTACCGAGAATAACATCAAGTCATAATGGAATATGGGTGTTTGTGGATAGATTGACTAAAGTATGCAGATTAGTTCCAGTAAGTATGACTTGGCCAGTGGATAAATTAGCAAAAGTGTATGCAGATAGAATTATTCCACTTCATGGTGTTCCGAAGTCAATTGTATCTGATAGAGATCCCATATTTACTTCAAGTTTTTGGAGGAGCCTGCAGAGAGTTGTAGGCACTGAGTTGAGGTATAGCTCAGCTTACCACCCGCAGATGGATGGTCAAACAGAGAGAACTATTCAGACAATTGAAGATATGTTGCGAGCTTGTTGTTTAGTTTGGGGCGGTAGCTGGGAGCATCATTTGGGTATGGTGGAATTTACTTATAATAATAGTTACCATACCAGCCTTGGGATGGCACCGTATGAAGCTTTATATGGAAGACCATGTAGAACACCTTTAAATTGGCATGAAGTGGGAGAAAGGCAGTTAGTGGGCCCTGAGTTAGTTCAGCAAACTACAGAGTTGGTAAAGTTTATTAAGGAAAAATTGCAAACAACTCAGAGTAGGCAGAAAAGTTATGCTGATATCGGAGAAGGCCACTTCAATTTGAGGTTGGAGATTATGTTTTTCTGAAAATTTCTCCTAGCAAAGGTATTGTGAGGTTCAGTAAGAAGAGAAAGCTGAGTCCGAGATATGTGGGACCCTTCCAGGTGTTGGAAAGAATTGGGGAGACAGCGTATAGACTGGATTTGCCAGTAGATTTTGTAGATGTTCATGATATCTTTCATGTCTCCATGTTAAAGAAGTGTATTGAGGACCCATCGCAAATAATCAATTATCAAGGAAGTGATTTGAGACTGGACATGTCCATGCCAAAATATCCGGTACAAATTACTGGTCGCAAGATGAAAAAGTTGTGAAATAAAGAAATTGAGTTAGTTAAAGTCAGATGGGAAAATAGGCTGGGTGGTGAGGATACCTAGGAGTTGGCCGACGAAATGGCCAAAGGATATCCTTACTTGTTTGAGTAATGTTTTAAATATTTTTAGATGATAGTATTTGTAAATGTATGTGTTCATTGTGTGGTGAAATTATGTTATGAATTTCGAGGTCAAAATTTCTTTTTAGATGATAGTAATGTAACGTCGCACATTTTTCGGATCCTTGTGGATCCTGTGTTTAGCGCTTGTGGTCGCCAATGTGGCTTGTGTGTCGTGTGTGTGTGTGTTTCTGGGGCTTACTAGGCCGATAGTTTGGGCCAACAGAACCCTAGATTCCTCAGCCTGTCATCGCGACAGGAAGGTCTATCGCGTTCTTAACGTGACAGAGGTGGCCGTCACGTTCATGTGGCCATCTTGAAGTGTTGAGCGTCTGCATATGCGCCACGTGTAGCGCCCAGGGCAGCGGGTGTCGGGAAGGCGATGCTCAGGTCCGTCGCGACCTGATCGCGATGCCACGATGCGTCGCGTTCCGAACCGCTGCAGGTTTTTAAATAACCCCAGCCAAGCAGAACACACAGGGGTTCTGCTCGGCCAGGGGGAGGAGCTGGGGCGATTTCAGCTGGGTTTTGGCGTCTTCGGCATGTCCTCGCTGCAGGGAGTCTGGGAGAAGCAGGGGACACGCTGGGAGATCGCTGCATAACGTGTTCTTCATGAAGGTAGGTGAACTCTTTCCGTTTTTGGGATGTAAATCGCAAGGGATAGGGTTCCAATCAGTTTAATGCGTTTCTAACCTTAGATACCATGCTTAGGTATTCACAAAAGCATGAAAACGAAGAATTAAGGGTGGTTTGTATGGTGTGGAATGGGCTTTCATGGAGAGAGCCCGGATTAGGGTTCCCGCCTGATAAGGCGACGGGTCCCTATGTCGCGTCTTGAACATGACACAGCGATGTGTCGCGTTAAGGATCAGGAGGCGACATGTAAGTAGGTCGTGTTCTGGATTTGAAGGCGACATGTCGTGGCGACGCCTTCTGAAGGCGACCCAATGGGTTGTCGCGACTTGGCCCGAGAGGCCCTGTTTGTGCATGGTTTACGCATGTGACTATTCGATTATCGTTATCGGTATGCTCAGTGTTAGTGAGCAGTGCATTGGCACTTGTGGCGCTCTGGGAAGCGCGTGGTTTTCGAGGCTAGCTCACATGTTACATAGCTAGCTAGTAGTTTGCATGTGGACATAGGGTTCACATGAGGCAGGTGGTGTTCACGTGTTGTGGACCGTCAGTACACGAGGTTTACGTGAGGTTTCACGTGGTTTGTGCGGTGCGCACGTGGTTTCTGTGTGCGTGTCAGGTAGCATACGCCTACCGTGGTTACCTCTCTAGTTGGGTGCCCCAGGTTCTATGTGAGCCAGGCTATTAGCTCGGGGCTTTGTCCCGGAACTTGTGCTGTACCGTCGAGGTCTGTGTCGTCTGACCTGGACACCCTCACTCCTTAGTTTGAGTTGTACGTCCGGCTGAGGGAAAGACGACAATGGGACAGTGACTCTTGTGTTTGTTTCTAGTCACTTGTAGTGCGCTCTTAGTTGGGGGTACAGACACCAGTTGTCGACACTGGTCCCTGACTAGTCCTTTTCCAGTGCCTCACTCTAGTGAGCCCAGGCCAGGGTCTCTAGAGGTGCCAGGTATGGGCCTGCGACCGTGTGGTCCGCAGGTGGTCGTGTTTAGTTGGTAACTACAGTTGCTTGTCTTTTTCACGTGGAGCGGCAGCTAGACCTTTCGTCAGTGGCTGCGAGACTGAGAGGTAGACCTGTGTTAGTTGTCCGAGTCTGTTGCTGGTGTCACGAACCAGTCTACGTGGCTCGAATGTGGCGGTCTCTACTGTAGCTCGTACATGTGTTGGAGTTTTGCCGTTTATTTATTACAGTTGTTTTACGCAGTCGGCTGGCGGTGAGTTTGTTTATAGCTTTACTATCCTGTCTAGTTGTGCTATAAATTGCTAGCATAGTTTACTGCTTTCGGTGCTTGTGTTTGGTTTGCTCAGTGTTGGGGAGTTCCCTACTGAGCCAGTGACTAGCGAGGCTCAGCCCTACTCCCCACAGGCGAGGGCGAGGAGGAGGTTTCTCTACCGTCGTCCAGTTCGGAGCCGCGACGTAGCGGTGTTGGCCCAGCGCCTCCAGCAGTGTAGCTTTTCTTTCTTCAGTTGTACCTGTTGTACCTCGGGGTATGCCCCAGGCTTGTGTACTTTCCTTTATTTCTTTTGAAATTAGCTATGTAAAACCTTGTATATTATAAATGCAATGGTGTGTTCCTTTGTGTTTTCACGGACTAGTGTGTGGTATCCCTTGCGAGGCTTCGGCCCGTTCACAAGAGACGGACTCGGGTCAAGCACGTTACTGGTTTAACGGACTTGGACGAGGCGTTCTGTCACACGAGGCCTTAAGGCAGTAGACCCTCCTTTCTTTCTCCTTATTTTTTCCCCCTTTCTCCTCCTTCCTCTCCTCTCCAAGGTGGGGGAGCTCCCTCCCTCCTTCTCAGGTGTTTTGGAGCGTGGAGGCGCCGGCGAGCTCGTGGCGGAGCAGTGGAGCGGCGTCATGGAGCGAGGAGGAGGTGGCCGAGCCGTCATGAAGGCCCATTTGGGTTCAGTTCTTCGTTTACTAGTAGGAATTTCTGGTTCCCTTGTTAGAATAGATGGAGCTTAGTTTTGGGTGATCCTTCCCGTGCTCATGAGTTCCCTTGTGATTTCGCACGGATGGATGCTTGCCGGTGGTGCTCCGTCTACGTGTTTAGCTTAGTACTCATGGTGTGTGGGCGAGGAGAGGTGGCATTGGTGCCCCTCGAGCCATTTTTAGCTTCCTTGTTAGTGTGCTCCCCTCCCTCTTTTGTTTGGAGAGGTTTTGTAGTTTGTGGGACCATGGGATGGCCCCAGTGCTCGGTTCGGGCTTCTGTTTGAGGTCGCAACAGGTTAGCTGTTGTTAGGAACGGATGGGTGGAAGGATCAGATCTAGAAGGGGGGGGGTTGAATAGATCTAACACTAATTAACGCGGAAGTTTAAGTAATTTAAAATTACTTCGAATCAGAGATCAAATCACCCAAACAATTTACTGATCTGAAGTGTGATTAGAGTGTGTGAGCAAATCATTTAGTAGTGTGAACGAAATCCCTATGCATGCATCTAGCGAGATACAAAGGCAAACCACAATTCAAACCAATGCATAGAGGATTTTTAGGTGGTTCGGAAATCACCTCCACTGACTCCTACGTCCACCCCTCACACAGTGAGGCCACACTACTCAAAAACCTTGAGTACAACTCACACAGGAGCACGACGACTCCAAACACCCTTGAGCACGACGACTCAAGAAACACCTGGAGCACGACGACTCCAAACTGAGCACGACGGCTCAAACAACAACCGGAGTACGACGACTCCAAATTGAGCACGACGGCTCAAACCACACAGTGAGTGCGACGACTCACAAACCAGAGATCGACAGCTCAGAGTACAAAAGCTAGATCAAACACAAAAGAGATCAGATCCTCTAGCAATGATCTGATTCAAAACATATTCGTACACAGAAAATTTGTGCAGAACTTCATGCACAAATCTCACAGAAGAAATAAGGAAGAACAAACTCTGAGATGAGGGAAATAGATGTAGAAAGAGTGTTCTTCGATGAAGAGGCCTTGCAGAGACTTCAATTGAGGAGGCTTGATGGAAGTCGATGGAGATTCTCCTCAATTAGCGATGCTCTGCTTTGATGGCATCTGAAATGCCAGAAATCCTTCTTCTCCTGAGCGTCTTCAGTTGGATCTGCTCCCTTGCCTTGCACAACAACCTTCTCTCCAGGGATTCCCCTTGATTCCCTTGTCCTTCCTCTTGAAAGGATGGCTTGTAGCTTCTGGAGATGGAGACAGATCTGGAGAACCCCCTTTGGCCGCCAAAAGGTTTCTTCTGGAAGTTTATGGGTTCTCTTGCCTTTGGGGTACAAGGAACATGGGTATTTAAAGCCCCATATGTCCATAAAGTGCCTTGGGGTGCATGGGCACGGAACCCTAGGTCAAATCCCCTAAATCCCAAGCAGCCACGTATACAGAGAAATTCACGATTTTGACTTTTAGTCGGAGTGTGTCGACCTGCCCTGAACTAGTGTCGACCTGCTGTCCCATTTCTGCGAAACTTGTCTGCTGGAAACTGGGTCTAGCGTCGACCTGCCCTGAGCTAGTGTCGACCTGCCCTGCTGGAATCTGGGACTAGTGTCGATCTGCTTTGATCTAGTGTCGACCTGCCCTTCTAGAATCTGGGACTAGTGTCGACCTGCTTTGATCTAGTGTCGACCTGCTGTCCCAGTCTGGCAACTGGGTCTTCTGGAATCTGGGACTAGTGTCGACCTGCTTTGATCTAGTGTCGACACTACTAAGACAAAAATGTGTGAACCTGAAAATTTAACACATAAACTATTAGTACAAGATATTATCATTAAAATATGAGATATTAAACATCAAAAACATGTTGTTTAAGCATTATTGTGATATGTATAAAATGTATAACATGTTCAACATATCATCATCAAAATCACAACATGTCACAATATCTCATCATTAAAATCACAATATGTCATCATCAAAATCACAGTATGTCATCATCAAAATCACAGTATGTCATTATTAAAATCACAACATGTCTTCATTAAAATCATAATATTTCATCATTAACATCATGATATGTTATCATCAAAATCACAGTATGTCATCATCAAAACCACAGTATGTCATTATTAAAATCACAACATGTTTTCATTAAAATCATAATATCTCATCATTAACATCATGATATGTCATCATCAATATCACAGTATGTCATCATCAAAATCAAGGTATGAGTGATGTTCATTGGATATCATTAAAATACAACTTTAGAAAGTTCCAAAACACACTCAACCCAACAATCTCCCCCTTTTGATGATGACAAAACATATGCATAATCTCCCAATATCTTGACTCCCTTGACTGCAATAATTCCCTTTGGCCATATACACACTTTGACCTTTCTCCTTTAAAGAACTTTCTCCCCCTTTGAAGGCCGTTTCTCCCCCTTTTTGGAAGGCCCTTTTCTCCCCCTTTTTGATGTGCCCCTTTTCTCCCCCTTTTTGACAACATCAAAAGGATAGACAAGAGAGAGAGACAAAGATGGTTGGAGACCAAGAGATGAAATGTGGGAAAGGAATGTTTAGAAATGATCAAAATAAATGAGGCAAAATGATATTGACATATGAGAGAATTATTGTGTTTTTGTTATTGTGCAACAAAGTTTAATCACAAAACACACTCAACACAAAGAATAGCAAATTATAATGAGCTGAATGTGGTTAAAATAATGATGTAAATGTGAATAAAGTGACCTATATGAGTGAGCAGAAGTATTTAACAAGGATGTTAGGAGCTTTAAGTTTAACACAATGTAAAATAATAGATCTAAACTCAGTAGACATGAACTTAATTAAGGTCTTAAGCTTTTCTATCCTGTCTTTTTGATTCTCGTTCAATTTTAACTGGGAAAGAATACAAGAATAAATTAGTTAAATTTCACTTTTAAGTGCAAGAGATCACATTGATCAGATGCAAGACCTCCTGATTACTCAGTGGTTTAACTTTCATTATCTTATACAGAGTTCAAAATTTTGATTTCCACTTTTTGACGCGAAACAAATCACTTGTTAGGTGAAATGGCCCGGTTACTTAGTGGTTCAAGCATTTGCATTGCTCTGTTTGTATCTTTCCAGATTGATCATTTTTCTTTTGATATTTTACAGGAATATGTTTGCTTTGACCAGAGAAGTCAAGACTATGAATTTAGAAAGATTATTCTTAACATGTGGTAAAAATAAGGCTTAAACATACACATGTGAAATATTAAAGCCACTCATGTGCCTATAATAGTGTTTTGCAAATCATTTTAAAAACATTCAGTATTATGATTGCTTAACCTTGAAATGATACTGAATCTTTGAAATTAAACTAAATGCACAATGAGTTTAGTTTCAATGTCTTAATTCTCTCATAAGAAAATAGCACAAGGACTCAAAAATTCTGATGATTTTGGGGTTCAAGATAGACAACAATTGTTCAAGAGATATGACAATGACTCCCCCTCAACAAATACTCCCCCTCAACAATTGTATAAAGGAATCTTGATACTTGGCGGAGACATATACTAAAGCATAGTGAAAGCGTCCAGACAAGCTTAACTTGTTTTTTTTCAAATCACTATTTGATATACCAAGAATACCAATGCAATGTGAGAGTGAGGAATTTATGAGCAAGAATATTTGTCATCAAACTGAATGGGAGTTGATGATGAATCAGATATGACAGAATATTTTTCCAGCAAATTTCTCCAGCATTTCACTCAAAGATTTTTTCGAATTCACTCCCCCATAAGATATACATGATATGAAATGATCATTTAAGCAATTCAGATATGTTCATTTCAAGCAATTTGCACAGAAAGAGTATGAACATGATCAAGCATATTTCAATAGGCAATTAATTGAATAAGAAGAGTTCTGCAAAGACTCAAAATAAAGTTTTTTGGATTTTCATTTTGCTTGATGACCTTTATGCAAAAAGACTATTGATACTTGGCGGAGAATTTTTCTCACGCATGATGATAGTTTCCAGACAAGCCTAACTTGTCCTTTCACATTTCACCATTTGATATACCACATAGTCACTGCAAAAAAAAAAGATCAATTACACTTTATTTTTAGCATGAAATTCATTGCATTTATTGAAAATATTTTTGCACTTTTTCAAATTTACTTCCCCTTAATATGTGCATGGAATGAAAAAGCTAGCAAGCAATTCACACATGATTATGCACACCATTAGCTTTAAGCATAACATGACTTTTGGTACTTGGCGGAGTATTTTACTCACGCATAATGATAGTTTCCAAACAAGCATAATTTGTTTTTCCACATGTCATCATTTAATATACCAAAAAGTCAAATCAGTTGGCATGCACACAGAATCATAGTCATAGTTAAGCAAGCATGATAACATAAACATGATTCCAATTGTTATGACATAAAGTTCATTGTTGGGAGTAGCATTGAAACACATTTCTCATTGTTCAGATAAAAATTAAACATTCATTCCAATTCAAGCAATTCAAGTTTGAAATGATAAAGAAATTTTACCTGAACAATCTTCATTTCTTTTTCAAAGATTTTACCTGTGTTCTCCAATCATTTCTAGTCTTGCACAGCCAATATCTTGAATCCGTTTACAATGTATGGCTGCAAGACTTCTCAGCTTACTGATCAAGCTGGTTTTGGGACCCACACTTGCTTGGGTCCTGTAATGAAATCAATGTTAGATTGCAACAAAGATTTCTGAATCCAAAATGCTTTTAATTTTTGTATAGATGCATTTCTTCCATTGATAGAACTATGAACAGAATTAGTTCTAGATTTTCTTTTTGCCTTGATCAATGCATCTATGTTTTCATGAAGTTTTCTATTTTTTGGATTTTTAATATGAGCAGAAACAAAATGATTTTGTACAACATTTCTATGCCTATACACATGGAATTTCTGAACATTTTTAGTATGAACATGATGTTTATTCCTATGTGTATGAGCATGTGCATTAGACTGGAATTTCTGAGCATGCACAATAAAATCATTTCTGTACCAACAGTCCCTAGAAATATGACCAATTTTATGACAATGAAAGCATTGGACTGATTTGGCATGTTTATTGAAATTTTGATTTCTATTCCAGCAATGTTTAGCAAGATGACCAGGTTTATTACAATTAAAACAAATGAGAGCATTTTTTACCTGGTACTTACCTTGGCATGTATGCATTTGCTGAAATCTCCTTTTCATGTGAGGAAGCTTACCATGAGGAGAAGGAGGTACCTTTTTGTAGCTCTTGGCATGATGTGAATTTGGAATTTGCCTTGGAGCTTTTGGATTGATGGAGGAAGTAGATGAGTCCTTTTGACAGTAGCATTCCTCTCTTTCCCTGTCTGTTTCTGAACAAGAACTTTCACTAGCTTTTCATTAGAATTAGAAGAGTTCTTGTTCGCAGCAGATTTAACAAATGTTATTGTGCTTTTCTTTTCATTTTCTTGGACTTCACAGAAGCAAGACTTGTGTTTGTAGTGTTTTTCAATTCATGTTGAAGCTTCTATTTTTCAACTTTTAATGCAACAACTTCTTTTTCTGAAGTTTGAAGCTTGTTTAGCATGACATCCAAACCATTTTTCATCTTGTTCTTTTCATTTTCAAAATTTTCAATTTGTTTTTCCAAATTAGCAATTTATTCTTTAAATTGCTACATTCATTGTCCAATGGTTTGTCATTCACCAAGCCTTCAATCTTTCTTTTTAGATGATGATTTTCTTCAACAAGTTGTTTGCATCTTTCATTTATTTGATGATCATGAGCCATGTTAGAAATTTGTTTGTTTAATTGATCATTATCAAATTGGAAGTTTTCAATGAGATCAATTAATTTTCCATTTTCCTCTTCCAGATCAATGACTTTTGTTTCAATAGCTCATGATTTTCTTTCAATCCATTCAGTTTAGTTTCACATATTTGGACTTCATCTTACAAATTCTCTTTCTCAGAATTTAATTTTTCAACTTCAATTTTCAAATTCTCATTTTCTTCTAAAAATCTTTATCATTGTTCTGGAGCAATTCAAGTGTCTTTGTTAAATTTTCAATTTCTTTATGGCAATATTTTAAAGTCTTTTTCAAATCTTTATTCTTAGTGTTCAGCTTTGCATTAAAATTTTGTATCTTCTCATAGAACTCAACCAATTCAGCATAAGACATGCCTTCATTTGCATCAGAATTAGAATTAGAATTCATAAATAGATCTGGAATTGATTTACCTGATCTTGTAGACCTATTTGAACTCTTATTTTCTTGAGAGGATGCAGAATGCTCTGAGCTCTTGGAATGTGCAGTTAGAGCCAAAGTCTTTTGAATTGTTGATTTTCTGGATTCATTGAAGCTCTTCTTTGCCATTAAGTGCTTGTGAATTTCTTTTGCTCCTTTTCTTTGTGAATCCTTTCCATCACTGTTGTTGGCCATAAAGCATAACTCCTCATTTGCTGAACTTGAAGAGTTTTCTTCTTCATCCTCACTTTGGTCTTCATCCGACCAAGTTGCAATCATGGCTTTTGGCTTCTTCAATTTGTTATTCTTCTCGCATTTGTCCTTTTTGATCTCAGGACACTCACTTTTCATGTGTCCTTTCTTGTTGTACCTGTAGAAACAATATCTTCATCAGTTTTTGATTTCTACTAGCATTAAAGTTTGAAGAAAGGGCATTCCTTTTACTAGAAGAATATTTTTTCTTTCCATTGAATTTTCCTCTTCTTGATTTTAAAAATTTTCTGAATTGTCTAGTCATGATGTCAAGTTCATCCTCATTAGACTCAGACTCATCAGAACTTGATGTTTCTTGATCTTTCTCTTTGTAGCTTGATGAAGCCTTAAGTGCTACTGGTTTAGCCTTAAGCATGTGTTTTTCATTTCTCTTCAGATTTATTTCATAAGTCATTAAAGATCCTATGAGTTCATCCAAAGAGATTTTGGATAAATCCTTAGAATCTTCAATCACTGTAGCCTTTGTGTGCCAAACAGATGATAGAGAGCGCAAAGTTTTCTTACCAGATCAGCATCAGTGTATTCCTTACCTAATGCCTTCAGTCCATTGACAATTATCATAAACCTAGCAAACATTTCAGAAATCGATTCATCAGATTTTATCATAAACAATTCATATTCAGAAACAAGTATGTTTGCTTTGATTTCCCTAACTTGAGATGTTCCCTCATACATCAATTCAAGTTTATCCCACATTTCTTTAGCAGATTTACACATGGATATTCTTGAATATTCTTTAGGGTGGACTGCACACTGAAGCATGTTCATGGCACTGTAATTAAGAGTAGCTTTCCTAATCTGCTCTCTAGTCCAATTTTCCTCATCTCCTTGATTTTCATAAGGACCCACTTCAACAGTCCTCCAAATTTCATAGTTTTGGGCCCTAAGAAAAACTTGCATGCGATTTTTCCATTATGAATAATCAGACCCATCAAAATATGGTGGTCTATTAATGGAATGGCCTTCAGCTACAAATCCTCGAGAATCCATCAATTAGAAGTAAATGAAGAAAGAGCAAGCAAACAATTCAAGCAATTAATACAGAGATCAAACAGAAGCAATCAAATCAGATCAGAGATAGACATTAACCCGCTCTGATACCAATTGTTAGGAACGGATGGGTGGAAGGATCAGATCTAGAAGGGGGGGGGGTTGAATAGATCTAACACCAATTAACGCGGAAGCTTAAGCAATTTAAAATTACTTCGAATCAGAGATCAAATCACCCAAACAATTTACTGATCTGAAGTGTGATTAGAGTGTGTGAGCAAATCATTTAGTAGTGTGAACGAAATCCCTATGCATGCATCTAGCGAGATACAAAGGCAAACCACAATTCAAACCAATGCACAGAGGATTTTTAGGTGGTTCGGAAATCACCTCCAATGACTCCTATGTCCACCCCTCACACAGTGAGGCCACACTACTCAAAAACCTTGAGTACAACTCACATAGGAGCACGACGACTCCAAACACCCTTGAGCACGACGACTCAAGAAACACCTGGAGCACGACGACTCCAAACTGAGCACGACGGCTCAAACAACAACCGGAGTACGACGACTCCAAATTGAGCACGACGACTCAAACCACACAGTGAGTGCGACGACTCACAAACCAAGCTCGACGGCTCAGAGTACAAAAGCTAGATCAAACACAAAGAGATCAGATCCTCTAGCAATGATCTGATTCAAATAGATTCGTACACAGAAATTTGTGCAGAACTTCATGTACAAATCTCACAGACGAAATAAGGAAGAACAAACTCTGAGATGAGGGAAATAGATGTAGAAAGAGTGTTCTTCGATGAAGAGGCCTTGCAAAGACTTCAATTGAGGAGGCTTGATGGAAGTCGATGGAGATTCTCCTCAATTGGCGATGCTCTGCTTTGATGGCATCTGAAATGCCAGAAATCCTTCTTCTCCTGAGCCTCTTCAGTTGGATCTGCTCCCTTGCCTTGCACAACAACCTTCTCTCCACGGATTCCCCTTGATTCCTTTGTCCTTCTTCTTGAAAGGATGGCTTGTAGCTTCTGGAGATGGAGACAGATCTGGAGAACCCCCTTTGGCCGCCAAAAGGCTTCTTCTAGAAGTGTATGGGTTCTCTTGCCTTTGGGGTACAAGGAACATGGGTATTTAAAGCCCCATATGTCCATAAAGTGCCTTGGGGTGCATGGGCACGGATCCCTATGTCAAATCCCCTAAATCCCAAGCAGCCACGTGTACAGAGAAATTCACGATTTTGACTTTCAGTCGGAGTGTGTCGACCTGCCCTGAACTAGTGTCGACCTGCTGTCCCATTTCTGCAAAACTGGTCTGCTAGAAACTGGGTCTAGTGTCGACCTGCCCTGAGCTAGTGTCGACCTGCCATGTTGGAATCTGGGACTAGTGTCGACCTGCTTTGATCTAGTGTCGACCTGCCCTTCTGGAATCTGGGACTAGTGTCGACCTGCTTTGATCTAGTGTCGACACTACCAAGACAAAAATGTGTGAACCTGAAAATTTAACGCATAAACCATTAGTACAAGATATTATCATTAAAATATGAGATATTAAACATTAAAAATATGTTGTTTAAGCATTATTGTGATATGTATAAAATGTATAACATGTTCAACATATCATCATCAAAATCACAACATGTCACAATATCTCATCATTAAAATCACAATATGTCATCATCAAAATCACAGTATGTCATCATCAAAATCACAGTATGTCATTATTAAAATCACAACATGTCTTCATTAAAATAATAATATCTCATCATTAACATCATGATATGTCATCATCAAAATCACAGTATGTCATCATCAAAATCACAGTATGTCATTATTAAAATCACAACATGTCTTTATTAAAATCATAATATCTCATCATTAACATCATGATATGTCATCATCAATATCACAGTATGTCATCATCAAAATCAAGGTATGAGTGATCTTCATTGGATATCATTAAAATACAACTTTAGAAAGTTCCAAAACACACTCAACCCAACAGCTGTCACGACCCCAGACAGATGGCGATGTGCAACCTGTCGCGTTCTGGTGGCAACAGGTTGGCTGTCGCGTTCCCCTCTGCCCTTCAGTTCCTATTTCCGATCCTGGCAGAGGATGGCTCGTGTCCAAGTTGGTTAGAGGGAGGTCTTACCAACTTGGCACGAGGCCAGTCCTCCTGTTTGGGGCCTTGGCCTTGTGGCCCTTTGGGGTGTGGGCCTTGTGGTGGTTCTGCCCCAAGGGCCCTGCCTTCAGATGAGGAACACGACGGTTCGATACGTCACGTTCTGAATCTGAAGGTGACACCCTTCGTGTCTCTTTCTGGTTGCGATAGGATTCATGTCACATTCTTCCTTCGGGTCGCGATGGGGTTCTCGTCGCCTTCTGGCTTTGGTGTTTGTTGGCTGCGGGTTTGCTGACCTGCTTTGGGGTTCGGCCTTTTGATGCTAAACGCGACGGGTCGATACGTCGCGTTCAGATCAGAAGGTGGCACCCTGGTCGTTGCGACCTGGTGGCGACAGGTTGGTCGTCGCCTTCTTGTTCAGAAGGCGACGCCCCTGTGGTCGCGTTCTCGTTGCCTGTGTTTCTAGCCGTGGTTTGTGCCTTGGTTGGCCGATGGTCATCCTGGGGGTTCCCGGGAGGTGTGCCGTGCGTGCCTGTGCCTACTGGACTTGTCTTGGTTACAAGCTAGCTGTGCCGGTTTCTGTGGTGGTTGCCCCGCCAGTTCTCTTTTGCCCAGTGCTAGGCACTTGAGGGCTTGTCCATGAGATAGGTTGTTACTGTTACCTGGGACCCCCAGTCCCCGTGCGCCTATTAGAGGGAGTTCTTTGGGCGGCGGGTTTGCTTGAGTCACGGACTCTGGTAGCAGAGAGGAAAACGGTGGGGACAGCGACATAGAGTCGTTTGTAGAGCTCTCTTAGCTAGGTCTGGGTCGCCGAGGTTGTTGTGGCCCTCTTTCGGTGTGGACCAGCTAGTCCTTTCTCACTACCTCGCTCTGCGTTGGTTCTGGAGCCACGTAGGGAGGTCAGGCGTGGGGCCGCAGCTCGGCCGGGCTGTGGTTGGTTGTGTGTGTTCTCCGCTGTGGCTCACTAGCCTCACTCTACTGGGGAGGTTGTAGGCAGGAGACAGCAGCTGGCGAGCTGGAGGTGTGGACGGTGTGTCCTCCTCACAGCTGCCAATGGCGGTGGCTTGGTTGCTTTTATTGTGACGAAGTTTCTCACGTTGTTTCTAAGTAAATCTTGCCACCCTAGCCTGCACGGTGGTTGTAGCCTAGCCGTGTCTAGTTCTATTGGCTTTGTTAGTTTGGCCTTGTGGGCCGTGTTTATTGGTTTCCGCTTTACGGGTTCTCTCGGGTGCCTTGTGCAGGCACCCGACTGCTGGTTCTATAACCCATTCCTTGGTGCCGTTTGTTGTGGCATCGGAGTGTGTAGTTCCCTGACCTCGTGGAGTGTTCGAGGTTCAGGGTGGTTCTGCTTGTGGGCCCTCGACCTCGTGGAGGTCTGGGATGTTGGTGCTTGTGTCGTTAGACTCTGGTCTCACGTGGTTGCTCCGGTGTTCTGTGAGCTCATTGTCTCGGCGGGTGAGTGCTGAGAGTTGCTTCCGCATTGTGTTTGACTCCGCTGGTTCTGAGGGAGTCGTGTTTGACCCGACCCTGGTTGTGGGTCGTGGCATTACTCTGTTCTACTGTTTTGTAGTACTCTGCAGTAGGTGTTCCCGCTTTACTGCTTTCTAGAGTAGTTTGCTTTCACTTTCTTGGAGTTCCTGCTGCTCTGGCTGGTAAGGGACTGTTTATCCCTACTGAGCCTTGTTCACGAGGCTCACCCCCCTACTCTTTTCAGGTAGGGACTCGTTGTCGCAAGAGTTTATTGCTAGACGGTTGTGGTGGCGGTTTGTACGTCGTGTGTGGCCAGCAGTGTGAGTTGTGAGCGTGAGCGCTTGTACAATGTGAGTTGAGAGTGGCCTTTTGCAAGTCCTCAGGGTATGCCCCTTAAGGACTGCACATTTCTTTCTGTACTTGCACTTTTATTTGGGACATGTTGTACATAATTTCCTTATTAATGTACAAACTTTCTTGTTATTGTTATTTGAATTCGTTGCTTATCTCCCTGGACTAAATTCTAACCCTTCCAGGTCTACGGATCCGTGAGTGGCGGCACGACCTTCGGGGTCCCTGGTGGGGGGTCCAAGAGGTTGGGTCGTTACAATAGCAGACTGGTTCTTTTTCCTTTCTCTCTTTCTTTTGAATCCTTCTTGATCCATTTTTCTTCTTCTTGAGAATTTTCTGAAGTTTGGATAGGACATCATCCACATCACTGTCTTCAGAACCTGCATTTTTTGAACTAGAAGAAGAAGAAGAGGTGGAAGGAGCAGCTACAACTTTAAGAGCATTAGTGAGTTTTTTCTTGGAAGAGCTCTCAGATAGTCGCTCCATATTGATTTCATGTGCCATGAGAGAGCCAATTAATTTATCAATGGAAAACTTGGTTAGATCATGGGCTTCTTTAATAGCTGTGACCTTAGGGGTTCATGAAATAGTTAAAGTCCTAAGTATCTTTCTGACAGTTTCCTCATCAGAAAGATTTTTACCAAGAGAACTTAGACCAACTACTATGCTTGAAAATCTATTATACATCTGAGTGATATTTTCATTTGGAAGCATTTTAAATTGCTCATATTGTGAGACAAGAATATCTATGCTAGTTTGTTTTACTTTATCTATTCCCTCATAAGTTACCTGCAGTTTATCCCATATTTCTTTTGCAGATTTACATGCAGATACTCTACTAAATTCTGTTTTGGATAAAACACAACATAAATAGTTCTTTACTTTAAAGTTTAGAGATAATTTACTCTTATCAGCTGTTGTAATGGTAGTAGTACCTTCAGTAGGAATAATAACAAAATCACCTACCTTTATTACCTGCCACAGATCAAAGTATGTGCCTCGAATGAAGCATTCCATTCTCATTTTTAGTATTGGTAATCCTCTCCATCGAAGAATGGAGGTCTGATGACTGATTGACCTTCAGCAAATCCTTGAGCTGCCATGGATCTTCTCTAAGATCGTTGGATCTTCTTGATTGATCAGAGAACCTCGCTCTGATACCACTTGTTGGCCCTTTTGGTACGGCAGCAAGCTAACCTAGAGGAATAGGTTTTCTGAAATCTGAAACAGAAACTTAACCGCAGAAAATTATCACTTGAAAGTTTGGTTAGTTGAGTGTGATAGAGAGTAGCAGTGCGGAAGCAAATGAACAATCACACGAAGAACACAAGGAATTTATCCTGGTTCGGCCCTTCCCACATGGAAGTCCTACGTCCAGTCCCCAAACATCTCTTGGATTTTACTAAACAAGGGTACAGTCCCCCTCAAGGACAATACAACACCCAGCACCCCAACTGGTCTTCTTCTCTTTCCCGGAAAGAAGGCAGCCCACTTCTCTTACAGGTCAAGAAGCCAACCTCCTGGTACAAACCCTAGTGCGGTTCTGCTAGACTTAAGCCTCCAGCTAGGTTCTACACTGAGTACAATCCCTCAGCTGGACAGAAATCTTTCTTAGAAAAGAAAGAACAAAGTTGAGAGTTTTACAAGAATGGACTCTAACCCAGAAACTCTCAACAAAGGACTGTCCCCAAGAATTACAATGACCACAGAGAGAGAGAGTAAAGAGAGGAAGGCTTGAAAGCTTTGGAAACTTCTGCAATGAAAAGCTTCTCTTGATTGGCTTGAGCTCTTCTCTCTTTCTTTGAGTGTATGTGGAGTTGAGGTTCCTCATAGGATGTACACTCCTTTAAAGATCTTCAGGAAAGCTCTCTTTTTGTTCTTCAGCCTTGTTTCATCTTTTATATGAGTAGCTTTGAATAGATCTGTTAAAGAGATCCGTTGGAACTCTTCTAGTCGTTGCTGATTTTTCTATTCTTCTTCTTCTGACTGTCAGCCACTTGGTGGTCTGCAAGCATAGAAGAAGGTGTTTAGATCAAAGAATGTTTTTGTCAAAAGGCTCACACTTCTGTGTTTTCTACTGTCACCCAGAAGTGGTAGGTAAGCCCTTTTTGTCTGACAGGAGAGAAGAGATCTAGAAGGATTGAAAAGATCTTCTTTCAGAAAGATAGAAGATTATGCAAATGAAATATATTTGACTTTACACTAGATGCCAAAAATATTTTGAAATATAAAGAAAATCGATGTTTAAGTTAAAATCTATGTTTGAACAGAATCCATGTTCTAATGAAATCCATGTTTCAACAGAGTTGATGTTTAAGTGAAATCTATGTTTGAACCGAATCCATGTTTAAGTGAAATCCATGTTTCAACAGAGTTGATGTTTAAGTGAAATCCATGTTTTCAAGGGAATCGATGTTTAAGTGAAATCTATGTTATCAAGGGAATCGATGTTTAAGTAAAATCGATGTTTAAGTGAATCAATGCTTAAGTGAAATCGATGTTTAAGTGAAATCGATGTTTGAGTGAAATCGATATTTAAGTGAAATCGATGTTTAAGTGAAATCGATGTTTGAGTAAAATCAATGTTGAAGTGAAATCGATGTTTGAGTGAAATCGATGATTAAGTGAAATCGTTGTTTGAACAGAATCCATGTTTAAGTAAAATCAATGTTTGAACAGAATCCATGTTTAAGTGAAATCGATGTGGCACTTTGTGAACTGAAATCGATGTATATTGAATAGACATCAATTTTACTTTTCAGTGCAAATCACACAGTGATTGTGCCATAAATTTATATTTATTAGGAAAACATAATATTAAATATATTTAATAATATTTAATTAATTATAAGTTTTGTTATCACCAAAATATAAGGGTAAAATATAGGAGTGGTTCAACATCCTTTCCCTTCCCCCTAGTTCTACCATGCTAGGGCCTCCAATTCCTCTTCTCCAAGCCCTTAGAATGCATGCTAGGTTGTGCATGTGTGTTGGTGATGCTTCTGGTACTTGATTTGGGGGTTTGGGTGATGAGAGATCCATGCTTGCATGTGAGGTTATTTGAGTGTAGATCCATTATCTTACCATGCATGGGTGTGAATGAGGGTGGTTTGTGCCTATGGAATGTGTTTACATCGTTCTCCATGCTCCCTTCCCTTTGTGCACACCGAAGTTGTGATTTTGGGGCATTTATTTTTTGGAGGTCTCGGGTTGCCACTCGGCCTCAGTCTATGGTCGCGACGGGGGTCCCTGTCGCGACCATGTCCTGACATGTCGCCCCGTCGCCTTCTGTTGTGAATGCGTCGTCTATACTTGTCGCGTTCTTATCGCGGCGGGTATGTACGTCACGTTCATACGAATTTTGTGTGGCAACGGCCTACCCCATCACGTTCTTAATGCGACAGGGGTATGTGTCACCTTCTGGACTCAAGTCGCGACAGGTAGAGGCGTCGTGTTCTTGTCGTGACGGACCCCTGCGTCACCTCTCTGACAGAGCGGGACTGGCGACCTGTTCGGAGTTCCGTTCCGCTACGACTCTATTTTCTTGGCACCTGTGCTGTTTCCTAGCATGGTCCTACTCTAGTCTTTCGCTCGTTGCTAGGCACTTGAGGGCTTGTCCGTGAGACAGGTTGTTACTGTTACCTGGACCCTCAGTCCCCACACACCTATTTGAGGGAGTTCTCTAGGCAGCGAGCGAGCTCGAGTCACAGACTCTAGTATCAGAGGGGAAAACGGTGGGCACAACAGTGTAGAGGCATTTGTAGAGCTCTCTTAACTGAGTCTGGGACGCCGAGGTGGTTTGGTGCTCTTTCGGCGTGGATCATCTAGTCCTTTTCTCACTGCCTCACTCTACGTGGTTCCGGTACCATGTAGAGGGGCCAAGAGTGGGACCGTAGTCTGGCCAGACTACGGCAGTTGTGGTTGCTTTAGTTCCGCATCTCACTCCGACAGGAGGTGCTAGACATGGACCGTCAGTCAAGGGTAAGGCGCATGGCGCACCTGACCGGTTGACTAGTGTAGTTGTCCTGTAGCTAGTGTCCTTGTCCAGGCAGTCGTTTATTGTCTGTGGTTACAGCCTTGGGTTCTTCCCAGTACCGTGGTTTACACGGGTTTCCAGTCCCGACGTTTGGCTTAAACCGATGACTGTGTAGTTACTTTACGCTTCCGCACTTACTCTTTTCGTAGAATAGATTTACTGCTTTATTTCAATTGTGCACATATAGATCTATTCTGCTGTTAGAACCAGTGGCAGATTGGTAGTCCCACTGGGTTTTTTGTGAAGCTCATTCCCTCTTTTAGAGGTGAGACTTCACAGTAGCACCTTCCACGGCGGACTAAGGAGATGGGGCCGTAGTAGATGACATCTTCCATGAGCAGTGTCCCCAGTACTTTGTTTACTTCACCCTCGGGGTATGCCCCTAAGGGACCTGTTATCCCTTTATTTCAGCACTTGTACTTTGCTTACTTTGGGACTATACTAGAATTGTACACTGTGTTGGACTCTTTCCTTCACTTGTTGGTACTTTTAGTGCGTTTGATTGTTACTTACCTCCGTTACATATCTTGTTAGACTGGTCCGTTAGCCCTTCCGGGTCTTCGGGCCCATGGGAGACGGTGCCGATGGTCAGATCCTTGGTGAGAGTCGGGGGTCCAGGCATCGAGGCCGTTACACTTCTGGTCGCCTTCTTGAAGGCGACAGTATGCTTGTCGCCTTATGAACATAGAGGGCAGATTAGCCCTGTTTGGCCTGTTTGACGTCATTTTCGTGCCCTATCCGTGCGAAGATAGTTATTGTTTACATGCATTTATCACCCCATCTAAGTGTAAAACAGGTCACATGATGTTATTGATCTTAAGTTAATGACCATGTCTCTACCTACCGATTATTCACATTCTTGCCTTGTTACCGAACTTGTAAACATACTGATACTTGCTAAAATTTGGTCATGCATGTTTTAGTACTCATGATACTTGCCATATATAGAGTTTCCAAAATTGAAGTTTCCATAAATGGAGTTTCTATAATTGGAGTTTTCATAATCGGATTCACACATGCACTTGAGCGATTCTCACACGCGGCATGCACATACACTCTAGCACGATAAGAAAGCCCCTTCTTGGCTTGTGGTGAACTCTATGTCAGATATTCCTTCTGTCGGACTAGCGACCCCTTGACCAAGGCCTCCGTAAGTCTACTCTGACCATGGATTCCCACATGGCCGGTTGTACTAATGAAGTGCCCAGAAGCTAGTGTGCATGTACCTCTCTTCTATTGATATTCTTGATGAGATATTTTTCTTCTCATCTTAAATCTGGAGTACACCTCTATTGATCAAAATACCAAAATATTATTAAGTGTTTGGACTAAATTGAAAATATGTCGTTATGCTGGCGGATTGAACTCTTGAACTATCACCTCACCTATTGTGACATTATTGAACTCTTGTTACTGGCCATGAATGACTGTGGGTATCTACATTTCAAATTAAGTGAGATGCGGATCGAGCACGGTGAGTGTCCAAGGGCTCCAGTCTAGCCCCAATGACAGAGAGTCATAAATATACTATTAACCATGGAGTATAATGATTACTGGCGTTGCATCTGCGCTGGGAGTACTTGTGTGTTGAATGATAGATACAATAACCACATACACGTGTCCTATTGTGCATTTCAATGTGGATCTTTCCTTGGTGCACATTAGTGTCTTCATGCCTGATTACTGTTACATGTTAAAAGTTCTTGCTCGTGCGTGCTTTTGCTAGTGAAATGACCAATCTTGTTACATGCTATCTTGTTCTTGCTCGTTACCATCTTTCTAGATCATTGTTCACTCTATCTTGAGATATTGAATACAACTTCTTGCTAGAATAATCTTTACATCTCTTGATCATACAATCTGCATGATACCTGCACACGTGTTACTATCACCGTTTTAATTGCATTGTACTATCATGTTCATACCCTCGAGCTTTTTTAACTGTTAAAATACTTAATCATTGCTGGAAGATGTAAATCCTACTGGGCGAGTGCGCTCATTACCTACTTTCCAACCTTTAAGGTGAACAGAATAGGAAGATGTAGAGAACCAAGACTACACTGGGGATGAACAGGAGTGAAGAGCGTTCCCATCGAAGTCTTGATATCTTAGTGTCATAGTGTTATAGTCTAAGTATGAGAGTACTAGAACATGTAGTTGGAGTGAGGATAGTATGTGCTTTTCCCTTTTATTTGTCTTAGTCTTGTAGCTTGATTTAAGCTAAAATATGTACTAGTTTTCATTTTGAAATGAAATAAAGAGTTTGAGCTTATTATGAGCACAATTAGTGGTGTTATATGTGATTTCTCGCTAGAGGCTTATTTGCCGACTGTTCACGTCTCAACAATCATCTAATAATTCTTCCGTTGTGACATTCTGGGACGTGACAGTTTAGTGGTATCAGAGCCTAAAAACAAAATAAGATATATGTCTCAGGATTAAGAGATACCTATAAAACCTAGGTCATGGAAATTACATATAGTACCTGGCGAGAATGGGTAGAGACTGGGAATATAATAGTTGAATGAACTAAGCACTCCTACCCTTTAACCCTTATGATGTATCTAGAGACATTAATTGGTTTCTATCCTTTTCTCAGGTATCTCATAACTCCTTCACTCGATTGCAATGGCACGTAACCAATGGCAGGCCATGCAAGAGACTGTAGCAGGAATGACTCAGGCACTACAAAATGTAGTACAGGCTAGGAATCAAGCGGCCACTAAGAACAGAGCTGGCGATCTTCATTGCAATTTTAGGAGTTTGAACCCTCCTCATTTCTTTGGATCCCTTGATCCAGACGAGGCGGAGAATTGGCAATAAGAGATAGAAAGAATTTTCCAAGTTATGCAATGTACAAATCAAGAGAAGGTACTACTAGCTACCTTTCAATTCAGTAAGGATGCTAGGGCATGGTGGAAGGCCACATCGGCTCACCTACCTAATGTGGCGGAGTTGGAATGGGCAGAATTCCTTGAATTATTCCGGGGAAAATACTTTTCTGAAATGGTGAAAGAAAAGAAAGTTGTGGAGTTCGCTGCACTCAAGCAAAAGGATATGTCTGTGGCTGAGTATGAAGCTCAGTTTGCTCGCTTGGCCGTGTCTGCCCCACACCTGGTGGGCACTGAAAGACTAAAAGCTAATAGCGTTTTGGATGGGCTTAGACCCGTGTTCATTGAAAAACGCAGACCACATAACATCCAAACCTACACCGAGATGGTCTAAAGAGACTAGCTAGTGGAAGACACCATGGCAAAGGTGGAAGGCATGAGCGGAAAGGAAACTGCAAAGCCGGTCTTTGTCAAGAAGGAAGCACCCCACATTGCTAGAAATTCTTACTCCAATAATATAATGGTACCAAGAGACCGATCGATGAGAACAATGTTTGCAATGGCAAGAGATCAAAGTAGAAGAAACAACGATCGTGGAGTATTGCAAATTTTGCAATAAGCCTGGACACCAGCACAAGTGCTGGAAGAAGGCTGGAGCTTGCCTATGGTGTGAAGTCACGATCATCGTATACCCAACTGCCCATGCTAAAGACCAGCCGGAAGGAACCAGGAGTGGTAAAACGTCTAGGGCGCGTGAATAATTGACCCGAGCAGAACTTCTAGAAGAAGGTATGGTGAAGATGTTAGTTTTTTTTTCTAATCCTTTAGACTTGTCTTATAATGTTTAATCTATTCTTCAGTGGGGGAGATGACTACAGGAGAAATTCAAATACATAGTAGTCTTACCAAACAAATCATGTGAATCAAGATGGAGTTATATTACCATAGAAGAAGAAAAGAGTTGGAAGGAATTGGATGGATATTTTTACAGCCTATATGTGGAAAAACTAACACCTATGAATAAGGCGGATACAAGCTAGAGTTTATTAATGATCGAAGCTCGAACCAGATCGAGAACCCAGGTGCTAAGTGTAATCACGGGGTTGTGCCACCCTTCGAAACACGCAACACGTTGTTTTTAAGAGCTTAAAAAGGTGTAACATGGATTAAAGGAAAGTGTGATTGCCACCTAGCTAGTTGCCATGATTAAGAACGATGTAGGCTAACTATACTAGGAAAGGGAGAAAGAATAGAGCACTGACCTTTGTCGTGATGGGTCTCCCCGCCGCGATGATGCTGGTGTCGCGACGCCCCACCAGGGCGCGTTATGCTTGTCGTGACGCCCTTGTTGGCCGCGTTCTCTGTAGTGCGGGAGAATGATGGTTGGACCTCTTCCTGTACTCCAGTCGGCCAGAGGACAAGAGCTTCTCGTCTGATGATACTTGGGTGCCTGCCAAAACAAGAGAAACAAATAAATAACCCTGTTAGAACATATTTTAAACGTAGCTCTATTCAAAAAGAAGGAAGGGGGAGAGCATAGAGGGAACGAACCTGGGGTGGTTTTTAACCCCTTGGGTGTATGGAAATGTGGGAGGAAAAGATAAATGCATCCTATCTAAAACTAGCATAATGTGCATGAAGAGAAATGAGAGAGGGAGAGGAAGAAGACCCCCAAATGGTGCGACTCCCTGGCTGCTGATGATGTCTCTGAATGTTGGAGAAACCTCAGAATTCGCCTCCTCCATGCCCAAGCTTCATAGATGAAGAAAATTGCATCATTTGGTGAAGAGAATGTGACGAAATATAGAGGAATGAGAGGGCCACGAGCTAAGTGTCGGGTCTGGCAATAATTCGGCAGCACTTCGTGGCGAAAAGGGGGCTCTCCTTCCTCTGAAGAAGAAGAGGTGCTTATATAGAGCATAGAGAGAAAATCCCTCCATGGGAGATAATGACCAAAAATGAAGGATAATCCAAGGAAAATTCATGGGGAAGAGTCCTAGGGAGGCCCCAAGGTGCCCTACAACCCCAAACGGCAAGGGGTGGCCATTGGGAGGTTGCTTTGGGATGAGGATAATGCCAATGGAGGATAAATAGGAGGTGGTTGCAAAGGCTAGCGCATGCTGCTGTAGTCGCGACGGGTCGTAGAGGCGCGACAAGGATAGTCGCGACGGCCAGAATGGTCGCGACCCTAAGGGCATGTGCATGGATATGTATGGATTGTCGCGACCGCCATGGGGGGTGCGATAGAGGCTAATGCGGCGCTACGACCCGTTGCGTTTAGGAAAAATTGATTATTCTTGAGTTTTTGACCAATCATAAGGGAGAATATTCAATTGTGGGGCATAAGACTCTTCAATTAATTGGATGGGATTTGGGCTTTTAATGGGCTCAAGCAAGGCTATGGTGGTTCAAGATGAGTGACCAACTAGGGGCTCATTAAGAGACAAGAATATTGTTCGACTTATATGCCAGAATCGGTGTCTACAGATTGCCCCCCTTGGCTTCCACTTCGCAAGGGAGCGTAGCGGAAGTGTAGCAGAGGTGTCATGAATGACGCGAAGCAGAAATGCGTGGAGTGGCTGAAAAGATGGGAGCCAAGGTAAAGAGACACCCAATCTAACCAATAAGCAATTGGAGTCTTCTTGAAAGTCCCGAGTTAGCTGCTCGAGCAGAATGCAAGGAAGACACAAGTCTGGACGAGAAGGAGACAGAAAAGGACGATCAACCCCTTGATTGAGAGGTACCCTAACCGATTGGCCTGTAGGTTTCATTTTGGAGGGACATGTGCGTGCCAGGCAGGTAACACAGACTCTGTCCTGGAAGCGGTTCGCAACCAAAACGGATCAAAAGGAACAATGATGAAAATTGTATAGAGAATCCAGACAGGGAAATTCTTGACAAACTGACAAGAGCAACTCGCTCGGAGGCAGACCTTTCGATTCAGAGTGGAATAGAGTTTCTTGTTCTGAACATGAAGGATGATTGTGCACTCAACAAGAGCTCACTATTAGCCAGGGATGAGTCATGATAGCTCAAAGTCCTACATGATGCATGCTGGGCTAAAAGAAAAGAAATCATTAAATCAAATGCAAAAGAAATGAGAAAATAGAAAATACATCAAGGATAATCTTGCTAAATTGGACAAGAATGGGTCGAGAATCTTCCTGCAACCGCTGTGCAAGACAGAGTCCGTCGTCCCCAAGCTCATCTAACTTAATGGATTATCCAACGATTAGCAACGTGCACCTAGATCATCACCGTTTTTTATGAAGGGGAACTCAGATCCCAGAGCACATTAAAAACCAGCCAGTCCTTGAAGCGATATAATAAGTAGATACCATATAGTAATGCAGGGAGTAAGGATAGTGATACTTACCTGACTTACCTATGAAGCTCCATTTTTTTTGATTTTCTGACTTTTTGATTTTTTTTTTTTGTGATTTTCTAATGAACAATCAAAGCAACAACTATAACAATAAAAACAATATACACACAAACGCAATCAAATAACACAAACAAACTATGCACAGACACATAAGACACACAATAGAAAGGCGACACACCAGGGGATCGTGACACTGTCGCGGCAGCCTAGATGGTCGCGACCTCAACGCATCAGATCGTGGTGTCGTGACATCATTTTGCAAGATAAACACCAAAAATCCGAGCTTATCCTTATCCTAAGGCTATCCTCTCTACCATTAGGACTCTTAAACCTATCCTAGAGCAACTCTAACACCTACGGACGGATTTGGATGGTATTAGCACCCCTAGGGCGCTATAAACAAGGTTGTAGGGGGTTATTTTCTCAGCTCAGCTTCTCTCTCTTCCTCTCTCTCCAAGCCATGAAGAGAGCTTCTTCCTCCTCCCAAGCTGCCTCCATCCCCTACGGCGATCCCAAAGCAGTGAGGATGGCCTATGCAGAGCTCCTTCGCCTCTCCTCCGTGCCCAGGCACATCAGTGCAAGGCCGGATCTTCAAGTGAGTACCTCCTCTCTCTAGCCATTTGATTTTCTCTCTCTTCTTCTTCTTCATCTTCCCCTATTTCTTCTTCTTCTTCTACCAACCTCTCTTCTATCCCCTTTTCTAGATACTCCAGGGCAATAGACGCTACTTTAAGATCCCCTGGCTCGAACCCATGATTAGAGCCCTTCCCGTGGCGTCCACTTATTTCTTGCGTGAATGGAAACTTACCACCATCCTTGCGCTTGTCAAGAATTACCACAAGGTGGTGCATGTGTGGGACAACCTTACTGCGCTTGTGGAGCTGTGGCACCCATAGACACACACGTTCATCTTCCCTTCTTTCGAGGCCACCATACTACTGGAGGATTTGGAGCTCATGCTGGGGCTCCCAAAGGACAAGAGAAGGAAGGAGTACGGGATTTCCCACACTGTGGCTCCTATCGATTCTTGGGCTATTCTAAGTGACATCACCACCAAGACTGAGGACCTGCGCACCATGACCAGTCAAACGCATATCCATCTCATTCCTATCTCCCAGTGGATCATGTCTCAGTGCAAGCGCAAGACCAAGAACTACCTTGCCATAGCCAAGGCCGCCGCCCTCTGCATATGCGGCGTCATTCTCTTCCCTGTGCAAGACATCCTTCTATCCGTGTCAAACCTTAGCATCATCTCCAGTGTATGGGAAGGTATGTCTATTTCCTAGGCCGTCCTTGGATACTTATATGCCAGACTATCTTCTGCAGCCATAAGTGGTCCTTTCTTTGGCTCTGTCATCACCCTCGAGTGCTGGATGAGCATGCATATCAACTTCCAAGCGACAGACGACCCCTCCATCCAATGCAATAGCATGCTTCACCATCCTTTGGCTTTTGTTGGCGCTCCGCTTTATATGACACAAAAAGCATGGTGCAAGACTGTGCTGATCAAGGGACTGAAGGAGTGGAGGATCTACTTCAAGACAATGACGGTGGAGAAATTTGAGATGCGCCCGAGGTTCCTTCACAACAAGATGATCCGCCTCCCACAGCGTACCGGCCTGGCTTTGCAACTTATTGGCGATGAAGCGTTGGTTCTATACAACCCTGATCGGTGCCACCTTCAATGCGGTGCCGCATGCATAATTCTGCCGCCACTCTCTCACTACCCACCAATCCAAGCACGAAAGCGAAATGATGACCAGGATGAACGGGATGTGAGGAGCGCCATCGTCCACTGGGAGGGATGTGCTACGAACCTCATCTCAGTGGAAGTGGCGGAGGACGAAGATGTGACCCGGGAATATCACTAAGCATTGAAGAGGATCCAGCCAGACATACCCGCGGAGTCCGAGGCGGCACCGGGCATTTGAGATGGATGTGAGAGATATAGGCATTGTATAAGATGGTAGTTAGGACGGAAACGATGATTTGATTGATTGTAGGGATGATTAGGAGATGTAATTGCTCATTTGAATAAATAAAATCAGGATTTTGTTCACTGTGCGCATTGCTCTGTTGATGTGGTGACCACTACAGACATCGCCTATAGGTCGCGATGGGACGATAGGTCGTGACACTGTCGCGGCCTACCTGGTTGTCGTGACAAGGACACAACGGCTATAGCTGTCGCGACATGAACCGAGGGATTCAAAACACAGAAACCCCTTTCTTCCCTCTCCTATGCGTTCAAACGTGCAAGAACCCCGAGCTCCGGCTATCCGAGCTCCTGCTACTCCGATTCTCTCTCTCCCTACACTCTCTCTTTCTCACTTGCTCCTTCACTCTTCCTCTCTTCTCACTCTCTTCTCTTCCTCTCTCCCTCTCTTTGGTGGCGATGGAAGGAGGTGGTAGCAGCGGTGGCGACAGTGGAAAGGGGAAGAAGGCTAAGGTGAGGAGGCCTTCCTGACGGCGAGAGGAGGCTCCTCCAGCAGTGGAGGAAACCCCGGAGATCGAGATGGCGGAGGAGGAATCGTCCCCCGCAAACCTGGAAGCGGAGGCGATGGCCCAGGAGGTGGCCATGAAAAAGGTAGGTGCCTACCCCTAAAACCCTTCGATTCGGGGTGTTGGATGAGTGTGGATGCCCTATTATGGGCCTATGTAGGGTGTGAGGCCCATGAGAAAGGCCACCCAGTCAAAGAAAGCTCCAGTCGGACTACGCCTGAGAACGCGACGGCCCGCCCCGTCGCGACACCAGCTGTCGTGACGGGGTCAGAGGCCGCGACATAGTCGCGACGGCCAAAGGCTGTCGCGACAAGGTTGCGGTTATCATGGTAGTCGCGACCATGTAGCGGCGCCTCGGGGCATCGTGACAAGGTCGCGGCTTACCTGGCTGGCACGACCTCAGCCGAGAAACCAACAAAGGCATGTTTTAAATTAACCGGGTGACTAATTTGTGTTTGCAGGGAGAGATGAGGGCCCAGGCTTCCTGGCTCTTGGTTTTGGCAGTGTATTTAGCCTTCCCCAAGTTCCAGAGAGAGAGAGAGGTTGGATGACATGGGATTTGGGGAGGTGCTTAGGATGGAGAGGATGAGGGCAGATGCCCCACTCACCCAGGCCCTGCACAGCAGGTGGGACGCGGAGGCGACTGCCTTCGTGTTTCCATGGGGACATATGATCCCCAGCCTGGAGGATGTGAGCCGCATCACGGGCCTGAGAGTATATGGACGCCCGGTGAGTGGGTACACCTACCCGTGCTACAGGGAGTTAGCCCATAGGCTGCTAGATCTGACTGTAGGGCAGAGGTCTTCCCTCATCTCTAGGATTGAGCTACAGGAGAGTCTAGGGCTATTTCAGACGGGTAGGGAGGTAGCCGAGATGGTGGACGAGCAACTGCGGAGGTTGACGGAGGGCTGTAGGGAGATCCTAGCTAGTGAGCCAGGGGCTCAGGCAGACTTGGACTTGCGCCACTTTCTCACCTTCTTTCTCGCCAGACTCATGTTTTGCCACGAGGCGTGACGTGGTCCACTGCCAATTCTTGCCACTTTTAGAGGATCTGGACCAGGTTGGTGGCTATGCGTGGGGAGCAACGTTCTTGGCGCATTAGTTCGAGAGCCTGGGGTCCTCTGACCGGCAGACCTCCATCAGCGGCTTCTTCCCCTTCCTTCAGGTACTCTTCTCTTTCCCTTGCCTCTTTACTTAAACAGCCCTTTGATATTATAATTGAGATCTGACCATGGCTTCATGTTCTTGCAAGTCTAGACCTATCTCCACCTCCCCGGCCTGAGGAGGGGAACCTTGGAGCGATCGGGCCTCGTGCCCATAGCTCGACCTTGGGTGCCGTGTCGTGACATGCACCCCTTGGAGGAGTAGTTGGCATCTATCCAGGACGCCATTGATGTCTACCCTCAGCTGGATGTAAGTATTCTACCCCTTCTCTGAGTTCAATTTGATTTAAATTTTAAGTGCTTGGCTACTGACAAAATGTGCTTTTGATGTGCAGGTGGTGTGGCAGCCATACCTAGAGGAGGGGGACGAGGGACAACCCTGGTTAAAGCAGGCTCGCCCCTACTTTGGTAGGACGGTGTGGGTTCATGCCCTAAACCTTGTGCTACCTGTAACGTCGCGCATTTTTTGGATCTATGCGGATCCTTGCTTAGCGGATATGGTGGCCAGTGTGTGGCTCATTAGTGTGTGTTTCAGGTGTTCTCGTAGGTTTTTGGGGCTTAGTGGGCCGGCAGTTTGAGCCCATAGCACTCGTTGGTTCACTGGTTGTGAACACGACGGGGGTGTGCGTCGTGTTAAGGTCACGATGGACCTAGTGGTCGCGTTCACGTTGTTGCTATTTTGGGTTGTCGTCCGCATGCGCGCCACGTGTCGCACGCTGGGCGGCCATGCTGACGTCAACAGTGGGAAGGCGACGCCCTAGTCCGCCGCGACAAGGTCGTGACGCCGCGACAAGGTCGTGATGGGGAGGTACGTCACGATCCCAACCGCTGGGCATTTTTTTACGAAGTTTTGGCCGAACAGAGCTGGAGAAGCTTTGCTCGGCCAGGAGGGGCTGCTACGGAGCTCTTTCGAGTGATTCGACATTCTGGTGTGGTTTTCGGCGTGTTCTCGCCACGAGGACGTCATGCAGAGCGAGGAAAACGCCAGGAGTTTGTGTTCTTCGCGGAGGTAGGGAGATCCCACCTCGTTTGATGCATGGAACGTGTGTGTGGTGTGTGTGATGTCTTTTCCACTTTATAAACTGTAGATATCATGCTAGGGCTTACACTAAAGCATGAAAAATGTGAATTAAGCATGGTTTGTATAGTGTGGGGTGGTAATCCAGAGTGAGCAGTCTGGATTAGGGTTTCTGTCTATGAAGGCGACGGAACCCCCTGTCGCGACAAGGTCGCGACAAGCCAACCCGTCGTGTTAAGGTGTACCATCGCAACACATCGAGGTGTCACGATCAGAAGGCGACACTGTCCCCTGTCGCGACCACAGTCGAGTGGGCTTGTGGTGTTTGTTTTAATGGTACGATTATCTAATTATCATTTAAATATTGTGCATGGCAATGCTAGTGGTGCATTGGCACTTGTCGCACTTGTGAAGCGTGTTGTTTACGTGTTGTTTACATAGTAAAGGTGGTGCTCACAAAGTGAGCATGTTTTTACGTGGTTGGCGTGTTGTGCACACAATTAGTGTGTAATACACGTGGTGTTTACATGGTTTGAGTGTCATGCATGTGTGTGCATGGCTAGTGGCTCGATGTTATGATTGTTGTAATATAACTTGTATAGTTACTTCGAGGTGATTGGGCAGTGAAGGTCATATGTGGACCTAGCCCTGGTTTATTGTTGTCTTTTGAAGAATATTATAATGATTTATGTGCTAAGTAGTGTGTGTTGCAATAGAGGTCACAGAGTGACCAATGATAGGCAAGGTTGTGTTACGATGTTGTGATCCAAGTGTGTACTAGTGTGAGATGGTTTGGAGGTCACATGGTGACCAGTGACGAACCAATTATGTTTAGTGTATTATGATATAAGTTTCACCGAGGTGTTAAGTGATTGTCATGGTTTGTGTGTTAGCCGAGTGTGGTGGTCAGACGCCTATTCCGGAATACCTCTGCAGTCAGGTACCCCAAGTTCTGTGTGAGCCAGACACGTGTGTTTGTTGTGCTCGGAGTTTGTCCCGGTACTTGTGTTGTACCGCTGAGGTCTGTGTCGTCTGTCCTGGACACCATCAGTCCTGTGTTTGAGTTGTACGTCCAGATGAGGGAAAGATGACAGAGGGTAGCGATTTGTGTTTGTGGGTGTGCAGTCACTTGTAGCGTGCTCGTAGTTGGGGGTATGGACACCAGTAGTCAACACTGGTCCCCAGCTAGTCCTGTTTTCCAGTGACTCACTTTAGGGAGCTTAGGCCTGAGTCCCTAAAGGTGCCAGGCATGGGCCTATAGTTGTGTGTGGTCTGCAGGTGTGGTGTTAGTTGGTCTTCACTATTCTTTGGCTTGTGGTTGTGGAGCGGCAGTTGGACCTTTCGTCCGTGACTGCGAGACTAAGAGGTAGTTCTCATGTTGTGTTGTCTAGGTTGGATACTGACGTCATGAACCAGTAGTCTGTTCCCGTGTGGTGGCGTTGTTCCTTTCTGACTCCTGCTTTGCCACTGGTGGTGGCTTGTGTGTGACTCGTTGGTTGTGGTTTTACCCGTTGAGGTGTGCCCTGGTGTTGGCACGGTTGTAGTTGTGATTGGTGAGTGGAGACTCACTAGTTGTGGTTTGACTCTTGTGGTGTGCCCTGTCGTTGGCACAGTTGAGTCAAGGTTTTGCTTGTAGTAGAGTGCCTTATGATGACACTAGTTTGGTTGTGGTTTCCGTGATGGTACCTTGTAGCAGTAGGTACCTATACTCTGTGTGGGTAGTGCGTTGTGGTGGTACGTTGTGTACCAGTCTTTTCAGGTGTTGAAGTGGAGGTCATGTGGTATGACCTTCCACTTGTTGTGTTTTACCATTCTTTGGGTAAACTTCCGAGTAAGGTTACAATGTGTGATGGATTGGCATCGTGGTAGCCAGTCCTGTTACTTAAGTGTGATATTTGATATATCGTGGTTTGGGGTGGAACAGACCAACTCTTAGTCAGCGGTCCTGTACCCGTGTGTTTGGGGTTCGCTTGTGAAGCTTGTAGCCTAGGCAGTGATTTGCCTGTGTGGCTTCTAGCTTAGGTGACTAGTCGTTAGAATAATGTGCCTGTGAGGTTTGCGGCCTAGGCATTTCAGTTGTTGAGCAGACTAGTAGTGTTGCGCTAGTCCTGTTGTTACCTCTTACTTTTCGAGGTTTACATTGATTGGTATGCTTATGTTAATTGTTGATTAATCATGGTTTAAGTAAGTAGGATGTGGTTTGGCTATTTGTGTGACCAGTGAGACCCTTTGAGGTTGAGGTCTCTTCTGCTTAGTGTGTGGTTGTTTTTGGGTGGTCCTTACTGAGCCTGTGACTTGTTGAGGCTCACTCCCCCACAGTTCCTTTCAGGGCTTGCCGTGTGTTTGGCTTGCAGCGGCGTTGTGATAGACTTGTACCACCAGCAGTAGTGTAGTAGTTAGTATTGTGTGAGTTTGTGCTCCCTCGGGGTATGCCCCAGGTAGTTGTACTTTTTAATTGGACATGTAATAATGTAATGGGACAGTTGTACAAATATGTGAGCAGATATGAGCACATGTACTTTCTTGTGTCTTATACTGTTGTGGTTTGTCTTTCATATTCTTACTGGACACGTGTGAGAGATATCCCTTGCGAGACTTCGATCCGTTCACGGGAGACGGATCTGGATATGGACCCTTATCGGGCATCAAGATCCAGGGCCGTTACAGTTGGTATCAGAGCATGGTCCAGTTAGAATATGAAAAGACATTGAAAGTACAATGTCCCAATACATGGATTAATGTCCACTGCTGGTAGTAAGTCTGTGGTTTTGTGTTGGTTAAAGTGGTATTTATCTGAGTCTTTTTCTGTAAAACGTGTTTATGTGTTGATAATTTGGTAGCCGTTAGCAGTTGTTAAAAGTTGATGTGAATAGAGGAGGTATAATCTGTGTGATTATACCAGTGTGCTAGTTTGTGATAGAAAGGTATGGTTGTTAAAGGTTCACAATTAAAGAAATTGAGGAGATTAATAAGTTTAGATATGGAATTCAGTAAGTGAGTTTCAGTGAAATACAGAGTTAACAGAGACAGGTATATGGTAATGAAGTGATGAGGAATGGATCAGTATGTGTCAGAAATAATTAAATGTGCAGATTATAGTTGAGAACCTCAGTAGAGGTGTTGTGGCATTAGAGATTTGAGTCAGATGATATCAATAAATAGTATGAATGATAATGTGATTAGTGTTATGAAGAGCTTGGCATGATTAAGTAAGGCAGATCAGCTTTAAAAGAGGTACTGATACATAGAAGAGTAGTGATTTACGGCAGATATATTAAGTGTGCCTGAGACTAGAGATTTTAGAAAGAGATTTGAGAAAGGTGCTGTTGTGAATAATGATGGTAATTGGAAGTTTGATATGAGGAGTCGTATAAATATCTATAGAAAGGATCAGTTGAATAGAGAGAGAGAAAATAAGAATCAGTGTGCAGTTAGATTTTCTGAGAATTGCACGAGAAATATTTAGTTGATGAATGACAGATTATGAGAATTCTTCAGAAAGAGTTATTAAAGATTGTTGTGCTAAAGACAAGATTAGTGAAAGTTAGTAATTATGAGCAGTTTGAGAAAAATTAAAAGTTAAAGTTAAGTATATTGGAATGAGTTTAAGCTAAGTGAAATAGAATGGAAGGAGGTGTATTAATGGAAAAGTAGTTAAGAAATATTGAGTTGAGAGAAACAGTAAGACAGATGTGATATTCATAATATTTGAGAAAAGAGTAATTAATGGAATAAGGGACGCAGATAGAGTAAGTTGTTATATTTAAAGAAATTGATATTTAAATTTGAGTTTTTGTAGTATTTTAAAGAAAGGTGACTAGATACCAGAAAGATTTATAGTATGAATGGTACAGTAAGATTAGTTAGATAGCAGAATGAATAAGAGAAATATTTTACAGAAAAGATGTTATGATTAAAATGATTAGCAGTTTAGATAAAGAAGAGAAAGAATGTAGTAGATGATGAAGTGAATAAGATCAGATGAGTCAGGAAATGTTCAGTCAAAGTTTGCATATCGGTGCAAAGAAAATGATTCAATTAAGCAGAAATGGACTGTTAGTAAGATATTCCAGAATTTAGTGTAGGAGCAGGAGCAGATTAATTAAAGAATATTTGGAAAGGTTATGCAATAAAATTATGAGATTAGCCAGAGAATGTCAGTAAAGTAAAAAAAAAGTATATAAAGAGCACAATATGTCAATAGCGGTTTAGCAGATCAGAAATTGTAGTGATTTCTTCAATACAAATTAATTGAATAAGATGATTTGAGAAGCAGTTAAAGTTATAAATGAATTTAATTGAAGTCATAAGAAAGTAATTGAAAGCAATATGAACAGAAATTGTAAAATATTTTGCAAAGTGTCCAGTGTAATCAGAGTAGCGCAGCGGAAGTAAAGAAGATTTAATATTCACAGATTGTTCAAAGTTTGCTTAAATAAGAAAAAGTGTAAAGTTTTACGTAGTGGAATAAAGGAACATAGGTTATTGTGGTTTTTAATCGGAGATGACTTAAAGCGGTATGAGCAGAATAATATGAAAAGGTAGGAAATTTAAAAATGATGATTGGTTTTCATTGAAAAGTTAGCAGTTACGAATGTAAATACAGATGACGTAGGATAACAACAAGTAGTGATAAATAGAAAAAGAAAATGACATCAAAAAATTCAAGAATTTAGAAAAATTACGACATGGTATAGCATTTACAGTGTAAGATATTCGAGAAAAGTGAAGCGGTCCCGAAAGAAATGTGGCAAACACAACCGGAAAATTGTGGAAGTAGGTTGAGTCCAAAGAGATAAAGCGCCACCAGCAAGGTAGAATTGCCTACGGTCGAAAAGCAAGGAATGGTAGATTGGAACCCCAGAATAAAGCGGTTGTGGAATAAATTAAAAAGGAAGAAAAGGCAGAACAAGCGTGAAAACGAACAAATGGATCAGTCAGCACAAATGATTTGAAAGAAAGAGGCGGAGGAAGTGTATCCTACTTAGTCTGTATATGACTTTCTTCTTTTTAGGTAATAGTCCAGCTTTCTGTGGTCTGTTGTGAATGTCGAGGATGACATTTCTTTTTAGGTAATAGTAATGTAACGTCGCGCATTTTTTGGATCTCTGCAGATCCATGCTTAGCGGGTTTGGTGGCCAGTGTGTGGCCCATTAGTGTGTGTTTCAGGTGTTCTCGCAGGTTTTCGGGGATTAGTGGGCCGGCAGTTTGGGCCCATAGCACCCGTTGGTTCACTGGTTGTGAATGCGACGGGGGTGTGCATCGCGTTAAGGTCGCGACGGACCTAGTGGTCGTGTTAACGTTGCCGCTGTTTTGGGTTGTTGTCCGCATGCGCGCCGCGTGTCGCACGCTGGGCGGCCATGTTGACATCAACAGTGGGAAGGCGACACCCTAGTCCGCCGCGACAAGGTCGCGACGGAGAGGTACGTCACGATCCCAACCGCTGGGCATTTTTTTAAGAAGTTTTGGCCGGACAGAGCTAGGGAAGCTCTGCTCGGCCAGTAGGGGCTACTGCGAGGCTCTTTCGGGCAATTCGGCGTTCTGGTGTGGTTTTCGACGTGTTCTCGTTGTGAGGACGTCGTGCGGAGCGGGGGAAACGTCGGGAGTTCATGTTCTTCGCGGAGGTAGGGAGATCCCACCTCGTTTGATGCGTGGAATGTGTGTGTGGTGTGTGTGATGTGTTTTCCGCTTTATAAACTGTAGATATCATGCTAGGGCTTACACTAAAGCATGAAAAATGTGAATTAAGCATGGTTTGTATAGTGTGGGGCGGTAATCCGGAGTGAGCAGTCCGGATTAGGGTTTCTGCTTGCGAAGGCGACGAAACCTCCTATAGCGACAAGGTCGCGATAGGCCGACCCGTCGTGTTAAGGTGTGCCATCACGACACATCGGAGCGTCGCGATCAGAAGGCGACACTTTCCCCTGTCGCGACCACAGCCGAGTGGGCTTGTGGTGTTTGTTTTAATGGTATGATTATCTAATTATCGTTTAAATATTGTGCATGGCAATGCTAGTGGTGCATTGGCACTTGTCGCACTTGTGAAGCGTGTTGTTTACGTGTTGTTTACATAGTAAAGGTGGTGCTCACAAAGTGAGCATGTTTTTACGTGGTTGGCGTGTTGTGCACACAATTAGTGTGTAATACACGTGGTGTTTACATGATTTGAGTGTCATGCATGTGTGTGCATGGCTAGTGGCTCGATGTTATGATTGTTGTAATATAACTTGTATAGTTATTTCGAGGTGATTGGGCAGTGAAGGTCATATGTGGACCTAGCCCTAGTTTATTGTTGTCTTTTGAAGAATATTATAATGATTAATGTGCTAAGTAGTGTGTGTTGCCATAGAGTGATGAACAGTCTATCCCCATGTAATTTAATTCAATTACTTTTATATTTTGGTGATTCACAAAATTATGATAAAGGTCACTAACCTCTTTCTACGAGTCTTGAGCACAGGAAATAAAACCAAAGGAAAACAAGCCAAACAAGTAAGAATTAATCACTCTATTAAAATAGCATCATATTTGTCTAAATACATTGATTTCTTCTAGCCATAACGATTTTCTTTGTTTATAACGATTCCCTAATCATAAGGATTCGTTGTGTGCTTTCAACGATTCGTTAAGTGATCATAACGATTTATTTGGTCATCATAACGATTTGCTTTCATAACGATTCCTTTAGTGATCATAACGATTTGCTCTCGTAACGATTCCTTTAGTGATCATAACGATTTGCTTTCGTAACGATTCCTTTAGTGATTATAACGATTTCTCTCATAACGATTCCTTTGGTGATCATAACGATTTGCTTTCGTAACGATTCCTTTAGTGATCATAACGATTTGCTCTCATAACGATTCCTTTAGTGATCATAACGATTTACTTTCGTAACGATTCCTTTAGTGATCATAACGACTTGCTTGTCATAACGATTTCTTTAGTCATCATAACGACTTGCTTGTCATAACGATTTCTTTAGTCATCATAACGACTTGCATATCATAACGATTTCTTTAGTAATCACATCGATTCCCTTAGTAAGAACAACTACTTGGTCTATAACGATTTGCTTATAGAATCATAACGATTCACTCATTAATACTCAACGATTTCTTAAGCCAAATATAATGACTTGACATTTGACTCACTTTTGACTGCGTTGAAAAGTCAAAGCTTTCTCGCACATCTTTCTAACGTCTGTGCATTTATTACTCTGAACGTATCTCTGTATTCATGCAGACGATATCTTCTATTCTCGTGCTTATTTGTAAACATCTTTTTGGAAGAACAGAATGAAACTTCTACTTCTGTATAAAATCAATCTAACGTTGACTGACAACAAGAGACAGCTTAGCTGTCTATTATTTAGAATTTAATGTATGCATGTCTCTAACAACATTCGTCATACAACGTTGGACAAAATAGAAGCCAAAGGATACTACAGAAGATTCTATCTCTCTGCGTGCATAAATGGATAAAAGACTGTTGACTGGAAGCTTCTACAGTACCATGCAGTCTAACGTAAACTAGAACTTAGAGACAACGGGCACTTCAATGTTCGAATTTCGAATGGAAGTTATATAAACAAGAATGAAGTAGAAGGACCAAATATATAGACTTACAGACATAGAGAGAACCAAGTGCATACCATGTGAAATCGTCTTCAACCTCTCTGAGAGCCAAGCAAACATTTTCATTAGTTTCAGCTCTAGCTCTCTGTGCTTAGTGTAGATATGTGAGAGAGCTTCTTGTTCTGAGAAGAATCCATTATTGTAGATATTGTTCTTCTCAGTCCTTGCTTCAGATCAAGTGTGTTCTATAAGCTTGATCTAGGGGCATCTTCCTCTTGAACATTTTTCTGGTGGTGTTCCCTTTAGTTGTGAAGGAAGACCTGGTGTGGTATCCAGGGTGGTGTTCCCTTTAGTTGTGAAGGAAGACCTGGTGGGGTATCTAGGGTGGTGTTTTTCCCTTCATGTGAAAGAAGACCAACTGCGGCTGGGTGTAAGGGTCTTTAAGGGGGATAGTACCCTTGATAGTGAAATCCTGAGATATTACTCAGGGACTGGATGTAGGACTCCTGTGAAGAGGAGCTCCGAACCAGGATAAATCCTCTTGCAGTGTGTGTGTGTGTGCTTGTTTATCTTTTCATTCATTCTCTTACTAACACTAACAACAATCGAAGTGTGTGTGTGTTGTGAATGTTTTTGTAAACAGGTATTAGTTGACTAAATTTTTTTTAAAGACCCATTCACCCCCCCTCTGGGCTTGCTAGCTGGGCAACAAGTGGTATCAGAGCGAGTCTCTTCGACAAAGAAGAAGATCCAACGATCTGAAGAGTAAAGATCCATGGCATCCCAAGGTCATTGCGAAGGTCAATCTATCAACCGACCACCATTGTTCGATGGAGAAGACTATGCATATTGGAAAACCAGAATGGAGTATTTTCTACAAGGTCTCGACTATCAGATTTGGTCTATAGTTGAGGAAGGTGATCTTCTAGTCACCAATGAAAAGAATCAGTGGACAAGTGATGATAAAAAGAAGATCTCTCTTAACTGTAAGGCTAAGAGTATTCTATGTTGTGCCCTCAGTAAGAAGGAGTTCAACCGTGTATCTGCCTGCAAATCCATGGAGATGTGAGAGAAATTAAGAATCACCTATGAAGACACGGATAAAGTGAAAGAGACAAGAATAGACATTCTTGTAACACAATATGAGAGGTTTCAGATGCAGTCAGGCGAATCAATAGCCCAGATGTTCAGCAGATTTACTGACATTACAAATGGATTGGCTGGTCTTGGCAAAAGCTATGAAATGGGAAATATGGTAAGGAAAATATTGAGGTCTCTACCATCTTCTTGGACTCCCAAAGTAACGGCCATAGAAGAAGCAAATGATCTGAAGAGGATGTCATTGGAAAAACTCATTGGGTCCCTTATGGCCCATGAGATCAACATGGAAAGGTTAGGAGAGTCCTCCAGCAGAAAGAAGCACTCCAACACACTTAAAGCTGAAGGAGACAGATCAGAAGAATCATCGGATGAAGATGAAAGCTCAAGCAACTACGAAGATGAGGAAGCAATGCTCTCAAGAAGACTACAACGTATCCTAGCCAAGAAAAAGAAGTATCAATCTGGAAGAAGATACTTCAAAAAGAACAAAGACTTCAAAAGGCCTGAAGTCAAAGACTCAAAGAAAACTGAGCCCCTTTGCTATGAATGTAAGAAGCCTGGACACATCAAAGCTGAATGTCCGAAGCTCAAGAAACCTGAATTCAAAAGGAAAGAGAGTTTCAAGAAATTCAGGAGGTACAAGAAGAAGGCAATGACAGCAGCTTAGAGCAACAGTAGTGACTCGGATAGCGAGTCAAGCTCAAGCAGTAAGGAAGAAGAAGAAGCAAATCTAGCTTTCATGGCCAACACTGATGAAAATGTGACTTCTGACTCATCCTTTGATTCTTGTAATGATTCTGATTCAGATAATTTGGAAGAAGCATTTAACGAACTATATAGTAAATATAGAGAAATATCTAAATTGTTAAAAGGCAGTAAGAAAAATATTACATGCCTAGAAAACACTAATTCAGATCTAAAAATAGAAAATGAAGAAATAGAGAAGCAAATAACTAAACTTAAAAGAAGAAATGAGCTATTATACGAAGATCTAAAAGATAAAAATAAGCAAATAATCAGACTGGAAAAATAGGAAAGTTCAGATGAACTTAGAAAGGAAATTAAAACCTTAACCGAAGAAAATAAAAAGTTATCAAGTACACTGGAGAAATTTACTAATGGTAAAAATTCTTTAGTATTAAAAGGTGCTAGACGATCACGAAAGAAGAAATATGGACTAGGGTATACTCCTTCAGAAAATGAAGAAACAAAAGTTTACCCCAAAACGTATCCAACTCGAAAGTTTATACCTGAACAAGACATAGGATATAAAGCTAACTTTAAATATATTGAAAAAGTAACTAAAATGTCTTGCTGCAGTCACTGTAATAAGTTGGGTCACATAAAAGTAACATGTCCAACTAGACACAAAATGTGGGTAGTAAAAAGGGGAATTATTGATACTAACCAACAAGGACCCAAAAGAATTTGGGTACCTAAAACTTAGTGTCTCTATTTCAGGAAAGCCTTCGAGCATCAAAATGGTACCTGGACAGCAGGTGCTCAAGGCATATGTCAGGAAAGAGGAAGCTGTTCTCTCATCTCAAAGCTGAAGAAGAGACAGTCACCTATGGAGATAATGGAAAAGGAACAGTGATAGGCAACGGTTCAGTAAGCAACAAAGGCAAGACTGTCATTGAAGATGTTCTTTGTGTCAAAGGGCTGAGTACAATCTCATCAGCATCAGCCAGCTATGTGACAGAGGTCAACAGATCAAATTCCAAGAATCCAAGTGCAGTATCTTAAAGGATGGAGCAGTAATTTTCGAAGCCAACAGAGAAAAGAATCTGTATGTGCTCTACCTTGAAGAACTCAAAGATCAAGACATCTGCTTAGCAGCCAGCAAAGAACAGTCGACTGAATTGTGGCACAGAAGGTTGGGCCACTGCAGTTTGGATGGCATAAGAAAGCTGATCAAAAGAAGCCTAGTGGAAGGCTTACCTAAAGTCAACACAAAAATGGATGGTATCTGCAGACCATGTGCTAAAGGGAAGCATACTAAGAGTTCCTTCAAGTCAAAGACTGTGGTAACCACATCTAAACCCTTAGAACTCCTCCATATGGATTTATTTGGGCCAATGAGGATCACTAGTCTTGGAGGAAAGAATTTTGCATTTGTTATAGTAGATGACTATTCCAGATTCACATGGGTCTCATTCTTGGAGCACAAAGATGATACATTTGATAGCTTTGTAAGTTTCAGCAAGAAAGTACAGAAAGACAAAAAATATTACATTGTTGGAATCCGGTCAGATCATGGAGGAGAGTTCCAAAATGAACAATTTTCAAAATTCTGTGATGACCAAGGGGTTGAGCACAACTTCTCAGCACCAAGGACACCACATCAAAATGGAGTTGCTAAGAGGAAGAATAGAACCTTGTTGGACATGGCGAGGACAATGTTGTCAGAATATGATTTACCAAGATATTTCTGGGCTGAAGTAGTGAACACAACAAGTTATATTATCAACAGGGTGATGATTAGGCCAATATTAAAGAAGACAGCCTATGAATTGTACAAAAGAAAGAAGCCGAAGATCAGTCACTTTAGGATATTTGGATATCCATGTTTCATCCACAACAACGGCAAATGAGATATTGGTAAGTTAGATGCCAAATTAGATGAAGGCATCTTCATGGGGTATGCATCTAAACCTAAAGGTTATAGAGTATTTAATAAGCGTACACTGTTAATTGAGCAATCTGTGCACGTCATTTTTGATGAAACTAACCCTTCCTTGAGAAAGGAAGAAGATAGCGATGTTGATGATGCAGATGAACTGTCCAAAAAGCTAAAGAACACATCAATTGAGGACAAGGAAGATCTGCAACAAAACACATGAAAATCTTCTAAAGGAATGGAGATACAAGAAAGATCACCCACCTAAAAACATCATCGGTGATCCATCTGTAGGGGTAAGAACAAGAGGTAATGTAATCCCTTGTGATTACCTAGTTTTTGTTTCTCAAATAGAGCCTAGGACAGTCAATGAAGCTCTTACTGATGAATCTTGGATTTTAGCGATGCAAGATGAACTGAATCAGTTCAAGAGAAACCATGTATGGTCACTTGTTCCTAGACCATCAGGTCATCCAGTGATTGGCACCAAATGGGTGTTCAGAAATAAATTGGATGAAGCTGGTGTGATCTTAAGAAACAAGGCCAGACTGGTAGCTCAAGGCTATTCTCAAGAGGAAGGCATAGATTTCGATGAAACCTATGCACCTGTAGCTAGACTTGAGGCTATTAGAATTTTACTTGCATATGCATCGGCACTAGATTTGAAATTATTTCAAATGGATGTAAAGTCTGCATTTCTTAATGGTTTCATTAAGGAGGAAGTTTATGTAGAACAACCTCCAGGTTTTGATGATGCAGAATTTCCGAATCATGTTTTTAAACTACATAAAGCATTATATGGTTTAAAGCAAGCTCCTAGAGCCTGGTATGAAAGGCTTAGTTCTTTTCTATTAGACCATGGTTTTACAAGAGGTCAAGTAGATAGTACACTATTCATCAAGTCAAAAGTCAAATATATTTTTCTTGTTCAAATTTATGTTGATGACATTATATTTGGTTCCATTGATGAATCTCTTTGCAAGTATTTTGAGAAGCTTGTGCAGGGAGAATTCAAAATGAGCATGATGGGAGAGCTCAACTACTTCCTTGGACTACAAATCAAACAAGGAAAGGAAGGCACTCACTTCTGCCAAGTCAAATACACCAAGGAGCTCTTAAAGAAATTTGGATTCGATAATGCCAAGCCACTGTCAAGACCAATGGGCACATCAACAAGGATGGACAGTGACAAGGATGGTAAGAAATTAGATCAAAAGATCTACAGAGGTATGATAGGTTCTATACTTTATTTAACCGCCAGTAAACCTGATATATTATTTAGTGTATGCATGTGTGCTAGGTATCAAGCAGATCCTAGAGAATCTCATCTAATTTCAGTTAAAAGAATTTTTAGATATTTGTCTAGAACTCATGACCTAGGAATATGGTATCCAAAATCATGTGAAATCAATTTAGTAGGATACTCTGATGCTGATTATGCTGGATGCAAAATATATAGAAAAAGCCCAAGTGGTTGTTGTCAATTCCTTGCAGGATGTTTGATATCCTGGTCCTCCAAGAAGCAGAATTCAGTAGCACTGTCTACAGCTGAAGCTGAGTACGTGGCTGCTGGAAGTTGCTGCACACAACTCCTATGGATCAAGCAACAACTTGAGGACTATGGACTTCATATCAAAACAATTCCATTATTATGTGACAACACTAGCGCTATAAACCTTACCAAAAATCCAGTAAAGCATTCAAGGACCAAACATATTGAGGTTAGATATCATTTTATTCGTGATCATGTAGCTAACGGTAATATAGAAGTTTCATTCATAGATACAAATAATTAGTTAGCAGATATCTTCACAAAAGCCTTACCCGAAGAGAGGTTTACTTCTCTCAGAAGGGAATTAGGTATGTGTAAATTGTGAAAGAATTATCTGTTAAAACTGAGATATTAAAATTCAAAGCTTAAATTATTTATTCTCCTTGAAATTAAGCAAATATCTCATTTATATCTCATAAGCAAATATCCCTGTCGGTTCGCTATTTTGTAATTCCTTATCACTTTCGAACTATACTTTTGTCGTTTTCTGCTATAAAGGCGCATCCTATTTCAAAAATAATATTTATCCTTTATTTCAGAAATCCCGAAATCTGTGTGGGAACGATTCATCTTCCCTCTTTATCTCCTTCGTCCTCCTGCCTGAGGCGATAACCTATCGACCCCGGCATCGACTTCCCCCAGATTTGAAGCCTTCAACTTCTCCCGCCAGAAATTTCTTGAGGGTTTCTTTTTCAATCACACTTCCAGTCCTCCAGAATCTTTCCCTGCTCGATTCCATGGCCTCTACAGTTGTTTCCACCAGCGTTGGGGGCTACGAAGCTGCGTTCCTCACCGCAGATCAGCAAGCAAGGTTCGCGACAGTCAAGACGAAGCTTTGCGGTCACAAGACAGTGGGTTTGGCTGACCTAGAGAACAATGGCATGGGCAGTTTAGTTGAAGCTCTACAGAGGTTGAAATGGACGAAGATTGCGACTCTTTCTGAAGTAAGTTTTCCTGATCTTGTTAAAGCTTTCTATGTTTGCTTGAAGACAGAAGAGGATGGGACCTTGACTTCCATGGTCAAGGGAACCCAGATCAAGATTACTAGAGATTTACTGGCATCGCTGTTTGAAGTTTCTACCACCGGTCGCAGTGGGGTCCACTCTGTGGACATTCAGGCCAAGGGATTAGGGATTATCAGTCCGGAGTTTAGGTTGAAGGATGGGAAGCTGGATATCAATCAGCTTAGTGCCTTTAATAGGTTACTGCATTTCATAATCTGTCAGATTATTGTACCAAGAAGTGCAACATTTTCTTCTTGCACCAAGGCAGACTCTGACCTGATGTTCTGGGCTATCCAGAATCAGGAGATCAAGACTGCAGAATTAATCATAGAGAGAATGAAGTTTGCAAGCTCTCAAGTGTGGGATATTAAGAGCAAAATGAACATCTCACTACCATATGCCCATCTTCTGACTAGAATTTTCCATCATTTTGGCATAAGTGTAGTTGGTGATGTATCTGAGAAGATGGGCCAAGCTATTAGGTCCAGGAACTTGAGAAAGAGTGGTTTTTCAATTGTAAATGGTGTATGGTCAAAGATTGGTGTAGTTGAGGGTGAAGCCCAAGAGGACCAAGATCCAGCAGTAGCAGAGTTAGCAGCAGCAGAGGAAGCAGCTAGCAGAAGGATTGAGGACATTCCTTCTGAAGACATTGAGCCCATTGGGCAACCTTTAGAGGTTCCTCTTCCCTCTTCCCAAGTAGACACTCTACTTAGGGATTCACTGAACTCCACTTCTCAGGGGAAGCCAGTGGCAAGTGAATCTGAAGTGGCAGAATCTGTCGCAGTGAGCCACACTGAAGAAGTGATTAAGGAAAAAGCTCCAAGTCAGGAGGAGCAAGTATCTGTTCAGGAAGATGTTGTGATGGAAGATGCTCCTATTGAGGGGGAGCAATCAGTGGCAGAGGAGATTCAAGGAGAAATTTCTGTGGCATCAGGCCACACTGAAGTTCCATTAGAAGAAACCCCAGTCCAAGAAGAAGTAGCAGCAGCAGCACAATCAGATGTTCCCATGGAAAATTTGCCTGTTGAAGAAGAGTTTTTGGGAGAAAAGGATGGTGGGACTCAGGGGGAGGGAAATGAACACCCTCCAGAGAATCAATTCAGAGATGGAGAGACTGCAAGCTCCTCAGATTCAGAAGAAAACCAAGATCAGCAGCCTCCAGTGGACAAGGCAAGGGAGAAAGGGAAAGTAGCCGCATCAGAAGTTCCTCTTATTGTTGACACTCCCTTTCAAAGGCAGATGAGGCAAAGATTCATAATCAATTTGAAGCCTGTCATAGAAAGGTTGGATACTCAAGGTGAGATCCTGTGCTCAGTGCAGTCTGATGTGAACTCCATTTTCATGAGCCAAGCATCAACATCCAAGGAGTTGTCTCAAGTGAAGAATGCATTCCGATGGTTCAATAAGGAGATGGTAAGCATAAAGTCCATGCTTTCTGAGATTTTGAAGGCAGTTGGAGCCCAAGCTCCTCCTCCTCCTCCACCTTCTGCTGCTCAGAGAAGTGAGGAAGATGTTCCAAGGCCATCAGGGCTAGCTGAGCAAGTGGCAGGGCCATCAGGGCCGGCAGCATCAGCTTCACAAGCAGAGGTTAGTGAGTCCAGGCCAGCAGGGCCAGTTGAGCAGGTGCAAGAACCAGCAGAGCCAGCTGAGAAGGTGTCAGGGCCATCAGGGCCTGTGGAGTCAGTGTCTGTGCAGCTTGTAGCTGAAGAAGAAGCTGTAGCTCCTGAGCCCCCAGCTCCTTCCTCCACTCAGACCCCTATACCTCCATCACCACCTTCATCATCCACAGCTCCACCTACACCTCAGACTTTCAAGAAACCTCAACCCAGAACCATCTCATCACCTACACCTTTTCCTTCTCAATCCACTTCATCTCCTGTATCTTCAACACCCATTTCTCCACCTCCACCTGTTTTTGAGGTTCCTCCAGTATCATCATCAGCTGGAGCCTCCTCCTCTTCGGGTCCACCCTCTTCTGGACCATCTGATATCCCACCTACTACCTCACATTCTTTTCTACACCCTTCTCCTCCACCCTCTTTCATTACTATAATTCCTGAGTGTGCTCAACTTGATTCTCCCTATCTTGGGGAAATCAAGGATGAGTTTGAAGAAGTCCTCCTCAGGTCTGTATTGAAGGTTGGGGATCACATTCACAGGGCAGACTCTTCTAGTTCTGCTCCTAAAAAGAGGAAAATCTCATCCACCTCCTCTCTTTCCTCTGAACCTCGATATCCACCTCTGTGGATTTCTTTCACAGTGGACAACAAAAATAAACCACTGTACAGAGAATATCTTCAGAAGGTTGTCTTTGCCACCCTTGTCAACCATCCTTTTCTTAATCTTTCAGACCACTTGAATGTCATTCTACCTTATACCCCTCTCACCAAAACTGAAAAATCCAAAATCTTTTCTGTTGCTCATTCTAAGACTGAAGAGCAATGGGCTAGGGGGCATAAAAAGCTTTACAGTAAATTTCTTCTAGCCAAGTCTATAAGATTCTCTCCAAGGGACCATTCCCTGACTCTCTCAGAATGGTTCCAAATTCATCACAAGAACTATTGGGCCCCATTCATTCAAAAGGAGATCAAGATGGCCAGGCACTTCTAGCTATTCAACAATTACCGGTATGTCCATCGTCTCCCTGAAGTCCAGCTCAGTCAATTTAAGCAAGCCATAAGCGCACTTGGTTCATCTGTAGCCCACACTGAAGCTGTCCAAGTAGATTTTGCTACTCTTCAGCTGCCAGAGGAAATTTCACTTCCACCCATTCACTCTCTGATAATGGAATCCTCAGTTGGCTCTATCATCTTCGAGCGCTTTGCCAGAGTAATGGGCAGAATCAAGGTACAGAAGGGCTATCTGGTTGCATTTCACATATTCCTATTTAAGGAATATCACCAGGGCCATGTCAGTGCTGAAGTTCTTGCTCCCATTCTGTCAGAATGTGAAAGATTATCCCCTTCAGATTGGGCCAGATATTATCCTCTTTCTGCTCAGCAGTTATATGATTTGAATGACTCCCAGGCTAGGGAAGGTCACCCTCCAGTCTTTGCAGCTACCTTTTTGGATAGGAATTCCATTCACCTAGTCCAGGATCCCTTTAGGACTTGGGTTGAAAGATACAAAGTCTATGTAGCATTATGTCAGGAACTGAAGGCAAAGCAGAATTTCTACCCTATTTCCATGGAAAGATTCCTTGCTTGTGCCAGTTTTGGGACAGTGACCTTCTTCAAAATTTCCCTTGACAGAGATGCTTATGCCAACTTCCTTGAAGATCAGTTAGCTCTCTACCTCAAGCGGATGGTTCCCACTATGGGACCAACCTATTCTCCTGCTCCTGGTGTTTTTCGTTCAATGTTTGAGAAGCAGGAAGAGCAGGCATGAGAAATTATTTCTCACTATGCCTCCCTCCTATCTCCTGCTTTCTATCTGCATGTACCTCCTCAAAATTAAATGAATACAACATTTGTCTTATTTCTCATTAATTTTTTCTCTTCTTCTTTGTCGCTCATTGTATCTTTTTGCTTAATGACAAAAAGGGGGAGAATTATATTATTGATCTCTGAAATATGTAGGATTATTTCATATTATCATCTGTGTTGTTTGATAAAGTTATGTTTGATAAAGTTTTGTCATCACCAAAAAGGGGGAGATTGATGAACAGTCTATCCCCATGTAATTTAATTCAATTACTTTTATATTTTAGTGATTCATAAAACTATGATAAAGGTCACTAACCTCTTTCTACAAGTCTTGAGCACAGGAAATAAAACCAAAGGAAAACAAGCCAAACAAGTAAGAATTAATCACTCTATTAAAATAGCATCATATTTTCTAAATACATTGATTTCTTCTAGCCATAACGATTTCCTTTGTTTATAACGATTCCCTAATCATAAGGATTCTCTGTGTGCTTTCAACGATTCGTTAAGTGATCGTAACGATTTCTTTGGTCATCATAACGATTTGCTTTCGTAACGATTCCTTTAGTGATCATAACGATTTGCTCTCATAACGATTCCTTTAGTGATCATAACGAGTTCCTCTCATAACGATTCCTTTAGTGATCATAACGATTTGCTTTTGTAACGATTCCTTTAGTGATCATAACGATTTGCTCTTGTAATGATTCTTTTAGTGATCATAACGATTTGCTTTCGTAACGATTCCTTTAGTGATCATAACGACTTGCTTGTCATAACGATTTCTTTAGTCATCATAATGACTTGCTTGTCATAACGATTTCTTTAGTCATCATAACGACTTGCTTGTCATAATGATTTCTTTAGTCATCACAACGACTTGCTTATCATAACGATTTCTTTAGTAATCACATCGATTCCTTTAGCAAGAACAACTACTTGGTCTATAACGATTTGCTTATAGAGTCATAACGATTCACTCATTAATACTCAATGATTTCTTAAGCCAAATATAACGACTTGATATTTGACTCACTTTTGACTGCGTTGAAAAGTCAAAGCTTTCTCTCACATCTTTCTAATGTCTGTGTATTTATTACTCTGAACGTATCTCTATATTCATGCAGACGATATCTTCTATTCTCGTGCTTATTCTGTAAACATCTTTTTAGAAGAACATAATGAAACTTCTTCGGTATAAAATCAATCTAACGTTGACTGACAACAAGAGACAGCTTAGCTGTCTATTGTTTAGCATTTAATGTATGCAGGTCTCTGACAACATTCGTCATACAACGTTGGACAAAATAGAAGCCAAAGGATACTACAGAAGATCTTATCTCTCTGCGTGCACAAATGGATAAAAGACTGTTGACTGGAAGCTTCTATAGTACCATGCAGTCTAACGTAAACCAGAACGTAGAGACAACGAGCACTTCAACGTTCGAATTTCAAATGGAAGTTATATAAACAAGAATGAAGCAGAAGGACCATATATATAGACTTACAGACATAGAGAGAACCAAGTGCAGACCATGTGAAATCGTCTTCAACCTCTCTGAGAGCCAAGCAAACACTTTCATTAGTTTCAGCTCTAGCTCTCTGTGCTTAGTGTAGATCTGTGAGAGAGCTTCTTGTTCTGAGAAGAATCCATTATTGTAGATATTGTTCTTCTCAGTCCTTTCTTCAGATCAAGTGTGTTCTATAAGCTTGATCTAGGGGCATCTTCCTCTTGAACATTTTTTTGGTGGTGTTCCCTTCAGTTGTGAAGGAAGACCTGGTGTGGTATCCAGGGTGGTGTTCCCTTCAGTTGTGAAGGAAGACCTGGTGGGGTATTCAGGGTGGTGTTTTTCCCTTCATGTGAAGGAAGACCAGCTACGGCTGGGTGTAAGGGTCCTTAAGGGGGACAGTACCCTTGGTAGTGAAATCCTGAAATATTGCTCAGGGACTGGATGTCGGACTCCTGTGAAGAGGAGCTCCGAACCAGGATAAATCCTCTTGTAGTGTGTGTGTGTGTGTGCTTGTTTACCTTTTCATTCATTCTCTTACTAACACTAACAGCAATCGAAGTGTGTGTGTGTTGTGAATGTTTTTGTAAACAGGTATTAGTTGACTAATTTTTTTTTAAAGACCCATTCACCCCCCCTCTGGGCTTCCTAGCTGGGCAACATAGAGATCATGGAGTGACCAATGATAGGCAAGGTTGTGTTACGCTGTTATGATCCAAGTGTGTACTAGTATGAGATGGTTTGGAGGTCACATGGTGACCGGTGACGAACCAATTATGTTTAGTGTATTATGATATAAGTTTCACCGAGGTGTTAAGTGATTGTCATGGTTTGTGTGTTAGCCTAGTGTGGTGGTCCGGCGCCTATTCCGGAATACCTCTGCAGTCAGGTACCCCAGGTTTTGTGTGAGCCAGGCACGTGTGTTTATTGCGCTCTGGGTTTGTCCCGGTACTTGTGTTGTACTGTTGAGGTCTATGTCATCTGTCCTGGACACCCTCACTCCTGTGTTTGAGTTGTACGTCCGGCTGAGGGAAAGACGACAGAGGGCAGCGATTTGTGTTTGTGGGTGTGCAATCGCTTGTAGCGCGCTCATAGTTGGGGGTACGGAGACCAGTAGTCGACACTGGTCCCCAGCTAGTCCTGTTTTCCAGTGCCTCACTTTAAGGAGCTTAGGCTAGAGTCCCTAGAGGTGCCAGACATGGGCCTGCAGTTGTGTGTGGTCTGCAGGTGTGATGCTAGTTGGTCTCCACTGTTCTTTGGCTTGTGCTTGTGGAGCGGCAGTTGGACCTTTCGTCCGTGACTGCAAGACTGAGAGGTAGTTCTCGTGTTGTGTTGTCCGGGGTGGATACTGACGTCATGAACCAGTAGTCCGTTCCCGTGTGGTGGCGTCATTCCTTTCCGACTCGTGCTTTGCCACTGGTGGTGGCTTGTGTGTGACTCGTTGGTTGTGGTTTTACCCGTTGAGGTGTGCCCTGGTGTTGGCACGATTGTAGTAGTGGTTGGTGAGTGGAGACTCACTGGTTGTGGTTTGACTCTTGTGGTGTGCCTTGTCATTGGCACAGTTGAGTCAAGGTTTTGCTTGTAGTAGAGTGCCTTATGATGGCACTAGTTTGGTTGTGGTTTCCATGATGGTACCTTGTAGAAGTAGGTACCTATACTCTTTGTGGGTAGTGCGTTGTGTACCAGTCTTTTCAGGTGTTGAAGTGGAGGTCGTGTGGTGTGACATTCCACTTGTTGTGTTTTACCCTTCTTTGGGTAAACTTCCGAGTAAGGTTACAATGTGTGATGGATTGGCATCGTGGTAGCCAGTCCTGTTACTTAAGTGTGATATTTGATATATCGTGGTTTGGGGTGGAACAGACCAGCTCTTAGTCAGTGGTCATGTGCCCATGTGTTTGGGGTTCGCCTGTGAAGCTTGTAGCCTAGGCAGTGGTTTGCATGTGTGGCTAGTAGCTTAGACGACTAGTCGTTGGAATAATGTGCCTGTGAGGCTTGCGGCCTAGGCATTTCAGTTGTTGAGCGGACTAGTAGTGTTGCACTAGTCCTGTTGTTACCTCTTACTTTCCAAGGTTTACATTGATTGGTATGTTTATGTTAATTGTTGATTAATCATGGTTTAAGTAAGTAGGATGTGGTTTGGCTATTTGTGTGACCAGTGAGACCCTTTGAGGTTGAGGTCTCTTCTGCTTAGTGCGTGGTTGTTTTTGGGTGGTCCCTACTGAGCCTGTGACTTGTTGAGGCTCACTCCCCTACTGTAGCAACCTGCAAAATTTAATACTTAAAATTTGAAATAATAATTTCTTTAAATCGAAATAATAGAAACATACGTACCACTATCATATATGCAAGAATACATCGAAAAATTCCTTAAAAATTATAAATCAACCCCAGACATTATTTCTAAGTGTTCTACTAAGAAATTCAAACAACGAAAAATCCGATTGGCCAACTGTACATCACAATGTGACTAATTATCCAAATTAGAAAACTAAGTCGGAAAACCGTTAACACGGAAAAATAACGCGCCCATAAATTTAACGAACATGTCGGAGAGACTTCCAACATCATGAAATGATTACCCATTATCGTAATTGGACCAATGGACCTCTCATAGCCCATGAATAAATTCAAGTAAGAAATGCAATAAAAATCTGTAACTCTATTATTCCCTAATTAAAAAGGGAAATCCCATAAGATAAATTCCAATAAATAATGGGTTTTGTTAAATGGACCATATAAAATCTAATGGGCCAAAATAGGGATTTTTAAAAGAGGAATAATAGAAAAATATCCTAAATTCGTAACTTAAATATTATTAGCAAAAAAAATAATAGGTTGGCCACGAAATTAACTCCCATCCTAACCCAAATAGGACGTGGAAAGCTTGGAAGGAGGATAAGAAATAGGAAATTCGGAATTTAATGGGGGGTTAGAGTCCTATTAGGAAATAACAACCCAACAAGCATAAATATTCTCCTAAATCCTCCATGGTCGGCCCTACCTCGTTACTAAGGGTTGCTGGACCAGAAGGAGAGGCCAAGAAGGAGGAGATCTCGTGGGGTGAAGACTCTCTCAAGCTCTCTCTCTCTCGTTCTTGAAGTTCTAACCCTAGAAGAGGAAATCGAGTCAAGGTAGGCATTCTCACAAGCTAAAATCATAAAACTTCGTTTGTAGGTTGATCCAATCATCAGGATCAAAATCCCTCTGATTTCATATTTTTCCATCGAGCCTATATTTTCTTCTTGATTTTTCATGTTCTGCAACTAGCATGAGCCCGACCCTTCATCTTAAATCTTATTCTCCTTGTATACTCAACCCCATACCATGAGATTTTTATTGGAGGAACTGATGCATGTTAGGCATCTTTTTCCCCTAAAAGTCCTAATTTTCATCCACCCTACATCGTGAATTAATTCTTTTACCCTATCTGCATACTGTTACATATTCTTCGTGAAGTATCATGATTAAACCATGCTGCAACCATGTATGTTTTCAAATTCTGATTTACTGGAAGTACTCTTACATGTCTAGATCGGTTTAGAACTAGTTTCACGATTTTTCATACATTGTACAATTGGTTCTAAATTGTTGAAGCACCCTGTGTCAAAACAAGGCAATTTGGCCCGCAAACCCATGTTATGTCCTTTTCCCACTCGAACTCAGGTACAGGACCGGAGAACGCGACGGCCCGATAGGCCGCGTTCTCAGGGCCGTCGCGATCTGATCGCGACAGGGTCTGTTGTCGCGATCTGCCTGCCCGAACTGACAAGGCCGTCGTGATCTGTACAAGGCCATGTCGCGTTCCACTTTGACCCCGTTGCGACCCTCATATGGGTATGCCACGATCTGGGCTTTTGGCATGAAACCCCTATTTCTGAAATTCTTGACTTTCTACAATAACCCTTTTCTCTATTAACTGTCTTAAACTCAGTAAACGAAATTGTTAATCATGGACATGTAATTGGTTAATTAAAAGGCCTTTCACTTGATTATTTCACCTCCATGAATTCTCTTACCACATGCACGCACTTGAACCATCCAAATATGGCCCAATTTTGCATGAAAATGTCTCATAATGTATCTAGTAAATTGTTTGAATAATGAATATTAATTTCCCTATTTTAAATGAACTTGTCTACGGTTCTCGTGATGTTTTGGGAATACCATTATCGACACTCCACTGTTCTAGAATTCCTCTAGAACGTCGGACACTTGTTTCTATATACACACTCTCTTGACTTGGATGAACTCTCCATCGGATACCACTTCTGCCGGACTAGCGAGTCTTTGTTCAAGGCCTCTGTAAGTCTCCTCTGTCCATGGGTTCCCACATGGTCGACGAGCTGGTTGTACCCTAACACCTATGGCACCTCTAGGGATCAGCAAGATCCAAACGACCTTAGATTGTTCTCTATCTTATCTTGAATCATGCTGGACCTCTGGACCTGTGCGTAACATAGCCAGTGGAAGGGTAGTGAGTTCCACCTGACTGCCAACACCGTACGCGTGTGTTGTGCAACTGTTACTATCGCTTGTTACTCGACGTTTCATGTGCAACGACCATAAGATCTAATTTATATTATACTCACTCATCTATTCATGTTCACTCTACTATCTCATCTCTCTTGTCTATTCATCTAGTACTCTCTTAGTACCCTTTGAGCTGTGTGGCTCCTACTGTTTTGTATTCCTCATGACTGTCTAGCGCCAAAATGGGTCTTGTGACTCAACTGACTTGAATGCGTACTGCTGAGGGCACGGAGAGTGTCCGAGGGGCTCCAATCTAGTCCTAAGGGCGGAGAGCCACCCGAAAATACCTGAAGGGGCTATTGACGGTGTCTGCATTTGCACCAGTCCTGACTGACTATTCTGATTTAGCTAGACATCTGACTGTTATACTGTTACGGTTAGTCTGTTAGTTCAGACGTACTGTACTCTTACTGTACTGTTACTATACTGCCACTGACTGTTACTGAACTGCTACTGTCTTGTTATTGAGCGACTACTGTCGTACTCTCTACTTGATCTACTTGATACTTGCTATCTTGAGTTATTGCGTTCTATCCTGACTTAGTCGCATTCAAAGTACTTTATTCTCTCTCGACTATCTATGCATAACCAAAGTGCCATTACTATTTCAATTGACGAAAGTTAATCAAAAGTGTTATACTATCTTGATAGTTGAAAATCAATCAAAGTGCAATTTACTCTTTACATGACCATTTACTATCTCTCTCCTTGCTATACATGTCGCTTGCTATTTCTTGACCATGATGTTACTTGCTAATGTTGTTATCGTTTCTATCGTGACTTGACTTTATTCATCGTGCTATACTTTATTCATCTGCTATTTGAACCATGTACTAATGCTATTACTTTCTCGACTTTACATGACTCTCTATATCATTAGTTACTCTTCCATTTAAAGCATTAATCATTTAAAGCTTGCTTGACTATTGAGATTTAAGTCCTACTGGGCGTTATCGCTCACACTTCGTTATTTGTTATTGTGTCTCAGGTAAGTCAGACAATGACATTACACACACCAATGGGACGGGACCAGAGTGATGAGAAACTTGGAGTCAGTTGATGAAGTTGCCCTAGTACAATGGAGTCTAGTAGTTATTGCTTTAGATTTCTTTTCAATGTAATGATGTCATTGAGCCCTATGTATTGGCTCCGAATTAGTGGTTGTAATGGTCTTAGTGATTTTATAATGAAATGAAGAGTTTATTCCAATTATTATTTCATTAGATGTTCTGATGTTTGCGTTTGTATGCGCAATTTATGTTACCATACTCGTTGCGCACGTTTCCCTCCGATTTATTCCGCTGCTAAATTGGAGGGGCATGACAGTTGGTATTAGAGCCTAGGATGTCCTTATTAGGATATTTTAAGTCTAGGGATGTTCTAGGTGAACTGCCATGACCGTGTCTAAGTCAACCACCATACTTATGTGAGAGATTGGGTAAAGCTTGGGGTTATGCTAGGAGCTTAACTATATGTATAAGAACCCTAAGTTTAAAAAGAAATTAATAAGTATTATTGCTCACAGGAACTAGAGGAGATGGCTGGCGAGCATACACAAATGCACGAATTACAACAGATTGTACAGGGGTTAACTCAAGCCCTTAACAACGTGATTCAAGCAAGAGCAAGAAATGGGGCAGGAAACTTATATGAGAACTTTCAACGAATAAATCCCCCTAGGTTTAATGGAACTCTGGATCCCGATGAAGCTGAAAATTGGGTGAAGACGATGGAACGGATCTTTAGAGTTATGCAATGCTCAGAGCAGGAGAAAGTCCTTCTGGCAACCTTCCAATTGGACCGCGATGCTAGAATTTGGTGGGAAGCTGCTAGTGGACAACTACCCAACATCAACATAGAGTGGGGTAATTTTTTTGAACTCTTCAACACCAAATATTTTTTTGAGAGGATTCGTGAAAAGAAGGCAAATGAATTCGCCAATTTAAAACAACGAATGATGTCTATAGCAGAATATGAAGCGCGATTTGAAAGACTATCACAGTATGCACCACATTTGGTTAGTACGGAAAAGATGAAGAAAAAGAGATTCTTAGAAGGGTTGAGACCTGTGTTCTGGGAAAAGTTGGCTCCACTAGACATTGAAGTATATTCAGTCATGGTATTGAGAGCTCAATTAGTAGAGGACACTAAGGAACTTCTTGAAAAGATCCATAAGATGAAGGTGTTGAAAAGGGAACGCGCTACTCATTCCAATGATAATAAAGGAAGAAATACATTAGATAGAAAGAGAATGAAAGGAGAAGTGAAGCTGTAGCAACCCGGAAAATTCAGTATTTAAAAATTCAAAATAATAAATTTCTATAAAAACGGAATAATAGAAACATACATACCATTATCGTATGTGCAAGAATACATCGGAAAATTCTTTAAAAATTATAAATCAACCCCAGACATTATTCCTAAGTGTTATACTAAGAAATTCAAGCAACAAAAAATCCGATTGGCCAAATGTACGTCACAATATGACTAATTATCTAAATTAGGAAACTAAGTTGGAAAACCGTTAACATGGAAAAATAACGCGTCCATAAATCAAACGAACATATCGGAGAGACTTCCAACATCATGAAATGATTACCCATTATCGGAATTGGACCGATGGACCTCTCATGGCCCATGAATAAATTCAAGTAAGGAAAATATAATAAATTCCGAAATTTTGTTATTTCCCTATTTAAAATGGAGAATTCTCCTAAGTTAAATTCCATTGAGAATGGGCTTGTTAAATGGACCATATAAAATTTATTGTGCCAAAATAGAGATTTTTAAAAGAGGAATAATAGGAAAATATCATAAATTCGTAACTTAAATATTACCTAAATAAAAAAGGGGTATTAAAGCATTAAGATAAGTAGTTTGAGATGGAATTAGATTCCTAAACCTACCTAATAGGTTGGCCACGAATTTAACTCCCATCCTAACCCAAATAGGAAGTGGAAAGCTTGGAAGGTGGAATTAAATAGGAAATCTCGGAATTAAATCGGAGTTAGAGTCCTATTAGGAAATTGAAACATAGGAAGCATAAATACTCTCCTAAATCCCCCATGGCCGGCCCTAACTCGTTGCCAAGGGTTTCAGGATGTGGAGAGGAGGCCAGGGAGGAGGAGAATTCGTGGGAAGGAGGCTTCATCAAAGCTTCAACCCGAGTTCATCAAGTTCTAGCCCTAGAAGAGGAAATCGACCAAAGGTAGATATTCTCACAAGCTAAAATCATAAAACTTTGTTTGTAGGTTGATCCAATCATCATGATCAAAAGCCCTCTGATTTCATATTTTTCCATCGAGCCTATATTTTCTTTTTGATTTTTCATATTCTGCAACTAGCATAAGCCCGACCCTTCATCTTAAATCTTGTTCTCTTTGTATACTCAACCCCATACCACGAAATTTTTACTAGAGGAACTGACGCAAGTTAGGCATCTTTTGCCCCTAAAAGTTCTAATTTGTATCCACCCTACTTCATGAATGAATTCTCTCATCTCAACTGCTCACTATGTCATGTACTCCATGTTTGATTTGAATAAAACATGTCGAAACTCTATCTATTTTCAAATTCCTATTTACTATAAGTACTCACATATGTCTAGATCAATATGCAACTTGTTTAAGGATTTTTCATCGTCTATACAATTAGTTATGAATTTTCTGATCACCAAAATATATTAAGTTGGCACGCAATCCCATGCTAGCCCTTTTCCCGCTCGAACTCAGGTGAAGTACCTAAGAACGCGACGGCCAAAAAGGCCGCGTTCTCAGGGCTGTCGCGACAGCACCTCTCGTCGTGTTCTGAACACGACAGGGGCTGTCGTCGCGTTCTGGCCGCCTGACCGAACAGACCTGTCGCGATCCTTAGACAACCCTGTCGCGTTCCACTTTGACCCCGTCGCGACCCTCATATGGGTATGTCGCGATCTGGGTTTTTTGCATGAAACCCCTTATTTCTGAAATTCTTGACTTTCTACAATAACCCTTTTCCCTGTTAACTGTCTTAAACTCAGTAAACGAAATTGTTAATCATGGACATGTAATTAGTTAATTAAAAGGCCTTTCACTTGATTATTTCATCTCCATGAATTCTCTTACCACATGCACACATTGAACCATCCAAATATGGCCTAATTTTGCATGAAAATATCTCATAATGTATCTGGTAAATTGTTTCAATAATGTATATTAATTGTCCTATTTTAAATGAACTTGTCTACGATTTTCACGATGTTTTGGGAATATCGTTATCGACGCTCCACTGTTCTAGAATTCCTCTAGAATGTCGGGCACTTATTTCTATATACACACTCTCGCTTGACTTGGATGAACTCTCCGTCAGATACTCCTTCTGCCGGACTAGTGAGTCTTTGTTCAAGGCCTCCGTAAGTCTCCTCTGTCCATGGATTCTCACATGGTCGACGAGCTGGTTGTACCGTAACACCTATGACACCTCTAGGGATCGGCAAGATCCAAACGACCTTAGATTGTTCTCTATCTTATCTTGAATCACGCCGGACCTCTGGACCTGTGCGTAACATGGCCAGTGGAAGGGTAGTGAGTTCCACCTGACTGCCAACACCGTACGCGCGTGTTGTGCAACTGTTACTATCGCTCGTTACTCGACGTTTCATGTGCAATGAACATAAGATCTCATTTATATTCTACTCGCTCATCTATTCACGTTCACTCTACTATCTTGTCTCTCTCGTCTATTCATCTAGTGCTCTCTTGGTACCCTTTGAGCTGTGTGGCTCCTACTGTTTTGTATTGCTCATGATTGTCTAGCGCCAAAATGGGTCTTGGGACTCTACTGACTTGAATGCATACTGCTGAGGGCACGGAGAGTGTCCGAGGGGCTCCAATCTCGTTCTAGGGGCGGAGAGCCACCCGAAAATACCTGCAGGGGCTATTGACGGTGTCTGCATTTGCACCGGTCCTGACTGACTGTTCTGATTTAGCTAGACATCTGACTGTTACACTGTTACTGTTAGTCTGTTAGTTCAGACGTACTGCACTGTTACTGTACTGCCATTGACTGTGACTGAACTGCTACTGTCCTGTTATTGTGCGACTACTGGCGTACTCTCTACTGCCTATCTTGAGTTATTACGTTCTATCCTGACTTAGTCACATTCAAAGTACTTTATTATCTCTCGGCTATCTACGGATAACCAAAATGCCATTACTATTTCGATTGACGAAAGTTAATCAAAAGTGTTATACTATCTTGATGCATGAAAATCAATCAAAGTGCAATTTACTCTTTACATGACCATTTACTATCTCTCTTCTTGCTATACATGTCGCTTGCTATTTCTTGACCATGACGTTACTTGCTAATGTTGTTATCGTTTCTATCGTGACTTGACTTTATTCATCGTGCTATACTTTATTCATCTGCTATTTGAACCATGTACTTGTGTTATTACTTTCTCGACTTTACATGACTCTCTCTATCATTAGTTACTCTGCCATTTAAAACATTTATCATTTAAAGCCTGCTTGACTATTGAGATTTAAGTCCTACTGGGCGTTATCGTTCACCATTCGTTATTTGTTATTGTGTCTGAGGTAAGTCAAACAATGACATTGCACACACCAATGGGACGTGGCCTGAGTGATGAGCAACCTGGAGTCAGTTGATGAAGTTGCCATAGTACAATGGAGTCTAGTAGTTATTGCTTTAGATTTCTTTTCAATGTAATGATGTCATTGAGCCCTATGTATTGGCTCCGAATTAGTGGTTGTAATGGTCTTAGTGATTTTATAATGAAATGAAGAGTTTACTCCAATTATTATTTCATTAGATGCTCTGATGTTTGCGTCTGTATGCACAATTTACGTTACCATACTCGTTGCTCACGTTTCCCTCTGATTTATTCCGCTGCTAAATTAGAGGGGCGTGACACCTACAGTTCCTTTCAGGGCTTGCTGTGTGTTTGACTTGCAGCGGCGTTGTGACAGACTTGTACCACCAGCAGTAGTGTAGTAGCTAGTGTTGTGTGAGCTTATGCTCCCTCGGGGTATGCCCCAGGTAGTTGTACTTTTTAATTGGACATGTAATAATGTAATGGGATAGTTGTACAGATATGTGAGCAGATATGAGCACATGTACTTTCTTGTGTCTTATACTGTTGTGGTTTGTCATTCATATTCCTACTGGACACGTGTGTGAGATATCCCTTGCGAGACTTCGGTCCATTCGCGGGAGACGGATCTGGATATAGACCCTTATCGGGCATCAATATCCAGGGCCATTACACTACCTCTCCACCTGTATCTGACTCAAAGGTCCCTTGGCCTCCGTCAGAGTGTAGTGGAGTTCCCTAGCCGAGGTCGGACCCCTAGGCCTAGCCGGAGCTTCTGGGGACTCCACGACACTACTGATTGGCGTGAGCGGGCCCGAGAGCAGATAGAGGACTGGGAGCACAGAGGCCAACGGGTTCGGTCCGACGTCGACTCAGATGATGCGTACCTACAAGCCTTCGCCTTGAAGTATGGGGCGAAGGTCTACAGGGTCGCGAGGCGATAGGTAAACCTCTAAACTCAGACCTTGTGAATTGTTCTAATTGGATTGAGCTGACACATTTTGATGATTTGCTGGTAGACGTGGCCAGGGAGATCGCCTCACTCCGGGCCCTGCTACACTCGGCAGTACAGGATCGGGATGCAGCGAGGAGGGAGGTAGAGCAGCTGGTAAATACCTAGTCAGACTTCGGTAACTCACCAATTTCTTAGCTGATTGAGAAATTGACAAGTGTTGCATGCGCAGCATGCAGAGCTAGCGAGTGTGAGGAGGGCACAGACAGGTGCATCCTCATCTAGGACAGCAGCGGAGAGCTCCCGGTCGGTTCTAGAGGACCAGCTGGCGAGCGCAGTGAGGAGGGCCGAGGAGGCTCATGTTGAGCTGGCAGAGAGGGTAAGTATGACAGTGATTTGAACTGAATTTGATTTAATTGAAGTTTGGCACTGACATGCTTTTCACAGGTGATAGAGCTGAGGACCGCCACCGACTGAGCAGCCCATTTGCAGGAGCAAGTCGACACAGTGACCGCGTTAGTCGCTCAGTGGTGCCTCTAGGCAGAGACGGCAGTAGCAGAGAGGGACCAGCTGCATACGCAGGTGGGACGACCATTAGCGGAGGTGACCAGGTGGCGTACGGAGGCGTAGGCGGAGACAACGACAGTGGAGGCAGCCCGGTGGCGCATCCAAGCAGAGGCAGCAGTGGCGCAGGTGGGCGAGCTAACGAGGGAGCTAGCGACCTTGCGTGCGCAGGGATCGTTAGGGGACCCAGGGGAGCTGGCTCGACTGCGCACCGACCTAGCCGTGCAGCAGTCCCTGGTTGCAGAGTTGCGGAGCTGCATGGCGATGGTGAGCTAGGCTGCTCGGAGCAGAAGCCGGAGCCAGGTTGGGGCGAGCGGCGCCTCAGTCAGGCAGTTTTTGGCCGGTTCCTCCAGTCGGCAGAGGAACGAGGAGGAGGAGAGGTGCTTAGCAGGAGAGATGATCTCCAGGAGCGGTAGGGGTGGGGGTGACATGCTACCCCCGCCCGATAGTCAGGAGGGATCTGGGGAGAGTGGCGGTGGACAGTGAGGAGCTTGTGAGCCACCTCCCCCTTATCTTTGTACATGATACTTATCTTTAGTGGATCTTTTTTTATGTTTTGTGCCAATGTTTGTGATTATTAGAATTGAATTTGTAATTGACACGAGTGTGACATGTGATCCGAGAGAAAGAGAGAGAATAGACTGAGTACGTCTTTGCACGTGTTCCAGAGTTTCCTACCCCTGCACATTTAGCAAAACAGGTTAGATCTGCTCTTTGACTCGGCCCCTTGCATTAAACAAGGAGTGACTGTAACTTCATAGCAGTCAAGGGGCTAAGCCTTATTATATAGGCGAAAGACAAAAGGAAATAATGCATGATATGTACATCTATGTTTTTTGGATTTTTGAGATTTTCTATTTTTTTTTGGATTTTTGAAATTTTCTGATTTTTTTTTGGGTTTTCTAATTTTTTGGGGGGTTTTAGGATTTTCTATTTTTTTGGATTTATGGGGTTTTCTATTTTTTTTTGGATTTTGGGATTTTCTAATTTTTTGAGATTTTTGGGATTTTTTTTTTTGGATTTATGGGGTTTTCTAATTTTTTTAGATTTTATGATTTTCTAATTTTGTGGATTTTTAGATTTTTTTGGGATTTTCTATAGCGACACCTTCTATATTTGAGTGATCAGCTAGGAGTCTCACCTTCCATCTTACACTTGTCAAGACACCTTCTAGGTACAATGTGCGTTAGTTCTTCGCTTCCCTAAGGTTGATTGCCCCTGGTCGCCAGTGTTCCTACGCATACCAGGTGCAGGGGATTCCAGTCATTAGTGGGGATATGAAGACTTAAGAGGATAAGACTCGGCATCGGTGCTCGGGACACTGACTTGTTCGACTCGCAAGGGTGTACCACACATGGATTCCGTCTGTTGTCTAGAGACTTGGTGGTCATTGCCTTTTGTTTGGGGCATGTGTGCGACCGGGCTCAAGGGCGTCCTGCGGGTACTGTACTGCCACTCTTTGCCATGCCCCTATTCTCGTTTCTTTTTTTTTTCACTCATTTGTTATTCTCTTTTTGTTATTTCTTTCTTTTGAACTGACCATCCCTCTTTGAGACTTCATTCACACATGATCTATGCCCTCCCTTGTCTACAAGTCAGCATCCTTTTGCCCCTAGACCTTGTCCGAGTGAGAGAAGAAAAGACCTTCATTCCCCTACACTAGGGCTAAGTAGGAACACATTTGACTAAGGGGAATTCAACATGGGTTGTCGTGTTGTGTGTGTTAACTGAAACCAGAAATTGTCTAACAACAAAATGGATGTGAAACTCGCAGCTACTAGCATTCTGTTGCAAAATAGTGCCGCTATTGAAAATCTTTTATTAAGGGTAGAATCTTTTAAGATATAACCCATTCCAAGGGTGAGAGAGCTCCTCACCCTCAGCATTGACTAGCCTATACGCATTTCTAGGGTACACTTCCTTGACGACGTACGGCCCTTCCCAATTTGCTTGCAACTTTGACCTAGAACCTCCAGGTTTTATGAAAATTCGCTTCAAAACCATGTCTCCTTCTTGGAATTTGCATTTAATCACTTTCTTTTGAAAAGATCTTGAGAGTCTATTTTGATAGGAAAGCACGTGATCGGCCGCGGCTAGACGTCGTTCGTCTAAAAGTTCCAGCTGAATAAGTAACGCCTCTCGACGTTCTTTGAGGTTAAGTTCCTTGTCTAGTTGTACCCTTAGCGAAGGAATGAGGATCTCATGTAGACATACCGCCTCCATCCCATAAGTAAGTGAAAAGAGAGTTTGCCCAGTGGGCGTGCAGACGGAGGTATGGTAGGCCCATAGAGCCTCAATCAATTTCTCAAGCCAATCAACAAATTTATGAGACTGACAAATTTTCTTTAAAATTTTCAAACGTGTTTTGTTTGTGGCTTCGGCTTGACCATTGCCCTGTGGATAGTATGGAGACGAATGATGCAAAGAAATGTTGAATTTCTTACATAGGTCCAGAAGCTCTTGAGATATGAACTGGGGTCCATTGTCGGTGACGATGCCGCTTGGTACTCCAAACTGTGAGATGATGTTCTTCATGATGAATCTGCACACGGTTGAACCTTTGATTTCTACAAATGCTTCTGCTTCGGCCCACTTGGTGAAGTACTCAGTAGCAGTAAGGATGAAGGATTTTTGTTTAACTTGAGCATTAGGATCACCAAGAGGTCTAATGATATTAAAGGCCCACATGGAGATAGGCCAAGGGGAAGATAGTGGATGTAAGGAGGAAGATGGAGCATGGATCTTATCGGCATGGAGCTGGCATTTGACACACCTACGGACGTAGATGACGCAATCTTCTTCTAGGGTTGGCCAGTAATAGCCCTGCCTAAGGATTTTCTTAGCTAGCATTTGGCTATTCACATGCCCTCCACACTCACTAGAGTGAGCTCCTTCCACTACTCTCCAGACTTCCTCGTCCGACAAACATCTGAGGAGCATTCCATTTAGAGTGCGCTTATATAATACTCCTGCAACGATGGTATACCTTAGCGCAGCTCTACAGATGGCCTTTCTATCCTCAGCCTCAGCTTCTTCTGGGAAGGTACCATCCTTGCAATACTGCTCGATCTCATGGTACCGTGACCTTTCTTCTTCCATCATTTCTCCTAACTCTACAAGCATTACTTCCTTTGCTTCTCTTTTCTCTGCCTTCAAGACTAAAGAGCTCCTGAGGTTATTGAACCAAGGATCCTGAGTGGACGGTGCTTCTAACCTCTGGACAATGATAGTCTCAGTGTTGCGGCTGAGAGGGAAGGAGAGTGACGAGGCCAGAGATGCCAGGGCATCGGCCAGGATATTCTGAGAGTGAGGAGTATGAATGTAGATAAGTTTGCAGAATTGCTTGGCTAGGAGAGTGACCAGATCTTGATAAGGTTTGAGCTTAGGGTCACGAGTGCGGTAGGTAGAAAGGACCTGCCAAAGGACGAGTTGAGAGTCTCCTATGATCTTGAGATGATGCGCGCCTAGGAGATAGACAAGCTTTAGACCGGCTAGGAGAGCCTCATACTCGGACACATTATTAGTGGCAGGGAACTGAAGTTGATATGCTAGTGGAATGGTGATCCCTTCTGGGGTAAGCAAGACAACACCTATGCCCCGTCCCCTAGAATTGAGAGCTCCATCGAAATGGAGTGACCAGAAGGGATCGTGAGAGATGAGTGACAGGTTTTCATCAGGAAATTCTTCCTAGATCGTATCACTATGAGGAAGAGGAAGGTGAGCAAGGTGCTCAGTAATGGCATACCCTTTTATAGCCTTCTGGACTATAAAGGTGATATCGAATTGAGACAAGAAGCTCTGCCAATGTGCCAATCTGTCGGCGAGGATTGGCTTCTCCAGGAGATACCTAATAGGGTCCATTCTAGAAATCAAACACACCTGATGGGCTAGGAATTAGTGCTTCAATTTCTGCACTACCCACACTGGTGCTGCACATGTTTTCTCCATTGTGGTGAGCTTGAGCTTGGAAGGATTGAAGAGCCTAGATAGGTAATAGACTGCCCTTTCTTTACCAGAATCATCATATTGAGCAAGGACAGCTCCTAGGGAGTCCTCAATAGTTGACAGATATAGGATTAAGGGTTTTCCTGGGACAGGCGCCTGCAGCACGGGCGGATTCATCAGATAGCTCTTAAGCTCATCAAAGGCTTGTTGGCACTTAGCATTCCATTCAAATTTGGCTCCTCCTTTTAACAGATCATAGAAAGGAAGACACCTTTGAGAATGCTGAGATATGAATCTCCTTATGAACTGTAGTCGACCGATCAGTCATTGAAGCTCAGATATGTTCTTAGGAGGAGGCATCTCATTTATTGCCTTGGCCTTGTTTGGGTCTATTTGAATCCCCCACTTGCTGACTATGAAACCGAACAGCTTGCCTGAGAAAACTCCGAATACGCACTTCTTTGGATTCATCTTCAATTGATACTCTTGTGTGCGCCGAAACACCCAGGCAAGCACGGAGGAGTGTTCACTTTGGGTCCGAGGCTTCACCACGATGTCGTCCACGTAAACCTCGACATCAATATGAATCATATCGTGGAAGATTGCTAACATTCCCTTTGATAAGTGGCGCCGGCATTTTTCAGTCCAAACGGCATGACCACATAACAATAAGTTCCCCAGGGCGTGGTGAGGAGGTTTTCTCTTAGTCCTCCGGGGCTAGACGGATTTGATTATATCCTGAGTAACCATCCATGAATGAAAGGGTTTCATACCCAGTGGTGTTATCAATTAAAACATCCAAATGAGGTAATGGGAAATCGTCCTTTGGACATGCTCTATTTAAGTCCCGAAAATCTATGCAGATACGCACCCTTCCATCCTTTTTCATTACCGGGACTATATTAGCCACCCACAAAGGATAGAGGACTACACAGATGAACTTAGCTTTGTGTAGTTTATCAATCTCCTCCTTCATCTTCAAAGCAATGTGGGGGAGAAAACACCTTAATTTTTGTTTAACGGCTATTGCCCCTGGCTTCAAGATCAGCCTATGTTCCACTAACTTGGGGCAATGTTGGGCATGTCATCATATGGCCAGGCAAAAGAATCCTTGAACTCCCTCAACATCTCTATGAGCACTTCTTCTTCTTCAGGTGGGAGATTGGAAGCTATAGTTAGGAGTCTGGGTTCTTCTTCTGTCCCAATGTTTACCTCTTTAGTGGGTTCGTCCACTGCCAATGTAGGTTCATCAAATCTCCTCATACCACTGGAATACATCTTGACAGCGCCCTCTATTTTACCGTCTTCTTCATTCATTAGGTCCTCCTCAGCTAAGATTTCATACACTCCAAATCCGTCGTCTAGCCCCTCCTCTTCGTGCTGAGCTTCTATATTTAGAATGACGGCTTCTTGGACGAACTCTTCAATGGCTAGAAGAGCGCCACACCTTTGTACTAGATCCATTAAATATCTACAAGGTATGCCACTACCTTTACTCTTCCTAGACGGGGACGGGGACTTGCTAGATTCTACCCTTAAACCTAAACTAGGGTTGATATTTACAGAAGACTCTGGAGAAGTGTCCAGAGGATTATTGGAAGGGAAAGAAAGGGGTGCGGCATGGCCGCAGAGGTCCTCCGTTGGGACTGGAGGGAAAGGCAGGCCACCTGAGCTCAGGGTGCCCACAGCAAAGTCAGGGTGTAGAGAAACAGAAGGCCCCTTACCCAAATCGCCCAACGTGACCATGCTGGTCAGCGAGCGAGGATCGCTTTTCAAGTGGACGGAGGAGGGAAAAGGCGGGGATCGCCGCCGAAGAAAGAGTGCACGAATGACGGGGATCACCGACAAGAGCAAGGGAAAGAGGGAACGGGGATCGCCGACCGAGATTTAAAAGCGGGGAGTGACGGGGATCGCCGTCAAGCACAGGGATTACAGTGGAAACAGAAACGAGAGATTGGTGCTTGGAAGGAAGGAAAGACGAGGATCGCCGTCCGGCGAAGGAGAGAGGGAAAGACGGGGATCGCCGTCCGAAGAAATGGGAGGAAAGACGGGGATCGTCGTCCGATTGCTGGGGGAAATGAGAGGGAAATGGAGCATTTTTTTTTTTTGAATTAGACAGATCAGACTAAACTAAGAAAAAGGAAATTAACTATCCTACATACGGAGGCATCTGGAGAAGGAAAGAACGGTGCCATTAAAGGAGATGACGAAATGGGGCGAGGAAGTGGTTAATGTTGGCCCGGCTAGCTTGGCAGCTCGATAACCTAGAGGGGGGTGAATAGGTTTTCTGAAATCTGAAATACAAACTTTAAACACAGAAAATATCACTTGAAAGTTTGGTTAGTTTAGTGTGATAAAGAGTAGCAATGCGGAAGCAAATAAACAATCACACAAATGACACTAGAAATTTATTCTGGTTCGACCCTTCCCACATGGAAGTCCTACGTCTAGTCCCCAAGCAACCTCTTGGGATTTCACTAACCAAGGGTACAGTCCCCCTCAAGGACACTACAACACCCAGCACCCCAGCTGGTCTTCTTCTCTTTCCTGGGCAAGAAAGCAGCCCACATCTTTTACAGGCTCAGAAGCAAACCTCCTGGTACAAACCCCGGTGCGGTTCTGCTAGGAACAAACCCCTAGCTAGGTTCTACACTGTATACAGTCCTACAGCTAGACAGAAATCTTTCTTAGAAAAGAAAGATCAGACCGAGAGTGTAAGGCCCTCGACTTTTGTCCTTATTATTTTATTGTGTGCAATTTTATGCTTGTGTATGTATATGCATTATCGTGTAAGTATTATGTATACATTATCTTGGTGTACTTATGAATGTATGTATAAACTTAGTTGTATGTATATATCGGTTGATTTCGTGACATAGTGAGTGTGTGCATTACACCCTATGTATTGCATGCATGAAATTAGGAGAAATTAGGGTTTTGCATGGTTTTGGGTTCTGGCCGAAGGGTTAGTCGACGTCAACATGAATGGACGTTCACTTATTGTTAACGTCCATATAGGTGGACATCGATTATTCAGTCGACGGCCATATCGGTGGACGTCTATATCCTGACAGACCAGTCTGCAGTAGCATGGTGTGCCATGCCTTGATGGGAGATACCAACCACTCCCCAACGGCTCCTTGGCCTTCCAACCGACCTCTTGCGTGGGGTGAGAGGGTCCTCTCTTAAGAGAGCCCTTGTTGCAACCTCTAGAGCTCTCTTGGCTCTTTGCAAAGAGATAAGAGAAAACCCTAGTGAGCTGTGAGAAAACTTGGAGTTTGGAGGCTTTGATCCGGCGATCCAAGGCCTCTTCTGGAGATCTACTTCGACAAGGAGGAGACAACACATCCGGCTACACATCCCCGACCCTGGATTGCAGAGGGGAGCATCACAGAGGCCGGAGTGGAGACATCTTGGAGGCTTCTTGGGACTGCCCAAGGAGAGCTTCTCCAACCATTTTGATCCCTTTAGGAGTTTTTCCAGAGGCAAGTAACCCTTTCACCTTGTCCATGTATGTGTCTAGGAGGTTTCTATCATTTTTATGGATTTTCCTCGTGTCCTGGATCCCCTACATTCACCATTCTTTAGAGCTCGGACTGTGTTTTTACACAGGTCCGAACTTGACGGCAAGATCTATTGCCGTTGAGATCTTGAGTCAGCGGCCAACGATGTTGCCGCCAACTATTGTAAACGTCCATAGTATGCCGTTGAGTTCTTCTTGACAGAACAGTGAACTGTTCTGCCCTATATCTTTAAATTCTGGATTTCTGCGCATGAGGATATAATGTAAATTTTATATGTTATGTAAAATAGATAATGTGATGTGTGTGAAATTTCCTGTATTTTTGTGTGGATGGAATTAATTATTAGAATTATTAAAAGGCATGTGTAGGAAAGAGGTTACGCATGTTTAATTTTGTTCCCATGAATTCTGAGGAATTAAAGGCTGTGAAATTTTATGGACCATGTTTATATGTATCAGTCCATGCCCTGCAAACTTGGAAATTTTCCCATACTCATGCGAATTTTTATAATTTCTACAATGAGAAATAGAAAACATGTGTAGACCTTGCGAAAATTCTAGTAAATCGTGTGTTGGGAATTAAATTGGGAAAAATTTCTTGTGCCAATATGTATGTGTGGTTCATGACTGTGCATGATTAAATCTGAAATCCATGCTATGTTCTATGTTAACTTAATTTATGAATGGCATGAAACCAAATGTTTTAATTTCTATAAATACATGTGAATTCAGAAAAATCTGAAAATTTGTATGTGTGTTCTTATAACCGAAAACAGCATGTGGTTAAATTTTCAGGAAAATTTGATAACATTAGCCTACACTATGAGATTTCCATGTGAAAATGAGCTACAAATACATGTACCATGATTAGGTTAAATGATGTGCATTCCAATTAATCCATGAGAGCTAATAAATGTTTGATTTCTGTTATTAGTAGCACCATGCTAGGGAAGAACAGAACCATGTGCATAAACAAGAAAGTGTGAATATCATATGTAAAACGTGTGTTAATCGGAATGTGTAATGTGTAAAATGTGCCGTGTGTGACACTGCTTCCATAGAGGGCTGTGGAACTGTATCATGGAAAGGTCCCCATGAGAAGGTTCAATGTGTTAAGATATCCTAAGGGCATTAGGATGAAATCCTGGAGGTGGACAAGTACCACTGGTTAGGGTGGAGACGTGTTCTCCCGGTCTGCGCAGTGCCAAGAGTCATCACTGTATTGCCTAGGTGATGTGCTATGTGTTATGTGTATGTGATGTGTCCTTCTAGCGGTGGTTTGGACCATGTGTCATGGCAAATAAATTGTGAAATGTGAATGTGAGCATGTGTAAAATGTGTATATGTGAACATGTGGATGTGAAATCATGTGAACTATTTATGTTAGAATGTGAACATTGTGTACATGTGAAATGTTTGAAAAATGAACCATGTGAAATATGGGAATGTGTAACCATGTGAAGTGAATGTGTTAGAGTATGAGACGATAATTCATGCTATGATATTTCTAATTCCATGTAAATTGCCATCATGTTATAGTCAAATTGGAAGTGTAGTTTTCATGTGATTAAATGAGTAGAAAGCATGTGATAGGGAGTGTTATGTGAAACATCTTAAACCATGTACCATGTGTTTTGACTTTGTAGAAATACCATGATAGGTTGTCTCTTATTGATGTTCAAGCATGCTGTATGATTGCCGTGCAAATTGAAATAGTAGAACCTACTATGATGTATGCATGAATGATGTGTATGGAGTTACTTGCTGAGTCTTTTAGACTCACTCCTTGCTTCGGCGTACAGGTTTAGTTGGTGACACACTTTTGGAGGAGACCGTGGAGAGCGACTCCGAGCGTGGAGAGTAGCTTGTGGAGTTGACGTTGTGTCCCTTTTTGTTTCATAGTATGTAAATTGTAGCTTGTATTAGAGTTATCATTTATGTAATTGTGGACAAATTATGTATTAAATGTAGAACTTTAATCTTGTGGACAATGTAGTTTGGTTTAATTTCAATTATGAAAGTTTAGTCCTTTAATTTGCTATATGGATCATGTATGAGAAATGTGGATGATGAAATGTGATGACAGTTAGTCCTTTACTTCCGCGACTCTGTGTCTATATTTGTGTATATCTCAATCATGTGATAGTGTTTGGGTAAATGTCCCACTGTGATAACCTTTACTATACCGACGTGGGTTGGTATAACCGTACCGGTATAATGAGGGTCGTCACAGAGATTGGTATCAGAGCGACCGATTGAGATCTTACATGAATATACATGAATCATCATCCTCATTGCATGCTAAATCTTTATAGATTGTCCACATGGGTAGAAACGACTAATAATGAATGGAAAAAAAAATAGATAAGAAAATGGTTAGGAAGCTTAGTAACCTAGCTCTAATTGGTGGCTAAAATTTTATTACAGCCATGGCTTCCCGTGGACGACGTGGAGGTGTGCCAGCTCGCGACGACGAGCAGAGGCGTGAGGAGCGGGCAGAGCAGCAGGCCCCGGCCCCACAGGGTCCTGTGCTTCCCCCACCACCGCCAGTGGATTATGGAGTCTTCATGCAAGGATTAGTGCAAGCCATGCAAACTCAGGCTCACACCCAGGCAGCACTCCAGGCCCAGTTGGAGGCCCAGGTAGAATAATAAAACAACCTAGTAGTTTGCTATTTAAATTGCATGATATTGTGTTTATTGTATATCGTTATTGTTTGGTGTAGCAGGCTCAGGCCCCAGCTCAGGACCATGGTGGACCTTCCATCATGGAAAGATTCAAGAGGATGCTGTCACCCTCTTTCAAGGGGGAGAGCGATCCGTTGCTAGCAGAAAGCTGGATGAGGGAGATCGAGAAGATCTTCCAGGCCATCAGGTGTGTGGATGAGGACAAGGTTACTTTAGCCACCTACATGCTACAGGTATGTGTTAGTTATATGTTTCCTATTCCCTGTTAAGTTGAAGTTGTTTAGCGGTGCTTATGAAGGTTATATTGCAGAAGAGAGCCGATGTGTGGTGGGCTTCATTACTACGTACATGGTTTGAGGACGGTGCGATTGATGTTGCTTGGGACGAGTTCGTGAGGCTCTTTCGGGCCAAGTTCGTCCCCGAGCACATCCAGGACAGGATGGAGCAGGAGTTCCTCACTTTGACTCAGGGCTCCATGACCGTACTCGAGTATGTGGCCAGGTTTGCAGAACTATCTAAGTATGCACCTCACATTGTGGCAGATGAGCGCAGGAAGGCAAAGAAGTTTGTGATGGGCCTTAAGCCATCACTGCGGACGAGGCTCGTAGCGTTTGATCATCGTACCCTGGACGAAGCCCTTAGCGCTGCTTGTAGGCAGGAAGGCGAGATGGAGCGGTACCTTGAGGAGAAGAAGGCTTCGCAGAAGAGACCAGCAGCCACTTTCCAGCGACAGGACAAGAGGAGAACAACATACCAGTCACCAAGCGCCCTGTGGTAGTCAGCAACACTCAGGTACCTTCTGTACGTTCCTCTGGTGACAAGAAGGAGTGCCCTCACTGTGGAAGGGCACATGGTGGTACGGAATGTTGGAAGATAGCGGGCAAATGCCTAAAGTGCGGGAGTAGCAACCACAAGATCAAGGATTGCCCCAGACTTCAGCAGGAAGCTCAGCGAGGAGCGCCAGTACCAGCAGTAGCGGCAGCCGCGCCAGCGACAGGACGACCAGGAAGGCCTCGAGCCCCAGCTCGAGTGTTTGCGTTAGCTCGTGAGGACGCCGAGCAGGCGGAGCATGTCACCGAAGGTACAGTTTTACTTTTCGGTGTGCACGCTCGGGTTTTGTTTGATACGGGTGCCACTCACTCGTTCATTTCCGAGCGGTTCGCTAGGCAGTTAGCCCTAGAGTCAGGTATAGAGTCTGAGGAGTTAGAGGTCCCTTTGTCTGTGCACACCCCTGCGGGTACGGTATCGACTAGGAAGTGCATTCCGTCGTTACCTGTGTGCATTGAGGATAGATTCCTAGATGGGTGTTTCTTCTTGCTAAAGATGAAAGACTACGATTGTATTCTTGGTCTGGATTGGCTAGAGGAGCATTATGCGTTAGTGGATTGTCGTAGGAAGAAGATTGTTTTCCGCATTCCTGGTGAGGATGAGTTCTCTCATCCCTTGCCAAAGAACTTAGCGGGAAAGTTAGTTATCTCTGCCATGAAGGCGATGCGCATGGTGAACAAGGGTTGTGACGCATTTCTTGCCAGCGTTATGCTAGTACCCGATGCTGGTTCGTCACTGACTCTTGCAGAGATCGATGTGGTGCAGGACTTTCCAGATGTCTTTCCCGACGACTTGTCTGGATTGCCACCGGATAGGGAGATAGAGTTCACTATAGAGTTGCTTCCAGGCACCTCTCCTATCTCGAAGGCCCCATATCGGATGGCCCCTGCAGAGTTAGCCGAGTTGAGGAAGCAATTGCAAGAATTGCTCGATAAGGGATTTATTCGCCCTAGTGTTTCCCTTGGGGCGCACCTGTATTGTTCGTCAAGAAGAAAGACGGGTCACTTCGGTTGTGCATTGATTATAGGAAGCTAAACCAGGTGACTGTGAAGAACAGGTATCCCTTACCTCGGATTGATGATCTGTTTGACCAGTTGCGAGAGGCATCAGTCTTTTCCAAGATTGACTTGCGATCTGGTTATCATCAGTTGAGAATTAGGAGTGAGGATGTGTCCAAGACGGCATTTAGAACCCGTTATGGACATTATGAGTTTTTGGTTCTTCCTTTCGGATTGACCAACGCCCCTGCAGCGTTCATGGATCTCATGAACCGGGTGTTTAGTCCGTATTTAGATAGCTTTGTTGTTGTGTTTATTGATGACGTGTTGGTCTATTCTCCGGATGAGGCCACACATCGTCAGCATTTGAGGTTAGTCTTAGAGGTCCTCCGTGAGCACAAGCTGTATGCGAAGTTCAGCAAGTGCGAGTTCTGGTTGCACGAGGTTCATTTTCTCGGGCATGTTATCTCCGGTGCTGGTGTTGCGGTTGATCCAGCAAAAGTCCAGGCAGTTATGGATTGGGAGATTCCAGGACCCCTTCGGAGATTCGTAGTTTTATTGGGTTAGCTGGTTATTATCGGCGATTCATTGAGGGTTTCTCATCCATCGCCGCCCCTTTGACAAAGTTGACCCGGAAAGGTGAGAAGTTCGTATGGTCTGAGGCATGTGAGCGTAGCTTTCAGCTATTGAAGGCTAAGCTTACTTCTGCTCCGGTATTGGTATTGCCTAGCGGTCTAGAAGGTTTTGCCATTTATACGGATGCATCTCAGATTGGTTTAGGCTGTGTGCTCATGCAGCAAGAGAGGGTAGTGGCTTATGCTTCTCGTCAGTTGAAGGAGCATGAGAGGAACTATCCGACTCATGATTTAGAGCTCGCAGCTGTGGTTCATGCACTAAAGATCTGGAGGCACTATCTTTATGGTGTCAGATTTGAGGTGTTTACCGACCACAAGAGCTTGAAGTATCTTTTCTCCCAAAAGGAATTAAACCTGAGGCAGAGGAGATGGATCGAGTTCTTGAAGGACTATGACTTCGACCTTCAGTATCATCCTGGAAAGGCGAACGTCGTAGCGGATGCTCTTAGTAGAAGGAGGTCTTCGCTCCAGCAGGATTGGAAGATGTTGGAGGATGCAGCGTGCTCTATGACCGAGTTAGAGCCATCGTTGTGTCAGGCTTTTGTAGCTCAGCTATCCCTTAGATCCTCAGTCTTGGATGAGGTGATTGAGCAGCAGAAAGCCGATCCTAGATTGTTAGAGTTAGTGGGTAAGGCGGGCATTGCTCGTGATGAGGACGGTGTGATTAGATTTCAGCACCGTGTTTGTGTCCCCGATGTGGTAGATGTCCGTGAGCATGTGTTAGCGGAGGCTCATAGATCGCGATTCTCTATTCATCCGGGTAACACTAAGATGTATCAAGACCTGAAGAGATCATTTTGGTGGTCCGGCATGAAGAAGGATGTTGCGGATTATGTGTCCAGATGTCTAGTATGTCAGCAGGTGAAAGCCGAGCGGCAGCGACCATCCGGCCTTATGCAGAGGATGGATATCCCCGTATGGAAGTGGGAAGCTGTCACTATGGATTTCGTATCGGATTTGATAGAAGGGGCAATGACTCGATTTGGGTAGTTGTAGATAGATTCTCGAAGACTGCTCATTTCTTACCTATGATGAAGAAGCAGTCAGTAGAGAGTTCAGCTAGATTGTATGTTAGCGGTATCGTTAGATTGCATGGTGTGCCGAAGTCGATCATTTCGGATCGAGATCCGAGATTTACTTCGAGATTGTGGAAGGGTCTTCAGGATGCGTTAGGTTCGGAGCTGAAGCTCAGTTCGGCGTTTCATCCCCAGACCGATGGACAGTCCGAGAGGACTATCCAGACGCTCGAGGATATGTTGAGAGCGTGTGTTCTGGATTGGAAGGATGATTGGGAGCGTCATTTACCTCTTGTGGAGTTCGCATACAACAACACTTTCATGCTAGTATCGGTATGGCTCCATTCGAGGCGTTGTATGGTAGGCCCTGCAGATCTCCTTTGTGTTGGGAGGAGACTGGTGATAGACAGCTGATTGGTCCGGAGTTAGTTCAGGAGACTTCGGATAAGATCCAGTTGATTAGGAGGAGGCTTGTTGCGGCACAGGATAGACAGAAGAGCTATGCCGACAACAGGAGGAAGGATCTAGAGTTCGAGGTAGGTGATCATGTCTTCTTGAAGATATCGCCTACGCGTGGTGTCGTCAGGTTTGGCAGGCATAGTAAGTTGAGCCCTAGATTCATTGGCCCGTATGAGATTCTCAGACGATTGGGCAACGTGGCTTATGAGCTAGCTTTACCCCCAGCTTTGGCTAGTGTTCACCCTGTTTTCCACGTATCTATGCTCAGGAAATATGTCCGAGATCCATCTCATGTTATTAGTCACGAGCCAGTGGAGATCCAGCCAGATCTGTCGTATGTGGAGCAACCAGTAGCTATTCTTGACCGGAAGGTTCAGCACCTCCGGAACAAGAGTATTGCGTCGGTAAAAGTTCTATGGCGTAACTTCTCGCGGGAGGAGGCTACTTGGGAGCTTGAGGATGCGATGAAGAAGAAGTATCCCCTTTTGTTTGAGTAGTGTTGTCCTAACTTCGAGGACGAAGTTTCTTTAAGGGGAGAGGGTGTAAGGCCCTCGAATTTTGTCCTTATTATTTTATTGTGTGCAATTTTATGCTTGTGTATGTATATGCATTATCGTGTAAGTATTATGTATACATTATCTTGGTGTACTTATGAATGTATGTATAAACTTAGTTGTATGTATATATCGGTTGATTTCGTGACATAGTGAGTGTGTGCATTACACCCTATGTATTGCATGCATGAACTTAGGAGAAATTAGGGTTTTGCATGGTTTTGGGTTCTGGCCGAAGGGTTAGTCGACGTCAACATGAATGGACGTTCACTTATTGTTAACGTCCATATAGGTGGACGTCGATTATTAGTCGACGGCCATATCGGTGGACGTCTATATCCTGACAGACCAGTCTGCAGCAGCATGGTGTGCCATGCCTTGATGGGAGATACCAACCACTCCCCAACGGCTCCTTGGCCTTCCAACCGACCTCTTGCGTGGGGTGAGAGGGTCCTCTCTTAAGAGAGCCCTTGTTGCAACCTCTAGAGCTCTCTTGGCTCTTTGCAAAGAGATAAGAGAAAACCCTAGTGAGCTGTGAGAAAACTTGGAGTTTGGAGGCTTTGATCCGGCGATCCAAGGCCTCTTCTGGAGATCTACTTCGACAAGGAGGAGACAACACATCCGGCTACACATCCCCGACCCTGGATTGCAGAGGGGAGCATCACAGAGGCCGGAGTGGAGACATCTTGGAGGCTTCTTGGGACTGCCCAAGGAGAGCTTCTCCAACCATTTTGATCCCTTTAGGAGTTTTTCCAGAGGCAAGTAACCCTTTCACCTTGTCCATGTATGTGTCTAGGAGGTTTCTATCATTTTTATGGATTTTCCTCGTGTCCTGGATCCCCTACATTCACCATTCTTTAGAGCTCGGACTGTGTTTTTACACAGGTCCGAACTTGACGGCAAGATCTATTGCCGTTGAGATCTTGAGTCAGCGGCCAACGATGTTGCCGCCAACTATTGTAAACGTCCATAGTATGCCGTTGAGTTCTTCTTGACAGAACAATGAACTGTTCTGCCCTATATCTTTAAATTCCGGATTTCTGCGCATGAGGATATAATGTAAATTTTATATGTTATGTAAAATAGATAATGTGATGTGTGTGAAATTTCCTGTATTTTTGTGTGGATGGAATTAATTATTAGAATTATTAAAAGGCATGTGTAGGAAAGAGGTTACGCATGTTTAATTTTGTTCCCATGAATTCTGAGGAATTAAAGGCTGTGAAATTTTATGGACCATGTTTATATGTATCAGTCCATGCCCTGCAAACTTGGAAATTTTCCCATACTCATGTGAATTTTTATAATTTCTACAATGAGAAATAGAAAACATGTGTAGACCTTGCGAAAATTCTAGTAAATCGTGTGTTGGGAATTAAATTGGGAAAAATTTCTTGTGCCAATATGTATGTGTGGTTCATGACTGTGCATGATTAAATCTGAAATCCATGCTATGTTCTATGTTAACTTAATTTATGAATGGCATGAAACCAAATGTTTTAATTTCTATAAATACATGTGAATTCAGAAAAATCTGAAAATTTGTATGTGTGTCTTATAACCGAAAACAGCATGTGGTTAAATTTTCAGGAAAATTTGATAACATTAGCCTACACTATGAGATTTCCATGTGAAAATGAGCTACAAATACATGTACCATGATTAGGTTAAATGATGTGCATTCCAATTAATCCATGAGAGCTAATAAATGTTTGATTTCTGTTATTAGTAGCACCATGCTAGGGAAGAACAGAACCATGTGCATAAACAAGAAAGTGTGAATATCATATGTAAAACGTGTGTTAATCGGAATGTGTAATGTGTAAAATGTGCCGTGTGTGACACTGCTTCCATAGAGGGCTGTGGAACTGTATCATGGAAGGTCCCCATGAGAAGGTTCAATGTGTTAAGATATCCTAAGGGCATTAGGATGAAATCCTGGAGGTGGACAAGTACCACTGGTTAGGGTGGAGACGTGTTCTCCCGGTCTGCGCAGTGCCAAGAGTCATCACTGTATTGCCTAGGTGATGTGCTATGTGTTATGTGTATGTGATGTGTCCTTCTAGCGGTGGTTTGGACCATGTGTCACGGCAAATAAATTGTGAAATGTGAATGTGAGCATGTGTAAAATGTGTATATGTGAACATGTGAATGTGAAATGTGAAATCATGTGAACTATTTATGTTAGAATGTGAACATTGTGTACATGTGAAATGTTTGAAAAATGAACCATGTGAAATATGGGAATGTGTAATCATGTGAAGTGAATGTGTTAGAGTATGAGACGATAATTCATGCTATGATATTTCTAATTCCATGTAAATTGCCATCATGTTATAGTCAAATTGGAAGTGTAGTTTTCATGTGATTAAATGAGTAGAAAGCATGTGATAGGGAGTGTTATGTGAAACATCTTAAACCATGTACCATGTGTTTTAACTTTGTAGAAATACCATGATAGGTTGTCTCTTATTGATGTTCAAGCATGTTGTATGATTGCCGTGCAAATTGAAATAGTAGAACCTACTATGATGTATGCATGAATGATGTGTATGGAGTTACTTGCTGAGTCTTTTAGACTCACTCCTTGCTTCGGCGTACAGGTTTAGTTGGTGACACACTTTTGGAGGAGACCGTGGAGAGCGACTCCGAGCGTGGAGAGTAGCTTGTGGAGTTGACGTTGTGTCCCTTTTTGTTTCATAGTATGTAAATTGTACCTTGTATTAGAGTTATCATTTATGTAATTGTGGACAAATTATGTATTAAATGTAGAACTTTAATCTTGTGGACAATGTAGTTTGGTTTAATTTCAATTATGAAAGTTTAGTCCTTTAATTTGCTATATGGATCATGTATGAGAAATGTGGATGATGAAATGTGATGACAGTTAGTCCTTTACTTCCGCGACTCTGTGTCTATATTTGTGTATATCTCAATCATGTGGTAGTGTTTGGGTAAATGTCCCACTGTGATAACCTTTACTATACCGACGTGGGTTGGTATAACCGTACCGGTATAACGAGGGTCGTCACAGAGAGCTATTACAAGATGAACACTTAAGAACTAGCTCACAGTCACAAAACTCTCCCCAAAAATTACAATGAGCGCAGAGAGAGAATGAAGAGAGAAAAGAAAGCTTGAAGGCTTGAATGCTTCAGATGCTTGAACACTTCTTCTGGGCTCAGGCTCTTTCTCTCTTTTCCTTTGAGTGTATGTGGCGATGAGGTCCCTCACTGGTTGTACACTCCTTCAAAGATATTCAGGAAGGCTCTTTTTCTTTCTTCAGCCTTGCTTCATCTTTTATATGAGAGGCTTTTGAATAGATCCGTTGAAGAGATCCGTTGGAGCTCTTCTAGACGTTGCTGATCTTCTCTTCATTTGTCTTAATCAAACTCTGGTGGTCTTCGAGGTCTGTAAGCATAGAAGAGAGTGTTAGCATAAAAGAGTGTTTATAAGATAACAGTGCATGCTACTGTGTTTCTGCTGTCATGATAAAAATAGCAGTTCATATCTTTTTCTGACACGACTCTGAGATATGCATGTAGCCTTTTTGTCAGAAGATATTTGAATTTTCATTTAAGCGCCAAAAACACTTTAGAGCAAATCGATGTTTAAGTTACTTATCAAATCGTTATACTTATAAGTCTTAAAAATCATTATGAATCTTAACAAATCGATGTGAGAAGCAAATCGTTATGGCACTTATCGAATCATTGTGAGAACCAAATCATTGTGAGAGCAAATTGTTGTTCTCACTTATGAAATCGGTATAAGAACCAAATCGATATGAGAGCAAATCGTTGTTCTCACTTATGAAATCGTTATGCGAGCAAATCGTTATGAGCCTTAACGAATCGTTATGAGAACCAAATCGATATGAGAGCAAATCATTGTTCTCACTTATGAAATCGTTATGCGAGTAAATCGTTATGAGCCTTAACGAATCGTTATGAGAACCAAATCGATATGAGAGCAAATCGTTGTTCTCACTTATGAAATCGTTATGCGAGCAAATCGTTATGAACCTTAACGAATCGTTATAGAAGGCAAATCGATGTGAGGGCAAATCGTTGCACTCACTTATCAAATCGTTGCATGATAAAATCGATGTTTCACTTAACGAATCGTTACACAATCAAATCATTGTGTAACTTATGAAATCGTTGTTAGTGAAATCGATGTGGCACTTTTGAATAGAAATCGATGTATATTGAATGAACATCGATTTAGCATTTTAGTGCGCCTTAAAATAATCATAAATATTGATGAAACAATCTAATCATAAATTTTGTTAGCACCAAAATATGAAGGTAATAAAGAGTGGTTCACTAATCTCCCCCTTTTTGGTGATGACAAAATTTATGTGAATTTTCTGACACAAATAGATGAAGCATAGAAAATGCAGAAAATTCATAGAACATACAAATTCTCCCCCTTTTTGTCACTAACCAGAAAGGAAGGATCTTACCATGCATTCTCTCCCCTTTGAGAAAATTTCTTACCATTGAGGGGTTCAACAATAATAGATATTCAATGAATAACTCCCCCTTAGTGAAGGCTCCCCCTGAGCATGAGACTCCCCCTTAATGTGAGGCAAGTCAGATCTTGTTGCTCTTGACCTTATACATGTTGATTGTCAAGTCTTCAAGATTTTTATCTGCATACATCTTAACAGTAAACTTGCAAACATTGTTAGTAGCAATTTAAAAAAAAATCAATATTTATGACTACTCCCTCTTCAGATGAGATTTGGATGAAGAGTTGGCAGTCACTCTTGCCTTGAGCATCCTTGATCCTGATGCTCCAAGGCTACCCTGCAAACGACTTATTCAGAAATAGGTACCCAAATCTTTTTGGGTCCTTGATTGTTAGATGCATGAAAATATCCTTTCGGGATCCATACTAGGTGCCTTGTTGTGCAGGTGTTTACAATGTGTCCTAATTTATTGCAATGAGAACAACAATGAATGTAATCTATTTTACAGTTTATAACACAATTTTTAGAAACCTTTTTCTTTTGATAAGACTTGTTCATTTCAGAGGCATTTTTCTGAGGCATTTTGGTTTCTTTTACAAATTTTGGCAAATGATATTTTCCTGGAGTTATGGCTTGTTTTTCTTTTTCCGGATGTATGTATCCAAGCCCTTGTTTATTATTTCTAGATTTTTATCCTCTTAAGCATAGAGCTAGAGACGTTTTTTCTTGAGTTAATTTCTTAACTAATTCTTTTAAATACAGATTTTCTTCAGTTAGAGTTTTTAATTTTTCTTCTAACTCTAACTTCTCATTATTCTTACTTTTCAAATCTTCATTTAAAAGATGATTATTATCTTTACTAACCTTTAGTTGTTTTTCCAATTATTCCATTTCTGATTTAAGATCAGAATTAGTATTTTCCAAACAAGTAAGGTTGTTCTTGATATTTTTCAATTCTTTTACAACAACCTTGTTGTGGAGGTGATTTCCTGCTTGGGCCGGAGCCAAGCGGGCCTACACTTGCAAGAAGGGAAGAAGGCCGCCGGTAGCGGACAGATGCCTGCAAAACCAGGATAGAATCAGGGGGGCTCAGTTGAAGAAATGGGGAGAACCCTCTGATGCCTAAGTTAGAGGTGGACTCAAAGGCTTGAAAGAGGAAGGTTCAGTGTTGTGCAGGAGAGATGTGTCTTAGATTGCGTACCTCTGCATGGAGGCTTACCGGAGCCTTTTATAGGCAGAAGTGTTGAGGGAGAGAGACAGAACGTCCCTGATCAATGCCGTAAAGGGCGCGCCCGTTAACGTCCTCAACGGTGGGGTTACGCGTTGAGGCGTCCGTTGAGGAGCTCGACAGCTAATGCACCACTTGATCGTGGGGCGCGTGTGGTGTAGCCATTGTAACCGCCATGAGGGGATGAAGGGATACTTGGATTCTCCTTGGCGGAAGGTACCGAGCAGGTAGCCTGCTCGATGAGCCAGACCTACTGTTCGATAGTCGAGCTCGCTGTTCGGTGCTTGGTGCCCGGAGGCATGGCTTGCTATCGGATGTCTGATGCAAGGAAGTGTTGCTCGTGCCGAAGAGGTTTCGGCATGCTCCGAGCAGACATTGCTCGGAAGAGAGAGCCTTTGACCGAACATGCTATAAGGTATCCGGAGGAGGCTCTTGGGTTCTGCTGGTATCCGAATGCAGGGACCGGCCTTGGGACCTTGAAGCCGTCCTTGAAAAGACGTGGCGCCTTGCGGGTGGGCCACGTTTGCCTGCTGAATTGGGCTGGGCCATGATGGGCCTAGCACACGATGGTGGCTAGAAATAGCCACCACACTTTCCCCCCACGCCATCGAGTGAGCTCGGGAACCAGGACGCTCGAGGGCAAAGCCTGCTCGAACGTCACCTCCGTAATAAATGTGACGATGACCTCGGATGTATGGGCGGCGGCGAGGCGACGACGCTCACTATACCTCCTCGATAACGGAGGTAACCCCATGATGGCGGGGTGACGTGTCGAGCGAGGGGGCTCTCCGCGGTACATCTGAACGGTCGCTTTAGAGCAGGGGGTGCCGCCTTGGCATTTCGAATTTTGCGCCCTCCTTTCCTTATAAGGAAGAGGAGGGGCACAGGTGGGGAACCCACGCCCTTAGCTTTTTCGCAGAGCCTACTTGCCCCCCAAGCATCTTCTTCCTCCTCTTCGCGATCATCTTCTTCGTCTCTGCAACTTCCGGTGATGGCCAGCAAGGGGAAGGCTGCCGCAGTTGCCGAAGTGAGCGGAGTGGCGCCGGCGAACGCCCGGGGGCCACGATGCCTCCATTACGAGGGCCTCCGGGAGCGCTTCTGGATCGGCAACGAATACGAGATCGTGATGGAGAGGGAGGAGGATTCGCAACTGATGAACAGGCCAGGGTGCCTGGCACTATCGCTCAACCACATGGAGGCTGGATTCCAGCTGCCGCTGCCGGAGGTGGCGAAGGCGCTGCTGAACCGATGGGGTCTTGCGCCGATCTAGCTTACGACAAACTCATGGCGTACTATCTGCATTTTCTGCATCATCTGCAAGCTCCGGAAAGTCCGGGGTTCGGCGGAGGTGTTCCGGGTGCAATTCCGCCTCACCTCCTCACCATGATCCGGGGCTGGTGTTTACTATACCAAGCACCGATCGGACAGGATGCAGATTGAGTTGGCGACGAAGTATTCCAACAACAAAGGTTGGATGAAGCGGCTCTTCTTCGTCAAGCGACGCGATGGTGCAGAGTGGGGGTTCCCGACCAGAGTCCAAACGGCGAGGAAGGATACATACCCCTTCCTGATCCAAGATGAAGCGAAGGCTTTGGATAGCCTGAACCGAGCATACGTGCGCAACGGGGAGGGCTACCTGACGGAGTTCCAGCTCGTGTAGCATGGTTTGAGCCGACTATGGAGTAAGTACCTGATCACGTTGCAATCATATGTCTGTCGCATAATTGTCTTCTAACTGTGTGCTTTCCCCTTTTTTGGATTGTAGGTGCCGAGGAGGTAGCTGCTGGTCGGGACCAGGAGGCCAACGAGGAGTACGCCGAGCAGATCACCGTCACCCCTCATTTGGTTTTCGAGGGCGATGGCATTTCTGCCATGATAAGGATCCCTACTGCAGTGAGGGCTCCTTCCTCGGTGACAACTGCCATGGCGGTGCCGGCTTCTGCAGAGGGACGCTCTGTTAAGGGCTCGCCAGTCGCTGCCAAGAGGCCAAAGAAGATCCATTTGAAGAAGAAGCAGGTAATGAAGGCTTCTGTGAGAGCGGTGCTACCGTCCTTGACCGAAGAAGGAGGAGCGAGCCAGCCTCAGACCATCAAAAGGAGACTGGTGGTCTCCGAGCAATAGACATCTGAGGGCGAAGACGGAGAGGAGGAGGTGGATCCGCGACCTTTGATAAGGAGGAAGAGGAAGAGGCAGCTGGAGGAGGCCGCGCCGCGAATGGTAGAAGCAGACGATGAGGAAGATACTGAGGGAGAGATCCCTCATCTTGAAGCGTTGAAGAAGCGCAAATCTCAATTGGCCACCGAACTGGGGCTTGTCATGGTGAGCGACAAGTCGGGGAGCTCGTCCGAGGAGCGGACGAGGACATCTGCACCCTTAGGCTCCATTGGGGATTATCCACAGGAGGTGGATCCGACGGGGGCCTCGAGCACCGGAGCCAACGAGCAGAGTGCTGCGCCCGTTGGCGAAAAGACGATCGTGCAAGGGGGCGAGAAAACCCCGTGCACAGCTGAAGTACTCGAGGGGACCGTCCCCTCAGAGATGGCAACCCCTGTTGTCGTGGAGAGGAGTTCGACGACGGCGGACATCTTGCCCCCCATTCCCCCCACTGAGGCGGCTGTTGAAGCGATAGCACAAACAGTCGGCGTGGGTGAGTATGGGGCCGAACAGGTCGCTGAGACTGAGGAGGGGGGGGGGGGGCCAGAAATCTCCCGTTGCCGCGGAGAACTAGGAGGTGGCGGCCGAGGTCCCCAGAGCGGTTGAAGGAGGCCCTTCCGCAGGGCAAGTGAGCCAGGCTGCCGAGGACCAGGTCGCCTCTGAAGAAGATCGGAGGCCTCTCTCCCAAGTGCTGGGGCGAAAGTCGCCAACGCTTCCTTCAGAGGCCATGCTGGAAGCGGCCCTGGAGCGCCTCGAAGGCCAAACCTCGAGGGTCCTGCCTCTGTGCCCTACCGCGTCTCAGCTGGAAGTTTTGGCGCGATGCCAGCAACTGAGTCCAGAGGAGACCCCCGAGCACTCAAGTGGGGTCTATCGCCTGGAGCACCCTTCCGAACATGACGATGACGATGTCGATGTAGGGGCGCTGATAGACGGGATCACGAATTCTCTGGGCATGCTGAAGAAGCTTGCCATACGTGCCCAGAATCAGAAACAACTATGGGAGGTGGAATCCGCCTTCTGCAATGACCAGGTACAACAACATAAGGCCCGCGAAGCCGAGCTGCTGAATGAGGTGAATAACCTTAAAGATGCGCTTCGGACTTCCGAGCTTCACTTGGCCGTTGCACGCGCAGAAAAGGAGGCGCTCGCCCACGTCTTAATTGACGCGAAGGACCGAGGAGTTGCCGAATACAAGGCGGGTCCGTGCTTCAAGGAAGACTTGGAGCAGTTTGGGGCCCGCTGCTACAAGGTGGGCCTCGATGCCGAGAAGGAGCTCGGGCGGGGGCTTGCAACAACCGAGCATGCCCGAGAGGCATTCGAGGCTGTCGTGGGAGAGTGAAAACGCCAGACTAATGATGCTCCTCTGGACGGAGTACGTTTTGCCCAGTTCCAGTTAGGGCGAATGCCTCCTGTAGACAATGGCGCCAGTGCCTCCAGACAGGCCCCTTGAATATCCTTCCCTTTTTATTTGGTAGCTCGGCCAAAGCGAGCTTTTGTACAAAATCTGAATAGATCTCCTCTTTTTTTCAAAAAATGGCTTCGCTTTTTCTATCTCCTTACCTTGCAAGTGTTCTGTCCGAACCGGATTTCGTCGGTCGTTTAGAAGTGTTCGCAATTACCGCATAGGTTGTTATGAACTGTGGGCGTTCTAGCCTGGGGTGCTTGCGGAACATCTTCATACTAGGAGATGTCGTTACATCCTTGTGAGCTAAAGATCTTGAGATAAGGATGCTTTGGACTTCGTCTCTAGCCAGCCAAATAAACTGGTAGGAGAGAAGTAGGATGCCGAACAGAAGGCTTTTATAAATAGAAAGCCTTCAAGTTGGATACATGATAGGTTCTGGGTATGGCCCCGCCACTAGGAGTAGTTAGCTTATAAGAGCCTTTTCCAAGAACCTGGGTGGCCTGATAAGGTCCTTCCCATTTGGGGGCGAGTTTGTTGGCTGCTCTTTGGGGATCCGATGCCGAGCAACTGCGAAGAACAAGGTCCCCTTTGAAGAAGCGCCTTTCCCGAACTTGGGAGTTATAATATTGCGCAAGTTGCTGTTGGTAGGAGACTAGTCTGATGCTGGCGTCACTCTGGCGTTCTCCAAGCATGTCTAAGTTTTCCCTAAGCGCGCGATTATTGGCAGCCTCGTCGAAGTGAGTTGTCCAGAGAGTGGGGAGAGCCACTTCCAAAGGTACAACAGCCTCTGTGCCGTAGGCCAAATGGAAAGGGGTCTCCCCAGTGGCTATTCGAGCAGTTGTTTGGTGGCACCACAACACATTAGGGAGCTCGTCAATCCACGAACTACCGGCAGCTTCGACTCTCGTGAGAATCTCGTGCAGCAATGTACGGTTGGCGTTTTCGACCAGACCATTTGCCTGAGGATGTGCCACGGAGGTGAAGTGGTTGTAGATGCCAAGTTCGGCGCACTTCTGCTTGAAGAAGGTGCTATCGAAGTGCTTCCCGTTGTCGTAGGTAATCACTCTTGGGACGCCAAACCTGCAGAGGATGTTCTTCCAGACGAACTTCCACGCGGCTTGTTCGGTGATTGTGGTAACGGGTTCTGCTTCGACCCACTTGGTGAAGTAGTTGATGGTCACGAACAAAAACTTCTTCCGACCCTGGGCCTCTGGAAAGGGAACCAAGATATCAATGTCCCACCTAGAGAAAGGACGAGGCTCAAACAGTGTATGAAGTTGCTCGGCAGGTTGCTTAATGAGCTGCCCGAACTTCTGACATTCCGGGCACCTTCTGACAAAAGACATACAGTCCTTTTGCAGAGAGAGCCACCAGAACCCTGCTCGGATAATGCTGCGTGCCAGTGTTATGCCCCCCAAGTGGCTTCCACACAATCCCTCGTGAACCTCTTCGATAGCCGAAAGGGCCTCTTCAGGGCTGACACACCGTAAGAGGGGTCTTGAAAGGGACCGTCGGTAAAGCTTGCCTTCAATGAGGGTGAAACGCTGAGAACGCAGTCTGATCTTCCGTGCTTCGCTCTGCTCAGGGGGAAGCTCACCTTGAAGTAGATAGGCCAGGAGAGGGTCCGTCCAGTTCGGAACTGAAGGGTCGGACCCAATGGCTGCTACATCCACTTCGGTGCTCGGTGCAGCGAGTTCTTTGATGAATACGGAGTGAGAAGGGGAGATGTCACCTGAAGATGCCAGCTTGGCAAGTGCATCGGCTCGCGCGTTCTACTCCCGTGGAACGTGTATGACTTCGAAGTAGAGGAGGCCTTCTGCTCGGCTCTTGACCTGTTGAAGGTACTGGGCCATGTGTGGCTCCCTTGCTTCGAACTATCCATTCACCTGGCCGGCAACCAATTGGGAGTCGCTGAAGGCCCTAAGTCGAAGGGCTCCAAGGTGCCTAGCCATTCGGATTCCGGAAAGCAACGGTTCATATTTGGCAACGTTGTTGGAGGCCGCAAAGCGGAACCGGAGGGCATATTGGAACTCTAAACCCTCCGGAGAGGTGAGGACTAGGCCAGCTCGGCTCCCTGTGACACACGAGGATCCGTCGACGTAGAGCTCCCATGAGGGCTCGTCGGCTAGCGGGGGATCCTGTTCGGTAGGGAGAATGCATTCCGCGACGAAGTCCGCCAATGCTTGCGCTTTGATGGCCGTCCTTGGACGGTAGTTGATGTCAAATTCGCCTAGCTCGATGGCCCATTTAATGAGCCGACCGGAAGCCTCTGGCCGCCGTAGGATAGACCTCAGCGGCTGGTCGGTGAGAACCGTTATTGAGTGGGCCTGAAAGTAGGGCCTGAGTTTCCGGGCAGCCGTGACCAGAGCAAGGGCAAGTTTCTCTACTCGGGGGTACCTTCTTTCAGCTTATTGAAGGACCCTGCTGATGTAGTAAACGGGATGCTGGGCCGCTCCCTCTTCTTTGATCAATACTGCGCTGATAAAGTGTTCGGTAACCGAAAGGTATACGAACAAGGGTTCCCCGAGCACAGGTTTCGAGAGAACAGGTGGGCTGCAAGATAGGCCTTCAACTCCGCGAAGGTGACCTCGCAGTCCTCGGTCCACCGTACATGCCCCCCTTGCTGTGAGGAGCCTCTTGGTCCTCGCAGCAATTTGAAGAAGTTGAAGATCCTCTCTGCTGCTCGGGACATGAATCGGTTGAGTGCGGCTAGATGTCCAGTCAAACGTTCGACGTCGCGTACCATTTTAGGGCTGCTTATTTCAAGTATTGCTTGGATTTTCTCAGGGTTGGCCTCTATTCCTTTGTTTGAGATGAGGAAGCCGAGGAACTTTCCTGAGCGCACTCCAAACGCACACTTGGCTGGGTTGAGCTTCATATTGTACCTTCGCAAAGTTGCGAAGGTCTCTTCGAGGTCAGAGATGTGGTCAGTGCTCAGAAGCGTTTTGACCAACATGTCATCGACGTAGACCTCCATGTTGCACCCAATTTGCTGCTCAACATCTTATTGACCACTCGCTAGTATGTCGCCCCTGCGTTTTTCAGACCAAAGGGAATCCTGGTGAAGCAGTATAACCCCAAGTCTGTGACGAACGTGGTGGCATCTTGATTCGGGGGATGCATACTGATCTGGTGATACCCAGAGTAGGCATCCAAGAAGCTGAGGAGCTCGTGTCCGGACGTAGCGTCTACCAGCTGATCGATGCGCGGCAGCAGGAAGTTATCCTTGGGCGTCGCTTTGTTGAGGTCCTTGTAATCCACACATACGCGCCATTTGCCAGTGGTTTTGTGCACGAGGACTACGTTGGAGATCCATCTTGGGTATTGGGCTTCCCGGAGGAGCCCAACTGCTCGACTTTTGATGACGTGATCTCGGATCACGGTCTGCCGTTCTTGGTTGACGGGTCACCTCCTTTGTTGAACTGGTGGGACCCGTGGGTCCAGGCGAAAGCGATGCACCATCACTTCTGGAGGGATGCCTTGCAGCTCGTCGTCGGACCATGCAAACACATCCAAATTAGCTAGCATGAAACTTCTATACCACTACTGCTCTGCTTCCGCTAGTAACGCGCTAATGTACAGGACGTGTTCGGGGTCATCGTCCACTTGGACTGGAAGCAGGTCCTCGGCAGGAGTTCCGCAGCTGGTGGAAGGCTGGTCGACTGGTGGAGGAACAGGTGTTGGAGCCACGAGTGGCTGCTTGTCCCTTAGAGAAAGGACATAACAGCGTAGGGACTCATGCTGGCGTCTGAGCACCTCGCCGACCCTGCACGGGGTGGGGAACTTCATCTTCTGATGGAGGGACGAAGGCACCGCCTTGATCCACTCGATCAGACCTCTACCAAGGATGGCATTATAGCCGGGCATGTTTCTGATGACCAAGAAATCCACCACCTTGGTCACACACTTCGGAGCCGTCCCGAGGGTGATCGGGAGGCGAACTCTACCCATAGGCTGAACCGACACCCCCGAGAAGCCGAACAGAGGCGACTCTACAAGGATGAGCTTGTCGGTTTTTAGGCCCATAAGGAGATAGCAATCGTAAGCCAATACGTCGGGGGTACTTCCATTGTCTACCAGAATCCTGCGCACATTACAATGATTGATGGTTGCCGAAACGACCAACACACCAGTGTGTGGGGTGGTAACCCCTACAAGGTCTTCGTCTGAGAAGGTTATGGCCTCCTCAGACCGTGCGTGCGCGGGATTAGGGGGATAAGGAGCCAGCTGAGGTATCAGAGGTCTGTCCACGACATGCACTCGCTTTGCATAATCGCGTCAGCTCTGAGTGCTCTCTCCGCCTGCGCCGAATCCTCCCACAATCACATTGATTTCTTTCCCGTTGGGCTCGTTGTTGATTTGTTGCTCGGGAGTCCGCTCTCGGCGTCTGGGGCGGTCTTCATTCCGGCGCATGAACCGTCCGAGGTAGCCACGCTTAATGAGGGACTCGATTTCATCCTTGAGCTGGCGGCATTCGGAGGTATCGTGGTCGTGGTCGTGGTGGAAGTGACAATACTTCTCCTGGTTGCGCCTCCGGGGATCGGAGCGCATCCTCTGTGGCCACCGAACATATGGTTCATCCCTGATCTCTGCCAGGATCTGTTCGAGTGCCACCGTTAGCGGTGTGTAGTCGGTGAAGGGGCGTGGTCGGCGCGGTGAATCGCCGTTGCGCCGTCCTTTCTTCCGATCACGGTCGGAACCATTGTCGGAAGGCCTCTTCTTGTCTGATGACTCTCCCTGCTCTGCTCGACTAGCAGCCAGACTCTCCTCGCACGCCGCATGGCGTTGTGCAGTAGAGAGGAGCTCGGCAAGGGTGGAAGGTTGCTTCACTCCCAGCGTCCTCTGCAGAAAACCATCACGAGTACCCTGGATAAGGGCACTGGTGGCTAACGGGACATCGAGGCACGGGATGCGGAGTGCCTCAGTCTGGAACCTCTTGACGTAGTCCCAGAGTGCTTCTCCCTTCTTTTGCCGAACAGCGAGAAGGGAGGCCGCGGTGCGCGGTTGCGACCTTCCGCCCAGGAAGTTGTCCCGAAAGGACTTCTTCAACTGATGGAAGGAAGAGATGGAACATGCAGGGAGGGCTTCAAACCAGGCCCGAGCAGTTTCCTTCAAGGTGGCCAGAAAGGCCCGGCATTTGGCCGCATCAGATGCTCCATGGAACACCATATGCGACTCAAACCCGTGGATGTGATCCGCGGGGTCAGAGGTACCGTCATATGGCGCGATGGTAGGCAAAGAGAGCTTGGGAGAGACCCGAGCCTCCAGGATCTCGGCAATGAATAGGGAGCGGAAGTTCAGGTCCTCCTCGGCCGGAGCTTTGCCCTCAGCACGCTGGACCATCGCGTCCACATGACGTTCCAGGTCGACGACGCGGCGCAAGCGTCTGGCCAACTCCTGTTCGGAGTGGGCCGAATCTGCACGCCCAGACTTGTGGGAGTTGCCTCCCACGACCGAGCGCGGCAGGCGCGGGGCCGCCGCGGAACGATGGGGTGAACGACCGCGGCGCTCCGGTGTTCGTTCATCAGACGGAGCGTGGCGTGACCTCCGCGGAAAATCGGCGTGCTGCTCCTGAATCGACTCTGCTGGGGCAGGAGGTGCGCGCGATCACCGGTGAGACGACTCTGCCTGGCGCTCCTGCGGAACGGAGGCTGCCAGGACCGGCTACCCGGCCAATTGGGCCTGGAGACCCAGGCAGATTCTCGTCAGCTGCTGCAGCTATCCCCGAAGTTCGGCCATCTCCAGGGCGGTCGCAAGCACAACGGTGGCGGGCACAGGGATGCCCCCGGTCGCTACAGCAGGAGCTACGACGACGTCGATGGGGGGAGCACGTTGACAGGAGTCTGCCCACGACTGGCGGGACCTCGTCATACGGCTCCCTATGTTCTGGTATGAGGAACGTCCGTGAGCCATGGCTGTCGTTGCTTCCCACAGACGGCGCCAAAAGTGTGGAGGTGATTTCCTATTTAGGTCGGAGCCAAGCGGGCCTACACTTGGAAGAAGGGAAGAAGGCCGCCGGTAGCGGACGGATGCCTGCAAAACCAGAAGATAGAATCAGGGGGGCCCAGTTGAAGAACCGGGGAGAACCCTTCGATGCCTAAGTTAGAGGTGGACTCAAAGGCTTGAAAGAGGAAGGTTCAGTGTTGTGCAAGAGAGATGTGTCTTAGATTGCGTACCTCTGCATGGAGGCTTACCGGAGCCTTTTATAGGCAGAAGTGTTGAGGGAGAGAGACAGAACGTCCCTGATCAATGCCGTAAAGGGCGCGCCCGTTAGCATCCTCAATAAGGGGTTACACGTTGAGGCGCCCGTTGAGGAGCTCGGCAGTTAATGCACCACTTGATCGTGGGGCATGTGTGGTGTAGCCGTTATAACCGCCACGAGGGGATGAAGGGCTACTTGGATTCTCCTTGGCGGAAGGTATCGAGCAGGTAGCCTGCTCGGTGAGCCAGACCTGCTGTTCGGTATTCGAGCCTGCTGTTCGGTGCCTGGTGCCCTGAGGCATGGCTTGCTGCCGGATGTCTGATGCAAGGAAGTGTTGCTTGTGCCGAAGAGGTTTCGGCATGCGCCGAGCAGACGTTGCTCGGAAGAGAGAGCCTTTGACCGAACAGGCTATAAGGTATCTGGAGGCGGCTCTTGGGTCCCGCTGGTATCCGAATGCAGGGACTGGCCTTGGGACCTTGAAGCTGTTCTTGAAAAGACGTGGCGCCTTGCGAGAGGGCTACGTTTGCCTACTGAATTGGGCTGGGCCATGATGGGCCTAGCGTACGATGGCGGCTAGAAATAGCCACCATACTTGTGTTTATCATAAAGTTCATTAAAGTCTTCTTCCAAGTCTTCAGATTCTGACCCTAAAGTTGTGCATGAATTAAAAAATGAGTCAAAATGTACCTCATCTAGTCCTACCATGAGGGCTAGATTTACTTGCTCTTTCTCTGAACTTGAGCTTGATGAGTCTGAGCTTGTGTCCTCTTCATTTTCCCAAGCAGCCGCCATGGCTTTTCTTTTGAACTTCTTGTGCTGCTTCTTGAACTTTTCAGTTTGACCAGTCTTCTTTAGTCTTGGAGAGTCTGGTCTTAGATGTCCAGGTTTTCTGCATTCATAGCAGACTGGTTCTTTCTCTGTTTTCTCTTTCCTTTGGATCCTTCTTGACCCATTTTTCTTCTTCTTTAAAATCTTCTGAAGTTTGGACAGTACTTCATCAACATCACTGTCTTCAGATCCTGCAATTTTTGAGCTAGAAGAAGAAGTGGAAGGAGCAGCTACCACTTTAAGAGCATTAGTACATTTCTTCTTAGATGAGCTTTCAGATAATCTCTCCATATTTATTTCATGTGCCATGAGAGAACCTATTAAATTATCAATCGACAATTTGGTTAAATCATGGACCTCTTCAATAGCAGTTACTTTAGGTGTCCATGAAATAGTTAAAGACCTAAGTATCTTCCTAACGGTTTCCTCATTAGAAAGAGTTTTACCAAGAGAGCTTAAACTAACTACTATGCTTGAAAATCTATTATACATTTGAGTAATGTTTTCGTTTGGAAGCATTTTAAATTGTTCATATTGAGAGACAAGAATATCTATCCTAGTTTGTTTCACTTTATCTGTTCTTTCATAAGTTATCTGCAGTTTATCCCACATTCTTTTCCAGATTTACATGCATAAACTCTACTAAATTTCTTTTTGGATAAAGCACAACATAAATAGTTCTTAGCTTTGAAATTTAATGATAATTTATTTTTATCTGCTGTTGTAATAGTAGTAGTACCTTCAGTAGGAACATAATCTCCTACCTTAATTACCTACCACAGATCAAAGTCTGTGCCTCGAATGAAGCATTCCATTCTCATTTTCCAGTATTGGTAGTCCTCTCCTTCAAAGAATGGAGGTCTGGTGTCTGATTGACCTTCAGCATATCCTTGAGCTGCCATGGATCTTTGCTCTAAGATCGTTGGATCTTCTTTGAATGTTCAGAAACCTGTCTCTGATACCACTTGTTGGCCCGGCTAGCTTGGCAGCTCGATAACCTAGAGGGGGGTGAATAGGTTTTCTGAAATCTAAAATATAAACTTTAAACACAGAAAAATATCACTTGAAAGTTTGGTTAGTTTAGTGTGATAAAGAGTAGCAATGTGGAAGCAAATAAATAATCACACAAATGACACAAGAGATTTATCCTTGTTCGGCCCTTCCGACATGGAAGTCCTACGTCCAGTCCCCAAGCAACCTCTTGGGATTTCACTAACCAAGGGTACAGTCCTCATCAAGGACACTACAACACCCAGCACCCCAGCTGGTCTTCGTCTCTTTCCCGGGCAAGAAGGCAGTCCACTTCTTTTACAGGCTCAGAAGCAAACCTCCTGGTACAAACCCCAGTGCGGTTCTGCTAAACACAAATCTCTAGCTAGGTTCTACACTATATACAGTCCTACAGCTGGACAGAAATCTTTCTTAGAAAAGAAAGATCAGACCGAGAGCTATTACAAGATGAACACTTAAGAACTAGCTCACAGTCACAAAACTCTCCCCAAAAATTACAATGAGCGTAGAGAGAGAATGAAGAGAGAAAAGAAAGCTTGAAGGCTTGAATACTTTAAATGCTTGAACACTTCTTCTGGGCTCAGGCTCTTTCTCTCTTTTCCTTTGAGTGTATGTGGCGATGAGGTCCCTCACTGGTTGTACACTCCTTCAAAGATATTTAGGAAGGCTCTTTTTCTTTCATCAGCCTTGCTTCATCTTTTATATGAGAGGCTTTTGAATAGATCCGTTGGAGCTCTTCTAGACATTGCTGATCTTCTCTTCATTTGTCTTAATCAAACTCTGGTGGTCTTTGAGGTCTGTAAGCATAGAAGAGAGTGTTAGCATAAAAGAGTGTTTATAAGATAACAGTGCATGCTACTGTGTTTTTGCTATCATGATAAAAATAATAGTTCATATCTTTTTCTGACACGACTCTGAGATATGCATACAGCCTTTTTGTTAGAAGATATTTGAATTTTCATTTAAGTGCCAAAAACACTTTAGAGCAAATCGATGTTTAAGTTACTTATCAAATCGTTATACTTATAAGACTTAACAAATCGTTATGAATCTTAACAAATCGATGTGAGAAGCAAATCGTTATGGCACTTATCGAATCGTTGTGAGAACTAAATCATTGTGAGAGCAAATCGTTGTTCTCACTTATGAAATCGTTATGAGAACCAAATCGATATGAGAGCAAATCGTTGTTCTCACTTATGAAATCGTTATGCGAGCAAATCGTTATGAGCCTTAACGAATCGTTATAGAAGGCAAATCGATGTGAGGGAAAATTGTTGCGCTCACTTATCAAATCGTTGCACGATAAAATCGATGTTTCACTTAACAAATCGTTACACGATCAAATCATTGTGTAACTTATGAAATCGTTGTTAGTGAAATCGATGAGGCACTTTTGAATAGAAATCGATGTATATTGAATGAACATCGATTTAGCATTTTAGTGCGCCTTAAAATAATCATAAATATTGATGAAACAATCTAATCATAAATTTTGTTAGCACCAAAATATGAAGATAATAAAGAGTGGTTCAACAGTTAACGCTTCGAGAGCGTCAGAGGAGAATTGGAGAATAAGAGGAGGAGAAAGAGGGATGAAGGATAATTTATAAACAAGGATTGAAAATACGAAATGACTAAAAAGCCGGGGGTGCCCTGGCCAGAACTCCTCTACCAGATTGATGGGGTTTAATGTTTCAAAATCCTCACCATACTCAAGCAACTGTTGCTTGGAGGTGGTTGCTGATGCTGATTGTGCTGACTCTGCCACTGCTGGGGGCTGTGTGATACTACCTTCCCTGAACAAGAGACTGATCGCGGTCACCAGGTCCTCTAAATCTGACTCCTCTGCCTTTGCCTCTTCAGCCTTTTTTTTCTTGCCGGGCCGCTGGGCCTCTAGAACTTGATATGCTGACATCGGTGCCTCTGCCATGATAGTGTTGTACCCTGGTTGTACGGGTCCTCTGACAAAATGATCATATAATGTCCAAGTAAGAGGTTCTTGCTTTGCCTTTGAAGTAGATGAGAATGGTGTCCATGGGTTAAGTTCCTCTTTGTACCCTAAACCACGCCTTGTAATTCGCTTTGAGCTAGCGATGACTCGCGTTCTTCCCTGGAGATGTGCTCCGAGTCCCTTTCCCTGCTGGTAGCCAATCTTGATCATGATGTCCCAACCCTTGGTATCTGCTGGTACACTTTTCTTGATGGCTGCCAATGATGGTGACACTGTTTGGTGACTGGAGGAAAATGTATAAGCCCATGGATAATTTACATCAAGGACCGAAATGATAGGCTTATTTGAGGGCCAAACTGTCGGCATGATTTTCTCTATGGCTTCCACCGTATGGGTGATTGCTGCACTTTTAACCTTGACTATGCACCCTTGGAATGGGAATTTTAGGCATTAGTGTGTTGTGGAGGGGACCGCCCCTAATGCTTCAATCCAAGGACGACCTAAGATAGCCTTAAAATTCGGGTCAATGTCAAGCACATAAAAATCCACGATCATAACAAGCGGACCTAATTCTGCTTGTAGGGAGACAACACCGTGACTGGCTCGCCGGGAGTTGTCGTAGGCCGCTATAGCAGTGGGAGTTGGTTGCAAGCGGCGCTCTGAGATATTACATGACCGCAAAGTGCTTAGGAGACACACATTTATGGAAGCCCCTGTATCAACCAAGGCGGCATCGACAGCCACCTTATTTATCGTCAGAGTTACACATAAAGGCATCTTTCGAGCTTCAGGGGGAGCTAGCTCATTGTCAGTGAAAGTAATTATTGGTCCTTTGTTAACAATGGAGAGAACAGATGGCAGATTGTCAGGGTTCATATCCTCATTTACCATGACCCTTTGCAGAAAAGCCCTCAAGGCATCTTGGTGGGTCTGTGACCTCTTGATTAGTTCGAGGATGGATATCTTGGCTGGAGTCTGATCCAGATATTTTAGTATATCATACTGGGTCCCTAGGACCGGATCTATCTCCTCGAGTTCCTGTTGCTGTTGTTGGTTGTTGCTATTGGACATTTGGGTCGGCTGAACCGGCATAGATACGGATGTGTTAGGGTACATCCGGTGGAACATCCACCTACTCCGTAGGGCGAGGTTATGGTGAAGTGGGGGCGGAGAGGTATCAATGATAGAGTGGTTGGCTATTATGGGTGGAGGCATAGTGGAGAATGGGATGTTAAGGGGTGACGGAGTGACGGGTGGTATGACGGAGGTATTGTAGAGTGGCGAGGTAACGGTAACAATGGTAGGTGAGGTGGAGATAGGCGTGATATGGGAGATAGCCAAAAGTTGGCCTACTTCATTCTCGTCGTCGTAGGCCCATGCGGCTGCAGGTGGTGGATGGTGGATGACGGAGTTAACTTGAGAGGGTGGAGGAGGTGGTGGAGAAGGTTGGGGGTTTGGGGCGGGCTGGTGCTGCGGCATAGGATTGCGAATTATGCCGAGGTCATTTGCATGTTGTTGTGGTTGCTATGGTTGTTACTGTTGGAACTGGAACGGTTGTTGGAATTGTTGTTGTTGCTATTGGAATTGCTACTTCTGTTGCTGGAATTGTTGTTGCTGTGGCTGTTGCCGCCTTTGCTGCTGCTGCTGTTGCCTCTGCCCCTGTTGGTCCCTCAATGTCTGGATCAATCTCTTCATTTCGGCCCAATCAATTTGATTTTGCTCGTGGAGAACATATATAATGTCTCTGAATTGAAAACAATCCGACACATTGTGGCCCGGATGACGGTGGTACACGCAATACTTTGTCTGGTCTGCCGCCATGTTCCAGTTAACCTTCTCGGGAGGTAGCCTAAGGGCATTAAGGGACATGAGGGACGCAAAAATATCAGCTAGACTCTCTGGAAGGGGAGGATATTGAGATCTCTTAGGTCCGTTAGGCTTCCTGGGAGCATAGCCATTTTGGGGTAGAGGGACCTGATTGTATTGGCGCTGGTCTTGTTGGGGGTTCTGGGTTTGAGGAGGTGGCTGCCTATTGTTCCAGGTCTGCTGAGGTTGTTGGGTATAGGGAGACCTACCTACAGAACCTTGAGGATTGTTGACTGCACCTACCTGCTCATTGGTTTGGACTCCTTCGGTGACGGGACCTTGAGGTTTCTTAGGATAGCGGGACTTAGGGGTCTCAAACATAGAGTGGATGGGCGAATCCTTAAGCTGGGTATGGATGAAACAGGCTCGGCTGTACAGCTAGTGCATGGAGGTGATATCGTTCATAGCTAAGATGGCACGGTAGGTAGGTGTGGCATTGGAAATTATCAACTTGACTTTCTCCTCCTCAGGCATTGGGCAGTGGACCTTTGAAGCTAGGGCACGCCACCTATCAGCATAAACTGCAAACTCCTCATCAGGCTTCATCTTTTCAGCTACTAGATCAACAAAAGAATACTCGGGTCCGACCCGATCCTGAAACTGCTGTAAGAACCTTTCTTGAACAATCTGAAAATCTTCGGCCTCTTCGGGGGGCAAAGAGTAGAACCACTCGAGGGTCGCTCCATCCAATGACTTGCGAAACAAGTACACCATGAGATGGCAGTCGTACTTGTGCGGGGCTGATTCATATACAAAATCTTTCAAATGCACATAGGGGTCACCTACCCCAGAATACCGCCGGTAGACAGGGAGTTCCGACTGGGTGGGACCCGGACGTGTTGGAAGGAAGGAAGGGGAATATCAGCTGCTTTTTGCAGATCCAATTGTCTCCGGAGGTCATAGAGCTCCCTCTTCATAGACATCCACTCTGCAAGGAAGTCGGAGGGGGACGTGGCATGGTGAGCGGGAATGAGGGAGCGGGATTGCTCTAAGGAATAGGACCTCTCATGGGGAAAGAAAGTAGGTTTGGCCTGATAGAATGAGGAGACTGGAGGGGTTTGGGCCGAACCTCCCACACGGAAAGGTAGCTGGGCTCGGAAAAATGAATAGCCCGCGGATGCAAGGGAGTAGGATCCGCCACGGTGGCAGGAACATGTGGCGCAGAGGCAGCAGGGGCAGAAGAGGCCGCCTGCTGGACTGAGTGATGAGATGGCGGGGATAAGGGATGCTTGCCTTTGGCAGCGGCTAGAAACTCCCGAACTTGGTTGGGCTCAAATGTGGGAGGAGTTGACTGAATTGGGTGTGCGGGTCATCCGCCCCAGGAGGAGAAGGGGGGTGAGATTGACCATCAACGACAGTAGGGGGCTGGATGTGCCCGGAGAGGGTGGTTGCAGATGGTTGGGCCACATCCTCAAGGAGCCCAATGAGAAAAGAGTCGCCGGAGAGGACTCGGAAATGGTCCATGACGAACAAAGGATTGTGATATAATACAATAGTTGGAGGGGACTGACTCGAACGACCTAGACAATGACGCATGCAACAACCCCTAAACAATTAGGGGAGACGACACAATTACCAAACAATTCCTAGACCCTAACACACAAGAAAGGACTATGAGATAAGAAGGGGTGTGTCACATAAGCACTCAAGTTAACATGATTACCATCAAAATTTTAGGGTTCTTTCTTGACCTTTAATGGATTGATTAATGGGATTTCACTCGGTCAATAAGGACCTTAATAGGTAAGGACTCAAGTACTTTGGTGACACTAAGGGGATGCACAAACTCACGCGTGAGATGGCTTGAACTATGGGTACAACGGGTATAACCAGCCCGGTGAACCGCAACGTGCGTACGGCCACGGGGACTTATGGAGGCCCTCGGTAGGTGGCCCTGGTCAGCCCACGAGTGCTCGCAGGTGAGAGGGTCTACTCTACCAAGGAGGAAAATCTAATCAACACGGATTAGAAGTGTATGCATGAGCCTAAGTGCACCAAGGTGCATGCAATTCAATCCTAGACTAACACATAGCAACTGGCAGGTCTCTGCTAACGTCGCGGCGACCAGATCCGCCACGACCTTATCGCGACCGAGAATTCCGTCGCGATACTAACAGGGCACAGAAACCCAAAGTCACACGTAAACAGTAAGCAAACAAACTAACCTAGGATGCAATACAATCATGGAATAGACTAAGCAACACAACAATACTCATTAAACATACAGAAACCGACACATGGATCAAAACATTAACAAATAGTGTGTACCTGAAGACACGGCCTGCACTACCGATGCGACACTATCGTGGTCCCCTGATCAGCCGTGACACGATCCGAAATCAAACAGTAAAAGAAAAGAAAATCCGAACCCTAGCAGGATTCTAACAAGCAGGAACGCGAATATACATGGCAACACAACATGGATAAGACATGGGAACGCTCTTAGTGAAGGAACAGTGCAAGAAAGAGTGAAGGAATGCGTACCTGCCGTTGCGTCCGCCTTTATGGACGCGATGGTGTCGCGGCCGCGCGATGTGCCGCGTTAACACCCGAGCGCAGAAAGATAGTAAAAAGACAGAAAACACGCCTAAGAGGGTTCTACAAAGCACTTAAATAGATGAATATGGCAGGCAAACAGGCAAAATCGACAAGGTTAGCACTCAAGGTCCCATCGCGATCACCAAAAGGTGTAATAACGGGGTTGTGCCACCCCTCGAAGCACGCAACATGTTGTTTTTAAGAGCTTAAAAAGGTGTAATATGGATTAAAGGAAAGTGTGATTGCCACCTAGCTAGTTGCCATGATTAAGAACCATGTAGGCTAACTATACTAGGAAAGGGAGAGAGAACAGGGCACTGACCTTTGTCGCGACGGGTCTCCCCGCCACGATGATGCTGGTGTCGCGACGCCCCACCAGGGCGTGTTATGCTTGTCGCGACGCCCTTGTCGGCCGTGTTCTCTGTAGTGCGGGAGAATGATGGTTGGACCTTGTTCCTGTCCTCCGGCCGGCCAGAGGACAAGAGCTCCTCGTCTGATGTTGCTTGGGTGCCTACCAAAACAAAGAGAAACAAACAAATAACCCTGTTAGAACATATTTAAACGTAGCATCTATTCAAAAATGAAAGGAATGGGGAGAGCATGGAGGGAACGAACCTGGGGTGGTTTTTAAACCCATTGGGTGTATGGAAAACGTGGGAGGAAAAGATAAAAATGCGTCCTATCTAAAAACTAGAGTAATGTGCATGAAAGGAGAATGAGAGAGGGAGAGGAAGAAAGAGCCCCCAAATAGGGCGACTCCCTGGCTGTTGATGATGTCTCTGAATGTTGGAGAAACCTCAAAAGTCGCCTCCTCCATGCCCAAGCTACATAGATGAAGAAAATTGCATCATTTGGTGAAGAGAATGTGACGAAATATGGAGGAATGAGAGGGCCACGAGCTAAGTGTCGTGTCTGGCAAGAATTCGACAGCACTTCGTGGCGAAAAGGGGGGCTCTCCTTCCTCTGAAGAAGAAGAGGTGCTTATATAGAGCATGAGAGAGAAAATCCCATCCATGGGAGATAATGACCAAAAATGAAGGATAAATCCAAGGAAAATTCATGGGGAAGAGTCCTAGGGAGGCCCCAAGGTGCCCTACAACCCCAAACCATGGCCAAGGGGTTGGGAGGTTGCTTTGGGATGAGGATAATGCCAATGGAGGATAAATAGGAGGTGGTTGCAGAGGCCAGCGCACGTAGCTGTAGTCGTGACGGGTCGTAGGGGCACGACAAGGATAGTCACGATGGCCAGAATGGTCGCGATCCTAAGGGCACATGCATGGATATGCATGGATTGTCGCGACCGCCATGGGGGGTGCGATAGAGGCTAACGCGGCGCTACGACCCGTCGCGTTTAGGAAAAATCGATTATTCTTGAGTTTTTGACCAATCATAAGAAAGAATATTCAATAGTGAGGCATAAGGACTCTTCAAGGGATAATTGGATGAGATTTGGGCTTTTAAGGGGCTCAAAGCAAGGCTAATGATTGGGTTCAAGATGAGTGACCAACTAGGGGCTCATTAAGAGAACAAGAATAATGGTTCGACTTATATGCCAGAATTGGGTGTCTACACTAAGGACTAGCCTATCTGTGAATTTGGGGACCAAATTATCTTAAGTGGGGGAGGATGTAGCACCCCAAAAATTTTATTAATTGAAAAATCAGAAATAATTTGAAAATAATAATTTAATATTTCCAAATTAGTAAAAACATATGTACCAACATAACAGAGACGAGATCACATGGGAAAATTCCATAAAAATTATACTTCAACTCTAAATAATACTCCCAAATGACCCACAAAAGAATTCGTGTGAAGAAAAATCAGATTGGTAGAGTTTAAAGTATTTTGCGACTTATTATCGTAATTAGGGAATACGCCGGATAATTACTATTACCGCTACTAAAGTGAGTCCAAAAATAAAATAAAAATCATAAATAGACTTCAAACAATGGGTATTGATAACCCAATGGAATAATTGGACCAAAAGAAGTCTTTTGGGCAACAAAAGAATTCATGCTAAGAAAATAACCTGAAATTCGAAATTATTCACTAATAGACCATGTTAGGGTTAATTTTCACCCAATAGACCATCATTGGACTTCAAATCAAGCCCAAATTCGTGGTTACCACCTAAAGGAGGTTGCCATAATCTTTCCAACATGAATTGGGGAGAGAAATCCTTCATGGAAGGAAGGACACCCAAATTTGCACCCAAGGGTTTCCTAATTAAAATTAGGAAAGTAAAGGGCCATACTCCTTTAAATAAGCCCCCTCTCTCCCATGGGATGACCCCTAGGGTTGCTGAGGTCTTGCTTGGAGGATTTGGAGACTGGGAGAAGCAAGGAAGAAGGCTTGAGAAGCAGCAACTCGTGCCCCTCTTCATCTGCGACCTGCACTTGAGCCCCTTCAAGACCATCACCAAAGGTTAGTCAAACCTCGACCAAACCATGCCAGACATATACCCCTGGAAAGAGGGTTGAATCTAGTTTCTAATGGCACCATTTTGCCCAATTTTATCCAGTAGGTCGTGAGTATTAGGCCTTTTCCTCCAGGCGGTCAGAACTAGGGCTTTATGGAGAGCGAATCTTATTCAACTCAAAAGGCAGGTCATCCATGCCAAACTCTAATTAAACTCATCCATACTTGCATCCATATGTATAGATCATGTTCTTACTGTTTTCCCCATTTTTTATCTTGAGAGTTTCACGAATTAAATGTTGCATTATCTTATCACTGTACTGTCCTGATTTACCCTTAACTTGTCTTATGAGTTTCATACCTCTTTGTGGCGTCGTTTTTAGACCCAATGTTCAACATAGAACTTGTTATCCTATGAGTCTAATTTCATTTGGCACTGGTTTTCCCAATTTTTTTTGACCATACTGAGAGTATTAGCCCAAACATGAGCACTGTGTTAGATTCATATAGACAGTCAGAATACATCTAATTATTAGGCAAACGACCTTTGTTTCTCGATTATTTGTTACTGTACAAATTATTGGAAGTACTCTAACTAACAGAGGTGGTTTCACCCGATTTGGATCACCCTAGCATTTGTTTAGATTTTTCAAACCCACAGGTGTCAAACCTAGTTTGAATCGGACTAGGAAAAACCCCTTATAAAGCACCCCTGTACTAGAATCAGGAAGACGACAAGTCGACCTGTTGCCTTTAGAAGGCAACAGGAAAGTTGTTGCCTTCAGGGATCAGAAGGTGATGGCCTTCTGGTTGCCTTCTTGAAGGCGACAGCATGCTTGTCGCCTTCTGAACACAGAGGACAAATCAGCCCTATTTGGCCCGTTTGACGTCATTTTCGTGCACCGTCTTCTCCTGGGCAAAGATAGTTACTGTTTACATGCATTTATCAACCCATCTAAGTGTAAAACATGTTCACATGATGTTTAATTGATCTAAAGTTAATGACCATGTTCTCTACCTGCCAATTATTCACATTCTTGCCTTGTTACCGAACTTGCTAAACATACAACGATACTTGCTAAAATTGGTCATACATATTTTAGTACTCATTATACTTGCCATATATATAGTTTCAAAAAAATGAAGTTTCCATAAATGGAGTTTCTATAATTGGAGTTTTCATAATCAGACTCACACACGCACTTGAGCGATTCTCACGCGCGGCATGCGCATATACTCTAGCACGATAGGAAAGTCCCTTCTTGGCTTGTGGTGAACTCTTGGTCGGATATTCCTTCTACCAGACTAGTGACCCCTTGAACAAGGCCTTCGTAAGTTTCCTCTGACCATGGATTCCCACATGGCCGACGAGCAGGTTGTACCAATGAAGTGCCCAGAAGCTAGTGTGCACGTGCCTCTCTTCTATTGATATTCTTGACGAGATATTTCTCTTCTCATCTTAACTCTGGAGCACACCTCTATTGAACATAAGACCAAAATATTATTAAGTGTTTGGACTAAATTGAAAATATGTTGTTATGCTGCCAGATTGAACTCTTGAACAATCACCTCAACTATCGTGACATTATGAAACTCTTGTTACTGGCCATGAATGACTGTGGGTATCTACATTTGAAATTAAGTGAGATGTGGATCGGGCACGGTGAGTGTCCAAGGGCTCCAGTCTAGCCCCAATGACAGAGAGTCATAAATATACTATTAACCATGAGGTATAATGATTACTGGCGTTGCATTTGCGTTGGGAGTACTTGCGTGTTGAATGATAGATACAATAACCACATACACGTGTCCTATTGTGCATTTCAAGGTGCATCTTTTCTTGGTGCACATTAGTGTCTTTGTGCCTGATTACTATTACATGTTAAAAGTTCTTGCTCGTGCGTGCTTGTTTGCTTGCTAGTGAAATGGCCAATCTTGTTACATGCTATCTAGTTCTTGCTCGTTACCATCTTGCTAGATCATTGTTCACTCTATCTTGAGATATTGAATACAACTTTCTTGCTAGACTAATCTTTACATCTCTTGATCATACAATCTTGCATGATACACTGCACACGTGTTACTACCGCCGTTTTAATTGCATTGTACATATCATGTTCATACCCTCTAGCTTTTTAAACTGTTAAATACTTATATCATTGCTGGAAGATGCAAATCCTACTGGGCGAGTGCGCTCATTACCCACTTTCCAACCTTTCAGGTGAACAGGATATGGAAGATGTAGAGAACTAAGACTACACTGGGGATGAACAGGAGTGAAGAGTGTTCCCATCGAAGTCTTGATATCTTAGTGTCATAGTGTTATAGTCTGAGTATGAGAGTACTAGAACATGTAGTAGGAGTGAGGATAGTATGTACTTTTCCTTTTTTATTTGAGTCTTAGTCTTGTAGATTGATTTGAGCTGAAATATGTACTAGTTTTCATTTTGAAATGAAATAAAGAGTTTGAATTTATTATGAGCACAATTAGTGGTGTTATATGTGATTTGTAAGACCCGGCCCTCTTGGGCCCTTGGCCCTGTCCTTAGGGTCGTGACAGACACCCTGGTCGCGACATGGTCATGCTAGGGGAGCCCGACACGATAGGCTTCTGGACGCGACGCACCTGGCAGTCGCGGCATGGTCGCGACGGAGGTGGGCATCGCGTTCTTGTCACGGCGTTTGGTGGCGTCGCTACTGCTTTTTTGATCGATCTGACCGCTGTCTTTTCTGTCAGAACGGCCTTGTCGGGTGTCAGGTGCGTACAGCGTTGACGCGACCTCGCAGGCCGCCGCGTTCTGGTTTCTCGATCTTCAAGGTTTGACTATCATTTGGTGTCGTGACAGTGTTGCAACATGCTTATTGTCGTGCCAGGCTGACCCGTAGCGTCCCGGGGACCATCGGTTTAAAACCGAGGCCGGCGCCCCATTTCCCCCTCTCTCCCTTTTCCTTCTTCCTCTCTTGAGCTCTCTCATGTTCTTCGGCCATTCTTGGCGTTCGTGGTGCTCGCGGTGAGGAGGTGACGTCTCCTTCGTGTAGGGGACGTGCTCGTGGTGCTTGGAGCAAGGAGGAGGTGGTCATTCCGACGTGAAGGCCCCAACGGGTTGGCTCTACTCTTGGAGGTAGGGACCCCTTGTCTTCTCTCATTCTAGCATGCTCCCTTCCCCTTGAGAATCCTTGCTTCTCTGTGGTTTTTGGGGTTGTGGGAGTGAGGTCCATGCTCCGTGTTATGAGGTTTTCTCCTTTGAGAGTAGATCTCCATGTTATCACGTGATTCGTGGGGTCTGAGGGTGGTTTGCATGTGTATAAGCTTTTCCATGTGTTTCCCATCCCCCTATGGATGGTCTGTATCAGTTTTGGGGTGGTCCTTGGGAGGACTATACCGAGACCCCTCTCGGCTGAGATCGCGACTGCTATAGATGTCGCGATGATGTCACGACTGGCGAGGCTTCCGCGACATCATCGCGACCCTCTAAGGCATCACGACATGGTCGCGACGGCCGTGTCGCGAAAGTGTCATGACGGCCCGATGCGTCGTGATAGCATCAGAGACAGGTAAGTTTTGCAGAGTTCCATTTTCTGTAGAGTCTTCATTGTTTCCAGTTCTTGCTGTACCTGTGGCACTAGTGCTAGATTCCTAGTACGGTCCTACACTAGTCGTTCACCCGGTGCTTGGCACTTGAGGGCTTGTCCCGTGAGAGAGGTTGTTACCGTTGCCTGGGACCCCCGTCCGCGCGCGCCTGTAGAGGGAGTACTCTGGGTGGTGGGCATGCTCGAGTCACGGACTCTGGAGTGGAGGGGAAAACGGTGGTTAGGACAGCGACGTTAAGTCGTTTGCAGAGCTCTCTCGGTTGGTCTGGGACACCGAGGTCATTTGGAGTCCTTCCCGGCGCAGGCCAGTCAGCCCTTCTCTCACTGCCTCTCTCTTTGTGGCCCCGAACCACCTAGAGAGGCCCGGCGTGAGACCGTAGTCCGACCAGGCTATGACGGTTACTGTTGTGTTACTCGTGTTCCTGCCTCACTTTGACGAGACGTGGAGGTTTGGACCTGAGTCGAGGATAAGACGTTAGTAGATGCACCTGACCAGTGTAGATGTGTTTTCCGTTCCCTTTTTAGGGGGGACGAAGAACAGTCCACAAAGAGGGTGGTGATAAAAAAAATAAAAATAAGGGATGATGAAATGGGTGTGAAATGTGTGGTGTGTGGATATGGAGTGTGAAAAGCATAAAATAAAGAAAAAGAAATGTGATCGCCAGGCACACGAGGGTGCCGAATGGAGACGCACGGCGAAGGGTGCGAGATGGGAAGAGTGATCGCGATGTGTACCTTTTTAGCGGGGAGATTGCGCGGGGGATGATGTGGGTCCTTTCTTCCTCTACGAACACAACCGGTCGTGGTAGAGGGCGTTTCCTCGTTTGATTACCCTGACAAAGAAAAAAGACAAAAAAATGAAGAGGGGATTAGCCACGAGCGTGTAGTATACAATTCTAAAAAAATGAATAAAATGACATAAATAAAGAATGGGAGAACTCATCGCGTGGTGGCTTTTAAACCCCTAAAATGTAGGTGTGTGTGTGTGTGAAAAGTAAAGAAGGGCCACATGGGGCCCGGAGGAGACAAAAAGAAAGACGGAAGGGAGAAAGGGGAGGGGGTGCTTCCCCGAAAGTGGATGGCGCAGCGGCGTTGCCGGAATTGACGGAGGAAGTGGAGGAAGACCGTGCTCCTCCTGCCTCTCTCCAATACATGGAATGGCAGACAGCGCTTCGAACACCGAGGGCGTCGAGTCGCCGGTCCGCCAGGGCTCCGTCGTGGGGAAGTCGTGGGGAGAATCTGGAAAGGCAACGCCAGGGTGGAGGGGAATTTTTGAATAGTTACTCTCGGGGGTCTATTTATAGGCATCAGATTCTAAAATCGCGTCCACACAGCTAGCCGCGATTATGCATTGAATCGCGTCCAGGCGGCAGGCCGCGATTAAGAAAGTCAAACTGATGTGACAGGCGCATCATGACCATAGGTGCAGCTACGCTTTGGAATCACGTCGGGCCAGGCCAATGCGACTTGAATCGCGTTTGCCTTGTCCGCCGCGATTAAGACTTGCATGGTTTCGAGGCAATCGGCTCATGAATGCGCTGTCTGTTGACGCGGGATTGCGGATTTGACCTTCTAAATCGTGTCGACTGACGAGGCCGTGATTCAGGGATTTTGTCATGATTACACGACGTGGCAACCTTAGGTGTGACGACTTTGGGGGCGTAGCCTTTCGACTTGAAATCGCGTCCAACAAAGTGGACGTTATTTTATACACGCTCATAAATGCATCCGCCATGCACGACGCCTTCATGCCAAAAGCATGGTCGTGTCCTACATGGCCGACGCGACAAGGTCGCGCCCTTTGGAGCCGTCACAACAAGGTTCCTGAATCACGTCCACCAATCCGAACGCCTTTCAATGAAGATGCCACATCGGGAAGCACCGAGAAAGAATGGGTGAGATCTAGAAATTTTGGAAAAACACACTTGCGAGGCAAAAAGGGGCCATTTGTGGCATTATGGTGCAATATGAAATTTGCCCGCGGTGGAGCCAAATTTGCATGTGTACAACTGGTTAACTAGTGGTAGTGTTTTCCGTAGCTAGTGTCTCTTGTCCAAGCAGGGTTCGCTCTGTCTATGTTGCCAGCCGTGTGGTGGTTACGACGTGTAGTTCTACGGCGTTTTCCAACCGTGGTGTCCCTCCATACCGTTGCTAGTTAGTAACTTTGCTTCCGCACTTTCCCTTGTAGAGTAGAAGATATAACTACTGTTATTTAATTGCTTATATATTCTTCTGCTTGTTAGAGCCAGTAGGAGATTGGTAGTCCCTACTGTGCTTCTGTTGTGAAGCTCATCCCTTCCTTTTCCAGATGAGACTTCTCAATAGTGGCAGAGCGCGCGTCGGGTGGAGGAAGCGGGGCGGTAGTCATCGTCCCTGTAGCTAGCAGTGTTTTCCCCCTTTAGTTGTATGTCACCCTCGGGGTATGCCCCTAAGGGCTCTGTCCTTCCCTTTTTACTTATACTAGTGTGCATGTGTTGGGACTGTACCTAGAGCGATATGCTACGGTCTCTCTCTCCTTTCTGCTTCCGTGTGTGTGCTTCTAGTTCAGTAGTTGACGTTTAGTTTCCTTACATATTCTGTTAGACTTGTGTTATAGCCCTTCCGAATCCCCAGATCCGTGGGTGGCGACCACGAAAATTGGGTCCTGGGCTAGGGCTGAGAGTCGAGTTCTCAGAGTCGTTACAGTTGGTATCAGAGTGAGAGTCTAACAGGACTTGTAGTGGATTTAAACTGCAACAGAAAGTCCCAACAATAGTACAAGTACACTGCTAGCCGCCCGAGTTGGTGTTGTTAAGCCTTGTTGGTTGTGTGCCGTGTAGGATATGGCTCCGCGTAGGCGTAGGCAGGTCAGAGAGCTGATAGAGCAGTAGGGTGAGTCAGATATGCCAGCACCAGGTCAGGTTCAGGAGGAGGTGTCAGGAGAGAAGTCTGTGGCACAGCCTTAGGGAGCAGCGACAGCAGCAGTAGGCGAGCAGCAGTAGCAGTGGCATCAGTCCCCACCACAGCAGTACGCAGATTGGTTCCCCATGGCTAAGCAGTCCTTCAGGACCCTGTACCAGGGAGCGTGGCAGCTTGGGCAGGCGGCAGTGAGAGGTCAGCCTCCAGTACCTCCCCCAACAGTACCAGAGCAGCAGCAGATCCGCAGGTGGAGCAGCCAGTAGTTCAGCAGGCGTCGGATATTGGGAGTACCCAAGTCGGTAGGAAGAGGACGGCTGTCACTGAGGACAGGACCGCCCTCTTGGAGTGGTTTTTTGCGTCTCCGACCAACGATGTTCTTCGACGACTATGATCCAAACAAGGCAGAGAGTTGGATGCACGAGTTGGAGTGCATGTTCGAGACCATGGAGTGTGTCGAGGAGGACCAGGTGAGACTGGTAGTGTATCAACTCAAGGGGCCAGCCCATGAGTGGTGGAGAGTTTAGAGGCAGGCTCACTTTCCAGGGAAGCATTTGGATCAGATCACTTGGCAGAGGTTTTTGAGGGTCTTTCACGGCGAGTAATTTCCTGACTATGCTCGACGTGAGAGACGAGATCAGTTCCATGAGTTGGTTCAGGGTAATTTGACAGTTATCCAGTACCATCAGAGGTTTGTCCGATTGTTGAGGCATGTCCCTCATGTTGCCAGCAATTAGCAAGCTTGTGCAGAGAGGTTTATTGCAGGACTGAGGCCAGATTTATAGTGGGGTGTGACTGCTCACATGTGTGCCACTTTGGGAGAGGTCGTGGCTAAGGCCACTGCCTTAGAGAGAGAGACCTGGCAGCCCCAGTAGCAATAGCAGTAGCAGTAGGGAGGAGCTTCCTCTAGGACCTCACCGTACCAGCGTCCCACAGGTAGTCGCGGTAGTATGACTTCTTCTTTGGGCTCGAGCAGTTCGGACAGTTCCGGTTTGCGCTCGAAGTTCAGGCAGATGAACACTCGCGGGGGTGGACGGAGCCGGTAGCAGAAGCGTCAGTCCAGGTTTGCAGAGCAGTCGGTCCAGCAAGGAGCTGAGTAGGGCAGGCAGGAGGCACTTTGCTACACTTGTGGTTTGTCGGGCCACTTTAGGAGGGATTGCCCGATGGGGCAAGTCCAGTAGCCGCAGTAGCTAGTGCAGTACACTCAGAAGTTGCCATAGTACCAGTACCCCCAGCAGCAGCAGCAGGTACCCCGTCAGCAGCAGCAGGGGTAGTACCATTTGCAGCCTCAGTAGTTTCAGTATCATCAGCAGCCTTAGCAATTCCAGCCGTACCAACAGCAGCAACAGTCTCCACAGCAGCAGCAGCCGCCGCGGCAGCAGCAGCCCCAGTAGGCGTTGCACCGTGGGCGTGATCGTGTGATGGCTCTCACCAGGGAGGAGGCTGAGGCATCAAACTTGGTTATAGGTACTTTGCCTATCCTTGGTAGCGCTACTCGTGTTTTGGTTGATCCCGGTGCTTCCCTTTGTTTTGCTTCCAAAGAGTTTTACGAGTCGCTGGTTCGTCACACCCCTGAGAAGCAGTGTGATGTGATAGTCGATCTTCCGTCCGGTGATTACCTACATTTTTTCAGCTACCTTGAGGGTGTCACAGTTGAGGTCCATGGACACTAGTTGCCGGCCAGGTTGTACGCGTTGCAGCTTCGTGACTTTGAGGTCATCCTGGGCATGGACTGGTTGGAGACTCACTCGGCTGTGGTGGATTGTGAACAGAAGACCGTTTGGTTTGAGATACCTGGAATGCCTGTTCTCTGCTTCCGAAGTATCCGGTCTACCCGTCGACCTTTTATTTCTTTCTGTAGAGCTCGTCATCTGATCCACGATGGTTGTGTAGCATATCTTGCTTCTGTTTGTTCTTCTGAGCCTAGAGGGTCGTCGGTTTTTGTTGTACCAATTGTTTGTGAGTTCTCTGATATTTTTTCGGAGGACCTACCTGGGTTACCGCTTGAGCGGGAGGTGGATTTCTTCATTGAGCTTTTGCCTAGTACGATGCCTTTGTCTAAGGCACCTTACCAGATGGCTCCGGATGAGTTGCGCGAGCTGAAGCGCCAGTTGCAGGAGTTGCTTGAGTTGGGTTTCATCCGTCTGAGTCGTTCACCGTGGGGCATGCTAGTGTTGTTCATAAGGAAGAAGGATGGAAGCTTGAGGTTGTGCATCGATTATAGGCAGCTGAACCAGATAACAGTGAAGAACAAGTATCTGTTGCCCATGATCGATGACTTGTTTGATCAGTTGCAGTCAGCCAAGGTGTTTTCGAAGATCGACTTGAGATCAGGCTACTACCAGTTGAGGATCAAAGAGTCAGATATTGGCATGACAGCTTTCCGTTCGAGGTATGGTCACTTTGAGTTCGTCGTGAGTCTGGGCTCACGAACGTGCCAACAGCTTTTATGGATTTGATGCACAGAGTGTTCAGTGAGTACCAGGACAGGTTTACGGTCATCTTTGTGGATGACATTTTGGTCTACTCAGCTTCGGAGGAGGAGCATGAGGAGCATTTTAGGATCGCGCTGGAGACGTTGAGGAGTCACCAACTTTATGCCAAGTTCGGCAAGTGCGAATTTTGGCTGAGGGAGGTGCACTTTCTTAGGCACGTGATCTCAGGTTCTAGTGTGGCAATGGACCCTGCCAAGGTTGAGGCCGTGTTGTCTTAGGAGCAGCCCACTTCAGTGTCAGAGATTAGCAGCTTTCTGGGTGTAGCAACCTGGATTTTTTGAAAAATAAAAATTTAATAACATAAAAAGAAAACTAATTAAATTTATTAGAAAATCAAATAAAAGAAAAAAACTAAACAGGAAATTAATGGAAAGAGAATTTATTAAAAACCCATTAAAAGAAAAGAAATAATGGGCTTTGTTAAATGAACCTATTAGAAATTAGTGGGCTAAAATAGAGAATCTTAAAAGGGGAATAATGAGAAATTACCCTAAATTCGTAACTAAAATATTACTTAAATAAAAAGAGGGTATTTAATACATTAAAATAAGTGGTTTGAGTTGGATTTGGAATCCTAAAACCTACCCCAATTGCTTGGCCATGAAATCCCCTCTCTCTCAACCCAATTAGGAGATCTCTTGCTTAAAAAGGGGAGAGGAAAATAGGAAACTCGGAATTAAATGGGAATTTGACTTAAACTAGGAAATGGAATTAGGGGGAGCTTAAATACTTCTCTAAAACCCTCATGGTCGGCCCTAGCTCGTGCCAAGGGGTTGTTGGACCAGAAGGAGAAGCCAAGAGGAGGAGAAATCGTGGACAGGAAGATCTATCAAAGCTTCTTCCCGAGTTCTTCATCTTCAAACCCTAAAAGAGGAAAAACGTGAAAGGTAGGCATTCTCACGAGCATAAACTATGGAAATTTATCTATAGGATATTCCAATCATCTAGAACAAAGTCCTCAAATTTCGTATTTTTCCTCCTCAAATTTCGTATTTTTCCTTCAACCCAATCTTTTGTTATGGATTTTCAAAGTTCTGCAACTTACATTACCCCAAACCCCCTTGTTAAATCTTGTTCTCTTTCTACACTTGATCTCATGCCATGAAATTTTTATTGGAGATTCTGATGGAGGTTAGGCTTCTTTTGCCCCTGAAAGCCCTAATTTCCATTCATCCTATCATGCGAATTAATTCGTTGATTCCAACTATACACTGTTCTATGTTCATCATAAATACTCTTTATTAAACCATGCCGAAACTTTCGTGGTTTCCAAATTTCGATTTACTAGAAGTACCCATGCATGTCTGGATCTGTTTAACACTAGTTTCACAATTTTTCATGCACTGTACATTTTGTTCATAATTTTAGAACAACCCTATGTCAAAACATGGTAAGTTTGGACCAAGAACCAAGAACATGTCAGATCCATGTCGGACTCTGTTGCAGACTCTGTGAACGCGATGACCCGATAGGCTGTGTTCTGGTGTCTGGTCACGACAGACTTTCCTGTCGCGATCTGAGCGTCTGTTCTAACAGACCCATCGCGATCCTTGTAACCCCCTGTCGCGATCTGCTTTAACCCCGTCGCTACCCATACTGGGGTGCGTCGCGATCTCAGGATTTTGCATGAAACCCCCTCTTTCTGCAAGATCTGACTTTCTACAATAACTATTACCATGATAACTGTCTTAAACGCAGTAAATGAAATTGTTAATCACGAATATATAATTAGTTGATTAAAAAGTCTTTCACTTGATTATTTCATCTCCATGATTCTCTTAACACATGCACACACATGAACCCTCCAATATGGCTTAATTTGGCATGAAAACGTTTCATGAAATTTATTTCAATAATGTTTATTAATTGCCATATTTTAAATGACCTTGTCTTCGTTTCTCGCGATGTTTTGAAAATACCGATCTCGACGCTCCACTGTTCTAGAATTTCTCTAGAACGTCGAGCACTTGTTTTCTCTATACACTTGTCTCTTGACTTGGACAAACTCTCCGTCAAATATTCCTTCTACCGGACTAGTGAGTCTTTGTTCAAGGCCTCCGTAAGTCTCCTCTGTCCATGGATTCCCACCTGGTCGATGAGCCGATTGTACCCTAACACATATGATACCCTTTAGGGATCAACATGATCCAAACGGCTATTAGAACTTCACTCTTATCTTGAATCACGCCAGACTTCTGGACCTGTGTGTAACAAGGCCAGCGGAAAGGTATTGAGTTCCACCTGACTGCCAACACCACGTGCGCGTGTTGTGCAACTGTTATTATTGCATGTTTACTCGACGTGTTACGTACAATGTCCACTAGCTCTCATCTATACTCTACTCGCTCATCTATTCATGTTCACTCTACTGTCTCATCTATTCATCTAGTACTCTCATCTATTTCTTGGTACTCTATATTGGCCATTGACTGATTGTCTAAAGATAAACAATATAACCAATGTCTGGCAATATATAAAGGGCCTGATCTGGTCCTAGGATGTGCGCTCGAAAGTGCTAGTTCCCATGGGAGTTAAATGATCAGAGTGTTTGGCATTACACTCGAGTGCTATCTATCTCGACTATCTATATGACAATCAAAAAGTGCTATGTTCTCTCGTTGTCTAATGACAAAAGTGCTATACTATATGCGTTGTTCTCTTGCTATACTTTGTGCTATTTGTCCTATGGCCATCTTGCTATTTTGTGCTATACTCGACACTCTTGCTATATTAGGAAGTTGTGCTATTTCGTTCACGTGCTATCCTGCTATCTTTTACTTGACTCTCTCTCGCTCTATCATTAGTTACTCTGCTATTAATGCATTAATTATTTAAAGCCTGCTTGAGCCTGAGATTTAAGTCCTACTGGGCGTTATCGCTCACCCTGCGTTATTTGTCGTTGTGTTCTCAGGTGAGACCGAGGATGAACCATACACTCAAGAGGACGGGAACGACCAAGAGTGACGTCACGAGTACCCTAACGTCCTAGCAATATGTTAGAGTCATAGTTAGTCTTTTGCTTTATTTCAATGTAATTGGGCCCTATAGAATAGCTCTGATATTAGTGGTTGTAACTAGACATTTGAAAGATTATTAATGAAATGAATTTACTTTAGTATTTATTATTGTCCAATGGTTTGATGTCTAGTACTCTCTCTGTACCCGTTTACTTGCAACTGCCTCGCGTTCCGATATTCTGCGTCGGGGCGTGACAGTTTTGTAGTATCAGAGCCTAGGTTGTTCTAAGTGTAGGATGATCTAGGTTAACCTGCCTCGATTAGAGTCAATTATCCTACCTATGTGAGTTGTGGTTAGAGCTAAGGGTAACTAGCTAAAATGAACTCACACATGCACGAATTAAATTCCACAGCAATATCATGACAATAAGTTATTTTTGTAGGAACTAAGTAATAAAGATGACTATTGAACGTGCTCAAATGAAGGGGCATGCAACAAACCATCCAGGAACTGACGCGCGCCATTGTGCAAGCTACCCAAGGTGGTGGCAATCGTGGTGCAGGCGACCTACATCGCAACTTCAGGAGTCTGAACCCACCTAGGTTCAGTGGATCCGCGGATCCGGATGAAGCAGAGCACTGGCTCAAAGAGACGGATAGAATTTTCCATGTCATGCAATGTGCAGTGGGGGATAAGCTGCTGCTAGCTACATTCCAACTGGAAAAGGACGCCCGCACTTGGTGGGAGTCTGTTGAAGCGACCAGAGCTAATGGCCAGTTCACCTGGACCGAGTTCAAAGAAGCCTTCAATTCCAAATACTTCTCGAATCGTGTCCAAGAAAGGAAGGCTGCGGAATTCACTGCTCTGAAACAGCGGAGCTCGACTGTGGCCGAGTATGAAGCCCAGTTTTCAAGACTGGCATGATATGCTGAACTGCTAGTGAACACGGAGAGAATGAAGGCTAAGCGCTTCCTCAACGGCCTTAAGCCTCAATACATTACTCAACTCGCACCTCTCGACATCCAGACCTACGCCGAGATGGTGAAGAAAGCACAGCTGCTGGAAGATGCTACGAACTTCACCGACCATATAAAATGGAATTTCGTGAAAAAGGAAATGACCTCGGGACAGTCATCTTCTAAGCCGAACAATGGCAAGAAGCGTCCCTTCAACATCACAGAGGGGTCCAGCCAAGAAATGAAACCGAAAGTCTTCGTACCCAACACTCCAGCCAAGAGCAACTGCAAGCATTGTGACAAGCCAGGTCACACCGCTGACGAATGCTAGAGGAAAGTCGGCGCATGTTTGCGCAGCGGAAGTCGCGAGCACCGCATCCCCGAGTGCCCGCTGCTGAAAAAACATGAGAGGCGCCCTAATGCACCTAAGAAACAGGGAAGGCTGCAAACCCTGCATGATGAGGAACCCACTACGGACGGTGGCGTGGTAGAAGGTACCCTACAAGTTTTCTCCTTATCAGCATTTGTCTTATTTGATACTAGAGCAACTCATTCATTTATATCTCAAAACTTTGTTGATACCCTAACTACAAAACCTATATCCATGGGTTGTGAGTTCTCTGTCACAACGCCACTAGGGGAAAAGGAGAAATTGAATAAATACTTTCCATCTGCCGATGTAATTATCGGAGACCATAACCTAAAAGCTGACCTGCTGTGTATGCCCATGGAAGGCTAGGATGTAATTTTGGGAGCCGACTAGTTGTCCACTTATGGGGAAAGTGTCGACTGTAAGAAAGGGAAGATTACTTTTAGTGTCTTTCCTAAATTGACATTCTCTGGGATTAGACATAAGAGACGGATGTCTCTAATCTCCGCCATAAAAGCCCACAACATGATAAGGAAAGGATGCATTGCTTTCCTAACAGTTGTAGTTGTTGAAAAGAAGGGTTCTAAGATAGAGGACATCCACATAGTCTAGGATTACCCCGATGTGTTTCCTGAAGATCTGCCAGGGATTCCCTCGGAGCGAGATGTCAACTTCGCCATTGAATTGATCCCTGGAGCCGCCCCGATATCGCGTCAACCGTACCGGATGTCACCTACCGAGCTAAAGGAACTGAAGGCACAACTGATGGAGCTATTAGAGAAGGGGTTCATTAGACCGAGTACTTCCCCATGAGGAGCACCTGTACTATTCGTCGAGAAGAAAGATGGATCGATGAGGCTATGCATCAACTATCGTCAACTCAATCAGCTCACCATCAAGAACAAATACCCATTGCCCAGGGTCGATGAACTATTCGACCAAATATCTGGAGCTCAATATTTCTCCAAGATCGATCTTAGATCTGGCTATCACCAAATGAGGATCAAGGATGACGATATCTTCAAAATAGCTTTCAGGAGCAGGTATGGACATTATGAATTCGTCGTTATGTCTTTTGGTCTAACCAATGCTCCTGTAGCCTTTATGCAACTCATGAACAACATATATCGGCCATACCTTGATAAGTTCGTGGTCGTCTTCATCGACGACATCCTCATTTATTCAAAGACCAAGGAAGAGTATGAAGAACACCTGAAGATTTCACTGCAAGTTTTGTGAGATGACAAACTGTACGCAAAGCTTAGCAAGTGTGAATTCTGGCTCGAAGAAGTGTCCTTCCTGGGCATGTCATCTCGAAAGACGGCATCTCCGTTGATCCCTCCAAAGTCGAAGTTGTACTCAATTGGGAGAGACCAACCAATGTCATAGAAATCAGAAGTTTCTTGGGGCTGGCTAGCTACTACAGGCGGTTCATCAAGGACTTCTCCAACATCGTCGTTCCTCTCACACGAGTTTTGTGAGATGACAAACTGTACGCAAAGCTTAGCAAGTGTGAATTCTGGCTCGAAGAAGTGTCCTTCCTGGGCATGTCATCTCGAAAGACGGCATCTCCGTTGATCCCTCCAAAGTCGAAGTTGTACTCAATTGGGAGAGACCAACCAATGTCATAGAAATCAGAAGTTTCTTGGGGCTGGCTAGCTACTACAGGCGGTTCATCAAGGACTTCTCCAACATCGTCGTTCCTCTCACACGACTGACATGAAAGGAGAATCCATACTCCTGGAGTAAATAATGTGAGAAAAGTTTTCAAAATCTTAAAGATTGCCTGACCTCCGCACCTGTTCTTGCTCTGCCAATAGAGGGAGAAGGTTTCTCTATCTACACCGATGCCTCAGGGATTGGGCTAGGGTGTGTACTGATGTAAAAGGAGAAAGTCATCGCCTACTCTTCTCGACAACTGAAGACTCATGAAGTCAACTACCCCGTGCATGATCTTGAGTTGGCTGCTGTGGTTTTCGCCTTGAAAATCTGGAGACATTACCTCTACGGAGAAAAGTTCACTGTCTACTCAGACCATAAAAGTCTGAAGTATTTATTCTACCAGAAATAATTCAATATGAGATAGAGAAGATGGTTAGAATATCTGAAGGATTTTGACTTCAACATCCAATACCATCCAGGCAAGGGTAACGCCGTGGCTAATGCTCTTAGTAGAAAGCCGATGGCTTCTGTTTCAAGTCTAGTCCTTGGCGAGATGCAACTACTGGAACAATTCTCAAGGTTAGACTTAAATATTGAACATAGAGATGATCGAGTCTTGGTTGCCAATATCAAGATTCAATCTGATCTGCTGGAGGAGATCAAAGCTCAACATGATGATGATCCATTCTTAGTTTGCGTTAAGGAAACTCTAGCCGAAAGATCGAATTTTTCTATGACCGAAGATGGAAGGCTTGTCTTTCAAGGAAGGACATGTGTTCCCGATAATGAAGAACTAAAGAGGAAGCTAATGGATGAAGCTCACAAGACAAAGTACACTATTTATCCAGGAGATACCAAAATGTATCAAGACATGAAAAGAACATTTTGGTGGCCGAACATGAAGAGAGAGGTAGCGGAACATGCCGCTCACTGCCTTACTTGCCAACAAGTAAAAGCGAAACACCTGCGCCCTATTGGTGTACTCAGACCACTGGATATTCCGGAATGGAAATGGGAAAGCATTGGCATGGACTTCATCATGGGTTTACCTAAGACTCATGGTAGACTCGACGCCATATGGGTCATTGTGGACCCACTAACCAAATCTGCCCATTTTCTGCCTATAAAGAGTAAGTGGTCGGTGGAGGTACTAGCTGCCTTATATGTCAAAGAGATTGTAAGACTACATGGTGTTCCTTCATCTATAGTCTCGGACCGAGATCCAAGATTTACATCTCATTTCTGAAAAGGACTGCAAGGTGCACTGGGCACTAAACACAACTTTAGTACCGCGTTCCATCCACAAACTGATGGGCAAACTGAAAGAACCAACCAAATAGTAGAAGACATGTTGAGAGCTTGCACTATAGACTTCCAAGGATATTGGAACGAACACCTATCTCTTATTAAGTTCGCCTATAACAACAGTTACCAGGCGAGCATCAAGATGGCACCGTTCGAAGCACTCTACGGAAGGAATTGTAGATCTCCTGCATGCTGGAATGAGGTTGGAGAACAGCAGTGGCTAGGCCCGCATATGGTGCAACGTACCACAAAGGACATACAAGTGATTAAAGACCGGCTTAAGACTGCTCAGTCTAGACAAAAGATCTATGCCGATAAAAGAAGGCGAGACTTAGAATTTCAAGTCGGTGATCATGTGTTCTTAAAGGTGTCACTTACACGTGGCATCCAAAGATTTGGAGTGAAAGGAAAGCTCAGTCCTAGATTCATTGGTCCTTTTGAAGTACTCGAAAGGATTGGTGAGGTTGCATACCGACTGGCATTGCCACCGGATTTGGCATGTGTACACAATGTGTTCCATGTCTCCATGCTCAGGAAGTATGTCTATGACCCTACCCACATCATTCGCCACGAGAAGTTGGTGTTGAACAAGGATGTGACATACGAAGAGAAGCCAGTCAAGATATTGGAACAGAAGGTTCAACAGCTCAGGAACCATCCCATCCACGTGGTTAAAGTCTTATGGAATAACCGCGGAGTGGAAGAAGCCACATGGGAACCGGAAGGAGTCATAAGACGGAACTACCCCGATCTTTTCGGTAAGACATTTCCTCCCTTACGATCATATGAATTTGGGGACCAAATTCTTTTTAAGAGGGGGAGGATGTAGCAACCTGGATTTTTCGAAAAATAAAAATTTAATAATATAAAAAGAAAACTAATTAAATTTATTAGAAAATCAAATAAAATAAATTAGATTAAATAGGAAATTAATGGAAAGAGAATTTACTAAAAACCCATTAAAAGGAAAGAAGTAATGGGCTTTGTTAAATGAACCCATTAGAAATTAGTGGGCTAAAATAGAGAATCTTAAAAGGGGAATAATGGGAAATTACCCTAAATTCGTAACTAAAATATTACTTAAATAAAAATATGGTATTTAATGCATTAAAATAAGTGGTTTGAGTTGGATTTGGAATCCTAAAACCTACCCCAATAGCTTGGCCACGAAAACCCCTCTCTCTCAACCCAATTAGGAGATCTCTTACTTAAAAAAGGGAGAGGAAAATAGAAAACTCAAAATTAAATGAAAATTTGACTTAAACTAGGAAATGGAATTAGGGGGAGCTTAAATACTTCTCTAAAACCCTCATGGCCGGCCCTAGCTCGTGCCAAGGGGTTGTTGGACCAGAAGGAGAAGCCAAGAGGAGGAGAAATCGAGGAGAGGAAAATCTATCAAAGCTTCTTCCCGAGTTCTTCATCTTCAAACCCTAGAAGAGGAAAAACGTGAAAGGTAGGCATTCTCACGAGCATAAACTATGGAAATTTATCTGTAGGATACTCCAATCATCTAGAACAAAGCCTTCAAATTTTGTATTTTTCCTTCAACCCAATCTTTTTTTATGGATTTTCAAAGTTCTGCAACTTAAATTACCCCGAACCCCCTTGTTAAATCTTGTTCTCTTTCTACACTTGATCTCATGCCACGAAATTTTTATTGGAGATTCTGATGGAGGTTAGGCTTCTTTTGCCCCTAAAAGTCCTAATTTCCATCCATCCTATCATGCAAATTAATTCGTTGATTTCAACTGTACACTGTTCTATGTTCATCATAAATACTCTTTATTAAACCATGTCGAAACTTTCGTGGTTTTTAAATTTCGATTTACTAGAAGTACCCATGCATGTCTAGATCTGTTTAACAATGGTTTCAAGATTTTTCATGCACTGTACATTTTGTTCTTAATTTTAGAACAACCATGTGTCAAAACATGGTATGTTTGGACCAAGAACCAAGAACATGTCAGATCCCTGTCGGACTCTGTCGCAGACTCTGTGAACGTGACAGCCTGATAGGCCGCGTTCTGGTGTATGGTTGTGACAGACTTTCCTGTCGCGATCTGAACGCGACAGTTCTGCCGTCGCGATCTGAGCGCCTGTTCTGACAGACCCGTCGCGATCCTTGTAACCCCCTGTCGCGATCTGCTTTGACCCCGTCGCTACCCTTACTAGGGTGCGTCGCGATCTCAGGATTTTGCATGAAACCCCCTCTTTCTGCAAGATCTGACTTTCTATAGTAACTATTACCATGATAACTGTCTTAAACGTAGTAAATGAAATTGTTAAGCACGAATATGTAATTAGTTGATTAAAAAGTCTTTCACTTAGATTATTTCATCTCCATGATTCTCTTAACACATGCACACACATGAACCCTCCAATATGGCTTAATTTGGCATGAAAATGTTTCAGGAAATTTATTTCAATAATGTTTATTAATTGCCATATTTTAAATGACCTTGTCTTCATTTCTCGCGATGTTTTGGAAATACCGATCTCGACGCTCCACTGTTCTAGAATTCCTCTAGAACGTCGAGCACTTGTTTTCTCTACACACTTGTCTCTTGACTTGGACGAACTCTCCGTTGGATATTCCTTCTGCCAAACTAGTGAGTCTTTGTTCAAGGCCTCCGTAAGTCTCCTCTATCCATGGATTCCCACATAGTCGACGAGCCGGTTGTACCCTAACACCTATGATACCCTTTAGGGATCAACATGATCCAAACGGCTATTAGAAGTTCGCTCTTATCTTGAATCACGCCAGACCTTTAGACCTGTGCGTAACATGGCCAGCGAAAAGGTAGTGAGTTCCACCTGACTGCCAACACCGCATGCGCGTGTTGTGCAACTGTTATTATCACCTGTTTACTCGACGTGCTACGTACAATGTCCACTAGCTCTCATCTATACTCTACTCGCTCATCTATTCACGTTCACTCTACTATCTCGTCTATTCATCTAGTACTCTCATCTATTTCTTGGTACTCTATATTGGCCATTGACTGATTTTCTAAAGAAAAACAATATAACCAATGCTTGGCAATATATAAAGGGCCCGATCTGGTCCTGGGATGTGTGCCAGAAAGTGCTAGTGCCCATGGGAGTTAAATAATCAGAGTGTTTGGCATTACACTCGAGTGCTATCTATCTCGACTATCTATATGACAATCAAAAACTGCTATGTTCTCTCGTTGACTAATGACAAAAGTGTTATACTATACGCGTTGTGCTCTTGCTATACCTTGTGCTATTTGTGCTATGGCCATCTTGCTATTTTGGGCTATACTCGACACTCTTGCTATATTGGGAAGTTGTGCTATTTCGTTCACGTGCTATCCTGCTATCTTTTACTTGACTCTCTCTTGCTCTATCATTAGTTACTCTGCCCTTAATGCATTAATTATTTAAAGCCTGCTTGAGCCTGAGATTTAAGTCCTACTGGGCGTTATCGCTCACCCTGCGTTATTTGTCGTTGTGTTCTCAGGTGAGACCGAGGATGAACCATACACTCAAGAGGACGGGAACGACCAAGAGTGACGTCACGGGTACCCTAGCATCCTAGCAATATGTTAGAGTCATAGTTAGTCTTTTGCTTTATTTCAATGTAATTGGGCCCTATAGAATGGCTCTGATATTAGTGGTTGTAACTAGACATTTGAAAGATTATTAATGAAATGAATTTGTTTTAGTATTTATTATTGTCCAATGGTTTGATGTCTAGTACTCTCTCTGTACCTGTTTACTTGCAACTGCCTCGCGTTCCGATATTCTGCGTCGGGGCGTGACACTAGGTTTGGCAGGCTATTACAGGAGGTTTATCCAGAATTTTTCCAGGATTGCAGAGTCGTTGACCAGATTGATGAGACTTGAGGTCAGATTTGTTTGGACTGAGGACTGCGAGTGGAGTTTCCAGGAACTGGAGACTAGATTGACTTCATCACCAGTGTTGGTCTTGCCGTCAGGTAGCGGAGGTTTTGTGGTCTACACCGATACTTCGTGGTCAGGTTTGGGTGTAGTGTTGATGCAGCATGGTGGGGTTGTTGCCTATGCTTCTCAGCAGTTGAAGAAGCATGAGGAGAACTACCCTACCCACGACTTAGAGTTGGCAGCAGTGGTATTCGCTCTGAAGTTGTGGAGGCACTATTTGTACGGCGAGGTGTTCGAGATCTTCACAGATCATTAGAGCTTGCAGTATATCTTCACTCAGAAGGATTTGAACTTGAGGCAGCGCGGATGGATAGAGTATTTAAAGGACTACGACCTTACCCTCTCCTATCACCCGGGAAGGTCTAACGTCATAGCAGATGCTTTGAGCAGATGGGTTCGCCTGAGTTCGTTGCTATTCAGAGAGTGGAGGTTGTTTGAGGACCTGTCTTAGGGAGTTTTCTGCCCTTCGAGGTATAGAGACCGTACAGTGATGACCAGTTTGTCAGTTCGCCCGTCAGTGTACCGTCAGGTGCTAGAGGCACAGTAGGCAGATACAGAGTTGGTAGATATTTTACAAATGTCAGATGTTGAGCTGGACAAGGACAGTGAGGTCAGGTTCAGAGGTAGACTGTACGTTCCCTGTGATGCGCGCCAGGCACTGTTGTCAGAGGAACACCAGTCGAGGTATGTTGTTCATCCTGGTTCCACCAAGATGTATCACAACCTAAGGAGGTTCTTCTGGTGGCCAGGGATGAAGAGGGGCGTGGCAGAGTTTGTTGCTCGGTGCCTCACCTGTCAGCAGGTGAAGGCTGAGCATCAACGTCCTAGTGGTGAGTTGCAGTCGTTGCCCATTCCCGAGCGGAAGTGGGACAACATCACCATAAACTTTGTGGTTGGTTTGCCCTGTACTCCACAGAGGCATGATGGTATCTGGGTGATTGTGGATATGTTGACCAAGTCAGCGTACTTCCTTCCAGTCAGGATGTCTTGGTCAGTGGACAGGCTTGTCAGACTGTACGTGGACTGAGTTGTTCCGTTGCACAGAACCCCAGTTTCTATTGTTTCTGACAGAGATCCAAGGTTCACTTCAGGGTTTTAGCGTAGTTTGAAGAGAGCTCTTGGCACAGAGTTGAGACTGAGTTCAACATACCACCCACAGTTAGATGGTCAGTCAGAGAGAACTATTCAGACTTTGGATGATATGTTGAGAGCTTGTTGCTTGAACTGGAGTGGCACTTGGGAGTCCCACCTTTTGATGGTAGAGTTTGCATACAACAACAGTTATCACTCGAGCATTGGAATGGCACCATACGAGGCTTTGTATGGTCGGCCATGCAGGACACCACTTCACTAGTTTGAAGTAGGCAAGAGGCAGCTTTTGGGACCAGAGATGGTGCAGCAATGTGCAGACACAGTTAGTTTAGTCAAGCAGAGGCTTCAGACAGCACAAAGCAGGCAGAAGAGCTATACAGATGTCCGCAGGAGGCCGTTGCAGTTCAGCGAGGGTGACTTGGTGTTCTTGCGGGTTTCGCCGACCAAGGGCATCATGAGGTTTGGCAGGAAGGGAAAGCTTAGTCCGAGGTATATTGGACATTTCCCTATCATAGAGAGGATCGGCGAGGTGGCTTACAGGTTATGTCTTCCGGTAGAGTTGGCAGGCATGCACAGTATTTTCTACGTTTAGTAGCTCAGGAGATACATTGCAGATTCGTTGCACGTGTTGGACTACTCATAGATGGAGATAGCGCAAGGCTTGTCAGTGCCAGAGTACCCGGTCAGTGTTGTGGACCGCAGAGCGCAGCAGTTGCGCAGGAAGCAGATCTCGCTGGTCAAGGTCATCTGGGAGAACCGCGTTGGTGGCGACGCCACTTGGGAGCACGAGGACGAGATGAGAGAGCAGTTCTCATATTTGTTTGAGTGATCGGTACGTTGTTTTCCCTTTTATGTTGCTTACTATTGAAACTGAGTTTCTTTAATTTGGAGGACGAAATTTCTTTAAGGAGGTTAGGATGTAAGACTTGGCCCTTTTGAGCCCTTGGCCCTGTCCTCAGGGTCGCCACAGACACCCTGGTCGCGACATGGTCGCGCCAGGCTTCGTAAAGGGGCGCACCTGGCCGTCGCGACATGGTCATGATAGGGGTGGGCGTTGCGTTCTTGTCGAGGTGTCTGGTGGCGTCGCGACTGCTTTTCTGACCGATCTGACCATTGTCCTTTCTATTAGAATGGCCTTGTCGGGTGTCATGTGCGTACAACGTTGATGCAACCTGGAAGGCCGCCGTATTTTGGTTTCTCGGTCTTCGAGGTTTGACCGTCGTTCAGTGTCCCGGGGGCGTCGCGACATGCTTGTTGTCGCGCCAGGCCGACCCGTCATGTCTTGTAGCCCATCGGTTTAAAATTGAGGTCGGCGCCCCATTTCCCCCTCTCTCCCTTTTCCTTCTTCTTCTTCTTCCTTCTTCCTCTCCCGAGCTCTCTCATGTTCTCTGGCGATTCTTGGCGTTCGTGGTGCTCGCGGTGAGGAGGTGATGTCTCCTTCGTGTAGGGGACGTGCTCGTGGTGCTTGGAGCGAGGAGGAGGTGGTCATTCCGACGTGAAGGCCTCAACGGGCCAGCTCTACTCTTAGAGGTAGGGACCCCTTGTCTCCTCTCATTCTAGCATGCTCCCTTCCCCTTTAGAATCCTTGCTTCTCCATGGTTTTTGGGGTTGTGGGAGTGAGATCCATGCTCCGTGTTGTCAGGTTTTCCCCTTTGAGAGTAGATCTCCATGTTATCACATGATTCGTGGGGTTTGAGGGTGGTTTAGATTTTTATAAGCTTTGCCATGTGTTTACCATGTTTCCCCTCCCCCTATGGATGGTTTGTATCGGTTTTGGAGTGGTCCTTGGAAGGACTATACCGGGACCCCTCTCAGTTGAGATCGCGACTGCTATAGAGGTCGCGATGATGTCACGACCGGAGAGGCTGTCGGGACATCATCGCGACGTTCTAAGGCATCGCGACATGGTCGCGACGGTCTTGGGCATCGCGACAGTGTCGCGACGGCCCAATGCGTCGCGACAGCATCAGAGACAAGTAAGTCTTGCAAAGTTCTATTTTCTGTGGAGTCTTCGCCATTTCCGGCTCTTGTTGTACCCGTGGCACCAGTGCTAGTTTCCTAGTACGGTCTACACTAGTCGTTCGCCTGGTGCTCGGCACTTGAGGGCTTGTCCCGTCAGAGAGGTTGTTACCGTTGCCTGGGACTCCCGTCCCCGCATGCCTGTTGAGGGAGTACTCCGGACGGCAGGCATGCTCGAGTCGCGGACTCTGGAGTGGACGGAAAAACGGTGGTTAGAACAGCGGCGTTGAATCATTTGTAGAGCTCTCTTGGTTGGTCTGGGACACCGAGGTCGTTTGGAGTCCTTCCCGACACAGGCTAGTCAATTCTTCTCTCACTGCCTTGCCCTTTGTGGCCCCGGAACCACTTAGAGAGGCCAGGCGTGGGACCGTATCATGCCAGACTATGGCGGTTACTGTTGTATTACTCATGTTCCTACCCCACTCTGACGAGACGTGGAGGTTTTGACCTGGGTTGAAGATAAGACGTCAGTGGACGCACCTGACCAGTTGACTAGTGGTAGTGTTTTTTGTAGCTAGTGTCTCTTGTCCAGATAGAGTTCGCTCTGTCTGTGTTGCCAGCCGTGTGGTGGTTATGACGTGCAATTCTATGGAGTTTTCCGACCGTGGTGTCCCTCTGTACCGTTGCTAGTTAGTAGCTTTTCTTCCGCACTTTCCCTTGTAGAGTAGAAGATATAACTGTTGTTATTTAATTGCTTATATATTCTTCTGCCTATTAGAGCCAGTAGGAGATTAGTAGTCCCTACTGAGCTTCGGTTGTGAAGCTCATCCCTTCTTTTCCAGGTGAGACTTCTCAGCAGTGGCAGAGCGCGCGTCGGGCGGAGGAGGCGGGGCGGTAGTCGTCGTCCCCGCACCTAGCAGTGTTCTCCCCCTTCAGTTGTACATCACCCTTGGGGTATGCCCCTAAGGGCTCTATCCTTCCCTTTTTACTTTTACTAGTGTGCGTGTGTTGGGACTGTACCTGATATGATACGTTGCGGTCTCGCTCTCCTTTCTGCTTCCGTAAGTGTGCTTCTAGTTCAGTAGTTGATGTTTATTTTCCTTACATATTCTATTAGACTTGTGTTATAGCACTTCCGGATCTGTGGGCGGCGACTACGAAAATCGGGTCCTCGGCTTGGCCTGAGGGTTGGGTTCTCGGGGTCATTACATGATTGCTCACTAGAGGCTCATTTTCTAAATGTTCACATCTCAAGGATCATCTAATAATTCTTCTGCTGCGACATTCTGGGACGTGACACAAGGGGAAAGGAACTCACCAAAAAGGTATGGGAACTGCTTGCGCATCTCGTCCTCCCTCTGCTAGGTCGACTCCCCACTCGAGTGCCACTGCCAAGCAACATGAACTAGTGGAATCGCTTTGTTCCTCAACCTCTGAACTCGGCGGTCCTCAATGTACAGTGAAATTCTGGCACTATCAACACTGGTGTCACCTCAATCCACTCTGAGCTCAGAAGAACGTGTGACTCATCTGAAAGGTACCTACGCAACATTGACACATGAAAGACATCGTGGACCACTGCCAACTCTAGAGGTAACTGAAGCCGGTACGCTAAGCCTCCAACTCGGTCGGTGATGGTGAAGGGTCCAATATAGCGGGGGGACTCAACTTCCCACGCCTACAAAACCTCATCACCCATTTCATAGGGGACACTCTGTCGAACACCTTGTCCCCCACTTGAAAATCGAGTGGTCGCCTGCACTGGTGTGCATAACTCTTCTGCCGGCTCTACGTTGTCTAAACCAACTCTGGCCTGGTGACAACCCGCTCATCAACCTCAAACTAGTCAAGAGGAGTATGACACGGTCGTCTATACAGAGCCTCATAAGGTGCCATGCCGATACTTGAATGATAACTATTATTATATGCAAACTCAACCAACGGCAAGTGAGCTGCCCAAGATCCCTGCCACTCTGAACAACAAGCTCGCAACATGTCCTCCAGGGTTTGAATAGTCCGCTGTGACTGACCGTCTGACTATGGGTGGTAGGCAGAGCTAAACGCCAGCTCTATCCCCAAGGCCCTCTGAAAACTACGCCAGAACCCAAAAGTGAAGCGAGGATCTCTATCTAACACAATAGAGATCGGAACAATCTGCTCCACATACAATCTGGCCAACTTGCTCACACCCCAGCCAGCTCTAATGGGCATGAATCTGGTAGTCTTTGTCAGTCTGTCCACAAGCACCCAAATACTGTCATAGCCGCCAGATGTCCTCGGCAGTCCACACAAAATCTGTCGTCACATGGTCCTACTTCCACATGGGAATCTCTAGCGGTTGGACATGCCCTCTAGGGTGCTGGTGTTCAGCCTTCATCTACTGGCATACCAAACACCTCGCAACAAAAGCCACTATGTCTCTCTTCTTGGGCCGTCAAAACTGTCGTCTCAACCTGTGGTACATCTTGGTTGACCCTGAATGAATTGAGTACTGGGATCCATGTGCCTCATGCAACACTGGTCTCCTGACAGACTCCTCAGCCGGCACGTAGAGTCTGTCTCGGAACCTAACAGTCCTGTCGTCTAGTAACTCAATCTCTGAGAGCAGCAACACTCTGTGCAACTCAGGATCTGTCTGTTGTGCCTTTATAACCTGTCACAAAATGGCTGGAACAACAAGCAAACTACCAAGCATACACTGTTGTCACCTAGAGGAAACTCTAAAGGACCCCTCTACTGCAGATTGCCACAACTGCCACTCTCTCAACATGAGGTAGTTGACCTGTGCCTTCCTGCTCAAAGCATCTACAACTACATTAGCCTTCCTAGGCTGGTACTCAATGCTAAAGTCATAGTTCTTCAGGTATTCTATCCAGCATTGCTGCCTCATATTCAAATCTCTTTGCGAAAAGACATACTGCAGACTTTGGTGATTGGGCGAACCACAAACCTCACTCCGTACAAGTAGTGATGCCAGATCCTCAAAGCAAAAACCACGACAGCCAACTCCAGGTCGTGGGTTGGGTAACTCTCCTCGTAGGGCTTTAGCTGACGCGATGCATAAGCTGCCACTATGCCATGCTGCATCAGGACTACTCCTAAACCAACACCAGAAGCATCTGTGTAGACCTCAAAACTCTCCGATCATGAAGGCAACACTAGAACTGGCGCTAACATAAGCAGTCGCTTCAACTCTATGAAGCTCTGCTCACACTGCTCCGACCACTCAAAAGGTACTCCCTTTCTCGTCAAATGAGTCAGGGGTACATCAATCTGTAAAAAATCTCTGATAAATCTATGGTAGTAACCAGCCAAGCCCAGAAAACTATGTATCTCTGTCACTATGCGGGGCCTATCCCACTGCAAAACTGCCATGACCTTTGTTGGATCCACTAAAACTCTGTCACCTGAAATCACATGTCCCAAAAAGTGAACATGTTGCATACAAAACTCACACTTGCTGAGCTTGGCATACAGCTGGTGCTCTCGCAGAGTCTGCAACACGATCCTCAGGTGGTGGGCGTGCTCTCCTCTAAAGCAGAATACACTAGAATGTCGTCAACAAACACCACGACAAACTGGTCCAGGTATTGATAGAACACCCTATGCATCAGATCCATAAAGGCCGCTGGCGCATTGGTGAGCCCAAATGCATCACCAAAAACTCAAAGTGCCCGTATCTGATCCTAAGGTCTGTCCTCTCCACATATGAATCTCTAATCCTCAACTGATAGTAGCCTGACCTCAAGTCAATCCTGGAGAAAATTCGAGCTGATTGAAGCTGATCAAAGAGATCATCAATCCTGGATACCTATTCTTGATGGTCACCTGATTCAGATTCCTGTAATCAATACACAACCGCAGACTACCATCCTTCTTCTTCATGAACAATACTAGAGACCCCCAAGGAGAAAAGCTAGGGCAAATATAGCCATTCTCCAGTAGCTCCTCCAACTGCCTCTTCAGCTCTCTCAATTCTGCTGGTGCCATGCGGTACTGTGCCTGTGCAAAAGGAGCAATGCTAGGAACAAGCTCAATAGTAAACTCAATCTCTCTATATGGAGGTAAACCAGGTAGCTCATCTGGAAAAACATCCAGAAACTCGCAGACCACTGGAATGTCATCCATGCTACGAGGCGTCTGGTCAGCAAGAACAACAATAGCAAGAAAACCCTGGCACCCAGAAATCAACAACCTTCGTGCTCTCAAAGTGGAAATCAGAAAATGAGAAGTAAGAGATATGATACCTTGAAAGTAGAAGACGACTCCTCCTAGTATCTGAACGTACACCCTCTTCTTCCTACAATCCACTACTGCACCATACTACTCAAGCCAGTCCATGCCCAGAATCAAATCAAAATCCTGCAACTGCATAGCAAACAACTGAGCTGGCAAACTCTGACCCTGAATCTGCACTGGTACCTCCTCGACACAATATGAGGTAAGAGCAAAATCTCCTATCGGTAGCTCCACAACAAGCTCACTGGACATTCCCATATCCAGCTCCCCAAGGGAGTCTAAGAACTCCTCGGAAACAAAAGAGTGGGAGGCACCGGAATCAAACAAAACTCTGGCTGTAAAACCAAAAATAGTCACAGTACCTTCTACAAGCTGAGTTGCCTCTGCCTCTGCTCGGGTCATGTGCATGACTCGAGCCCTGGTCCTCGGTCTACCTGAACTTGAAATCTGCTGGTGCTGCTGCACAGGAACTTGCTACTGCTAGAGCATACGCAACTAAGGCTGGCTCTGCTGCTGTGGGTCTCGAGGTAACAGGGGGCAATCCTACGCCACGTGACCCAACTAGTTACAACGGTAACATCTGCCAGTAAAAGAACGTTGGCTCTGCTGCTGCGGCTGCCCAGTAGGCTACTGGAGATTCTCTACTGATAGCTGCCTCTGCTTGGACTGCCTCCTATCCCGACAAAACCTCCTCCTAGACCCTGACCTTGACGACGTCCCCGCAGAGGAAGACGCAAAGGAAGTTGAGGTCCTCGGAGTCTGTTGAGAAGTACTCTACTGCTACCTCTACTGGGACGAACCCACTGTAGACAGCCATTCCTGACCCATAAGTCGAGCCAAATTCCTTGTCACATCATTGATGCCCCACGTTAGCTCATCATCGCCAAGCTGGCTTTCTCCGATCATGACATCCTCTTCATTAGTTCATCGCCCTGGTGGGTTCTTCCTGGTTAAATTTAATCCTCTTCATCATCATTTCATAGCTCTCTCGGTTAAGAGTCCGGCATTTCAAACCGCACGTCATTCTGATGCCCACGCAAGGATATCAGACACTTTGCATAGTCATATGCTGAAAAGTTCCTGAAGGCGACAGCCTCCCTGTCGTTTTCCCATAATCAAAGCGACAGCCTTCCTGTCGCTATCTGCCTCATAACGATTTGCTTCAAGTCAAAATCGATCTCCTTCAGAAGGCAACACCTCGATACGTCGTGTTCATAAATTGGCCTTTTATTCCCTGAAAAAAAATCGCCAGAAATAACTTGAAAGCCCTTCCTTGTAAAGAAGGCGACGTATCGAGGCGTCGCCACCTTGGTAGCGACCAGGAGGCCGTCGTGTTCTGGACCCCATGCAGAGAATCCTTTCCGAGCATGACTTGGACACTTGTCATACATGGATATTCCCTCCTTTGGTCGACCTAAATGCGTCCAAATCCTACCAAAACTCGTGGAGACCTTCCTTAAAGCCTCATTTCCGAGTTCCAATCGCCCATGTGCGGTCATACCTACCCAAACCCGGAGTCTTGCCTATTATTCCCTTCACAGCCCTTCAGGAATAATCACCTATAAGTCTCTTGATACTACACCTTTTTGGGCAAGACCGGCGTCTACTTCTTCCCCTGCCAGAGAGCTCCAACTTCGCAGAAAAGAGCTTCACCTCCAGACGACCAGGAAGTGCCCCCCAGGGCGATTTCTCCCTGCCTACACTTTCTCTCTTCCTTTCTCTTTCAATTTTATCTTCATTCATACATGCATAGGATCTATTCTTTCGTAGTTTTACATTAGAGCACACCACACACACCGAACTTAATCACCCAAAGGGGTTAAAAACCCATCCCACGTGAGTTCCCTCCAAAATAGTACATGTTTCTTCATATTTTTTGGAATAGATTCATCATGCACGAGTTTGTTAATGGGTTTCATGTTGTTTGCATGACTTTGGCAGGCGTTTGAAGACAAGGGAAGCATGAGGCTCTTACCCCTCGGCCGGCTGAGGAGCAGGAAGAAAAAACCCGCAATCTCCATCCACTGAAGAAGAAGGCGACGATCCCTCTGTCGCGATCAAGAAGGCGCCAAGCTTTACGTCGCGTTCAGGTAAAAGGGTAGCGACCGCCACCTTGTCACATTCTCAGGAGCTGGTACGTTCTTCTTCTTCTCTTCCTTTTCCAAGGTAGTCAGCCGCGTCTCCGAACATCTCATCCTTCAGGCGACTGCTTTGGTGGCGATCACGGTCAGTTTTCCTTCTCTTTTAATATATTTTTTGGGAGCAAATCCCGTGATTACACCCACCTGCGCCTGAACAACTCTGGTCTATCCATGGGTCCGCAAGGTGTCAGCCTCTAATGTTGCCGCTGTCTGATAGGTCGCATCCAAGTTAATGATGTAAGCAACTATCAACGCCTGCCTGAGCTTTGGCCTCAGTCCTCTCACAAACCGCTGGGTCCTCAGGCTCTCATCTGCCATAATCTATGGCGCATAGTGCCCCAACTCCACAAATCTAGCTCTGTAGTGGACCACTGTCATCTCACCTTGTGTCAAATCCAAGAATTGGTACAACTTCTCAGTCCTGACATAGGTGGGGCTGAAAGTTTTCTCAAAAGTTGCCACAAACTCCTGCTAAGAGATCTGTCTGAGAGGGCGAGACTGAAAAGTGGTTCCTCACTCTGAAGTCCACCAAGCTAGTGCCTGACTTTGCAACTGGTAACTCGCCAACAGGACCCTTTCCTCTGCTGCACACTCTATGGAACGAAAGGTCCGCTCCATAGTGTCTAACCACGATCGGGCTGCATCTGGGTCTGGATGCCCCTAAAACTGGGGAGGTTGAAACCACATAAACTCCCTCAACACCCTCCCATGACCTCCCTAAGGTGCTGGAGCATCACAATGCTGGGCAACTAACTGATCCATCCCCTCAAGGAAATGGGTCCAGTCAAACCCCTGTGCTGCTTGAGGAGGGGATGGTGGCAGTGGAGGTGTAACACCATTGTGCGTGTCCTGTGGTCTAGGCTGTGCCTGTTGTGGTGGCGGGGCATCTCGAGCCTCCTGCTGAGGTGCCAGCTCAGCCACCTCCTCAACACGGCGTCACCTCGATGCCATAATAGACCTACATAGAACACGCACAACCATTCATACATAAAACTACTCCAGTATTGCTTTCTGCCACTGTGCTCTTCGTGCTCTGAGTTATCAACTTGTAACATTTACTTATATGTCTCAACAGACCAAGCTCTGATACCAACTGTAATGACCCAAGATCCAAATTACCGGTTACTCACTGGTAACTCGAACCCTACACCGGCACCCACGAGCCGAAGCTCGGAAGGGTTAAGAAGAAGTGTCTGAGGAGAACATAATTTGTCGATATTTCTAGTTTCATCTTCTTGTTACTGGATGCTCCATAGGAATAAATTGCTATTCCTTTCCCCCACAAAAATGTTTATTTCGATAATAAATAAATTTAGATGTACGAACCACAAGAACTAAAAACAAACCACTATATACATAGTAAAATGGTACAACTCAGAGCAGATCTAACAAAAGTAAAGAGTACAACAAGTACGTAAACAACGTACCACTCTCAGTAGCTAAGTAGGACCAGCACCGGAGTGACCGGGCTCCTCAGCACCTAGAGCCGACAACGAACCACCTAAAAGGGAAGGGAGTGAGTCTCAAGAAGAGACACAGTAGGGACACCAAACCCCACCGATTAACAGTACTATTAAGAAGTCCAGGAAGTAAAATTACAGTAAAGTAACACTACACTAATCACAAGAAACCGATGGCACGACGCCCAACTCCACGTAGAAGTGTGACAAATGACTGGAACCTCACAGGCTCAACAACACACAACAACAATCACAACTCACACACAAAAAAGGTAGGACCAGCTAGGGCTTATGGCTTGGCACCTCGACACCACAGAGTCCTCAAACCCTAGCCACATGTGCACACTCAGACGCTTTCCTTCGCGTCTGGTCCTTGATCAATTTTCCCCTATGCCAGACTCAAACGATGGAGAAGGGACCCCACAGAATTTGGCTCGTAACCACTACAAGGGGCTCGTACTGGACGGAGTCGCACTCGACGCCCAAGCTCATCGGTGGAATAGCTCAACGCCAGTCATCCAGACAGAGCCTAGCTCAACGCCCAGGAAAACACAACATAAACACAAGCACAACACACGCACAAACGGAGATGCTCTCAACATCTGGCACACTATGCCAGGAGGCAGACACCACGTGTCCAAGCCTCACACACGAAAAGGGGCTCACACTGCTGGGACCTACCTGTGGGGTTGACGGCAACCCCGATTGCCGTTAACCCAAGGTAAACGACACAACATCTGTCGTCCACTCAAAGTAGACGGCAACATGCCTTCCCATTAACTTCATCTTGACATCTTGCTATCAAGTTCCTCTTGAAGAACTTGACGTCAACCAACCATGACGTTAAGTTCCTCAGCTTCTAGCAACTGATACGGCCCTAGGTTGTCCCCATAGGCAATCCAGCCCAGGAAATCACGAACTGATGATGGGAAACGCTTTCCCTCATTGCAAATCACTAGTACAAAGTCGAAAATAAGAGATCCAATGCTTAGATCGACAATTACATCCATGAAACCCGGCATAGAGAAACTCTCCCCAAAGCCTCAATTTCCACACAAATCTCATGCTCGACAACACAATGCAAATCATGGGGAGTCAAGGGGGTAGAATCCCTACCTCAAGATGTCGAAAAACCCTAAAAGAAACCTTACATTGTGTCATTCCCTAGAGCTCACCCCACGAGGTCGATCCACAAAATCATCTTTTCCTTGCCCGATCCTAGGCTGCCATGCGCACCACGACCTCCCCACAAACTCCCGTCGACTGTCGGAAGAGGTGGAGAAGGGGAGAGGTGAAGGTGGATGGAAGGAAGAGAGGAAAAGTGGGAAGAGGAGGACCTTGGGTCGCCCCAAAAAATAGACCCCATGTAGGTTGACGTCAACCTTGCTGTCGTCGACCGCACCACAAGGAACTTGACGTCAACATCGGTTGCCGTCAAGTTTAATGCATGGAAAATTCCAGAAACCCAAGTAAACGTCATCATACCCTGCTATCAAAACCAAGTAGATGGCACACTCTCCGTCGTCAACCCACTCTCGACGTCAATCCCTCTTGACGTCAATCGACACTGTTCTGAAATGGCCCATTAGGGGTCCAATAAGGCTCATGGCCTTATACAAACTATCCTCCTCACGACCCCAGCACTTAGGTAACTCATCCCCAAGGGGTTTATGATGAGTATTTATAGATTTAGGGTGGTTTAGGAATCCTAATGTGTCTAGGAAAGGGGAGCTCTGAGTTCTGGTTAATCCCTTTTTAAATTTGAGGATTCTCACCCCAATTTGAGTTGGATAGTCTTTAGGAAACTTCATACTATGGTTGGGCACGAATTTGGGTTAGCATGGAAGTCTAATTACCTTAGATTTTGCCCTAATTGCCCTTTCCAATTTATGCCTAATTGGAGATATGAATTTCCATGATATTTTTTACTTGAATTTATTTGTTGCCCAAAAGACATCCTTTGGTCCATTTATTTCATTGGGTTGTCAATACCCATTGTTTGAAGTCCAACCATGATTTTTATTTTATTTTGGACTCTATTAAGTACATGTGATAAAGATTTTTCTACTTATTCCCTAATTACGATAATCAGTCGCAAAATGCCTTAAATTTGGCCAATCGGATTTTCCTTTGCACGAACTTCTTCGTGGGTCATTAGGGAGTATTATTTAGAGTTGAACTATGATTTTTATAGAATTTTCTGATGTGTTTACGCACATACGATAATGGCACGTATGTTTTTACCATTCCAATAATATTGAATTTATCATTTTCAATTTATCTCTAATTTTTAATTACTGAATTTCCGGGGTGCTACATTCTTTTAACCTGTCTATCCCAACAATGGGAACCTTATTACTTGCTGATCATCCTTCTCCCGCCTGCCATATTCCATTCCATTTCTGTCCTAATTGGCCTCCATTGCTTACCTTTCTGGTCATGGAGTCTACTCATCAAGCTTTACCTTTGACCACAGCCCCCCAAAAAAATGTCAATTTCACAGGGAAGGAATCCACTTTCTCTGTCGAGGAGCCTACACATGTTGGTCCGGGTCCTTATATCAAGGACCCACTCTGTCCTAAGTAAGCCCATCACATTTCGGGGAGCTTTACTCCCTGTCACGTCCCAACGCGGAATATCGGAACGCGAGGCAGTTGCAAGTAAACAGGTACAGAGCGAGTACTAGACATCAAACCATCGCACAATGAATAATACTAAAGCAAATTCCTTTCATTAATAACTTTCCAAATGTCTAGTTACAACCACTAATATCAGAGCCAATCTATAGGGCCCAATTACATTGAAATAAGCTAAAGACTAAACTATGACTCTTAATATATTGCTATAACACTAGGGTACTCGTGACGTCACTCCTGGTCGTTCCCGTCCTCTTGAGTGTATAGTTCATCATCGGTCTCACCTGAGAACACAATGACAAATAACACAGGGTGAGCGATAACGCCCAGTAGGACTTAAATCTCAATAGTCAAGCAGGCTTTAAATGATTAATGAATTAAAAGGCAGAGTAACTAATGATAGAGCGAGATAGTCAAGTAAAAGATAGCAGGATAGCATGTGAACGAAATAGCACAGGTTTCCAAATATAGCACGAACGTCAATTATAACACAATTAGGAAGATAGCCATAGCACAATAGCACAAAGTATAGCAATAGCACAACGAGTATAGCATAGCACTTTGTTGTCAACAGACAACAAGAGAATATAGCACTTTTGATTGTCATTAGATTAATGTAGATAGTATGGCACTTGGATGTAATGCCGACATCCTGATCATTTAACTCCCATGGGAAAATGGAACTTTTGGGCGCTCTCCCGAGGACCAGATCGGGCCCCATTGCGCTGGCATTGGTTATATTGTTTATCTTTAGACAATCAGTCAATAGTCAATATAGAGTAGCAAGGAAATAGATGAGAGCACTATATGAATAGACGAGATAGTAGAGTGAACGTGAAAAGATGAGCGAGTAGAGCATAGATGAGAGCTAGTGGACATTGTACATAACACGTCGAGTAACCAGGTGATAGTAACAGTTGCACAACACGCGCACTAGGTGTTGGCAGTCAGGTGGAACTCACGACTCTACCACTGGCCATGTTAAGCACAGGTCCAGAGGTCCGGCGTGATTCAAGATAAGAGCGAACTTCTAATAGCCGTTTGGATCATATCGATCCCTAAAGGGGGTAATAGGTGTAAGGGTACAACCGGCTCGTCGACCATGTGGGAATCCATGGACAGAGGAGACTTACGAAGGCCTTGAACAAAGACTCACTAGTCCGGTAGAAGGAATATCCGATGGAGAGTTCGTCTTAGTCAAGAAAGTGTGTAAAGAAACAAGTGCTCGATGTTCTAGAGGAATTCTAGAACAGTGGAGCGTCGAGATCGGTGTTCCAAAACATCGCACGAATAGTAAACAAGTTCTTTTAAAATAAGGCAATTAATTACATAAATTACCAGATATGTTATATATCATATTCATGCCAATTAAGCTATATTTGGATGGTTCAAAGTGTGTGCATGTGTTATGAAATCTTGGATTGAAATTAATCATGTGTATGTATTTTAAATCACATATAAATGTTCAATTTATATAAAGTGAAATTACTGCGAGTATAACTGGGATTAAAGGGTATAAGCACAATAGGCAATTAGAGCATTGCAAATCAGGGGTTTTTTGCAAAAATCATGTGAATGCGACGCACCCCAGTAAGGGTCGCGATGGGTTTAGGGTAGATCGCGACAAGGGCTTGCACTGATCGCGACAGGCTGTTCAGGACAGGCGCTGAGATCGCGATAGAGGTATGAAGGGAACGCGACGGGTCTGTAAGGTCAGGCACATAGATCGCGACGGCACGGCTTGTCGCGTTCAAAACACGACATGCCTGTCTGTCGCGACCAGACCCCAGAACGCGACCTATCGGGCCGTCGCATTCTCAAGGCCTGCGCCCGAGTCCGACAGGAATCAGACAGGACTTTGGATTACGGGCCAAACTTAACATATTTGACACGGTAGTCTTTAGAAAATAAGAACAAATAACACAGTCAAGGAAAAATAACGAAACTAGTTGTATATTGATCTAGACATGCGTGAGTACTTACAATAAATAGAAATTTGTCAATAGTTAGGGTTTCGACATGCTTTATTCACATCAAACATGAAGTACATGACATAGTGGGCAATAGAGATGAACGATTTAATTCTCAAAGTAGGGTTGATGAAAATTAGGGCTTTTAAGGGCAAAAGAAGCCTCACATCCGTCAGTCCTTACAGTAAAAATCTCATGGCATGAGGACGAGTATACATGAAGATATGAATTTAAGAAGAGGGTTCGGGGTCATGAAGTTCACAGAACTTTGAAAATTGAGAACTAAAGATTTGCTCGATGGAAAAATATGAAATCAAATAGCTTTTGTTCCTGATGGACGAGACATCCTCCAGAAAAATTTTCATGGTTTATGCTCGTGAGAATGCCTACCTTTCACGTTTTTTCTCTCTAGGGCAAGAACTTGAAGAACTCAGGGAAGAACTTGGGAGATTCCTCTTCTCCACGAATTCTCCTCCTCTTGGCCTTTCTTCCTGGTGCAGCAACCCCTTGGCACGAGCTAGGGCCAGCCATGAGGGTTTTAAGAGAGTATTTAAGCTTCTCCTCTTTCTATTTCCTAATTGAACTCTAATTCCCTTTAATTTCGAATTTCCTCTTTTCCTCTCCCCTTTTTAAGTAAGAGATCTCCTAATTGGGTTGAGAGAGAGAAGATTTCGTGGCCAAGCAATTGGGTAGGTTTAGGATTCCAAATCCAACCCAAATCACTTATTTTAATGCATTAAATACACTCTTTTTATTTAAGTAATATTTTAGTTACGAATTTTAGATATTTTTCTATTATTCCCCTTTTAAAATCTCTATTTTAGCCCACTAATTTCTAATGGGTCCATTTAACAAAGCCCATTACTTATTTTCATTTGATGGGTTTTATTTAATTCTCTTCTCTTTGATTTTCTAATTAATTTAATTAGTTTTCTCTTATTTGATTTTCCAATTATCAAGATTTTAATATTATGTAAATTTTTAAATTCCCCAAAAATTTAAGTTGCTACATCCTCCCCCTCTTAAAAGAATTTGGTCCCCAAATTCATATGATCATAAGGAAGGAAATGTCTTGTCGAAAACATCAGGGTAGTTTCGTCTAATGACTCCCTCCGGTTCCCATGTGGCTTCTTCCACTCCGCGGTTATTCCATAAGACTTTAACCACGTAGATGGGACGGTTCCTGAGCTGTTGAACCTTTCGTTCCAGTATCTTGACTGGCTTCTCTTCGTATGTCACATCCTTGTTCAGCACCAACTTCTCGTGGCGAATGATGTGGGTAGGGTCATAGACATACTTCCTGAGCATAGAGACATGGAACACATTGTGTACACATGCCAGATCCGGTGGCAATACCAGTCGATATGCAACCTCACCAATCCTTTCGAGCACCTCAAAAGGACCGATGAATGTAGGGCTGAGCTTTCCTTTCACTCCAAATCTTTGGATGCCACGTGTAGGTGACACCTTTAAGAATACATGATCACCGACTTGAAATTCTAAGTCTCGCCTTCTTTTGTCGGCATAGCTCTTTTTTCTGGATTGATCAGTCTTAAGCCGATCTCTAATCACCTGAATGTCCTTGGTGGTACGTTGCACCATGTCCGGGCCTAGCCATTGCTGTTCTCCAACCTCATTCCAACATGCAGGAGATCTACAATTCCTTCCGTAGAGTGCTTCAAACGGTGCCATCTTGATGCTTGTCTGGTAACCGTTGTTGTAGGCAAACTCAATAAGGGATAGATGCTCGTTCCAATATCCTTGAAATCGATAGTGCAAGCTCTCAACATGTCTTCCACTATTTGGTTGGTCCTTTCAGTTTGCCCATCAGTTTGTGGATGGAATGCGGTACTAAAGTTGAGTTTAGTACCCGGTGCACCTTGCAGTTCTTTCCAAAAATGAGATATGAATCTCGGATCTCGATCCAAGACTATGGAGGATGGAACTCCGTGCAGTCTCACTATCTCCTTGACATATAGGGCAGCTAGTACCTCTACCGACCACTTACTCTTTATGGCTAGGAAGTGGGCATATTTGGTTAGTCGGTCTACAATAACCCATATGGCGTCGAGTCCACCACGAGTCTTGGGTAAACCCATGATGAAGTCCATGCCAATGCTTTCCCACTTCCATTCCGGAATATCTAGCGGTCTAAGTACACCAGCAGGGCGCAGGTGTTCCGCTTTTACTTATTGGCAAGTAAGGCAGTGTGTGGCATGTTCAGCTATCTCTCTTTTCATGTTCGGCCACCAAAACGTTCTTTTCATGTCTTGATACATTTTGGTACCTCCTGGATGAATAGTATACTTTGTCTTGTGAGCTTCATCCATTAGCTTCCTCTTCAGTTCTTCATTGTCAGGGACGCATATCCTCCCTTGAAAGATGAGCCTTCCATCCTCAGTCATAGCGAAGTTCGGTCTTTCAGTTAGAGTTTCTTTGACGCGAACTAAGAATGGATCATCATTTTGTTGAGCTTTGATCTCTTCCCACAAGTCGGATTGAATCTTGATGTTTGCAACCAAGACTCGATCATCCCTATGTTCAATATTTAAGACTAACCTTATGAATTGTTCCAGTAGTTGCATCTCACCAAGGACTAGACTTGAAACAGATGCCATCGGCTTTCTATTAAGAGCATCAGCCACGGCGTTTCCCTTGCCTGGATGGTATTGAATGTTGAAGTCGAAATCTTTGAGGTATTCCAGCCATCTTCTCTGTCACATATTTAGTTCTTTCTGGGAGAATAAATACTTCAGACTTTTATGGTCTGAGTAGACAGTGAATTTCTCTCCATACAAGTAGTGTCTCCAGATCTTCAAGGCGAAGACCACGGCAACCAACTCTAGATCATGCACGGGGTAGTTGACTTCATGAGTCTTCAGTTGTCGAGAAGAGTAGGCGATGACTTTCTCCTTTTGCATCAGTACACACCCTAGCCCATTCCCTGAGGCATCGATGTAGACAGAAAAACCTTCTCCCTCTATTGGCAGGGCGAGAACAGGTGCTGAGGTAAGACGGTCTTTAAGAGTTTGGAAACTTTTCTCACACTCTTTACTCCAGGAGTAGGGATTCTCCTTTCGTGTTAGACGCGTGAGAGGAACGACGATCGTTGAGAAGTCCTTGATAAACCGCCTGTAGTAGCCAGCCAGTCCTAGGAAACTTCTGATTTCGGTGACGTTGGTTGTTCTCACCCAGTTGAGTACAGCTTCGACTTTGGAGGGATCAACGGAGATGTCGTCCTTTGAGATGACATGGCCCAAGAAGGACACTTCTTCGAGCCAGAATTCACACTTGCTAAGCTTTGCATAGAGTCTGTTGTCTCACAAGACTTGCAGTGCTATCGTCAGATGTTCTTCATGCTCTTCCTTGGTCTTGGAGTATATGAGGATGTCATCGATAAAGACGACCACGAACTTGTCGAGGTAGGGCCGATATATGATGTTCATGAGTTGCATAAATGCTGCAGGAGCATTGGTTAGTAGGGGTGTTCATTTTTCGGTTCAACCCGAAAAACCGAACCGAACTGACCAGTTCGGTTCGGGTTGAACAATGTCACAATTCAGTTCGGTTTCGCACAGGGAAACCGAATGAACCGAAATATATATTAAATATATTTAAATAATAAATAATATCACCAAAGAAAGCCTAGCCCAGTGGGCTAGCGCCTTCTGTTCCATTGGGTGGTCCTGGGTTCGATTCCCAGGACCGCCCATCCGCCCTTTCTCTGTGTTTTTTTTTTTTTCGGTTCGGTTCGGTTTGAACATAATTTCGGTTCAGTCCGGTTTGAACAAAAAAAGGTCCAAACCGGACTGAACCGAACCATGAACAGCCCTATTGGTTAGCCCAAAAGGCATAACAACGAATTCATAGTGCCCGTACCTGCTCCTGAAAGCCGTCTTGAAGATATCGTCCTCTTTGATCCTCATTTGGTGATAGCCAGATCGAAGATCGATCTTGGAGAAATATTGAGCTCCAGATATTTGGTCGAACAATTCATCGACTCTGGGCAAAGGGTACTTATTCTTGATGGTGAGTTGATTGAGTTGTCGATAGTCGATGCAGAGCCTCATCGATCCATCCTTCTTCTTGACGAACAGCACAGGCGCTCCCCATGGGGAAGCACTTGGTTTGATGAACCCCTTTTCTAGTAGCTCAATCAGTTGCGTCTTCAACTCCTTTAGCTCGACAGGTGACATCCGGTACAGTTGACGCGATACCGGGACAGTTCCAGGGATCAACTCTATGGCGAAGTTGACATCACATTCCGGTGGAATCCCTGGAAAATCTTCAGGAAACACATCGGGGAAATCCTGGACTATGTGAATGTCTTCGATCTTAGAACCCTTCTTTTCCACTACTACGGCTACTGGGAAAGCAATACAACCTTTTCTTATCATGTTATGGGCTTTTATGGCGGAGATTAGAGACATCCGTCTCTTATGTCTAATCCCGGAGAATGCCAATTTAGAAAAGTCACTAAAGGTAACGTTCCCTTTCTTACAGTCGACACTTGCCCCATAAGTGGACAACCAGTGGGCTCCCAAAATTACATCATAGAAATCCATGGGCATACACACCAGATCGGCTTTTAAGTTATGGTCTCCGATCATTACATCAGCAGATGGAAATTATTTATTCAATTTCTCCTTTTCCCCTAGTGGCGTTGTGACAGAGAACTCACAACCCATGGATATAGGTTTAGTATTCACAGTATCAGCAAAGTTTTGAGATATAAATGAATGAGTGGCTCCAGTATCAAATAAAACAATTGCTGATAATGAGAAAACTTGAAGGGTACCTTCTACCACGCCACCTTTCATAGCAGGTTCCTCATCATGCAGGGCTTGCAGTCGGCCCTGTTTCTTAGGCACATTAGGGAGCCTCTCATTCTCTTTTAGTAGCGGGCACTCGGGGATGCGGTGCTCGTGACTTCGGCAGCGCAGACATGCGTCGACCTTCCTCCAGCATTCAACAGCCATGTGATCCGGCTTGTCGCAGTGTTTGCAGTTGCTTTTTGCTGGAGTGTATGGGACTATCGCCTTAGGTTTCCTTTCTTGAATAGGACCCTCTGTGAGGTTGAGGGGACACTTCTTGCCATTGTTTGGCCTAGCATATGATTGACCCGAGGTCAATTCCTTCTTCACGAACTTCCCTTTGATATAGTCGGTGAAGTCCATAGCATCTTCCAATAGCTGAGCTTTCTTCACCATCTCGGCATAGGTTTGGATGTCAAGAGGTGCTAGTTGGGTGATGTATTGTGGCTTAAGGCCGTTGAGAAAGCGCTTAGCATTCATTCTTTCAATGTTCACCAGATGTGCAGCATAGCGCGCCAGTCTTGAGAACTGGACTTCATACTCGGCCACAGTCAGGCTCCTCTGTTTAAGAGCAGCGAATTCTGCAGCCTTCCTTTCTTGGACACACTCGGAGAAGTACTTGGTGTTAAATGCTTCCTTGAATTCAGTCCAGGTGAATTGACTATTCTCCCTAGTAGCTTCCACTGACTCCCACCAAGCGCGGGCGTCCTTCTCCAGTTGGAAAGTAGCTAGTAGCAGCTTATCCCCCGCTGCACATTGCATAACATGGAAAATTCTTTTCGTTTCCTTTAGCCAGTACTCGACTTCATCCGGATCTGTGGATCCACTGAACCTAGGCAGGTTCAGACTCCTGAAGTTACGATGCAGCTCGCCTGCACCGCCACGGTTTTCGCCACCTTAGGTAGCTTGCATGATTGCACGAGTCAGTTCTTGAATGGTCTGTTGCATGCCCCTCATTTGAGCACGTTCAGCAACCATCTCGATTGCTTAGTTCCTACAAAAATAGCGTACTGTTATGATACTGATGTGAGATTTAATTCGTGCGTGTGTGAGTTTATTTTAGCTAGTTACCCTTGGCTCTAACCACAACTCACATAGGTAGGACAATTGACTCTAGTCGAGGTTGGTCAACCTAGATCATCATATACTTAAGAATAACCTAGGCTCTTATACCAAAAAACTGTCACGCCCCAACGCGGAATATTGCAACGTGGGGCTGTTGCAAGTAAACGGGTACAGAGCGAGTACTAGACATCAAACCATCGCACAATGAATAATACTAAAGTAAATTCATTTCATTAATAACTTTCCAAATGTCTAGTTACAACCACTAATATCAGAGCCAATCTATAGGGCCCAATTACATTGAAATAAGCTAAAGACTAAACTATGACTCTTAATATATTGCTATCACACTAGGGTACTCGTGACGTCACTCCTGGTCGTTCCCGTCCTCTTGAGTGTATAGTTCATCATCGGTCTCACCTGAGAACACAATGACAAATAACACAGGGTGAGCGATAACGCCCAGTAGGACTTAAATCTCAATAGTCAAGCAGGCTTTAAATGATTAATGAATTAAAAGGCAGAGTAACTAATGATAGAGCGAGAGAGTCAAGTAAAAGATAGCAGGATAGCATGTGAACGAAATAGCACAGGTTTCTAAATATAGCACGAACGTCAATTATAGCACAATTAGTAAGATAGTCATAGCACAATAGCACAAAGTATAGCAATAGCACAACGAGTATAGCATAGCACTTTGTTGTCAATAGACAACGAGAGAATATAGCACTTTTGATTGTCATTAGATTAATCTAGATAGTATGGCACTTGGATGTAATGCCGACATCCTGATCATTTAACTCCCATGGGCAAATGGCACTTTCGAGCACTCTCCCCAGAACCAGATCGGGCCCCATTGTGCTGGCATTGGTTATATTGTTTATCTTTAGACAATCAGTCAATGACCAATATAGAGTAACAAGGAAATAGATGAGAGCACTAGATGAATAGACGAGATAGTAGAGTGAACGTGAAAAGATGAGCGAGTAGATCATAGATGAGAGCTAGTGGACATTGTACGTAACACGTCGAGTAATCAGGCAATAGTAACAGATGCACAACATGCGCACTTGGTGTTGGCAGTTAGGTGGAACTCACGACTCTACCACTGGCCATGTTAAGCACAGGTCCAGAGGTCTGGCGTGATTCAAGATAAGAGCGAACTTCTAATAGTCGTTTGGATCATATCGATCCCTAAAGGGGGTAATAGGTGTTAGGGTACAACCGACTCGTCGACCATGTGGGAATACATAGACAGAGGAGACTTACGGAGGCCTTGAACAAAGACTCACTAGTCTGGCAGAAGGAATATCCGACGGAGAGTTCGTCTAAGTCAAGAAACTGTGTAAAGAAACAAGTGCTCGACGTTCTAGAGGAATTCTAGAACAGTGGAGCGTTGAGATCGGTGTTCCAAAACATCACACGAATCGTAAACAAGTTCTTTTAAAATAAGGCAATTAATTACATAAATTACCATATATGTTATGTATCATATTCATGCCAATTAAGCCGTATTTGGATGGTTCAAAGTGTGTGCATGTGTCATGAAATCTTGGATGGAAATTAATCATGTGTATGTATTTTAAATCATATATAAATGTTCAATTTATAAAAAGTGAAATTACTGCGAGTATAACTGGGATTAAAGGGTATAAGCACAATAGGCAATTAGAGCATTGCAAATCAGGGGTTTTCTACAAAAATCCTGTGAACGCAACGCACCCCAGTAAGGGTCACGACGGGTTCAGGGTAGATCGCGACAAGGGTTTGCACTGATCGTGACAGGCTGTTCAGGACAGGCGCTGAGATCGCGACAGAGGTATGAAGGGAACGCGACGGGTCTGTCAGGTTAGGCACATAGATCGCGACAGCACGGCTTGTCGCGTTCAGAACGTGACGTGCCTATCTGTCGCGACCAGACCCCAGAATGTGGCCTATCGGGCCATCGCGTTCTTAGGGCCTGCACCTGAGTCCGACATGAATCAGACAGGACTTTGGATTGCGGGCCAAACTTAACATATTTGACACAGTAGTCTTTAGAAGATAAGAACAAATAGCACAGTCGAGGAAAAATAACAAAACTAGTTGCATATTGATCTAGACATGCGTGAGTACTTATAGTAAATAGGAATTTGTCAATAGTTAGGGTTTCGACATGCTTTATTCACATCAAACATGAAGTACATGATATAGTGGGCAGTAGAGCTGAATGATTTAATTCTCGAAGTAGGGTTGATGAAAATTAGGACTTTCAAGGGCAAAAGAAGCCTCACATCTGTCAGTCCTTACAATAAAAATCTCATGGCATGAGGACGAGTATACGTGAAGATATAAATTTAAGAAGAGGGTTCGGGGTCATGAAGTTCACAGAACTTTGAAAATTGAGAACTAAAGATTTGCTCGATGGAAAAATATGAAATCAAAGGACTTTTGTTCCTGATGGACGAGACATCCTACAGAAAAATTTTCATGGTTTATGCTCGTGAGAATGCCTACCTTTCACATTTTTTCTCTCTAGGGCAAGAACTTGAAGAACTCAGGGAAGAACTTGGGAGATTCCTCTTCTCCACGAATTCTCCTCCTCTTGGCCTTTCTTCCTAGTCCAACAACCCCTTGGCATGAGCTAGGGCCAGCCATGAGGGTTTTAGGAGAGTATTTAAGTTTCTCCTCTTTCTATTTCCTAATTAGACTCTAATTCCCTTTAATTCTGAATTTTCTCTTTTCCTCTCCCATTTTTAAGCAAGAGATCTCCTAATTGGGTTGAGAGAGAGAAGATTTTGAGGCCAAGCAATTGGAGTTGATTTAGGATTCCAAATCCAACCCAAATCACTTATTTTAATGCATTAAATACCTCTTTTTATTTATGTAATATTTTAGTTACGAATTTTAGATATTTTTCTATTATTCCCCTTTTAAAATCTCTATTTTTAGCCCACTAATTTCTAATGGGTCCATTTAACAAAGTCCATTACTTATTTTCATTTGATGAGTTTTATTTAATTCTCTTCTCTTTGATTTTCTAATTAATTTAATTAGTTTTCTCTTATTTGATTTTCCAATTATCAAGATTTTAATATTATGTAAATTTTTAAATTCTCCAAAAATTCAGGTTGCTACACTCCCCCTGTACATAGTAGAATAGGATTAGATTTAGGAGAGTTTAGTCGTCAGTCCATATCTGGTCGCTGTACCAACAAAGCCAGGGGCAAGCATGTCCCTAATCGGTTCATTCAAGATTTGGCAGCTAGGTGTGTTAAGTTGAGTCAGGTCCTAGGATTTCTTCAGGATAGCTCCATCTTCCTCGTAGAGATGATAAAAGGGTCAGAATCCCTAGATGATGGTCTTGGAGTGTACATATTGGAGGAATGTGAAGAAGATGATAGTTTTGAAGAAGAAGATGATATAGTCAAAGCCTATGTTGAAGGCAACAAGCACTATGACAAGCCCACTTCCGCCGTAGATGAGCCAACTAAGCAGATCAATCTAGGCACTGAAGAAGATCCAAAGTACATTTTGATAAGTACCAATCTTAGTCCAGAAGTGGAGGCAGCTATTGTCTCTGTCTTGAAAGAATACCTAGATGGTTTTGCCTGGTCCTATGAGGACATGCCTAGACTAGAGACCTCTTTAGTAGAGCATAGGCTGGTGCTGAAGCCTGATGCATGACCTATTAAATAGAAATTGAGATGACTTCGACTGGAATTGGCACTCAAGGTCAAAGAGGAGATTGATAAGCTACATAGGGCTAAGTTCATATGGGTCATGTTGTATCCACAGTGGGTAGCCAAAGTTTTGTCGACGACTTGATCTACTCGCTAACAAAAGTGTCGCATATGTCAGCGACTAAATGACAAACAAGGATAAACTTTAAGCCGTGGTCGTCATGAGTCGTTGACATATATTTCAGCAGTTGCTAGAGTCGCAGACATATAGCATTTTATGTCTGCAGCTTAAAGTAATCGCTGACGTATACTCAAATTTTGCCTGCGACTACGTTCAGTCGCTGACACTCTTAATCAACGAGTACTCTTGCTTGTTGACAAATGTAAAAATTTATTTTTTGTTTATTTATTTTTAAATAAAAATACTACAAATAACAAATATATATAACATACAATTTTTTAGTAATAAATTTTTCTAGTTCAGTGATGATATATGCATATGTTTTTAATATTTGTAATATATATATGTGTGTATTTGCAGTAGATATACATGTGATCTCAAATAAAAATATATAACAAATACGAGTTTATAAATATAAATATATTCAAATTCAGTGAACATATATACATATGTTGTAAGACCCTCGAATTTTGTTCACATTATGTATATTTAATTTTGTGTATATTATAAGTATTTACTTACTTATGTGCATATGTATATATATATGTTTATTTCTGTGCATATAATATATTTATTTAAGTGTGCATATAGTATTTAATTATTGTTGTGCATGTTGTATGTATTTATTTTGTGTAGGTAGGTTTAATTGATATTTCTGTGTTCTGCCGAAATTCGAAATCCCAGCTAACGTCAACATCCCTTGACGTTAAGGGCAGGTTGACGGCAACTTGTGTGCCGTTAACTTCATGGTCAAAAGATATAGACGTCCAGATCGATGGACGTCGACTTCCTGTTAACGACAGCTAAGTGGTCGTTTACTTCTCTGGCTGCGTTTGGGATTCCAGATCTGAAACGGTTGCGTTTTCTCCGGAACCCATTTAGGAAACCCATCCCAACGGTAGGAAAACCTAATCCTAAGTGCACTCCGACTCATAGCCCTATAAAACCTAGTGATTTCGGCCAGATTAAATCCTTTGGTTCGAAGGGAAAAGCTAGGGTTTGTTGTAAGAAAATCAGACTTTTGCAAGGCTTGATCCGGTGGTTGAGAGCTTCTTCCGGCGATCTTCTTCGACTGGGAGGTGCTCCTTGGGTTGTTAAAGCTTCCCCGACTCCAAGAGAATCGTCTGCACAAGCAGGAAGACCAGATTTGGGGTTGCAAAACTCACCTTCTTGGCTTGGCCAAGGAGGGCTTCTTCGAAAAATTTGATCTTCCTATATTTTATTCCAGGCAAGTAATCGAGGGGTATCATCCCCAGACATGTCCCCTAGGGTTAGAGTATTTTTCCAGATTTTAATTTGTGTCCTACAACCCCCAATTCTCTCTTTTATTTGAGTTAGGTCTGCACTTTCTGCAGACAGGAGGTTGACGGCAACCTTATTGCCGCCAAGTTCCTGAGTTGACGGCAGCATTCTGTGTCGTTAACGCATGTTGACGGCAAGGCCCTTGCTGCCAAGTTCATTAGGTTTTTCAGAACTGTGGTCTTGATCTCTGTGCTGTGATTTTCGAACTTTTGGTTGTCTGTACATGCTGTAAAAATTGTGGTTAGTCAAGTATGGTCTTTAGGTCTTATCATGAAGTTCTGTCGAATTTCTGAGCATGATTTTATTTAATATAATTTCTATCATGGTGAAATATGCATGAATTGATAGGGTTTAATCTGAATAAATAGAATTATTGCATGTTAATGTTTCATAGAATTTTCATGATCTTAGGGTTACTGTTTGCATGTGTTAGAACTGTTAGAACTGATTGTTTTGCTGTATACCATGTTTAAGTGAATATTTTACTAAAGTGCATGGAATCTATTTAAATTGTTAAAAATAGTTTTACAGTTGCAAAAAATCTAAAAAATTAGACATGTGACATATTGCCTATATGAAGTCTGTGGTTAAAATTTGACATTGTTTTGACTTCCACAGGGACTATTTGCTTTTAACAAGGGTAATTATGCCATGTTAAGTATCTTTATTTTGGATAATGTAAATTTCAATGTTTAGCAGCATGATTATGTATGATTATGATAAGTTTGCCACTGTGAAACATTCATATTAAGTTCTGTAATATGAAGCATGTATGTTTTATTAAAGTGCATGTGAATGAATTAAATTGTGCATATAAGTTAATGAAACTATGTGATTAAGTGAAAGATTGTGTTTAAAGTGATCATATGCCGAAATTGACACTGCTACCATAGAAGGCTGTAGAGCCATACTATAGAAAAGTCTCTATGGGAAGGCTCATTGTGTATGTGATATCCTGTGGGCATCAGGATGAAATCCTAGAGGTGGACAAGTACCACTGGTTAGGGTGGAAAGGACTTCTCCTAGTTCTGCGCAGTTACCAAGATTCGTCACTATATTCGCCTAGGTGACGAGTATGTGTTATGTGAATGTGTGTCATTCTTTATGGTGGTTCGGACTATGTGTCACGGCAATTAAGTGTAAAAGTGTGAAAAATGTGAATATGTGCAATGTGAACATGTGTTAGTGTTATGTGAATGTGATATCATATGAAAAGATGTGAAACCATGTGAATGAGAGTTATTTATGTTAAAACAGTAAGCTAAAGATGTGAATATGTGTTATAAAAGTATGAGAAAAATGTTAGATACCATGCTAGGATTGTTAGTTACTATGTGCATAATTCCATGATCAAATTGTTTAGATTTATGACATGATATGAATTGAGATTAACACCATGAATCAAGTTAATCATCATGTGTAGAAAGCATGTGTAGGATGTTCATGTATAATTGCTTAATTGATTGAATCATGTGAAATATATATATTCCTCTCATTGTTTAAAAAATAGCATGTGTGTGATATGTGTAAGGATGTGTCTTTAGGTTGCTTGCTGGGTCTTTTGGAAGACTCATACTTACTTTAACATACAAGTGAGATAGGTGTCCCCGTGCTAGAGGAGGACGTAGTGAGGAGCGACTCCGAGCGCGAGGAGTAGCTGTTCTTGTGGAGAGCACGTGTTTAATTTACTCTTTCTTTCATTAGTATGTGAACAATGACAATGTTATTCATATGGACTTGTATAATTGTGAACATTTGTTATTTTCTTATTGCTATATAGATTGTGGAATATGTGAATGATGATGGAATAAGAATTATCTTTTATTTCTGCTGTACTCTCTTTGATATTTATGTACATCTCGACATATTGTGTTGTGTTGGATAAATGTCCCACTATGACGGTGCCCTTTGTATCAATGTGGATTGGTATAATCGTACCGGTATAAAGAGGGTCGTTACATATGTGTTTTATATATATTTATATATTTGTAGTTTAGTGAATTAATATATATAAATATTTGATTCAATAAAAATATATATTAAAATAAAATTATTATAGAGAAAGATTTCAAGTAAATATTTATCAGGTATTCACTTATTTGCTATTTAATGGTGATTAGATCGATCTTGGGTAGATATAAGTTGCGTAGGAGTGATTAATCTAACCGTCAAATCTTTAAAAAACTTAAATCCAATGGCTAGACTTTGGAAACAGAGTAAATCCAATTGATAGATGGGAAGCAAACTCAACTGATCCAACATATATAGATTGACAGTGATCATGAAACGACCAGATTTTAAATAGGAATCAAATTCAAGTGACCAATTCTAATTTAATTATAATAACAGTTGGATCTTGGTGAGATGTAGTTTGTGATTGAATCTAACGATCATATCTTGATCAGACTTAAATGTAATAGTAAGAATTTAGATCCAAAGTTGTACCTGTGGTAGAAGAGTGATGACGATGGAGTTTATACTAAGTTCTTCTTTATTTACTTTAATTGATTAACTGATTTCTTCATTTACTTTAATCATTTTCTTCTTGTACTTTAAGTAATTAAGTACATTCTTCTTATATTTTAACTTATTCCTTAAGTACAGGTTGTTGTGTGTATGTGTTTTTTTTTAATCTTTCAGGAGGGCTATTACGTTCATACTTTAACTGATTTCTTTATTTACTTTAACCATTTTATTATTATACTTTAACTAACTTCTTCTTATACTTTAACTTATTTTTTAAATGGTTGTTGTGTTTGTGTGTTTTATTTTTTTGGCTTTCAAGAGAGCCACTGTGTTCATACTTTAACTAATTTTTTTAGTTATTTTAACCACTTTATTCTTCTACTTTAACAAAGTTCTTTCTATGCTTTAACCTATTCTTTAACTATTTGTTATGTGTGTGTAAAAAAAAAATTTTGCTTTCATGAGAGTCACTATGTTTATAGTCTAATTGATTTTTTATTTACTTTAACCACTTTCTTCTTCTACTTTAATTAAGTTATTCATATACTTTAACTTATTTAATGTGTGTGTGTTTTTTTTTTTACTTTCATTAGAGCCATGACGTTCATACTTTAACTGATTTCTTAAGTTATTTTAATCACTTTCTTCTTCTATTTTAACGAAGCTCTTCTTAAACTTTAACTTATTCTTTAACTATGTGTTATGTGTGTGTTTGTGTTTTTTTTACTTTCATTAGACCCATGGTGTTCATATTTTAACTATTTTTTTTCATTTACTTTAACTTTTTTTCTACTTTAACTAAGTTTTTTTTTATACTTTAACTTATAATTCTTCAACTGGATTTTGTGTGTATGTGTATGTGTGTGTATGTGTGTGTGTGCGTGCATGTGTGTTTTTTGCTTTTATGAGGATGTGGAAATGGATTTGTGGATAATCCATCCAATTATCATTTATTAAGTTTATTATATTCTCATGTGTGTATGGCTGCATATTACAAATTCAAGTCCCGTCGAATGCTAATTAGGCCATGGAGACGAAAGATAAACCTGCAATTGCAGAGCGCAGGCGTGGCAGTCACGTGAGTGACAAAGTGTTCTGCCTCCGAGAGTTAGAGGGCTTTTAGGTCTCTTTGTGTGCTGTTTGACTTCAACAAACGAAAGTGAATATCGGGTCGGAACCAATATCCTGCCATTGCCTAAGCACAACGACATTAATTACATCTCTCTAGGAGAGAAAACCTTTGATTAGTTGCCAGAGTAGAAAGTCTTATGGCTTGAGAAGGAAACATCCGATAAAAGTGCAAAATAACATTTCAAATTTAAGCCACAACGGCAATAAAAAAAGATGTCTATTTAAGAGAAGTCGATTCATTGTGATTTTTGGTCTTTTATTTCCCATTATTATTTTATTTATTTATTTGTGCTTGTGAGGTAATTTTGATGTACCTTCCCATTTTTGCTTGAATATAATACCCACAGGTTTAATTTATGAGAGGGTGGCATATATTGCTTATTCATTAGAAGAGAAGGGGAAGCAATCGATTGGGGTTCTATCGGTTGGGTTCTTTCAACATGGAGGCAATTGATCTGGGGGAGGCCACGGTCGATTGAACCACTCGATAGGAGCGCAATCGATGTTGGAGGCCACAATCGATTGGGTTACCTAACATTGGAGGCATTCGATATGAGAGACCACAATCGATTGGGTCACCTAACAGGGGGGGCAATCGATATGGGATCTTTTAAATGCAATCGATAGGGGCTCTTGAAAGGAGCAATCAATGGAGGCTTTTCAAAGGCAATCGATGTGGGATCTCTTGAGAGGAGCAATCGATGTGGGATTTTCAAAGGAAATCGATGTGGGCTCTTTTGGAAGGCAATCGATGTGGGCTCTTCAAAGGCAATCAATGTGGGCTTCTCCCTTCTTCTCTTCTTATTATTATTGTTTTCTTTTTGTCTCTCTTTTCTTTACTATTGTTATTATCATCATTTGCTCTCTTCTTTCATCTGGTCATTTGATACTCTATTTGCTTGTTCCTTTCATTTATGGAGTAGCTTCAATATGTCTCTTTTTTTTGTTCCATTTGAAACATGATAGTCATAGTTTTGCTCGTGAGTCAGCACTGTTCAGTCATTGTATGCTCAGTCGACAACACAGGCACAGCTCATTCAGCAAGACAGATAGCTCATTGGGCAAGACAAACAACCCATTCGGCAGGATGGCGGTGAATCAGCAAGGCAAAATCTGACTGAATCGACAAGACTGACCGAGTCAGTAGAACTTGACTAAATCATCAAGACTAATCGAGTCTACAAAACCTAACCGAATTGGCAAGACAAGACTGAATCAGTGAGACACTATTGAGCGGCTGCCAATTCACTCAACCAGTGAGGATTTTAAAGGCTCTTTCCGACTCAAGTGTGCGGGAAAACTTCGGCAGCACCTCCCCTTATTTGTGGCATGGGGGGAGGTTGCGGTACCCGCCCACCACGAAGGAGACAGTGCCAAAAACAAGGTGTTTGTCGTGTAACGGTGTCACCCAAATGGCACACGGTGCCAGTTCCCAAGGCATGCCTACGAAGGAACCGATAAATATCGAGACTATAAACAAACCCGATTGGTGATCGATTGGTGTTTGAGTCCATGTAACTGAGCATAGATATCAAATTATCTAAACCAAAATCCCATGGATTTCTTATTTCTGGTTGAGTTGGCAAGAAATGTGCCTTTGGCTGTGCGATTCAGTAAGGTTCCTATTCACATGATTCGACAATAGGCCTTGCCGATTCAGCAGAATTCTTGGTCACTGATTCGAGAAGGAACCTTGCCCATTCGGCGGGTTCACTGCTCACTGATTCAGCATGGGGCTTCGTCAATTCAGAAAGTTCCTTATTCACATGATTCGGCAAAGGGGCCTTGTCGATTCAGCAGATTCCTTGCTCACATGATTCAGCAAAGGGGCCTTGCCGATTCAGCAGCACTGCTCTCAGGTCTGCGTGATTCAGTAGCACTTATCGTGCATGATACGCAAGATATACGAAGAGTCCGGACACCAATATGGGATGGGGTGATATCCAAAACATAGACAAATTATGTCCAGGCCCAAATGAGGCATAGATATCATATTATCTAACCTTTTGTATCTGAGGCCTCAAGTCACTGCGATTCTGCAGCACTATTTGTGCATGATTCGCAAAATGCGCAAGAGATCTGTGCATAAAGTTGGGATAATATAATGTCCAACATATAGTGGAGTCATATTGAGGCTTAAACAGGACCTAGATATTAGCTATCCAACCCTTCATGTTTAAAGCTCCTTGGAAATCGTGATTTTGCAACACACAATCTTGCTAAAAAGGGGCCAAATCTGAGGAGATCTGGTCACAGGGAAGAGAAGACCAAAGCCTCTATGAGATTCAGTCATAAACGGGTTGCATCGGAGTCCGAGACAGAGCCTAGACATTGAACTGTCTAACTCTTGTTGTTCAAACTCACTGTTGTGACGAATTAGCAGCAAACATCCAAAAGGTGAAGAGTGACACAGGTCATGCTTAAGCCCAAACAAGGCATAGATATCACACTATTAACCTTTTTTGTTTGGAGCTCCGACTGTGTTGAATCAGTCCATTTAAAGAAATACAGAGTGAGGTGTTTACAAATGAGGGAAATGCTCATCACGGTCCTGCAGTAGAGAGATAGTTGCACAAGCAGGGTTCTCTATGGCAGATTCAAAGTATGAAACTTACTGTGGGATTCCCTCAAAAAGGAAGTGCAAATATATATAAAAAAACATAGGAAATCATCATGAACAGACACGTATCTCGATGGACTAGAAAGAGCTTCCTGATTTCACTGATGCAGAAAAAGAAAGTCATCGCCTATTCTTCAAGACAACTAAAGACTCATGACGTCAACTATCCCGTACATGATCTAGAGTTAGCTATTATTGTATTTGCATTAAAGATCTGAAGATATTATCTATATGGTGAGCAATTCACTGTCTATTCAGATCACACAAGCTTGAAATATTTATTCTCTCAAAAAGAACTCAATATGAGACAAAGGAGATGACTGGAATATCTAAAAGACTTTGACTTCAACATCCAATACCATCCAGGCAAAGGTAATGCTATGACTGACGCTCTTGGTAGGAAGCCTATGGCATCCTTATCCAGTCTAATTCTTGGCGAGATGTAACTGCTAGAACAATTCACAAGGTTAGACTTAAATATTAAACAGAGAGATGATCGAGTCTTGGTTGCCAATATCAAGATTCAATCTGACATGCTTGTGGAGATCAAAGCTCAACAGGATAACGATCCATTCTTGGTTCGTGTTAAGGAGACCTTAGCAGAAAAACTAGATTTTGCTATGACCGAGGATGGAAGACTGGTATTCCAAGGAAGAACATGTATACCTGACAATGAAGATCTCAAGAAGAAGCTAATGGATGAAGCATATAAAACCAAGTACACTATTCATCCTGGCACTACCAAGAAGTATCAAGATATGAAAAGAATGTTTTGGTGGCCAAACATGAAAAGTGAAGTAGTTGAGCATGCTACTCATTGGCTTACTTGTTCATAAGTGAAGGCAGAACACTGACGTCCTACAGGTGTACTCAGACCTTTAGAAATCTCTGAGTGGAAGTGAAAAAGTATTGGCATGGACTTCATCATGGGTTTACCCAGAACTCGTAGTGGACTCGACGCCATATAGGTCATCGTTGATCGACTAATTAAGTTTGCACACTTTCTGCCAATTAAAAGTAAGTGGACTGTGGACGTGTTAGCCGCTCTTTATATAAAAGAGAAAGTGAGACTGCATGGAGTGTCATCATCAATAGTCTCATATCGTGACCCAAGATTTACCTCTCATTTCTGGAAAGGACTGCAATCTGTACTTGTTACTAAACTCAACTTTAGTACTACTTTTCACCCACAAATAGATGGACTCACAGAGAGGACTAATCAAACTGTGGAAGTCATGTTAAGAGCCTACATTATAGACTTTGAAGGCTACTAGAATGAACAATTGCCCTTAATTGAGTTGACCTATAATAATAGCTATCAAGTAAGTATAAAGATGGCTCCATTTGAAGCACTATATGATAGAAGTTGTAGATCACCAACATGCTGGACTGAGGTTGGCGAACAGTGATGGTTAAGTCCAGACATGGTATAAGCTACAACCAAAGACATTCAGGTAATTCGAGATCGGCTTAAGATCACTCAATCTAGATAGAAGAAGTACGCCGACAAAAGGAGGAGAGACTTAGAGTTTCAAATGGGAGATCATGTACTTTTGAAGGTATCTCCTACCCATAGAATTCAAAGGTTTGGAGTCAAAAGAAAGCTAAGTCCAAGATTCATTGGCTCTTTCAAAGTACTCACAATGGTTGGTGAAATCGCATACCGATTGGCGTTGCCTCCACACTTAGCATTTGTACACAATGTATTCTATGTCTCTATGTTCAGGAAATATATGCACGATCGTACCCATATCATACGCCATGAGAAGTTGGTGTTGGAAAAGGACTTGACTTATGAAGAAAAGCCAATTAAAATACTGGATCAAAAACTGCAACAACTCAAGAACTGATCTATACCCGTAGTAAAAGTTCTTTGGAATAACCGTGGAGTAGAAGAAGCTACATGGGAACCTAAATCAACAATGAGGCGGAACTACCCTGACATATTCGGTAACACATTCTCCCTGTTACGATCATATGAATTTGAGGACCAAAAATATTTTTTAAGAGGGAGAGGATGTAGCAACCCGCTATTTTAAAATAAATAAATAAATAAAAATATTATAGAAAAATAATTAAATTAAAATCTAATAAGTAAAAATAAGTGATGAACTTTAATAAATAGTTCATATAAGAGTTATTGAGCAAAAAAAAAAGCTTTAAAAGATAGAATAAAAGAAAATACTACAAAATTCATAACTCTATCATTTCTTAATTAAAAAAGATAAGTAAATCATTAATATGACTCATATCTATCTAAAATAGACTTCTAACCCTACCCTAACTTGCTAACCATGAAATTGGAGTTGCATCCTAACCTAAATAGGAGGATTAATGCTAGGAAAGATTAGATAAAAATGGAAATTCAAAGTTAAAGGGAAGTTAGAGTTGTGTTAGGAATTAACATTGCTAGATGTATAAATAAACTCTCAAACCCCTCATGGCTGACCCTAATACTCTTCTGAGATCTATTGGACGTAGAGAAGAGGGCAAAGGAGGAGGAATTTGTGGGGAGAAGGCTGCTAGAAGATCTACAAGCCTGTTCTTCTCGTTCTCAACCCTAAGAGTTTACATCGTCCAAAGGTAGGTAATCTCACAAGTTAAATTAAATCAAACTTGTCTGTAGATTGTTCTTGATCTCATGAACAAAAACCCTCTCTTTTCCCCAATTTCTATCGCCCCTATCATGTCAATTTCATGTTTGAAGTTCTGTTAAGAATATGTACCTAACCCATCATATTCATCTTAAATCCTTATCTATGCTTGATCTCGTGCTATGTAATTTTTACTGTACATACTACTTGATGTCAGGAATCTATTGCCATATTTTTCTCCAATTTCTATCAAATACTCTATTCGAATTAAATCTTTGTTCATCATTGTGTCATTATCTGAGTTCATCGTGAAAGAACCAGTTCATAGCCTGTCAATATCATGATAAGATTCAAATTACTATTTACTGTTGATACCTCTGCAAGTCTATATTCGTTTAAAACTGATTTCATGATTTTTCATCAAGTGTATGCTGAGTAATATATTTTTAAACAACCATTAGTCAAACCCTTGGAAGCATGGACCGCAATCCAAGGAAATGTTATTTCCCTTTCGGGCTCGGGTAGAAACCCTGAGAACGCGATGACCCAATAAGTTGCGTTCTCAAGAGGGGTCGCAACAAGGCAACCCGTCGCGTTCTTAACGCGACAGGACCTTACATTGTGTTCTGTCTGTCTGTCCCAGGGACCCTATCGCGTTCCTTTAAAGACTCTATTGCGACCTGAACTGACCCGTCGTGTTCCTTTAAAGGGTACATCGCCTTCTTGACTTTTGTACATAAACCCTATATTTTTCATGTTCTTGTCTTGTTACAGTGTCTATACATCCTATTAATACAGAAAATGCAGTAAATCATTCATCTAATTATGATCATGTATTAATGTTAATAAAAGTCATACACTTGATCTTCTCATATCTATGATTTCTCAAACACATGCACACACTTGAAACCATCCATATTGACTTGCCATGGTATTAAGATACTCCATAATACATCTGATAATTTACTTCAATAATATACATTTTATCCTATTTTAATAATAGAGTTGTCTTCATTTCTCTCGTTGTTTTGGAACACCGTTATCGACACTTCATTATTCTATAATTCCTCTAGAACATCGAGCAACTTGTTTCTATATACACTTTCTCTTAACTTGGACAAACTCTCCATCGGTTATTCCTTCTATCGGACTAATGAATCCTTGTTCAAAGCCTCCATAAGTCTCCTCCATCCATGGATTCCATCATGCTCGACGAGCTAGTTGTACGTACCATCAATACCTATAATACCTTTAGGGATCAACATGATCCAAATAGCCTTAGATTACTCTCTTACCTTGAGTTCACGTTGGACCTCTAGACTATGTTTGTAGCACGGCTAATGGGCGGTTAGTAAATTCTACCAAGTTGCAGCACCAATCATGAGTGCTGTGCAACTATTACTATAACATGTTTAACATCGTTTTATGTGCATTAACCTTTAGCTCTCATCTATACTCTATTCGCTTATCTATTCACGTTTTCTACAATCTCGTCTATTCTTCAAGTACTCTCATCTATTCTTGGTACTCTCTATGGCCATTTGACTGATTGTCTAAAGATAATAAACATGACTAATGCTTGACAATATAAAGGGGCCCGATCTGGTCTTGGGAGGTGTGCCCAAAAGTGTTATTTGCCCACGAGAGTTAATTTACCAGAGTGTTTGGCATTACACTCAAGTGCTATCTATTTCGATTATCTAATGACAATCAAAGTGCTATACTATACTTGATTCATTGTGCTATGTGCTATCATGAACTGTATTGTACTAGTTGTGCTATGACCATCCTGCTCTCTGTATTATACTTGACATTTGTGCTATTTGAATCATACTTTTGTGCTATTACTTGCTCAACTTTACTTGACACTCTCTTTATCACTAGTTACTCTTCTCTTTAATATATTAATCATTTAAAGTATGCCTGACCATGAGATTTAAGTCCTACTGGGCGTTATCGTTCATCCTGCGTTATTTGATGTGTTTTCAGGTGAGACCAAGGAAGATACATACACTCATGAGGATAGGGATGACCAGAAGTGAATCAAGAGTACCCTAGCGTACTAGCATCATATTAGAGTCTTAGTTTAGTCATTTATCTTTATTCAATGTACTGATGTCAATTGGGCCCTAAGTAATGACTCTGAATTAATGGTTGTAATAGACATTATTAGAATTATCAATAAAATATATTTAATTTAGTGTTATTCAATTATCCAATGGATTGATGTCTATTATATGCTCTATACTCGCTTATTTGCAACTACCTCACGTTCCGATATTCTGCGTCTGGACGTGACACGTGATCTCCCTCTAGTGGTGTCCACGAAGTGACAACTAGCGACGACGACTCCTCTTGTCGGCATCTCCTCCCTCGTGCACCTCCAAGGTGCAACAGCAGTAGGGCCGTAGCAACAGCTGCAACAAGAGCTCCAGCAGCATCCGCAATAAGTAACAACAACGAGGAGAAGGAGAGCTCTACTCTCTCTCTTCTCTTTCTCTTCTCTGGTGGGAGGAGAATGAGAGAGAGCAACAACAGGGAGAGAAGAAGGGAGTGAGAATGTGTGTGAAGAGCTCAATTTGTAGCTCTTCACACCCCCTCTCAACTAAATAGAGGGCGATAGACCAACTCCCGCATGGCCCGCACGTCGTGCGGCCATACGATGTACAGTTCAGAGTACAACCAGTCATACTTGTCTTGACGACAAGACAAAATGTCGTTCCGATTATGTCGCCAGGAGTCCTAGCGACAGTCGACCCTTGGTCAGAAAAGAGTCTATTAGATAACTCTTATCCAATCCTCTATCATCGTCGTGTCAACTATCTTTTGTGTATGACCCTCTAAACCTAATATCGAGTTGCCGTGAGTTACACCCATCAGAACTCTTCTGACTTAGTGAATTATTATTTCCGTAATAATTCACTCAATTCATTGACTATCGAGATACCAAGCTACTATGCTATAGTACCCATATAGTATAGGGGAATCAAATCAATTGAACCTTTTTGCCCACAGTTACCGCATACCTTTAATCCCCCATCCAACTAATATCCCAGAAATCATATGTTAGACATAGTATTGTCAGGCTTATACAGAATTTATTTGATTCTCGCTCTTATCAGATTCTCCTGAAGAACTCTTTCTCTCTCAATCCGATTGATCCTGGGCAAATATTTGTCTGAGCAAACATATGAGATATTTCTCTCATGATACTGAGAGTAGATGATTCTTATTGACACATAATTGTCTTCATAAAGTTGGCTATCATTCCTAACAACTGACTATACTAGACTTGAAACTTTCAGACTTATAAGTCCGACAACAAAAAATGAAGTACTCAAACAAGACATCCTTGATGTCCCAAATAAAAAAATCAGCTACACCTAAGGTGAAGAATCTTATGCCCAAAAGCGTAGTAAGCTAAATGTAAAAGTCCATGGCCAGATAGATTTGCCCGCTGACTTTTACCAGGCTTGCTGGCTTATACTAGGTGAATCAATCCTCAATGCTATTTAATGGAAGACATTGGTTGTGTCAAGCTAATTATACTTTTCTTTCGCTCATTCTTAAGTCTGAAGGTGTTGATTCTCTAGATCAATTTCGGACAATTTTTTGTGTGCAATTTTATATACAAAATCATTGCTAAGTTACTTGCAAATAGGATGCCAGATAATTATGCCGAAGATCATTATCAAGCATCAATCATAATCCATAAAGGGTAGAAGAATTCAAGACACTGTTCTACTTATTGGTGTATGTCTTTCCTCTTACCCAAGCGTTTTATTGGAGAGGTGGAAAGGCTCCTTAGGAATTTCTTTTGGCATGCTTCAAGTGATTATATACCGTTCCACCTTGTCAATTGGCAATTTATTTGAAAGAGGACGGTGGCTTGGGTATTAAAAGAATCCCAGATTGGAATAATGCTTGCTTATGGAATCAATGGGTGTATTCCAGATATCTCTTATAAAAGTAAAACATCATTCTTGACTGTGAAAATAAGGCCCTACCACTCTTCTGCATGGAAAGGAATACTGAAGCAAAGGGATTTGATGCTTTCTGATCTATCCTACGGAGTGGGTGATGGGTGTCTATTTAATCTTGGTATGAACCATGGTCTAACATCACTCTTTATATTCCTTACAAGGTCATTATCTTCTGCTTCTGCTTCGTATTCAGCATGACACTAAAGTGAACTATCTCATTAGTGATGGACCCCGAGTTGCAGCTTTTTGAGGTTCTTCAGTTATGGGATTCTATCAGGTCCATGCGGATCTTCCATAGCCAGAATGATCACATTTGTTGGTTGCATGACGGGGGTGTGATATCCTGTAAAAGTATTCATAATGCTATAAGAAGGCAATATCCCAAAGTTAGATGGAAGAATATAGTATGGAATGGCCCTACATGTCATAAGTACTCGGTCTTATTATGGCAAGGTCTGCTAAGAAAATTACCCCCACTATAGACACTGTTCAGAAGTTTGGCATCCATTGACCCAATGTCTGTACTCTATGCTTGAGGGATCTACAATCTATAAATCATTTGTTTTCCAACTGTGCTTTCAGTTCTTCAATATGGACTCCAATCTTGTTTAAGCTTGAATTCACATAAGACCAAAAAATTCTTTAGTTCTTGAGGCAGAGGCGATCTCGGCCGGAGCAACATTTGTAGAGTTCACAGCATCCAGGGCAGCTCTATGGCATATATGGAGGGAACATTGTTGCAGAAATTTTGAAGAGCAAAGAAGATACCCAGTGCATGTTCTGTCTGATATCATTTAGGATATTAATTACCAAAAAAAAGCAATGAAAAAACCACACAGTTTCATTTAACAATATATGACACTTGTTCAGAAAAGAGGTTTTTGCATGGAAACTCTGGTTTTTAAAGAGATCATGGCTACCAAAACATCAAGTTCCATTGGCACAATTAACATGAATTTGCGCAAAATGTTGAGGAGATCATAAATGCCGCTCATGTGGTCCATATACAAAGGGTCATTTGATTGATGTAAAACCCCAGAAAAGAGGTTTTTGCATGGAAACTCTGGTTTTAAGAGATCTGGCTACCAAACATTCAAGTTCCATTGCAATAACATGAATTTGCGCAAAAAATGTTGAGGAGATCATAAATGCCGCTCATGTGGTCCATATACAAAGGGTCATTTGATTTGATGTAAAACACCATAAAGTATTGGTATCTGTTCCAAAAACAATGGTTTTTACAACTACAGATTTCGGTTTTCCGTAGTTTTGGGCTGAAAATTCAAGCTGGATAAAAAAAAAGCGCCAGGTGGTTCAAGAAGACTTTGAAATCTATCTAAAGACATTATTCACACAATTTACGATATCTTACATCAGCAGACGGCATACCAAACGACCCGTAAGATTTGCTCTGCCGCTTGGCAACCTGAACTAACTACCCAGACTACGTACAAGTGATCTTCTCCAACAAGCAGTTATAAGAATATTGAGGAGGGCACCAAAACAAAAGAAAATTGAAGTTGCTAGCAAAAAGTTTTTCATGATGGCATCCACAAGTTGTGCTAGAAGAAAGTAGAAGACCAGGATCCATCCTATGTTGGTGATCTCTGCATATGCTCTGCTCTCTTACCGAGCTAGAATGAATTCCAGATCGTGTCGAGGAAACGAGCAAGACCACCTGAAAAAATAAACAACAACTCTTTGTTACCTTCTCAGTATAATGTCTAGCAGGAACAAGAACACATTTCTCAGCGGTGGGATAGGTTTCGGTACAAAAGGAGAACACAAGGTACGAATAAACATACGATACGAGAACATCTCGTCGTAAGGATCTGCTTTCTGAACTCTTAAAGGCGCAGAACATAAGTTACAATAAATAGAACATCCCAATGGGTAGGATTTGGGAAGCATTCCAAATGTGAAATAACAATTCCTAGCATCAGCGATTCAGGGATGAAAAGGCAAGTACGCCATCAGGATTCCGGCATTGTTAGATTTTGGTTGATATGATTATTACAACGGACGCACTTTGAAACAATCTGAAGCACACCCTAAAATTATGATGTCTTACAAACTTCGGAGACATTTCCCCGCCTAGATTGCTGAGAAAACTAAAAATGTCGAGGGCGAAAGATGACAGTGAAATCGTCCGAGATCGAAATTCTGCGTATTATTCCATCCAAAAGGATCGATTCACCGATCAATTAAGAGAGATGAATATTCGGGAAGCTTATTCCCACGATAATTGTCCCCGAAAAGGTACTTAATTTAGATTGGGAAGTGCCTGAATCCTGAGGAACGTCTACCGTAAACCTCTTCTGATCAGACAGAAGGCAGCCCTTCCCTCTTCCGGGAGAGCACAGAATGGGACAGCAGAACCCCAAGGAGTGAGATCGAGCAGGGTTCCATAGTACGGCACAAACAGCAGAAAAATCCATCTCCGACGAAACCAGGGGGGGTACATTTTTCTTTTTTTGGTGGGGGTAGAAAAATAAGAATCGTTGCCTTCCCAACACTTCCCCCGCTCCCCAAGCAGTGGCTGCCCAGTTTGACCTTGACGGGAGCGGGGAAATCGAAACACGACGAACCTAGAAATCACCCATGATTGATCAGAATGGAGAAGAAACAAGAATCCGAGGAGGTACCTGCAGAGAGGAGCAGTGTGTTGCGGGCGACAGGAAGATGGAGAGAATTGGGAGCGACTTCGAAGTCGAGGTCTTCCTTTGGATTGGAGAGAGAAAGAGAGTGGGGGGGGGGGGGGGTGAATAAATAGTCGTGGCAGGGAGGGGAAGAGACGCCCACGGCGTTGGGGGTTGAGTTGGGGAATCACCTAAACATCTTGTCTAGGACTAGGGGTAGGGGGCGATCTCCATGAGATCTTGCGGAGAGAAATTAACCCCGAAAGTTGGGTATAAATGTGAAACTAATCCGCTCACATGTATCATCTATCTATAAAAATGAGTATGACCTTACCACATAAACACGAATTTAAGGCGACTCCTCCAAATTTTATTTTCCATCTAAAAGAAAAGATATTTCTACAAATTAATCTCCAAATCAAATTTTAAATTTCAAATAATTCCCCATAATCTTCATGAATTTCAATTCTTTTTGAAAATTAACAGTAAAGAAAATTTTCTATAAATCTTTTAAATAATTTCCTATAATCGTCATAAATAAAAATTTCTTTATTCATTTTTGAATTAGTAGTAACAAGACAAATTTCTATAAATCTAACAATAAAAATAGTCAACTAATTTCTACTATGTGATCCTTGCGAACTCTTAAATTTATTTGTTCAGAGAATATACAGACCAGCATTTTCAAGATGGAAAGAGTGGTTAACATTGATCTCAAGAAAAAACAAATCTTTCCGATGCTCAAGTTAAGAGACCAATTGGACAAAGGAAGTAGAAGAGGTTAAGGATAAATGCTTCTAACTTGTGGTTCCCTTGGGTCTAGAAGTCTCCTTTTGTCGTGGCCAAAATGTCCCTCTTTAAGCATCTGTTGGAGGCGCCTTGGATGTGTATTCTCTATTTCCCAATGTGTAGATGTATTGTAGAGGAGCTAGAGGAGTTATTGACGACCGAAGGATCCTTGGGTATTGTAGACGCGAGATTTGGCCCACTTCCCGCAAGGCAATTTGGCCCATTAAGCTTCGTTTGACCGTTCATTGACTAGCCTCGGATTCCATGTAGACGGCAGCATCGACTGCCGCCTACTACTGGTTGACGGCATGCCTCCTGGACGCCGACCCAGCTTGACGTCCACATCTCTGGACGTCTGCATGGGGTTGGCGGCAAGATCTATTGACGTCAAGGCCGTTTACCTGGTCTGCGCAACTAACCCGAGAATATAGCCCACTTGCGCCATTGTCTCGCCCATGCAACGCATGGGGCCGTTCCCAACGGGTATATGGGCCACCTTGGCAGTCCCTTGACCCAGTAAAAATCCCATTTGGCCTCTCCCCATTGGTTAGAGCTTAAACACATGGAGTGCCACATGTGCAAGTGTGTTTCTTCACACTTGAGCATCCAATGCTCTCAACCCCCGAGCTCACTGTCTATATAACTCCCCCTTGGTCCCTCTGAACAAGGGAGGAGAGGCTGGACGTCCATATGCTCAAACCTTGAGAGAGGAGAGAGAAAATCACACCTTACCTTCCACAACTTGTTTTCTTCTTCCTCTCAACCTTTGGGACGTCCAAGGAGGCTGCTCTGGAGCTGAAGGAGCCTCTGCAACGAGCTAGCATCACCAGCAACGAGGATCACCTCTCCCACTCTTCCTCTCTTCTTCCTTTTCTCTCTTAGTTATTTGCACGTCACATACTCTTTCCCACACACTCTAGGCACGTAGGGCACCTTCCTACACACCTAGAAAGGGGTTTCCCAACCAAAAACGGAGGGAAGAAGGGTGGTCATAACACTTGGCCACCCCTCTTCTCAAGTCCGCAACCGGTACGGGACTCTCCTTTTGGCCCCCCCACATTTCGTTTTGAGCATTTGCTACACTATTTAGGGTCTAATAGAGTTTTGTTCTGTGGCAGGAACGATCCAAAGAAGACCGTGGAGCTCTCTTCCTTTGGCCGGCTGAAGGAGGAGAAGTTGGAGCTTCATCATCACCCGCGACGCGAGGCTACTACTCCGGCGTGATCAGCACAACTCCTTGGGCACAGGTAAGGCCCTGGCGATCACAATCATCTCCCATCCCCTTCCGGTTCTCCTTGTTTTCCCTCAGTCAACCTGGTCAAACGAGAAGTCAACGAGGTCAACCGGCATACTCTCCATCGCCAACGAGGGAGCGGAACGTCCGTGAACCACCGTCGGAGAAAGCCACGCCAGTCGGCATCCGAAGACGGGGGCGGAACGAGACGTCCACAGTCTCTTTTCTGGCGATCACGGTGGGACCAACATTGCTGTTGCGGTCTGAGTGCATCCAGGTAGACGGCAAGCGATCTTGCCGCCTACCCAGGTAAACGTCCAGTCTTCCTGCCGTTGAATACTTCTTAGCGTCCATCTAGTGTGTCGTTTACTGTCTATTAGCGTCAGTCGATCTTGCCGTTTACTGATTTCTGTTAAACTTGGCGTCAACGTGCTTGCCGTTTAGTTTCACAGAAGCCTGTTTTTCTCTGTTTTTTGTTTTGTTTTGCCTTGTTTTTATTTCTTGTTTGCTTACTGTTTATCACTGACAGTCCTCAGTCTCCAGGGGGTTCTTCTTCTCCTCTTTTCTAGCCTCCCCTCACATTTCTAGGATCACCCTTCTTCGGTTCACAACCTTTTACTCGGGGATTCCCGCTCGGGTAAATCGGGTTGGCTCCGAAGAAAACTCTATAAGTCCCTAAATTCCGTGGATTCCCTCACGGTACGGGGCAGGAGGACCTTTACCCACCCTGTCTAGTCACCTACTTACCGGGATTTGAGTGAGCTTTGAGAGAACGGTCTTACCAATCAACTTAACTCAACACACAACTTTGGTAATTTTTAAAATTTTGGGACGTTGATTGCTAACATTGTTTGGTAGAAACCCACATTTCTGTCTAAACAGTAAAGTTAATCAACTTTGACCACTTTAAAATCATAGGTTGTGTGCTAATGGACACTTGGTTGGATCCTGTTGACATGGCTAACAAACCGGCTTTTGAATATGATGATAATATCAATGAAATGGTCGGTATGATTAATACCAATGTCCAGCCTGAGGAGTCAGTCCAATCATCTTCTCAGGCTGATAATGAAGAAGTGAGTTTGAGGGTCAATCCCACTCATGACCAAACAGTCAAGAAGACCCCGAGTTTGCTAAACTCATGTCCCGGTACTCGCCCGACGATATCATTTCTATGCTTTCAAAGCATACTGTCCGGGCAGCTACCTCCCCTTCCACTCCATCTTTATCCCCATTCAATGCCTCCACATCTAGACCCACTCCTAAACCAGTCACCCCATCCCGAGTTCCTGTCTCCGCCTTCATTCCTCCTGTCACTCCCGTCCTTTGCATACTCCAATTCCCACTCCTCCTTCCGCCTATTCGCCACCTACCCAAATCGCACCCCCATTCAATCTAAATCTGTTCCCCTTTCGGAGGTTGAAGGTCTCGTTAGGAAGCTTGTAGCGGATTCCTTATCCCATTCTAAACCTCATTCGCTACTAAACTACTGCAAGCTCCCCAATGCTTACTTTCCCCCCGACTTCAAGGCCCCAAAATACCGCAAGTATGATGGGACCTCCGACCCCCAATTTCATCTCGCCGGCTTCACCATGGATTCCCATCGGTGGTTATATGATCGGGTCCTCTTAGTTCACCTTTTCCAACAGTCATTGGAAGGGGAAGCTTTGAGGTGGTTTACCTCTCTACCCGCATCTGACCTTGTTAACTTTGACATAGTCTCCGAGCGATTCATCTCGCACTTTTCATACATGGCCACTCAAGTCCCCACACTTTCCGACTTGATGGCAGAAAAGATGAAGTCGAACGAAGACTTTGTAACCTATGCCAACCGATGGAGGTCCATGGCCTCAAGAGCCGACATTCCTATCCCGGAGTCTCAAGCCATAACCCTCTTGGTTACTAACACTACTCCTGTGCTCCGCTGTCTTAATGCTAAGTGAGTTCCACTCCTTCTCACATCTTTACAACAGAGCCAGGGTAGTTGAAAATCAAATCAAGGACTCCTCTCTCCCCCATTTCCTTGAAGGAAAGCCAAAAGCATGCAAGGCTTCCACGGCACCTACCACCGAGGGGGTGACCGTCAACGAGTCTGTAAATGCTTGCAGCCAGCCTTTGAGGCCTCCCAACAAGTCCTCTATCCCTCCGTCCAATCCTCCCTCTAATCCTCACCAATTTCCGTCACATCCTTCCAAGCCTTACTCTGCTGTTCCTCCCCCTTCTTCCGGCTACACCCGACCTGGCCCCAAGAGGTCGCACTATCCTCCCCTCCCGGAGACTCTTGAGGACGTGTTCTTCGCCCTCATGTCATGCGATGCCATCCAACTCCCCCCACAAAGGGAGAATAACAATCCAAGGGTTGACACCTCCAAATATTGTCCGTACCATAGAGCCCATGGTCATTTTATCACCAATTGCTTTACCTTTCGTGACTGGGTCTATGATATGAATGACCAGGGAAGAATCAATTGGGAGGATGTCAAGGTGGCCATAGCCAAGTCTAGGTACACCAAAAGGGACCTCGGTATCTTTAGCAACCCTCTCCCCAACCACCAAAGTAACAACCCCTCCTCCTCAAAATCCCAGGAAAATGTCCACACCATGACTTGTTTGGAACCCCGGGTCGTGAGGAGAGAACAACAATGGGGGGTAGAGGGATTTGATGAGTGGTATCCATGTCCCACTGTAGAGTCCCAGGAACCTCCCACCTCGGTGGATGCCATCCTTGAGGAGAGACCCTTAGTGTTGATCCGCCCCCCTCAAGATGCCTACACTACCATCCTCACCCCCTCTGCCTCTGAGTCATCTACTAGACCCCTTCAGCTTATCCGCCCTCAGTCCCAGGAGGCCGTCCACGTTACACTCCGGAACCGTATCGTTCCTCCACCTCCGCGGCCTTCCCAGGATGAGGAGGATAATGTTCCTCCGCCCCCGGTTGGCACCGAATATGATATTCTCCAACATCTTGATAAGACGCCCGCAAGGGTGTCCATTTTAGAGTTGATTCGGAGGTCGCCGTCACATCAATCCACTCTCTTCCAATTTCTTCAGAAAATCATGGTCAACGATGACCTCCCTCCTAGTGGGGTCACCAATGCCATCCTCTCCCTCACTCAAGGACCTTCGATCTCCTTCTCGGACAAAGATCTTGCCACCCCCGAATGTCGTTCGCTTCCTCTCTGTCTCACCATAAACCTCAATGGGGTTTCGGTGGATTCCACTCTCATTGACACCGGGGCATCTATCAATGTTTGTCCGATGAAGACCCTTAAGCAATTGGGTTTAGGGGAAGAAAATCTGGAGAAGAGTTGCTCTACCATTGCCGCCTACGACAACTCCAAAAGGGTTGCCAAAGGCAAAATTGCCCTTAAGCTGGAAGTCGGACCCGTCACCATGTCCACTGACTTTCTAGTTCTAGATGTCGATCCGGCTTACAAAGCCATCCTCGGTCGTCCCTGGCTAGAACAGACTCTAGGAGTCCCTTCCACCGCCCATCAATGTTTCAAATTCCCTTACAATGGGCGGATTATCAAGATCAAGAGCATTCCCACTCTGGAGACTCTTAATGCTATCACTTCAGAGCAGATGCCACACCTTTTCGTTCCGGATAAGGGGAAGAAGCCGGTCATGTCTCTCTTTGACTTCCCCACACCCTCTGAGCTTAGCCAACCTCCCAAGCCCACCGTAGAACCTCGTGTCCCATGTCTCCCGGGAAAAGGTTGGGAAGTGATGGCAAACATCGGCTATGTTCATGGCCGCGGGTTGGGTACGGATGAAAAAGGGCAGACCCAGAGTGTCCAGGCAATCAGGAGGATGTTACCTAAGGCCGGTCTAGGTTTTCACCCAGACCCGGTCCATCCCGACCCGTTCATACCATATCAACCCCTTACCTGGACTTTAAGGGAGCATTTCGTTCAGGGGCCGACCCAGATGGGGACCAGGGAGCCCGTAATTGAAGAAATTCCTTGCTCTGAGAGTGAGGATGAAGAGGAAGAGGACGCCCAAATAAAAGAGATTTCTGACGATTTTGGCCTCCTCTCCCTCTTTGGCTCTGATCTCCCTTCTCCCCCATCTTCTTCTCCTCTACCCTCATCTCCTCCTCCTTCTAATCTTCCATCCGCATCTACTCCACTCCCATCACCATCTCTATCTCTCACCCATCCAGTCGAGGCCGCCTTGAGTCAGCAACTCATGGTTCTTGGCCTTGATTCCCAAAAAAAACGCCAATTATCAAAGTTGGAAGTGCGAGATCTCCATTGAGCACCCTTCCTCTTGGAATCTCTTCCGCTCGGCCAAGGGCCGACGCTCTCCCCATTAGATTTTCATTCCTCTGGGACCCCTTCCCATGTACATAGTTGTCCTGTACATAGCAGTCTAGATCCTAGTTTAGATTTAGGTTAGAGTCAGGTTTAGGGTCCAGTCTAGAGTCAGGATTAGGAGAGTCTGGTCCCTCTCAACCATGCATTCGCAAAGAAAAGGTAGGCAAGTTCCTGCCCGATATGTCATGGCCTTGGCCGAGAGGTGTGCCAAATTGAGTCAAGTCCCGGAATTTCTTGAGGACCTGCCCGTGGAGGCAGACTTTGAAGAAGGTGATTCTGTAGATGACGGTTTAGGGGTCTATCTGCTAGATTTCAGTGAGAAAGATGGGTTAGGAGAATCTGGGTCAGAAGAAAGAAGAAGACCCAGTGAGCTCCTATGTGGATGGCACGAAGAGGTTCGACGAGCCCACCACGGCTGCAGACGAACCTACTAAGGAAGTCAATCTTGGCACCAAGGAATCCCCGAAGACAGTGTTAGTCAGTGCCAACTTGAGTGAAGAAGAAGAGCATGCGTTGGTAGCTATCCTTAAAGAATTCTCCGACGGTTTTGCTTGGTCCTACGAGGACATGCCGGGACTCGACACCTCTTTGGTCGAACACCGGTTAGTCCTAAAAGCCGATGCAAGCGCCGTCAAACAAAAGCTAAGGAGGCTACATCCCAAGCTAGCACTCAAGATCAAAGAGGAGATTGACAAATTGCATAAAGCCAAATTCATCAGGGTTGTGCTATATCCACATTGGGTAGCTAATATCGTCCCCGTAATGAAGAAGGACGGTAAGGTTAGGATCTGTATAGATTTCCGAGACCTTAATCGTGCTTGCCCAAAGGACGATTTCCCTCTCCCACACATAGATGTCCTAGTGGACAACACTGCCGGGTTTGAAATGTTATCTTTCATGGATGGTTTCTCGGGGTACAACCAGATCCGTCTGGCGGAGGAAGACCAGGAGAAAACTTCTTTCACAACACCCTGGGGGACCTACTGTTACGTCGTCATGCCCTTCGGATTGAAGAACGCAGGAGCAACATATCAAAGGGCAATGATGGCAATTTTTCATGACATGATGCATGTGCACATGGAGGTCTATGTGGACGATGTCTTGGTAAAATCAAAGACTCGACATGGCCATGCTGAGGTCCTCCGGGCGGTTCTCCAAAGGTCTAGAGAGCATAAGCTTAAAATGAACCCCAAGAAGTGTGTCTTTGGAGTCTCTTCGGGGAAATTGCTTGGGTTCATAGTTAGCAAGCGGGGGATTGAGATTGATCCCAACAAGGCCAAAGCAATAATCGAAATGCCTCCTCCTAAGAATATCAGAGAAGTTAGAGGGCTGATTGGCAGACTTCAATTCATTAGGAGATTCATTTCCCAGCATTCAATCCGCTGTAAGCCCTTCTACGAGATGCTAAAAGGAGAGGCAAAATTTGATTGGAACGATAAATGTCAAAAGGCCTTTGATGAGTTGAAGAGTTACCTATTCAATCCCCCTGTTCTCGCTCCTCCGGTCCCGGGTCGGCCTTTATTGCTCTATGTATCAACTACTGAAGATTCAACTGGAGCAGTTTTGGCCCAATATGACGACGAGAAGAAGGAGAGAGCGGTGTACTATTTATCCAAGTTGTTCAATGAGGCTGAAAAGAAGTACACCGCCATGGAAAGAACATGTGCGGCCGTCGTCTGGGTTGCCCAAAAGTTAAAGCACTATTTCCTGGCACATGAAGTGAAACTTTTGGCGCGTATGGACCCTATTCGGTTCTTGCTTGAGAAGCCCGTCCTGACTGAGCGGTTGATGCGGTGGCAAAGTTTTCTCAATCAATTTGACATCACCTACGTCAACCAAAAGTCAATCAAGGGGCATGCCATAGCTGAGCACCTAGCCCATCACCCCTTACCTTCGTATTCTCCAGTCGACGAAAGTTTTCCTGATGAAGAGTTAGGAGCCATCATCGATGGTGAGCCTTCATGGGTGCTTTACTTCGACGGGGCTTTAAATTCCAAAGGGAGTGGAATAGGGGCAGTCCTCCTCTCACCGGAAGGGGTAGTCATCCCGCACGCCTACCAATTAACCTTCCGTGCCACGAACAATGTGGCCGAGTATGAGGCTCTCCTAGTTGGGTTGAAGATGGCATTGTTGCTCGGAGTCAAGGAATTAAGGATTATTGGAGATTCGCAGTTGATACTCCGGAAATCTCTCAGCAAGTACCAAACCCGGGACCCCAAGTTGAAACCATATCAAGAGTTGGTAGCAAAGGTAATCCGGCAGTTTAGGAAGCTCACCCTTGTCCACACTCCTAGGGCCCAAAACATCCTAGCAGATTCCCTCGCCTCTCTGGCCTCTTCCATTCCCATTCCTTTGGGAAAGTCCTCCGAAACCGTCTCTGTTCAAAGGCTAAGAATCCCTTCTCATGCTGATCCATGGTTTGTTCAACTTCAATCTCCCTCCCATCAAATCAATGCACTCTCAAAAGAGCCTGAAATCGACCTCGATGATGGCCATCCCTGGTATTTTGACATCGAGAACTACCTCAAAGATGGATCCTTCCCGGATTACGCCACTTCTGCCGATAGACGGGCTATTCGCCGTGTCTCCGAACGGTACAAGATCATAGGTGGCGTTCTCTACAAGAAATCCCTCAATGGGGTCTATCTTCGTTGCCTTGATGAAATCGAATCTGAAAGCGTTGTTGAAGCTGCTCACTCTAGTGAATGTGGTGGCCATGTCAATGGTAGAGCAATTGCCCAAAAGTTGCTACGACACTATTACTGGCCTACCATGGAAGAAGATTGCACCCATTTCGTCCGTCACTGTGCTAAATGCCAATTGCACGGTGATAAAATTCATGCTCCTTCTTCCTCTCTTCATCCCCTTATTGCTCCATGGCCTTTCGCCATGTGGGCATTCGATGTGGTCGGTCCTCTCGCGGATAGAACCGGAGAAGTCCGGAAGAAATCCTTCATTCTGACCGCCACAGAGTACTTCACAAAGTGGGCTGAAGCAGAAGCGTTCATAGAAGTCAAAGCATCAACGGTTGTCAAGTTCATCAAGCGCAACATCCTTGCAAGGTTCGGCGTGCCTCGGGACATCGTCACCGACAATGGACCACAGTTCACTTCACAGGAGCTTCGCGACATGTGTGGTAAATATGGCATTAACTTGCATCATTCATCACCATACTATCCACAAGGTAATGGACAAGCGGAAGCTACTAATAAAACTCTCATTAAAATCATAAAGAAAACATGCAAGTCTCACAACAATGCTGACTGGCCAGATCGCTTGGTTGAAGCTCTTTGGGCTTATCGCACCTCGGTCCGAACTCCTACGGGGCAAACCCCCTATGCTTTGACATACGGATCGGATGCGATACTACCATACGAGATCTTCGTCCCCTCACTAGAGTTCAATTGGATTCCGAACTTGATCCTGTCAACGTCGGGAAGCCTTATTGGCACAACTTGAACTCTTAGATGAGAGACGAATGATAGCGGCTGACCATGCTCAAGTCTATCGTCAGAGAATTGCACGTTTTTATGCCAAAAGAGTTCTTGAGAGAAAATTCGAAGTGGGTGAGATGGTCCTTAAGCGTAAAATCATAAAGGCACTAGGTCCCAGGAGCAAATTGCAAGAAAATTGGGAAGGTCCATTCGTTGTCAAAGAGGTTTACTCAGGGAACGCTTATAGGCTAGTAGATGCCGAGGGAGTTGAACTAACCCATCCATGGAATGCAGTCTACCTCAAGAAGTTCTATCCTTAGTCGGTCAGTCATTCATCACTTGTCAACGGTTCGGGTTTTAAGTCTCTACTTTTCCATTCGGTCACCAGTAAGGTAGGACTTATTCACACACCACACGATGTTAAATATTGCCCTTTGGCTGGAAAATCACAAGTACACTCAGGCGGCCTAATCCGGTCAATGAAGTTCCCCTATTCTTTTCCTATTCGGTCATGTCTAGAAACGGAACAAACTACGAGTAGGGGACCACCCACTCTCTTTTAAAAGGACAAGGTCGCCATAAAACAGGGGCAACTATTAAGAGCAAGAGGCAAGATGTCAAATCAAGCCGCAAAGGGGAAAGAAAAGCCAAAAGGTCAAAAAGGGTAGCAAAAAGTACGTACCCGGAAAAAGGCTGACCAACTCAAGGAGGTAGCAAAAAGTACGTGCCTCCACCCCAGAAATAAAATAAGAAATGAAAAAAAAAATTCCCCTGAAAACAATGGTTGACCAAGTCTGCTTGATATGAGATGTCGGTTTGGAAACAAAAAGTAGTTTGAACTAAAAGTTCTACATGATTTATATACATTTCTTCCATTTCTCCCTCTAGGGGCAATTTGGCCGTATAAGACCCACAGTAGTGGAAAATATCAAGAAGGCTAGGGGCAATGTCCAACATCAAGGATTTTATGCACACCCCTCCTTATTCGTGACCTTCATGGTTAATAGATTGTGTAAACCCTATACCCCGACATGTGATGAATATGTGTCTTAGAGTTCAAAATCAAAAAAAAAAAATGCAAAATACAAAAACAACAAAAAGAGAGTCTTTTGATGTATATATTTCGCATTGTACATATTTTCTCCCAAATTTTCTCCCAATTTTCAAAAGCCAAAAAATAGAGAAAATCAAAAACCCAAAAAAATTAGTGGTACCATGTATATATATTAACATTCCCTTTATTTTCTTATCAAAAAAAAAAATCAAGAAAACAACAAAACACAAAAAATGCATGTACATATTTCCCTTTCTGTTATTTTATGTTCCTATCTTTGATTAGAAATTAGCCCCTTGACCAGATCTCAAGAAAGGTATATCGTAGGCAAGGGGCTAAAAACAGATCTACACTAATCTGTTTCTTTAAGTGTTGTGGAATGCAGGGATCAAAGAACGGAAGCAAAGCACTCAAAGCACAAAGCTCACAAAAATCCACAAATTCCACTATGATAATCAAGTCTTTGTACATCTCATGACAGGGGCATACCCCTGGTGGTACAAAAGTGTCACTCCTCTCTCCTCTCACCCTCGCTAGGCCTCGGCCTACGCGAGCTACTACCTCCTCCTCCTCCCTCTCCCGACGCCGGTCTGGGAGAGGAGGTCTCGAAGCCGTGGAAGCCTCCGGTCGCGGTAGTCCTCCTCCTCGCACCACGGAGGGTCCCCTAGCGACACGATGTCATCAAGGGAGGCGAACGCTGATCCGGTCCTCGCCGGCGCCCCTGCTGAGCTTGCCGCTGCTGCTCCCGGCGCTTCTTCAGCACCCGGTCCTTGAGGATCTCGTAATCCGCGGCAATCCGTGACCGAGCTGTCTCGGCCTCTCTCTGACTCTCTCGGGCCTCGAGCAGGCGACCCCTCATGGTGGCCCGGTCCTCCCTCAACTCCTCCATGGCTGTCACCATGGTCCGCCGCTGCGCATCAAAAGCAAAAGAGGATCAGTCCTGAACATATGCAGACAAAAGAGGAAAGAAGAAAGTGTCTCACCTCGGCCTCCAGACCGGAAATCCGCGCCTCTAGCTCCAGACGCAAACTCTCCATCTGTGCCTGGAGAGTAGCCACATCTCCTCCCTGCCGCTGCACGTCAAGGGGCAAGCATGTTAGAACATTCAATAGACTTTGAAAGAAAGTACTAGTTTGGTGTCTTACCTGAGCCCCAATCTCTCGAGCCTGCTCCTCAAGCTCCCGGACTCTCGCCTCCGCTCGGTCCAAGGCCCTCTGCAAGCGGACCGCCAGGTCCCCTCCGGCCGGCTGGGCAGACGAGCTCGCCCCCGCATCCCGACTCGCCTGTGCCCTCAATAGCTCTCCTCTCTGCATGCACAACATCTTGGTCAGAAATGAAATCGAATCAAATCAATGGCAATTTCAAGATCAACGGTTGAAGATACTCACCAGGGTCCTGACCTCGGTCCGGAGCCTCGTCAGCTCCACCTCCTGCTCGGCCAGTCGCCCCTCCAAGAGGCGGATGGCCTGTGACTCCGGCATCTGCAAAGTGCTTCAAGGTTAGAATCAATTTAAATTCGGATCCGGCCAAGGCTTAGAGTTAGGAGTTTCACTCACCACTCGTCGGTCAAGCCAGAGTCGCCCGGCGTATCGTGCCTGGTAGTCCTCCATATAAGCCGAGCTGTCCTGGAGGTCGGTCACTCGTACCACCTGCTCTCCTCCATCGCGCCAGTACGCGACGGTGCTGCCGTGGTCTGCCCCCTAGTCGCGGTCCTCGGCAAAGAACCGCCGGCGTGAGTGCCCCTCTCTCCCGAGGGAGGGCACCTCGATGGCCGGCTGGTGCCAGCCCAGGGTCCGTACCACCAACTCCAAATACAGTACCTCACATGTCCCGAGGCACAGTAAAAGGAGGTGGCGGTCGAACAAGGGGCGACCTGCCGCCACCGCCGGGTGCGAGGCGTCCTCCTCACCCCGATATGGGGTCCACACCACCTGAGAAGAACAAGAAGGCACTGGTCAGTAGCGTCAGATGCAGCAGTAATAAAAGGAATGCAAAAGCTAGTTGAGGGTTTCATACCTGGTCGTGCGGGTAATGGTCAAGTGCGACCCGCACATCCCCTGCCCTCCTGTCAGTGACCCTGGGGTCCGGGGCCACCTCCCACCTCGTCATGAGAGGCACCATCATCTGGCGCCCCTCTACAAGTGTCCCGCGCCCCATGGGGAAGCGGGTGTACCCCCAGATCTGCAAGAAGAGAAAGTCAGTCAGTCAAGCAATTTAATCAATTGAAATTCAAGTTGAGCTTTAAAGGAAAAAATTGCGTACCTGAAGGAAGGGGGTGAAGCCTCCTGTGCTCTGAGAGCGCTGCGAGCTACTAGGAAGGAGAGAGAAGAGGTGTCCCAGCATCGCAGCCCCCCAGGCATACCTCCCCGCCTGCGCTAAATCTCGGAGAAGCAGCACGAACTTGCAGTTCATCTGAGATGACTGCGTCGCAAACAAAAGCCGTCCGAAGAAGTAGCTCACGAAAATCCGCACCGAGCGCTCCTCGCTCCGGTCTCCTAGGTCGAGCACCCCCCGTACTCCGGCATAGAACTCATCCAGTGACTCCAGGGGTCCTCTCCTCCTCCCCCTCAATCCAACAGCATCAGACAACGATCCGAGCAGGATGCTCCGGATCGGTCTCCTCCTCCCAGCCACGAACTCTGGCCCCAGTAGCTCTACTATGTCGTCATAGTAGTCCCTCCTCTCCAATCCGACCACCGGCTCTCCCTGAACCGGCAGTCCCGTCAGATACGCCACATCCTCCAATGTGGGTATCATGTGACCCCAAGGCATGATGAATGCCTTGCAGTCCTCCTCCCATCTCTCCCTCAACGCCTCTAGGTAAGGCACATCTGGGTGGAAAGGGCGTACCGACAAGAGATGTCCGAAACCCATCCCTGCTATCCGGGCCTGCTGAGCCTCTGGAAGCGCGTGGTACCATGCCCAGCATAAGTCCCAGGTCACCCTGCTCCTCATTCTGCCTTGCCCTGCAGAAAACACAGAAAACTCAACGTCAATGTCGATTGCCGTTTACCCAATGTTGGCGGCAAGGGTCTGCCGTTTACTAAAAGTAGACGTCCTGAGGTGGCCGTTTAGTTCCTGTGTCGACGTCCGGCAGATTGCCGTCAAGTTCCCCTTGACGGCAAGGGGTTGGACGTCAGCAAGAACTCGACGGCAACCGATGTTGCCGTCAATTCTTGCCTGACCCGACGGCGCTGCCCCTGCTTCCCCCGTCTTTTCACCAAATCCAATCACACTCACAGAGGGTTATAGTACTTACCCGAGGTCGTCGAGGTGCCTCCGCCTCCGTCTCATCTCCTCCCTCGGTCTCGTCCCCCTCCGGGATGTCCTCCACCGCCATTTCTTCCTCCTCCTCCGCCATGACCACTCCTCGTCTTCCTCCTCCGGTGGGCGACGGCCCGGTTGACGGTGCGTTTCTCCCTCGTCTCATCTTCAGTCTTAAGCGTTCGGTTTTTTCCCTTTGCCTTTTCCTTCTCCCGGCGCTTGGGAAGACGGAATGGCGCCGGGAGAAGGCGTCGGTTCAAAAAAAAAGGGCGTTTACTGATTTAACGTCCATGTCTGGCCGTTTACCTTTATCTGACGTCAACCCCTGGCCGCTGGCGTACGCTCGACGGCAAGTGTCTGGACGTCAATGTCCTTTCAATGTCAGACCTCGAAGTTTGGTAGACGGCTAGTTGTGGACATCGAGTTTAAACTAGACGGCTACATAGGTGGACGTCGATTCTCAGTCTCAGTGGTTGGCGACCAGAAGTTGGACGTTAACCAGAGGTTGGCGACCATCGATGTGGACGCCAACTACTCCGCACTCAGTCCTCACAACACTGTCTTTTGAACATACTTTGAGGTCATTTCACACCCATTTCACCACATTCCACATTCCACACATCCATCAATCAATGCAAGTCAATTGAACACAAATGCAAAAACATCTTTATTCATCTAATTGTGTTACACTTATTCAAAATTGAAAAGTACATCACTTTGCCCTGCGGGCCATGAAATAACCACAAGCAACGGGAAGAATGCTATAATTGTATTCCTCATACTTCAAGATCTCTTCCCGTTTCTCCTGAACAGCCAAACCCACCTTCCTGCTCACTGTATGTCTCGCCCAAACCTTCATCGCTTTCTTCATCAGCCTTTCATTTCTCCCAGTAATAATCACATCGATGCCGTTGAATGAAATGGGAATTCCCCGTGGAACCCCAAGCTGACAATGGCACCGTGTGGCTGGTACACCACCATCCGATCTGCTCCAATTAGCCATAAATCTTTGTCTTCCCTGGTCCGCGCTCTGAACTCGATAGTCCTCATAAACAGTGGCCTCACAATGAACTCATCCATGCCCAGATATGCTAAGTGATCTCTCCAAGCATCTTGCCCTTCAGTGCGCGGTCATACACTTGATCTCATCCTCTGGCTCATACCATGCCCTGCTGCAGTGCACTGAATCCGAAGGAAGACTCTGGAGGGGGTAGGTTGTGCATCAGTGAAATCAAACTTTAGATGAGCTTCTATCCATACCTGGAGCAGAAACAAACTCCCGCAAGTGCGTCCGCCTAAGCTCATGGTGGTGAGCGAGCTGTACAGGTGAGCCAACACTGCAGGGGCAAGTGACTGCCCGCGCCACAGCAGAGACAGAATCCCAACATGCTCATAGAGGATGAAGTCGCCACTCATGGGGAACAGGAAAACACCAGCCAGGCAGAGTGTCAGTCCTCGCGTCGCTCTCTCTCCGCCAATTTCCCGGACATGTTGGATCAACCACCAGGCCAGCCGGTCCAGGAAGATCCCATCCTTGTTCGTCATTTGTAGCACCTCTTTCTTGTCCCGCACGATGTCAGCAAGAATCTCCTCCCATGGAAGGAGAGGAGTCGCTGCATCATACTCCAGACACCGCTGCCATCCCAAGAACAGCTCCACCTCTTCCAACAGCACGCTCGCCTCGAATCCCTGGAACACGAAGGTGTGCGTGTGCGGATGCCATCTCTCCACCAGCGCCCCAGGGCATCGAATCCCCACCACATCTCCTCATATTCTTGGCCAGGACCACCATGAAGTTCAAGTGCCACATGCCAATGAAGCTCCGCATGTCCAGTGTTATCGCGCTAACCAGATTCGCGAGCCAGGAAAAGGCCCGTACCTGGCCTTGGCTTGGGAACGCTGGGATCTCCTGCATGGGAGGCGGGTCCTGTAAGAAAAGTTGTGGGGGGTTTTCAGCCCAGGAAAATAGCAGAACAATCATCACTTACCTCTCCATTGGCTAGACGTGCACTTAGGTGGCCCGGAACTTCACTCAGAACTTCGGGATTCGCGCCTGTGGATTGTCCGGTCGATGAAGAGGCCATCTTGCTGTGCTTTTCTGTCTCTCAGCTCTCTGGTTCGCAGCAGGAGCAGAGAGGGACGGAGGTAGGAGATGGTAGAGTCCCTATGGATCCCATCACTATATTTTAGGTCTGATCCGCTGTCAGGTAGACGTCCAGTCGGTGGACGTCAGTTCAAGGTGGCGGCCACAGATTGGACGTTAACAATATTACTGGCGGCCATCGATGTGGACGTTTACTGACCGGAAATGCTTAAATGTCTTATTCTTTATATGGCCATTATCCATTACCTTGTGCTTCGAGTTGTTTTGCAGATATCTTAAGCACAAGCCGCGCTTCAACTTCGGAACGCTCATGCGACCTTGAGCGTCACAGGTATGTCTAACATAGGACCCCACCAGAGGCGAATAACTTGGCGACCGTGAACCCTGAGTTCCCCTTCATCAAAACCGTGACGGGTTTGCGATCTCTCAGTTATTCGTATGGCCTTTAGAATTTCCTCTGGTGCTAACTTGCATTTTAGATAGGCAACCCACACCAGCATGCATCTTCACTGCTAACATTCTCTTACTAACACTCAAAAAAAAAAAAATGGTGATTTCCTCGAATTATGATTGCTCCATGGTTTCCCCAGCTCGGTGGCCTACTGGGTCCGTCCTTCATGATTACCCAAATCGATATCGATCTTTGTTGCCCTCTTCTTTACTTGTCCCACCGTGCTTTCAACAAATGATTATTCTAGCCTTATTGAGTTCATTTTAGCCTTCGCCAGTCGCGAGTTTTAATTCGGACTTCAGGCTTTCCAAGCATGTGATTCAGTTAGAATCTTTTGATAACCTTGAGAGTCAACCAACTCCTTGTCTCCACGCCTCCTAAATTCGGGACCGACGTCCTGATTAGGCCAGCGAGCCCACGGCTCTGGTTACGAGACCCTCCTGATTCAACCGTCATATTACAAACTCCTTTGACTCAGACAACCCGGAAACTAGTCAAAGTCCGACACGGCCATGCCAGGGACCCTACCATTGGGTTGAGTTGTAGTTAACGGGTAGATCAACCCTTTTCTTACCCCTATTTGTCTCTCAGACGATTCGTCATCTTTTTCTAGCTTGTCTCTTTCGTTTGGTTTGCTAGAACTCCTATCTTCGGAAGTGGCCCGTCCATTAAATCTCCGCGTCCTTTGTTTACCGAGACGCCAACCTTTCAGTCCGCTCTGCCCTTGCAAGACCAGAGTCTCGGAGGGGCATTTGTAGACGCGAGATTTGGCCCACTTCCCGCAAGGCAATTTGGCCCATTAAGCTTCGTTTGACCGTTCGTTGACTAGCCGGATTCCATGTAGACGGCAGCATCGACTGCCGCCTACTACTGGTTGACGCATGCCTCCTGGACGCCGACCCAGCTTGACGTCACATCTCGGACGTCTGCATGGGGTTGGCGGCAAGATCTATTGACGTCAAGGCCGTTTACCTGGTTTGCGCAACTAACCCGAGAATATAGCCCACTTGCACATTGTCTCGCCCATGCAACGCATGGGGCCGTTCCCAACGGGTATATGGGCCACCTTGGCAGTCTCTTGACCCAGTAAAAATCCCATTTGGGCCTCTCCCCATTGGTTAGAGCTTAAACACATGGAGTGCCACATGTGCAAGTGTTGTTTCTGCACACTTGAGCATCCAATGCTCTCAACCCCCGAGCTCACTGTCTATATAACTCCCCTTGGTCCCTTGAACAAGGGAGGAGAGGCTGGACGTCCATATGCTCAAACCTTGAGAGAGGAGAGAGAAAATCACCTTACCTTCCACAACTTGTTTTCTTCTTCCTCTCAACCTTTGGGACGTCCAAGGCGGCTGCTCTGGAGCTGAAGGAGCCTCTGCAATGAGCTAGCATCACCAGCAACGAGGATCACCTCTCCCACTCTTCCTCTCTTCTTCCTTTCTCTCTTAGTTATTTGCACGTCACATACTTTCCCACACACTCTAGGCACGTAGGGCACCTTCCTACACACTACCTAGAAAGGGGTTCCAACCAAAAACGGAGGGAAGAAGGGTGGTCATAACACTTGGCCACCCCTCTTCTCAAGTCCGCAAACCGGTACGGGACTCTCCTTTTGGCCCCCACATTTCGTTTTGAGCATTTGCTACACTATTTAGGGTCTAATAGAGTTTTGTTCTGTGGCAGGAACGATCAAAGAAGACTGGGAGCTCTCTTCCTTTGGCCAGCTGAAGGAGGAGAAGTTGGAGCTTCATCATCACCCGCGACGCGAGGCTACTACTCCGGCGTGATCAGCACAACTCCTTGGCACAGGTAAGGCCTGGAGATCACAATCATCTCCCATCCCCTTCCGGTCTCCTTGTTTTCCCTCTCAACCTGGTCAAACGAGAAGTCAACGAGGTCAACCGGCATACTCTCCTCGCCAACGAGGGAGCGGAACGTCCGTGAACCACCGTCGGAGAAAGCCCACGCCATCGGCATCCGAGACGGGGGCGGAACGAGACGTCCACAGGTATATCTTGCCTCTTTTCCGTGTAGATGACCTGCAGGCAAGTGGAGCCAATATCGTCTAGGAGATCCCTTGATGTACCTCTTCCTCCAGATGATATAGATAAATGGTAGAAGAGTGAAGCCAATGCTATGCAAGGGGATATTTGGGCACATCTCTCTCCCTCCCGCCTGGATAGACAAATTGTAGGGGAATAGAGCTAATGCCGCATAAGATCATCATTTATTTGAGCAAGAGACATATCTTGCCCCCATGGTCAGGTCTTGTGTTAGTTACCTCTCGAGGAGTGCTGTTGTCCACTGGTGGACTTAGCTATCTATTGCGGATGCATGTCATGTGACTATCGAGTTATATCTTAGTGTGATAGGGGCAGATTATCTGATGAGAGTGGGTACAACGCCATCCTCGGTCGAGGCCTGATCGGCGCATACGAGTAGTAGTCCTTCTTCCTTGCACCAGAGGATGAAGTTCCCCACTCCGAGCGGCATCGGGGAGGTGCTTGGCAGCCAACGGGAGTCACGGCGGTGCTACATTCTCTCCTTGCGAGACAAACGGCCCGTAGCGGACCCAGAAGTGCTGCTCACACGACTAGCGAGCCCTCCACCAGTCGAGGAACTCCCGCCGAAGATCTGCTGCCGGTACGGGTGGACGACGACCCTGAACACGTCCTATACATTGGCGCACTCTTGTCGGAGATCGAGCATCAACGCTATAAGGCCTTCCTCCTCACCAACTTGGACGTATTTGCATGGTAAGATGATGAGCTGCCCGGTATTCCTCCTGAGGTGATGACCCACCATCTCAACCTTGACCCGAGGGTGCCACCTGTCCAGCAGAGGCGGCGACCAGTAAACCGAGAACGGCATGCCGTGATCCATGATCACGTCGTCACAAGTTGGGTGACTGGGCTCCTTCGGGAAGCCCAATACCCAAGGTGGATTTCCAATGTGGTCCTCGTACGGAAAGCCAATGGAAAATGGTTCATATGCGTGGACTACAAAGTTCTCAACAAGGCAACGCCCAAGGATAACTTCTCGCTTCCACGCATCGACCAGCTGGTAGACGCTACGTCCAGGCATGAGCTTCTCAGCTTCCTAGATGAGTACGCTGGCTATCACCAGATCAGTATGCATCCCCCGGACCAAGATGCCATGACGTTCGTCACTGACCTCGGCCTCTACTGTTTCACCAGAATGTCGTTTGGTCTGAAGAATGCAGGAGCAACCTACCAGCGGCTGGTCAACAAGATGTTTGAGTAACAGATCGGGTGCAACATGGAGATCTACGTCGATGACATGCTGGTCAAAATGCTCCAGAGGACTGACCACATTACCGACCTCGAAGAAACCTTCGCGACTCTGTGAAGGTACAGCATGAAACTCAACCCAGTGAAGTGTGCATTCGGAGTACGCTCGGGGAAGTTCCTCGACTTCCTTGTCTCTAAGAGTAATAGAGGCCAACCCCGAGAAGATCCAAGCCATACTTGAAATGAGCAGTCCAAGACCATACGCGACGTCCAGTGGCTTACTGGACGGCTCGCGGCACTCAATCGCTTCATGTCCCGAGCAGCAGAACGAAGCTTCAACTTCGTCAAATTGTTGCGAGTCCCAAAAGGTGCCTTACCACAAGGGGGGAAAGTATGGTGGACCGAGGACTGCGAAGCGGCCTTCACCGAGCTGAAGGCATACCTCACCGCCCCACCTGTCCTCTCAAAACCTATGCTCGGGGAACCCCTGTTCGTGTACCTTTCAGTCATCGAACATTCCATCAGCACGGTACTGATCAGAGAAGAAGGAACAGTGCAACACCCTATGTATTACATAAGCAGGGTGCTCCAAGAAGCTGAAAGAAGATACTCTCGAGCAGAGAAGCTCGCCCTGGCGCTAGTTACGGCTGCTCGAAAGCTCAGGCCCTACTTCCAGGCCCATCCGATCACGGTGTTAACTGGCTAGCCGTTGAAACTCATCCTTCAGCGACCAGAGACTTCCAGTAGGCTTATCAAATGGGCCATCGAGCTCGAGGAATTCGACATCAGCTACCGTCTAAGGACGGCCATCAAGGCACAAGCGCTAGCAGACTTTATGGCAGAATGCACCCTTCCGACCGAGAAGGACCCTCCACTGGCGGACGAGCCCCCATTGGAGCTCTACGTCGACGGGTCCTCCTGTGTCACAGGGAGCGGGGCAAGCCTGGTTCTTACCTCTCCGGAAGGTTTAGAATTCCAGTATGCCCTTAGGTTCCGCTTCAATGCCTCCAACAATGCAGCAGAATATGAAGCACTCCTGTCCGGGATCCATATGGCCAGGCACCTCAGAGCACTTCAGCTACGGGCCTTCAACGATTCCCAGCTGGTCTCCAGCCAGGTGAATGAACATTTCGAAGCTAGGGAGCCCCGCATGGCACAGTACCTCCAACAGGTCAAGTGCCAGACAGAAGGCTTTCTCTACTTTGAGGTCGTGCACGTCCCACGAGAGCAGAACGCGTAGGCTGATGCACTCGCCAGACTAGCATCCTCTGGCGACATCGCCCCTTCTCGCTCTGTGTTCATAGAAGAGCTCGCCTCGCCGAGCACCGAAGTGGATATAGCAGCCATCGAATCTGACCAACCAGCTCCGAGCTTGAAGGACCCTCTTTTGGCTTATCTACTTCGGGAAGAGCTTCCTTCCGACCAAGTCGAAGCCCACAAGATCAGGATGTGCTGCCAGAAGTTCGCTCTAGTCGAAGGTCAATTATATCGACGTTCCCTCTCTAGACCTCTCTTGCGATGCCTCAGTCCTTCCGAGGCGACGTCAGCTATCGAAGAGGCACACGAGGGTCTGTGCGAAAGTCACCTGGGCGGAAGAACTTTGGCACAGAGCATCCTCCGAGCAGGATTCTGGTGGCCTTATCTGCACAAGGACTGCATGTCTTACGCAAAGAAGTGCTCGGAGTGTTAGAAGTTTAGGCAGCTTATCCGTCAGCCTGTCGAACAGCTTCACACTCTGTTCGAACCTCGTCCTTTTTCTCGGTGGGGTATATACATCATGGGTCCATTCCCAGAAGCTCAAGGTCGGAAGAAGTTCTTGTTCGTCACCATCGATTACTTCACCAAATGGATCGAGGTGGATTCCGTTGCCACGATCACTAACCAGGCCACGTGGAAGTTCGTATGGAAGAACATCCTTTGCTGTTTTGGCATCCCGAAGGTGATCACCTCTAACAACGGAAAGTAGTTTGACAGCACATTCTTCAAACAGAAGTGTTCTGAGCTTAGTATCTACAACCACTTCACTTCAGTTGCACATCCCCAAGCAAACGGTCTGGTCGAAAATGCCAATTGAACACTGCTGCACGGGATACGCACTAGGGTGGAGGCCGATGGAGGATCATGGATCGAAGAGCTCCCCAACGTGCTATGGTGTCACCGAACAACTACTCGGGTGGCCACTGGTGAGACTCCCTTCCACTTGGCCTACGGCACAGAAGCTGTTGTGCCTCTAGAGGTTGCTCTCCCCACAATTCGAACAACCCACTTCGATGAAGCAGCCAACAACCGTGCGCTAAGGGAGAACCTGGACATGCTTAGCGAGCGCCAAGGCGATGCTCGCATCAGGCTGGTCTCCTACCAACAACGGCTAGCACAATACTACAATTCTCGAGTTCAAGAATGGCGTTTCTTCGAAGGGGATCTTGTTCTACGCTATTGCTCGGCATCGGATCCTCGAAAAGTAACCGGCAAACTCGCCCCGAAATGGGAAGGACCTTATCAGGTCATACAGGTTCTCAGAAAATGCTCTTACAAGCTAGCTACTCCTAGCGGTGAGGTCATACCCCGAACCTGGCATGTATCTAATTTAAAGGCTTACTATCTATAAAAGCCTCCTGTTCAGCATCCTACTTCTCTTCTTCCCGTTCTTTTGGTCTATAAAAGGGTATTTGGGCCACCCCTAGTCGAAGCTTCTCAGCTTGAAAGACTAGCGTGATACCCAAACCCCGAAATAGAGGTGTTCGGTACAAACCCCTGATCGAAACTCCTTTGGTTCCTAAGGCCTGCGCGGTACCTACGAGCCTCTAAGCGACCGATGAATTTCTATTCGAACAGAACACAGCAAGGGAAGAAGATAGAAAAAGAAGCCATTTCTGTACTCAAAAGGATGATCTATTCATTTTTTCGAAGTACAAAAATCCCGTTAGGGCCAGGTTACAAAAAAAAAAAGAGGAAAAGATATAGATCAAGGGGCTTGTTCGGAGGGGCCCGCCTCGTCATCACCAGGAGCCATCCGCCCTACTCAGAAGTTTGAGAAATGAACTCCATCCAAGCGCGGATCCTGAGTTCATCACTGGCACTCTCGAAGGGCGGCTTCAAACGCCTTACGGGCGTATTCATCCGTGGCCAGTCTCCATCCTCAGTCCTCGCCGACCTCGAGTCCTACCTTGTAGTAGGTCACGCCATACTATTCCAAGTCTTCTTGGAACTCGGGCCTAGCTTTGTACTTGGAGACTCCTCGAGCCTCGGCTCAGAAAGGACCCCCGAAAGGGCATCTTCTCCGCTTGGACGATGGTCAACTCCAACTCGGAGGCATTAAGTATGATTTGGAGATTCTTGTTCTCCTTAAGCAGCTCGGCCTCCCGGTGATGGTGCTGCTCCTCACGCTCCTCGAAAAATGCGATCTCGGCGTCCCATATCTGCTAGTGGTCTTGAGCTTGTGACGCGAGCCTTCTGAGCACCTCTAGTGAATGCTCGATGTCGTCGACCAGTTCCCCGACATCAATAACGTCACCGTCTTCTGTGCGGCGTTCCCCTGGATCCTCTTCCGACCGCTCAAGAGTCTCCTTCGAGCTCACCCCCTGGCACCTTGCCAGAACTTCGAGCTGGGAGGCGGTCGGGTAGGGGGGCAGGTTCCTCGAGGAACCTCCCTAGACGCTCTCCAACGCAGCCTCTAAGTGCTCCTCCATGGGCCGAACGGGGGACTTCACCTTCAACACCTGCAACAGAGGTGCATGATCCTCCTCATGTCCCGCTCCGTCCTCGACAGCCATGGTGGTCTCCTCGCCAGGAAGGCTCGCTCCTTTGGCCGCTTCTCTTGCAACTCCCTCAACCGCCGCCTCCTGGACTTCATCGTTGTCGGTGGGTACCCTCTGAGAAGGTCATGCCTCCTCGATGCCGACCCCCTGATCGACGATAGACGCAGACATGCACGCTGTCTGCGACTGGCCCTCTACAGCGGCATCGGACGACGGAGGCAGCTCTGCCATCCCTTTCGGCACGACCCCTAGAGTCGTTCTCTCAAGGGTCGCATTTGGAATGGGCCCTTGCACGGAAGTAGTTTCGCCTCCTGCCGTGACGCCAGACGCCTCCGCTGCGTCCATCTCCTCCACACGGCCTCCTGCGGGCCCTGAGGGCGTCTGCGCCCCGACTTACTCCTCCGTGGAGCCCTCGTCCAAGTGGTCTCTGAAGACGACCAGCTCCTCTCCTCCCAGACCGAGCTGCAAGATCATGCCCTCGACTGTCAGGGACCCTATCTCGGTTGCTGATTGCAGCCTCGTTTGTTCGGCCGCCTTCACCAGCCTCCTCTTCTTTCGAAGTTGGAGCTGGGGGACCTCCTCCTCCTCGGCCTCTTCCTATGTGGCCTGCGCTGACTTCGAAGGCGTGGACTTCCCCCGAAGATTAATCTTCAAAGGTCTCTTCTCGACGGCCCGAGCACTGGCGGGATGGCTTCCTCCAGACGTAGCCCCAGGGACATCCTTGCCCAGATACGTCATGCATGATGTGATGGCTATCTGCTCGGCATAGTTGGCCATGTCCTCCTGGTCCCTGCCCGCCGCCAGCTCCTTGGCATCTGCACGCAAAGGAAAAGAGGAGTCAGATAATAGCTCCCTGTGGACATGCGAATTTGGCTCCACTGCGGGCAGATTTCCTGTTGCGCCATAGTGCCACAAATGGCCTTCTTTTTTCCTTGCAAGAGTAGTTTTCCTAATCATTCTGGATCACCCCATTCTTCCCCCGGTGCTTCCCCTTCATTTCCAGGGCCCCTCGAGAATTATAGGCATCAATTCCATGTCGCGATGGGTATGGCAGCCGCATTCTGAAAGGCGTCTGGGTTGGTGGACGCAGTTCAGGACCTTATCGCGACAGCTCTAACATGCATGACCTTAACGCGACGGCTTCAGGGGGAGCAACCTTAACATGACGGCCATGCAGGGCGCAACCATGAAAGTTGCGTCGTGCATGCCAGACGCGTTTATCAACACGTGCGTAAAGCAAATTCCGTCCAATACAATGGATGCGATTTGAAAGTTAAAAAGGCTATGGCTCAGAATGTCGTCGCGCGTAGGCCCGCAATCATGAGAAAATCCTGTAATCACATCCTTATCAGCAGATGCGATTTAAAAGGTCAAATCATAATTCCCCGTTAGCAGACAATGCATTTATGAGTCGATTGCCTCGGAAATTGCCCCTAAGGTAGTTGTGTCGGCCATGGCCGCCGTGTTTTAAGTCGCGGCAGCCATGGCAAACGTGATTCATATCCTTATCACGGCGCCCTGACAGGATGCAATTCAGAAGAAGTGGCGGCAATCATGCGTCTGTCTCGTCAATTTGACCTTGCGAATCGCGGCCTGCCGCCCGGATGTAATTCAATCCATGTCGCGGCGCGTTAGCCTGAGGCGATTCAAGTCGCGGCCTGCCACCCAGATGCGATTCGGCTTCTTGTCGTGGCTGCTGTACCTGACGCGATTCAAAGATTTCACCCCTATAAATTGACCCCCGAGGGTCATTTGTAGGAGGGGGGGTTCCAAGAAGCGGCGAAGCCCTACTGGATCCTCGCCTCAACCTCTAGCCCAAGGAGCTCTTCCTCGTCGATCCGTCCTCCTTCTTCCACGCATACCGGAGCGGAGCAAGGCGGGAGCACTCTTCTTCCTCCTCTCCGTCCGCCCAATCGATAGTGGCCCTCACGCCAGCACCACTCGGGGAAGCACCCCCTCCCCTTTCTCTTTCCCTTTGTCTCCATCTCCTCCGAGCCCCACGTGCCCCTTTATATTTTCATCTCCTCCGGGCCCCTCGCGGCCCCTTTTCTTTCATATACACACATGCATGCATACACAAACACACCTACATTTTAGGGGTTTAAAGACCACCACAAGGCATGTTCTTCTCCCTCTATTCGTAGTCATTTTATTCATTTTGAGAATTTGTATACTACATCCGGCTAATCCGCCCTTCTCTTCATTGTCTTTTTTGTTAGGGTAATCAAACGAGGAAACGCCCTCTACCACGGTCAGCCGTGCTCGTAGAGGAAGAAAGGACCCACATCATCCCCCGCGCAACCTCCCACGCTTCAACAGGTATTCCGCGATCACATTTCCATCCCGCACCCCTTCGCGCGTGCGTCTCCATTCGGCACCCTCACGTGCCTGGCGATCACCCCACGCCCATCACCATCCATACATCCCTCTTTGTGGACCGCGCGTCGTCCGTCGGTGGTGTCTACAAATTGGCGATCACGGTGGGACTTCTTTTGCATTTTCCCTTTTGATTACCCTCCTCCTTCGTGCCCCACGTGGCACTCTCCTTTCTTTTCCCGCTTTATACTGTGTTGCATGCTATAGTTTTTATTTTTTTCGTCTTTTTACACATCTCCAGCTTTCATGTGCTTCTTCTTCTGTCCTCGAGTGGCTGTTGGAATGGCGTCCAATGCAGAGGACGCGTTATGAACGCGTCCACTAAGCCGGACACGTTTCGTTTTGCTGTTGCAGCGGCTTCTTCTGTCCTCGGGTGGCTGTTCAGCTGCATTATCGCGGAGGCTAAGGCCGATGCTTCTCTATACTCTTAATCCTATTTTCTACACATCTTTCCTGCTTACTACTTTTTACTACTTTCGTTTTATTTTCGGGTGCCTGTTTGGAATTGTGTCCCACAAAGTGGACGCGATTCAGGATTTTAGTAACGCGGCCGCCTGCCCGGACGCGTTATATTCTTGTCGCGCCGGCTAAGGCTGACGCATTCTTGTCGCGGCGACAACGGCCGATGCGCCTCTGCCAGCAGTCGTCCACAGGGACCAGCCGCAGCACTGACAGCCTTCTAGGGCTCTCAGTTCCACGTCCAGTCACCTGGACGCGATTCTGTAGTCGCGGCGGTTGTCCCCGCCGCGATTCACAGTGCTAACAGAAATGCACCCCTTCTGCCATTTTGCTATAAACTGCTGCATACAAGGCATATTGCATCGGTCGGGGGACCTCCTTCCCTCATATCCTAGGCTCCACATACCCTTCCGGTGAAGGCAAGCTCTCCATTGGTCATTCCGTCCCTTTGGACCAGTGAACCTTCTCCCGGAACCCTGTAAGACTCCGTACCCTGTGGATTCCCTCACGGCGGACCGAGCTGGCAGTACCACTTTGTTGACCCGGGTTAGCTATCTCATTGCGTGGTAAGAGGTGATTCTAGTTGCACCCCGAAGTACTCATCTTCTACCCAACTAGATCTCACCTGGAGTGATACAATATTTTTCAATCGATTAATTAATTGTGAAACTCCTAAAAATAAGCGCTAAGCATTCTAACTTGTTTCAACCATCTTTGATTGATTAATCTTTGTTCAACTTGTTTATCTGCTTGCTTTGTTAAAATGGACCAATATTATCATGCCGATTTTTATTATGAGGACTATGAGGATAATTCAAGCGTCCAATCTTTCCAATCCCATGTCCGTCCATTTCACCACCATGAGGGACAACCTTCCACCTCCTATGGTTATGTGTGCACACCACGCACTAACCAATCTTATGTCCCTCCATACCTCACTCCAATCAACACCCGGCAAGAGCCTTCCCCCCACCATCACTACAAGAAAAATTGGAAATAGAGACCGAAATATTCGGTCTCTATTCGGTCTCTATTCGGTCCCTAAACATCTCAGAGACCGAATAGGGACCGAATAGTGACCGAATATGTCGGTTAAAAAATTCTGGTCACAAATATGTGACCGACTAAATTCGGTCCCTATTCGGTCACTAAATAGAGACCGAATAAGGACCGAATAAGATCGGTCCCTATCTAGGGACCGAAAAAATCGGTCCCTATTCGGTCCCTATTTTAGGGACCGAATAGGGACCGATTTTTTCGGTGCCTAGATAGGGACCGAATTTATGCAGTCCCCATTCGTCCCTAAAATAGGGACCGAATAGGGACTGATATATTCGGTCCCTAAATAGGGACTGATCTTATTCGGTCCCTATTCGGTCCCTAAAATGGGGACCGAATAGGGACCGATTTTTTCGGTCCCTAAATAGGGACCGAATTTATGCAGTCCCCATTCGGTCCCTAAAATAGGGACCGAATAGGGACTGAGTATATTCGGTCCCTATTTAGGGACCGATCTTATTCGGTCCCTATTCGGTCTCTTATTAGTGACCGAATAGGGACCGAATTATTTCGGTCCTAATAGGTCTCTATTTTTTAAATATTTTTTTAAAAAATATATATTTTTAGGAAAATAACTTGCTTAAATAAAATAAATAATATCCACAACAATAATAATTGTCCACCATAAAAATATCTACAACACAAAAATAATAAAAATATCCACAACACAACAATAATAAAATGTCCACAACATCAGAATAATAAAATGTCCACAATAAGAATACAATATCCACAACATCACAATAATATAATGCCAACAACAATAATAAAAATGTCTACAACAATAATAATAATGAAATGAAAATCATGATGCCTCGTCTTCGTCTTCATCCTCGTGTCCTCCCACTCCACCCGATGAACCTACAATATATATAACAATAATAAGTTAAAATTAAATACTATTATAAGTAATAACTTATTTTAGAAGTATAAATTAAATAAAACTATAAGCAATGAAGGTCAATTAGATGAGTATTTCTAATTTTGGACTCTGAAACCGAAGTTCTTCATTTTTTAACTAAACTAACTTGGTTAAGACGACTTGGCGCGTCGCGGTCAAACCGGGAGTCCGAATTGAAATATGTCAGTTTCCACAAGTCACACTCATCGGCCCGACCGTGCTGGAACAAACCGGAGGCCAATCGAAGAGTATTTCTAACATTGGACCCTCAAACCGAAGTTTTTCATTTTTTAACTAAACTAAGTTGGTTAAGACGACTTGGAGCGTCGAGGTCAAATCGGGAGTCCGAATTGAACTCCGTTAGTTTCCACAAGTCACACTCATCGGCCCGACCGTGCTGGAACAAACCGGTGGCCAATCGGAAGAGTATTTCTAATTTTGGACCCTCAAACCGAAGTTTTTCATTTTTTAACTAAACTAACTTGGTTAAGACGACTTGGAGCGTCGAGGTCAAACCGGGAGTCCGAATTGAACTCCGTCAATTTCCACAAGTCACACTCATCGACCCGACCGTGCTGGAACAAACCGGAGGCCAATCGGAAGAGTATTTCTAACATTGGACCCTCAAACCGAAGTTTTTCATTTTTTAACTAAACTAACTTGGTTAAGACGACTTGGAGCGTCGAGGTCAAATCGGGATTCCGAATTGAACTCCGTCATTTTCCACAAGTCACACTCATCGGCCCGATCGTGCTGGAACAAACCGGAGGCCAATCGGAAGAGTATTTCTAATTTTGGACCCTCAAACCGAAGTTTTTCATTTTTTAACTAAACTAACTTGGTTAAGACGACTTGGAGCGTCGAGGTCAAACCGGGAGTCCGAATTGAACTCCGTCAGTTTCCACAAGTCACACTCATCGACCCGACCGTGCTGGAACAAACCGGAGGCCAATCGGAAGAGTATTTCTAACATTGGACCCTCAAACCGAAGTTTTTCATTTTTTAACTAAACTAACTTGGTTAAGACGACTTGGAGCGTCGAGGTCAAATCGGGATTCCGAATTGAACTCCGTCATTTTCCACAAGTCACACTCATCGGCCCGACTGTGCTGGAACAAACCGGAGGCCAATCGGATGAGTATTTCTAATTTTGGTCCCTCAAATCGAAGTTTTCATTTTTTAACTAAACTAACTTGGTTAAGACGACTTGGAGCATCGAGGACAAACCGGGAGTCCGAATTGAACCCCGTCATTTTCCACAAGTCACACTCATCGCCCCGACCGTACTGGAACAAACCGGAGGCCAATCGGATGAGTATTTCTAACATTGGACCCACAAACCGAAGTTTTTCATTTTTTAACTAAACTAACTTAGTTAAGACGACTTGGAGCGTCGAGGACAAATCGGGATTCCGAATTGAACCCCGTCATTTTCCACAAGTCACACTCATCGGCCCGACCGTGCTGGAACAAACCGGAGGCCAATCGGATGAGTATTTCTAATTTTGGTCCCTCAAATCGAAGTTTTTCATTTTTTAACTAAACTAACTTGGTTAAGACGACTTGGAGCGTCGAGGTCAAATCGGGAGTCCGAATTGAACTCCGTCAGTTTCCACAAGTCACACTCATTGACCCGACCTTGCTGGAACAAACCGAAGGCCAATCGGATGAGTATTTCTAATTTTGGTCCCTCAAATCGAAGTTTTTCATTTTTTAACTAAACTTACTTGGTTAAGACGACTTGGAGCGTCGAGGTCAAACCGGGAGTCCGAATTGAACTCCGTCAGTTTCCACAAGTCACACTCATCGGCCCGACCGTGCTGGAACAAACCGGAGGCCAATCGGATGAGTATTTCTAATTTTGGTCCCTCAAACCGAAGTTTTTCATTTTTTAACTAAACTAACTTGGTTAAGATGACTTGGAGCGTCGAGGTCAAACCGGGAGTCCGAATTGAACTCCGTCAGTTTCCACAAGTCACACTCATCGACCCGACCGTGCTGGAACAAACTGGAGGCCAATCGGATGAGTATTTCTAATTTTGGTCCCTCAAATCGAAGTATTTCATTTTTAAACTAAACTTACTTGGTTAAGACGACCTGGAGCGTCGAGGTCAAACCGGGAGTCCGAATTGAACTCCGTCAGTTTCCACAAGTCACACTCATCGGCCCGACCGTGCTGGAACAAACCGGAGGCCAATCGGATGAGTATTTCTAATTTTGGTCCCTCAAAGCGAAGTTTTTCATTTTTTAACTAAACTAACTTGGTTAAGACGACTTGGAGCGTCGAGGTCAAACCGGGAGTCCGAATTGAACTCCGTCAGTTTCCACAAGTCACACTCATCGGCCCGACCGTGCTGGAACAAACCGGAGGCCAATCGGATGAGTATTTCTAATTTTGGTCCCTCAAATCGAAGTTTTTCATTTTTTAACTAAACTAACTTGGTTAAGACGACTTGAGCGTCGAGGACAAACCGGGAGTCCGAATTGAACCCCGTCATTTCCACAAGTCACACTCATCGCCCGACCGTGCTGGAACAAACCGGAGGCCAATCGGATGAGTATTTCTAACATTGGACCCTCAAACCGAAGTTTTTCATTTTTAACTAAACTAACTTGGTTAAGACGACTTGGAGCGTCGAGGTCAAATCGGGATTCCGAATTGAACCCCGTCATTTTCCACAAGTCACACTCATCGGCCCGACCGTGCTGGAACAAACCGGAGGCCAATCGGATGAGTATTTCTAATTTTGGTCCCTCAAATCGAAGTTTTTCATTTTTTAACTAAACTAACTTGGTTAAGACGACTTGGAGCGTCGAGGTCAAACGGAGTCCGAATTGAACTCCGTCAGTTTCCACAAGTCACACTCATCGACCCGACCGTGCTGGAACAAACCGGAGGCCAATCGGATGAGTATTTCTAATTTTGGTCCCTCAAATCGAAGTTTTTCATTTTTTAACTAAACTACTTGGTTAAGACGACTTGGAGAGTCGAGGTCAAACTGGGAGTCCGAATTGAACTCCGTCAGTTTCCACAAGTCACACTCATCGGCCCGACCGTGCTGGAACAAACCGGAGGCCAATCGGATGAGTATTTCTAATTATGGTCCCTCAAACCGAAGTTTTTCATTTTTTAACTAAACTAACTTGGTTAAGACGACTTGGAGCGTCGAGGTCAAACCGGGAGTCCGAATTGAACTCCGTCAGTTTCCACAAGTCACACTCATCGACCCGACCGTGCTGGAACAAACCGGAGGCCAATCGGATGAGTATTTCTAATTTTGGTCCCTCAAATCGAAGTTTTTCATTTTTTAACTAAACTTACTTGGTTAAGACTACTTGGAGCGTCGAGGTCAAACCGGGAGTCCGAATTGAACTCCGTCAGTTTCCACAAGTCACACTCATCGACCCGACCGTGCTGGAACAAACCGGAGGCAATCGGATGAGTATTTCTAATTTTGGTCCCTCAAATCGAAGTTTTTCATTTTAAAACTAAACTACTTGGTTAAGACGACTTGGAGCGTCGAGGTCAAACCGGGAGTCCGAATTGAACTCCGTCAGTTTCCACAAGTCACACTCATCGGCCCGACCGTGCTGGAACAAACCGGAGGCCAATCGGATGAGTATTTCTAATTTTGGTCCCTCAAATCGAAGTTTTTCATTTTTTAACTAAACTAACTTGGTTAAGACGACTTGGAGCGTCGAGGTCAAATCGGGAGTCCGAATTGAACCCCGTCATTTTCCACAAGTCACACTCATCGGCCCGACCGTGCTGGAACAAACCGGAGGCCAATCGGATGAATATTTCTAACATTGGACCCTCAAACCGAAGTTTTTCATTTTTAACTAAACTAACTTGGTTAAGACGACTTGGAGCGTCGAGGACAAATCGGATTCCGAATTGAACCCCGTCAGTTTCCACAAGTCACACTCATCGCCCGAACGTGCTGGAACAAACCGAGGCCAATCGGATGAGTATTTCTAATTTTGGTCCCTCAAATCGAAGTTTTTCATTTTTTAACTAAACTAACTTGGTTAAGACGACTTGGAGCGTCGAGGTCAAACCGGGAGTCCGAATTGAACCCCGTCATTTTCCACAAGTCACACTCATCGGCCCGACCGTGCTGGAACAAACCGGAGGCCAATCGGATGAGTATTTCTAACATTGGACCCTCAAACCGAAGTTTTTCATTTTTTAACTAAACTAACTTGGTTAAGACGACTGGAGCGTCGAGGTCAAACCGGGATTCCGAATTGAACCCCGTCATTTTCCACAAGTCACACTCATCGGCCCGACCGTGCTGGAACAAACCGGAGGCCAATCGGATGAGTATTTCTAATTTTGGTCCCTCAAATCGAAGTTTTTCATTTTTTAACTAAACTAACTTGGTTAAGACGACTTGGAGCTCGAGGTCAAACCGGGAGTCCGAATTGAACTCCGTCAGTTTCCACAAGTCACACTCATCGACCCGACCGTGCTGGAACAAACCGGAGGCCAATCGGATGAGTATTTCTAATTTTGGTCCCTCAAATCGAGTTTTTCATTTTTAACTAAACTAACTTGGTTAAGACGACTTGGAGCGTCGAGGAGAAACCGGGAGTCCGAATTGAACCCGTCATTTTCCACAAGTCACACTCATCGGCCTGACCGTGCTGGAACAAACCGGAGGCCAATCGGATGAGTATTTCTAACATTGGACCCTCAAACTGAAGTTTTTCATTTTTTAACTAAAACTTGGTTAAGACGACTTGGAGCGTCGAGGTCAAACCGGGAGTCCGAATTGAACTCCGTCAGTTTCCACAAGTCACACTCATCGGCCCGACCGTACTGGAACAAACCGGAGGCCAATCGGATGAGTATTTCTAATTTTGGTCCCTCAAATCGAAGTTTTTCATTTTTTTAACTAAACTAACTTGTTTAAGACGACTTGGAGCGTCGAGGACAAACCGGGAGTCCGAATTGAACCCCATCATTTTCCACAAGTCACACTCATCGGCCCGACCGTGCTGGAACAAACCGGAGGCCAATCGGATGAGTATTTCTAATTTTGGTCCCTCAAACCGAAGTTTTTCATTTTTTAACTAAACTAACTTGGTTAAGACGACTTGGAGCGTCGAGGTCAAACTGGGAGTCCGAATTGAACTCCGTCAGTTTCCACAAGTCACACTCATCGACCCGACCGTGCTGGAACAAACCGGAGGCCAATCGGATGAGTATTTCTAATTTTGAACCCTCAAACCTACCTAAGTTCTCCCTTTTTAACTAACCTAACTCGCTTAACAAGAAATTGTGCGTCGATCAACCCAAATTAATGTTAAACTAAGTTAACTGTTAAAATTAAACCTCAGAAATAAAATAAATTTACTCACGTGAGGGGCGTGTGCTGATGTCGATGGTGGTGCCTGTGGAGGAGGTGCTGCCTGTGGAGGAGGAATGTTGATCTGGGAGAAGGCCTGGGAGATAACCTGGGAGAGGGACTGGGAGAGCTGGGCCTGTAGTGCATCGGTCACCTGCATCTGCATCTGGGCTAGACGAGTCTCCATCGAATCCGTCAGACGAGACTCTAAGCCCGATATCCTACTGTCAATGAAGCCCATCAGCTGTCCTGGAGAAGTACCTGGAGTACCAACTCCTGCGTGGAATGCACTGGTCTGTGACCCTGAGCTGGATCCTCCAGATAACACCCGGCTCGTGTCGATGCTGTGCCCAAAACCATACACATGGCCTTTCTTTGGGGCCCCAGATGCCGCAACCCATACCTCAGGATCTAACGGCGGCTGCTCGTCCTCCCCGACGTACTTCTCTGTCATTTGTTGGCTGTATGACTCCTGCAAGAAACCAGAAAAAACATAGTAGTTAATATTCATATTAATGTGAAAAATTAAATAGTGAATATCTTCTAAATACTTACTGCAACCACTCGGGCTCTATCGCTAATGTATGCATCCGTTCCTTTTTTCTTGTGTGTTCTATCGAACACCTCGGAAAATGTCGGCTGCCTTTTTAGCTCCTTCTCCTATTTCACAGAAAAAACATGACATAAATGAGTACCTTTATAAATAAAAGAGACCAGAAATGGACAAATTACTTACCAATCTGGACTGATGGGTCGCAAAAGAGACAGACCCACCAGTATGCATGTTTGCTTCTGGATTCGCAGCCCGATTAACTTTCATTATTGAGGATGTTTGTTGCCATCTCTCTGCAGCCCAGATGTTGCAAAGAGTTTCCCAATATTCTCCCCTCATCCAACTGGGCGCCCGCTCCCTCCAAAGAGTCGGGTCTGCACTCTGAGAATGTTTCTCTGCATTTTTTCTCACGTTATACATCAAATGCTTGAAATTTGATCTTGCGGTCATCGTCCATACAAATCGAGACCGCGCCTCGTCCGTACGACTCGTGAATCGATGCTGGCTCTATATACATAAGAGTTAGTGAACTGCATGTATGAATACGATAAGAATTAAATTACAATACGAAATTACATACCATGAACATCTGATACAAGTGCTCCTGGACCTCCATCGGAAAATCATTGAATCTATGAATTGGCCCAGGAAAATGTGCTTGTAACGTTCTTGTGATGAATTGAGATGCTTGAGTAGGCTCTATTTTATCACTGCAATGATGTAACTGCATAATGTCAATTTCTGAACTAATTCACTTCATTGCCCATAAGAAATACATACATGTTGATTACGTACCCATTAATCCAGACCTCCCGCAGAGTGCTCTCATAAAAACTACCTCTGCCCTCCTGCAGACTACCAGCATCCTCTGGCACCGAACCTGGAAAAATGATGAACAACATGAGTAATGTATAAAAATACTAAATAATGACTACAGAAATACCCTAACAGTTAAATATACAAATCTACTGGTGCATCTGGAGAATGTGTAGAGTGACCTGAGCATGTGACATTTTAATGGCATCAGAATTAATGCATACATTAAAGTATAACTTTACATATACATACCAGCTACTACAGGAGGAGACTCGGAGGATGCACCAACAGCTGTAACTAGAATAGAACGCATAAGTAATGAGGAAGATGAATGCACAATAAAAGTACATTTGTAAATATACATACCTGCAGGCACGGTAGGAGCAGAAGAACTAGAAACTGTAGCAATTCTAATAACATTATAATATATATAAATAATTGCTACAAAAATACTTGGAAATTGAAAATACATACCTGCAGGCACGCTAGGAGATGCAAAGAAGGACCAGCAACTGTAACAATTCTAATAACATTAATAATATGTGTAAATAATGACTAAAAAAATACTTGAAAATGAAATATACATACCTAGTCCGCTAGGTAGAGGAGGTGTCCGCTCACTCGAAGGAGAAGCAGAAACTGTAACAATTTTAATGGCATTAACACTACACAAGTACACATAAATAATATACAGAGAAAAATACACAGCTGATAACGATATTAGAAAAATATACATACCAGATGCGGGGAACAAAGCCCTCCCACGAATGCCCCTCCTAGAACTGCTACCAGATCTTCCTCCACGCACCATATCTTCATAGAGAACATAAAATCATAATGTTTACTAGTCAATTGCTTATATTGAAAGTGAGCTGCTTTAAATATACTCTACAAGTGTGAAAAAATTCTACCATAGTTTAATTGATATCCATTTCCTCCTCAGATGATGACGATATGTTAATTTAACCCCATCTTCATCATCATCTTCACATTCATCACTGGTATATTCCTCTTCCTCACCAGAACTTTCATATTCATATCTGTACGACGAGCACTACTGTCTTTCATCTCACGTGGATCGACTTCTTCGACCTCATTTCCGTGAGACAAGGACATTGGTGCTTCGGATTCGTCTTCTCCAATATGAGTTGTCAACTCTACATCTTCAACAAAGTCTTCTTGAAAGAATTCTGCGTTGATCTCTTCAGCTGTCTAATCAGTCATGTCCAATTCATAATCAGAGATAGTCTTGACTTAACTCTGCAAACTACCCACCAATCATTTCGTTCTTTGTTTGTACATGAAGGATAGCTTGTATAATACACTTGCTGGGCTTGTGTGGCTAAGATGAATGGCTCATAAGTATTCAATTTTGACTTATGTTTAAGCTCGACAATCCCATGTGTTGTGTCATTTCGAATGGAATTCGGATCAAACCAATGACACTTGAACAAGAATATATGATTGTCTTGTCCTAGATATTGCAATTGTAGGATCTCCTCTACAATACCATAGTAGTCATACTCACTTTCATTGTATGTACTTCCTTTACGCATACGCCACTGTTCATGGTAGATTTATTCTGCCCATAGTCTTTCGTATGAAACCTATACCCATGACAATAAATCCAGGATAATTCTGTGCAATTTTGGATGGGCCGTAGGCTACCTGACGAACTCTTTCATCAGTAATTAAACCTTCTTGCGCCTGCGTGTAGAAAAGGCTAGTTATAAAGTGAAATGAATTTTGTTGAATACTCTTTGACGGTGTACACTTACGCGTTGTCTTAGCCATAAGGCCAATGACTTCTCTCGTTCTTTTTCAACCTCAAAATCAGTGAGTTGTGGATTTTTTTGTATTAATTCTGAATCAAATTGTCTGCAATATGAATAGCAGATCACATTGAATAGGTAGAATAAGGCAAAAAACTTACATATAAATTTAAATTGTGAGATTAGTACTTACTCAACATAACATTCTAGCTCAGAACAATTTAAAAGAATATATATCTCTGCGGCACATACTCTCTGTCATCCAGCATTCGAGTTGAAGAACGTCCGAAGGCACGTCCAGGATGAGTAAATATTGAGAGTCGATTTGAACCGACAGATTCCCCCCCATCATCATTACGTGGAGGTTGTGTCCGACGAGTTTGAATGTCTGCTTCAAAGTACATTGCACAAAAGTTAGAGATTTCCTCCATAATGTATGCCTCAGCAATAGAACCCTCCACTTTTGCTTTATTTCGGACTTTCATTTTAAGGTCATGCATACACCTACATCCACAATGTAAGAGACAATTAGAAAAGCTATCACTTACGTAAGGTGCAATTGTACGAAGGAAATAGCTCATATTTGCATATACCTCTCAATGGATACATCCATCTATATTGTACTGGCCCTCCGACCTTTGCTTCATATGGTAGATGTACGAGTAAATGCTCCATTGAATCGAAGAAACCAGGTGGAAATATCTTCTCCAACTTGCATACAGTGGTGACCACATTCTGTTCGATAGTTTTGCACATCCTGAAGCCTGAGTTCTGATGCAGATAGAATCGTGAAAAATCGACTCAACTCAGATAATGCTCCCCATAGCTGCTTCGGCAAGATGTCACGAAATGCAATAGGTAGCAACCTTTGCATGAATACATGGCAGTCGTGACTCTTCATTCCATATATCTTTCCCTCACTGACGTTGACAGAACGAGCAATATTTGACACATAACCGTCAGGAAATCTCAGTTGTTTCAGCCACTGACACACTTGCTTTACTTGTCCTCCTCCAAGCACATAAACTGCTTTTGGTTTACTTGGTTTCCCATTTACTTCAACAATTTCTAACTCTGGACGTTTACAGAGCATGGACAAGTCCAAGCGTGCATTCACATTGTCCTTTGTTTTACCTTTGATATCCATAACTGTGTTGAATACATTATCAAAGACATTTTTCTCGATATGCATCACGTCTAGATTGTGCCGCACAAGAAGAGTCGACCAATAAGGTAGCTCCCAGAAAATGCTTTTCTTCACCCAGTTGTGCTCCTTCCCAAAACCTGAAAGGTGTCGGGTACTGCCCATCTGTTGTGTGATATCTGGCAAATTTTCAACATGTGCTGCCATATCATGACCGGACAACCTCTCGAATATAACTTCATCTCGTTCCTTTCTGTTCTTTAGGAATGCATCTTTTTGTCTTCTAAAAGGGTGATCAGCTGGTAAAAACTGACGATGGCAATCAAACCAGCAGGACTTCCCACCATGTTTAAGTACAAACGATTTGGTATTATCCATACAATACGGACATGCTAGCCTCCCATGTGTGCTCCAACCAGATAGCATTCCATATGCAGGAAAATCACTTATAGTCCACATCAATGCCGCCCTCATGGTGAAATTTTGCTTTCTAGATGCATCATAAGTATTGACCCCCTCAGTCCATAATAATTTCAATTCATCAATCAACGGTCTTAGATAGATGTCTATATTTTTTGTAGGACTCTTCGGACCAGGAATCATAAGGACAGGAACAAATTCTCTCGCTTCATGCACATGCTCGGAGGAAGGTTGTATGGTGTCACGAACACTGGCCAGCTGGAGTACGAAGCCACTGAACCTCCAAATGGATTAAATCCGTCAGTGCATAAACCAAGCCTCACATTACGTGACTCCCTTGAGAAGATAGGATAAACATGGTTGAAATGAATCCAAGCTTCGCCATCTGCAGGATGAGTCATAATATCCATGTCCCGACGTACTCTTTCTGCATGCCACCTCATATGTCCAGCTGTCTTTGAAGACATATACATCCGCTGCAGCCTCGGTGTAAGGGGGAAATATCGCAATGACGCATAAGGTATATCCTTTCCCCTAGAATTGACCCCTCTTTTAGGTTTAAATCTATCATGACGGCAAACTGAACAGGATACCATATCTGCATTCTCTTTGTCATACAACATACAATGATTAGGACATGCATCTATTTTCACATATCCAAGTCCTAAATCATTCACATCTTCTTGGCACGATAAAAATTTGGAGGCAGCTTTTCATCTGAGGTAACATGCTCTTGATGATGAGGAGGAGACGATCAAAGCAATTCTCAGAAATATGAAATTCAGATTTCAAGTTCAACAACTGTGACAACCGCTGACAACCGAGTGTGCTTTTGACAACCATCCCACAATGGCTCATCAACATCCTTAAGTAACTGATAGAATCTTTCGGCTCCCTTATTCGGCACGTCTTCAGCGTATACAGGATCCACATGTACACTGAATGCCGGACCAGCAGCATCTACAACCATATCCACGTACGTACTTGTGCCTTCCACATTACTAGGCTCGTGCGACCAGAAGTCCTCACCATGACATGTCCAATTCATATAACCTTCAACAAACCCTTTTCTGTATAAATGGCGTTGAACTTCCCATGGGGAATTCCACTTCAAATTTTTACAAATCATACAAGGACATCGGATGCCACCTTGCCTGTCTACTTCTGCATTTGGATTCCCCAATGCAAACTGAACGAAATTCTCAACTCCGACCCTAAACTCTTGGGACACCACATGATCAACTATTCTGCGATACATCCATGAACGGTCTGAAGCCATTGCTGTCCTACGCCCAAACAATATCAATAGACAAATAACTTTAAAATTCTAAATCACACATCCTTCGACGCAACCGAAATGAATAGGAAGGATTTATTATTTAGATTATCACTTTTTACCCATCTGTGAATATTTGATCGCACTCAGATGACCATTTACTATGTGATTGTATTATTTGCTGAAAATTTCGGCAGCATCTCCCCACACCTCTCCGATATACCAAAAATATTTATTGATTAAGATATTTTCTTAAACACTTACTAATAAGTGGTTAAGAAAATATTCTAAATCAATAAAGGTATATCAGAGAGGAGTGAGTAGACACACCCGAAATTTTCAACAAAAATACAAGCACATAGTAAATGACCACCTAACTGCGATCAAACATTCACAGACTGTCCAAAACGGGACAATTCAGGACTTTGAGTTAGATATACACATTCTCATCTTTGAAAATAAGACTCGTGCACATCAATCCCAAAGTCTTGAACGGGAGGTTCATTGACACGGGTTAACACGCTCTCGTGAAGTGTGTGCAATGTTAAAAAGAAAATAAAAACTAAAGCATGCATATAATGAAGTGCAATAATAACCCACATAAATATGAAAATAAAATAAAAACAGGGAGATAGTTTATTGAGATTTTATCTCCAATGCTGATAAGTTCTAATAAAATTACCTGCATGCAGTCATAACTTTACAATTGGAGAATCCTATTAAAGAATAAGTACTAATCTGTGAGTTGGATATCAAGAAGCCTATTAGATATTTTACATGCATGTTGAATAATACATATGAAAGAGACTCAAAATCTACCCACCTGTCTGAGATTTAGAAATTCCCAATTGCATAAGTGTTATCATATTCATGGCTTTCTGTCACCAAATTGAAAATAATTGTCTTTCATCTCTAAGCTTATACATTACAGGAGGAGTTAAATGATCTATAGAAGCTGAATTTTGATAATTTTAGTATATATAAATTAAGTACAAAACAAATACCTACTGAGGCAGTTAGAAACTGGATAGAATCTGAGTAGTAACCTCCTTTCCCTGCACATATGGTTAATGAAAGGTATTATTAGTTCCTAGAACTTAAGTTAATAAAAATTACAGTGAATACAAAATTAAAGAAAAAGGAAAAGATAGCACCATAGCTACATTGCGATAGTGCTACAGCGGGAAATGAACAAAATAGAGTAGCAAACTGTGCTTAAGACTGTGCTTAAAACTATCGAAAATTATGCATTAATAGAGTTGCAAATTGTGCTTAAAACTCATGAATTTAGTATGAACAAAATAAAAAATAGCATATCTAATTGTAGTTAACCATGTATTTCTGTAAAAAATAGGATATCTAGATGACGACTGATGGTTTATGAAAGTGCATGTAAAATGTTAGTCTCTTTTTAACAATTTGTATTACTTGTATTTAACAGTGTTATGAAGCACATGCATAGACAATTTACAATAATGTAAAAAGATAAATTTCCCCATATTGTGCTTGGATACATGTTAAGCTGATACATGTACATGTGCTGCTATGGTTTGGTTTTTATACTCTCTCCCACACACCTCTGACAAGAATTTACCTCCATGTTAGAATTTTGTACTTGTCCCTTGCATAAACTTGAATGTTTCTATGCAACCCTTGTCCTCTTTTACTGATTAGCCTTGGACATTTGTAAAAAATTCTTGAATCCTTGTTATCTTCTGTTTAAATAATTCCTAAGTGTCTGCACACAAGGCAATACAAGAATCACCATTCTCATGCTAAGGCATGTTTTCAGATAAAAGTAGTTGTTAACATATAGTCTTAGAAACTATTGAGTCATTCATCCAAAAAGAGAACCACCACATTAACAACACTACCAGCACATAAGCCCAAGATATGTCAGTCAGAGAAGACATCCTAAATAAAATGGAGTAACCATGATCAGGTAAGCAGTTAACATGATTTCAGCCAGAGATTTTTGGGTGCCGAGTATCACTCCTCATTTAAGAAGCAAAAACAACTTATCACCTCTTATTAAGTGTTGTCCAGTGACCACAACTATTTTGGGAATAATGGCGGAAAGGCACAAGGCATCAAAGTTGCAAGAAAATAGAATCAACAAATCATAAGCCTTATCTAATCCACATGATGAACCTGGAGGGAATTAGAATCCTTTGCTTTTAAAATTTTATCTAAGCCATGAGTAAGCTACTAACTAGGAATCATGTAAAACGTGAGCATAAATGCTTCACTGACAGTTTCCTACATATTCCAACTCACAGATCATACCTTTTATTTATGACGAAATTATTTTTTCTCCGCAAAGGGCAACAAAGCACACTAAAGAGAACTACATAAGATTTTAAGGGGGACATTAACCCCAACTGATGATTCCTGGGTTTACAACACATTTTGGTTTCACCAACCAGCTGCTGGATATTCTTGATGATCAGATGAGCTTTCAAACAACCATGAATAAGTGTGCTTCCATATACTGTGCCAAGATTCATGTTCCGGGCGTCTGCATGCATGGCAAAGTGGCTCAAACTGCTCTGCAAATAAATCCTAAACTTCACAATGGGAGCACTGAAAAGGGTGGCAATTTCGCCAAGGGTAAGCCCGGCACGTTCATGGTCACAGACGAGATGATGGTGATGCCGCATTCATCAGCTTCTGCCCTCAAGTTCATGAAGGGACGGAATGTTTGCGTTGATGATATAGAACTGAGGGATGTGGCCGTAGGAAAGAAAGAGGTATGGGAAATGTTCAGTTTTTATGGCTTTATCACCATTGTAACAGTTCTTGGAATTTATTGATCCAATACTTAAATTAACCTTTTTCTTGTGGTCTCAGGCGTTGGCGCTTTTGAGAGGCTTGCTTCTGTCAAGGACACCTCTTACGCATGTATTCTATCGACAAAGAAAACAAGGGTTCAGAAGATCGATGTATAGATATAGATGAAGTTGATAGCTACCCTCTGTGTTTATGAACTCTCTTCAAAGTTGATGTCCTTTGGCTTATCTGCATGCAATGTGAGATGTTATTTTGCGGAAGGCCTCAACATCTTTTTGTCTCAGGTTTTTGTTTCTATTGGTGAAGTGTGGAGGTAATCGTGAACTAGATGCGCATGCATTTGCTAAGCTTTTTGTTTAGGCTTATCAAATGGGAAGATGTTAGCATTATAATGCTTGAAAGGCAAGGTAATTTTTAGGAGTTCTACAAGGGGAGAATAGATTTTGAAAGGCAAGTTTTACTGAGCATCTAAATCTGTTTTTTTTTCTCAGGCGTTGTCTCTTTGAGTGCTTTGGTTCTGTAAAGGACACCAACCAATGATGTCAGGAAAGATGTGATTGAGAAGCTAAGCGATACCATCAGGACAGCACAGGATGAACAGATGATCGCCCACAGTCACTTTTATGAATCTCTTTCGTTGTTTTGACGTCATTTGGCTTCGGTAATGCTATATATGATGCCACAGAGATGATGCTTATTTCTCCTCCTGGTTCAGGCTATGATTTTAAGGGGGACATTAACCCCAACTGATAGAAACAAAAAAACCGCAGTCGCAAACCCACACATGAGAGAATCGTTCAAATGAGAATGGGAAACTGGAGATGTACCTGTGCTCGTCTCCCTGGACCCTGGCGTGCCGTCACGACTCCGCGTCGTCTCCCTGGTGCGCTGTTTGGCACGTCCACGCCGTCCGCGTCGTCTCCCGGGTGTGTAGTCCGCGTCGTCTCCTAGTCCCTGATGCCCCGTCCGTCCCGTCCACGCATCCTCGTCGTCTCCCTGGTCTGCCGTCCGCGCCGTCCACGTCGTCTACCGGTGTGCTATTCGGCCCGTCCGCCGCCGTCTCTGGTCCACTGGTGTGCCGGTCGCACGCCGGCTCCCTGCACCTGGTGTGCCGTCGACGTTGTCTGCCTGCGCCTGGTGTCGTCGACGTCGTCTCCCTGTCCCTGCCTCCCTGGTGTGCCGTCCGTGGCGCCAGCTCCCTCAATCCCACCAAACCCTCGCCAGGAGCAGAGAACGGCTGAACGGAGATGCAGATGCCAAGCCAGACTTGCAAGATTGGGGCTGCGGCCAGCTTGTGTGCGACCGGGGTATGTTTAGGGTGGTTTTTGGGTGTTTAATAGCAGCCGTTGGATGAAAGGGTGAGATCTATACGATGACCATAATACCCCTACATAATGTGTACATTTACATATTATATATATATATAATATATATATGTGTTATATACATATATATCATGTATATATATATATATATAAAACAGATTTAAATATATATATTATTTAAATATATTATTATATTCGGTTTTAATCGATTTGGTTCGGTTTAGGAGATCGACTGGCGGCAGTGGTGGAGGCGACAACGACGGAGGGGCTGGGTCGCAGGGGCGTGGCGGCGACGGGTTCGACAACCACGATGGACAGCGTCGGCAGCGACGGGTCCGACGACCACGATGGACAGCGTCGGCGGCGACGGTCCGACCCCCGGCGGAGAGCATCGGTGGCGTTGTCCGTTGGTGGCGCGAGTTCGGCGTCGGCGAGAGAGAGAGAAGAGAGAGAGAGAGAGAGAGAGAGAGAGAGAGAGAGAGAGAGAGATAGAGAGAGAGAGAGAGAGAGAGAGAGAGAGAGAGAGTCGGGATGGAGAGAGAGAGGGTGCGCGAGTGGGGGGGAGATATAGGGACAGCCACTGCGCGAGGAGTCGCCGCCTCCGGACCCGAGGGCCGGCGGCCGATGGCGAGCCGAGGATCGTCGGGGAGGAGGCAGAGGGTCCGAGGGCAGAGGGATTTCAGATTAGGTCGATTTGGGGAGACTCGGGAGAGGGTTTTTAAATATCTATAATATTTATATTTAGATAGAGCAATTAGATGTAAGATCTAATGGTCAGTATTAATCTAGTTTCGGATCGGATCTTAAACAGAGCGGATCTCTTATTTTCCGCGTCCGCTCTGTTTATTATTCGGATAATATCTGTATCCTAATTCGCTCCGTCGATATCTGTTAAACGGATACGGATAGACTTAATCGATACGAATTCGGATCGGATCCGGATATTATCTGGATCCGTTTACAGTCCTAGTCAGGAGTACAACAGATTTCCACTCAAAATCGATAGAAATAAAAAGGCCAATGGCTCGGGCATTCTCGATGCTCCACTCAAAATCGATAGAATGGGGATCTCTCACCTGCATCACCAACACGTCTGGTAACGTCTTCTTAGCCAAGAAAGCAGGCGAAAGTCTCTGCTGTTTTAGAAGATTCGAAGACACCGACGAAGAAGAAGACGACGTTGTCCAAATGTTGCACGGACGGCGACGACCACCTTGGCCGAGGAGGCTCGACTGCTCGTGCTCGGTGCGATGGGAGAGGCCGAAGAGCAGGGGCTCCGACACTCTGCTGTGTAGCAAAGAAAGAGGAGAGGCCGAACTGAGACCGGAGGGAGAAGGGCTGCGTGACTAGATTAGGGCTTTTTAGGTTTTTTCGGTTCAATCGTTTCGGCTCAATTTTAAGGAAGAAAATCGAACCGAACTATTTACCATTAAACCGGTCTGATTCATTTCATTGACCCGAACTTTAGTTAGTTGAACGAACCGAACCGAACGGTTCGGTTCGGTTCGGTTTATCGGTTGGACCGAGAAATGAACAGTCCTAAGCATAGCATCACCAACAGCAAAGCATTACTAGCAGTAAAGCAGTAGTAACAGTAAAGCAGTTGTAGGAGTAGCAAGCATAGCAGCAGCAGCATGTGCGGGAGGATAAGATAAGGATCTTGGCGGGTTTGAAGGCGGGTTTTTCCGCATGCGAGATTGCAACGAACAATGCGATGAATCTTCGAAGGATTTCACCTGGGTTAAACACGTAATACAGTTCTTACGTAACCCAAGTTACGCAGGATGAGTGATTACCTTATGTAATCATTGTGCCATAATTGATATATATATATATATATATATATACATATATAAAATTCCATATATTTCTTTAATATAATATATTCTATTTTTAATCCTTTTCCATCAACATAATTTTAATTATTTAGGTTATTAATTTATGGGCCTCTTGTGTGTTTATTACCGAGCTTTATTTTAGTAATGGAGGTGTGCATAATATTCGAACTAATTGGAACGTCATCATGTATTATAACAAATGACCAGTATTTTTATAAACAAATCAAGGTGTTACACATTTACAACCCTAATTTCGATAGATAACAACACACGATTAAAGTGTGAGTTCGTTCCGTGTGTAGACCTGAGAATTCATATTATTATTTAAAATTTTGAGAAAGGTCCATATTGTTCTCCATATTCTGGAAGAAAAAAAGAGCTTTTTATTCGACCTAGAATATGGGTGTGTCGCCTAATTAAGTCACTGAAGACTGAGTTAAAGTTGATTTGAAAATTAACAGAGTGTGCAACCTGAATAGAAGAGAGTGTGACACTCTGAAGGAAGTGTCAACTCTCTACAAGGTATTGGTCGATACTATGAAGGGATAGGTCGACGCTATAGGGATAAATTGGTCAACACTACTGGATAGATATGGTGACAGTACTACTGGATATATAGATAGTGCTGACACACATGAGTACGGATAGGTCAACACTAGTACTGCATAGATAGTGTTGACACTACTGGATATTAGTGTTACTGACACTACTAGATAGATAGGTCACACTACTGGATAGATGTGTTGACACTACTAGTACTATTTTCAAAACACAGTCAGAAAAGAAGAAGAAGAATAAGAATCCTTCAATTCACAAGACACTTGCCTAGCTAAAGCACGTAAGTACCTAATAATCTTTTAGACATTATTTTATCTTTTCTTTTATTAACACACACACCACAACACACATATAATATATACTAATAAATATATACACTTTTACACATACCTACCACTACTTACACATATTCACATTTAGATGCATGTTAAATCTTACGTAAACAAGTTTATGGTAATTTTTATTTTAACTTTTCCTAAAAAAATATTTATCAAGTATAATTATCCTAAAAGTAGATAAATCATATTTACCTCATAACCGTGCATCAAAATTTCTCAATATCCACATTTTGGTATAAACATATTTTATGATATTTGTTAATTTCGAAATAAATTTCATTACCAAAATTCAGTCTCAATTTGGTTTAAAATCTCAATTTGGTTCTAGAGACCGAATAATTTCGGTCCTATTCGGTCCCTTTCGGTCCCAAATATAAAGATCGAATAATTTCGGTCCCTATTCGGTCCCTATTTAGGGCCGAATAGGGACTGATTTTTTCGGTCCAATATAGAGACCGAATAAATTCAGTCCCTATTCGGTCCCTATTCAGGGACCGAATAGGGACCGAAATTATTCGGTCTCTATTTTTGGGACTAAAATTTTCAGTCTCTATTCGGTCCCTATTTAGGGACCGAATAGGGACCGAAAATTTTGGTCTCTAAATCGGTCTCTATATGCGCTTTTTCTTGTAGTGCATGATCCCATAGTCCAAACTGTCCTGCATGCACTTGATCAACTAACCCCTCAACAACTAAATTTGATCCAATCTTTAGTTGAGGGTGTGACTCTCTCTCCCTCTCCCTCTCCGTCTCCCAGGCACCCACCTTTGTACATTCTGGCGACTTCGCCGCATGCCCCTGTACATTCTTCATCACCTCGGCCCCCTGGCTATTTGCACTCCCGTGCTCCGGTCTGTACGGACCATCCCTTGGGAAGGCCCATTATTCAAGGCCACCCCCATGCACTCCCTCACATGCCCAGCAGCAGCCTACTCCACTCCAAAGTGCTCTTCTCTAGAAATTGAATAATTTGAGAATCAATAAAATAAGCTTTCAAATTCCATGGTGACCCCGTTGCCGCATGCCGGCTCTCCCTCAAATTTATATACATCCTTCGAGATGCCACGTACCGATTGTAACAATGGCACGGGTAACCCTACTCCATGTCAAGGATTTCTCTATGAGTCTTTGCGTTGGCAGCAAGACCCCATTACCTTGGCATATTTATTTAGAAAATCTCTTGACGGCCCTGCGCTCGAATGGTTCTACTCCTTAGAACCAAGTAAGGCAGGAGACTTCCGCCCCCTGCATAAAAAATTCCTCAGAGGTACAAAGACCGCATCAGCCCTTATTTGTCTATCACGGATCTAGCATCCGAGAAGATGGGGGCCGACGAGGCCTTTGTACAATTTGCTGACCGTTGGAGGTCAATGGCCACGAGAATACAACATCAGCTCTTGGAGTCAGAGCAAGTTAAAATAATCATTTCCAACTCTACTCCGAGGTTCAGGCACATCTTGGCCATGAATCAGATCACCTCCATGCAGGAGCTCTACGAACGGGGACGTTACATCCAAGCCAATTTAATAGACTCCCCGATCGTGGAGCTATTTGATCAAATTAAATCGAGAAAGAACGGATCAGTGGACGCTATCCACCATCCCCTTCACCACCATACAACAACCACTCCATATACAGCTCCACAACTACCCATCCACTACAACATGCCGCCACCCAGGCGTCCATTGATTCGTCCTTTTCGGACCCAACAACCTCCAACTGGGCCCTACAATGCCCCTATTTTTAATGAAGAAGCTCCTGCGCCCTGTGTTGTGCCTGCTCCAGCACCCGTGCCGATTCCCATACCTCCACCACAACAACCTCCACCTCCACCACAGCCTGTTGCTCGGGCCGAGGTTGCCAATGACCAACCCATCTGTGAAACCACTTGGTGCTATGATGATGAACCTTCCGAGGTCATGTTTGTATGCCATTTACCTACTCCTCCCACATTGCCATCCACATTTACCAAATCTTCCACTATCAAGCCTCCACCCATCATTACACCAACCATTGCACCTCCCACTATGCCAGCACCATTGGCAACCAAACCTGAGCAAATCTTCCCCTTCATACCTATCGCGCCTCCACAGGCCATACAACCTCCCATTACACCCACCATATCCACCCCCATCCAACAGAGCGGGTGCAAACATTTAAGGAGATTCAAGCGTCAGCAGAAGGAAGCCCCGGGACCGGGCATACTTTTCAAAATCCAAGATTTTATTCCTCGCATGCCGATCATTGTTTCTATACCGGGCACATTCGCCAAGCGGGAGTCCTTCCCTCTAATCATAGCCGTCAAGAGGCCTTCTAATCAAATGCCAATCATTCTCGTTGCCAACCGGGTTCATTTCAAAATACTCATAGGGAATCTCTTCCTCCAAGCTCTCATGACCCCTCAAACCATTGTTGTGAACTTTTCCACTCTAGTGAAGGGGTCAGCTTCTCAGATTGTGCTCACGTACTCCAACGCCAAATCATTGGCACAATCTATTATTCAAGGGGTCGTGCCCTCTTCCATATCACACATTATACAATCTTTGGGCACGATCCCCTCATTGTTGCTTCCAATTCTACCAGTGGAACTCCCCACTATATCCCTCGACTACATTCCAAGGGAGTTGCCACCATTGCTTGAAATTCCAATAGAAGTCAACAATTCTCCGGCCCTTGAGAACCGTTCAATCTCAAGGAGAAGAGCAAGATCTTCCGCCCGCTGGGCAAAATTTATGAGGAAGTACCTGAGGGTCAGATGTCGATTCCCAAGCGGAAGCCCAAACGCCGAGCTAGGCAAAAGACCAGGGGGTCTCCTCCATCTTTTTCATTTACTTTCCAATCATCATTTGCGCTTATTAGCACCTTCCTGTGGGTTCTCCACATTCCCTCCCCACGGGAGACATTTTATCTTCATCTTTTTTAAAATCTATTTTCTTACACCGGGCATCGCGCCCCATTTTGTACCCCATACTCTCCTTTCCGTGCCCCACGTGGCACGACTCCCTTCCATGCCCCACGTGACACATCTCCTCCCCGTGCCCCACGTGGCACACCTCCATTCCATGCCCCACGTAGCACACCTCCTTCCCGTGCCCCACATGGCACATCTCCTTCCAGTGCCCCATGTGGCACATCTCCTTCTTGTGCCCCACGCAGCACGTCTCAATCCTGTGCCCCACGTGGCAATCCTCATTTCGCGCCCCACGCTGCGCACCTTTCCTTTTGCCCCCTCGCGCCCTCTTTTTCCTTTCTCTTCTCCGGCCCCGCCCGATTCTTTTCTTCTTTCAGGCATCGCGCCCTCCTTCTTCGCTTCTCCAAATCCCTCCGGCCCTGCCGGAGTCTCCAAAGTCTTTCCTCCACTCTCTCCTCACCGCCTTTAATCGGGTCCGTTGACCCTTCTCGCATTGTTTTCGGGGCTTTAGCCCCCACTTAGTTCTTTAATTCCAACTAAAAAATGTAAATTCTTTGTAGCCTCTGAGTCTCGCTCCAACGCAGGGCATTCGTCCTCCTTTTACCTCCCAAACTCTTATTGTGAAAGTTATTATATTTTATCAGTGTCAAAAATCCATAAAAAGATGAATATTTCAACATGGCCATGCTATCGCAGCACTTCTGTTATGCAAATTCCGAGCCATGAGTCCAAAGTTCCCTCCCGGGTCATTAAAGTTTGCCCTTAGCAAGGGCATCTGCACACACTTCATAGCGCCCAAAGCCAATTGCACTCGGTAGACACTGTCACCATCACAGCCACACCTGAAAGGCACAAAATGTCTATTTCTCCCCTTACTCGGCCAAGATATGGGTAGTAGAGGTAGCATGGGCAAGGCAACCAATCTAAGGCACTCTGTCATAAGAGGACGTCCTCCAAATGGGCAAAGTCAAATGACCAATAAAAAAAAAATCAAAGTCAAATGCATGTCAAGAGCGGCAAAGTCCCCGCAGAGATCCAAATGGACCTAGTCGTACGCATGCAAAATAAAAAACCAAATCAATGATAATAGGGCATGGCAAAGAGTGGCAAAGTCCCCGCGGAGATCCAAATGGACCCGGTCATACGCATGTCCTTACAATCAATTGGTCATCACTCAAGATTCCAAATAATTCAAAAGCCCCAGTGCTTAATGAGACTGAACCTTCTGACGGTTGTGCCAAGGAAAGGAGTCAACACCCAACTCCTCAATATCCATACAAAGCTTATCCCCAAGTTTTCTTCCCTTCTCCCTGCAGACTTAGGCTTTGTTTGATAACCATGAATGCATGTCTATTGTCTGAAGCGGTCAGACATTCCATGTTTAGACTATTTGGTAAAGTCTCTTAATAGATATCTGAAAAAATATCTTGTGTCTTAAATTACCTCTTAAAAAAAAGTGAGACTAGGATACTTTTTTTTGTTCAGATGGAGACCTCCCATCGTACATCGTAGATCCCTTCTCCGCCTCCCCCATCCTTGGTAGAAGACGTTGCAGGCGGTGCCACCCTTGGTCGACACCTCCGCCCGCGTCACAGACAGGTTGTTCTCCCTGAAGGTCCGGGTGACCGTGAGGATGGAGAAGGGGAGGAGGGGCAGGGAGAGATCTTGTCTATCTAGTCTTGTAAGAGATTTGGAAGTGGCAGAGGCGCCTTGGGCTTCTGGTGCATCCCCCCTCCCCTCTAAGTAGCCTCAGGGACCTCTGGATCTTACCAGAGATGGCGCAATGGAGAAGATGGAACGAGGCGAACGGGGCACAGACGGAAGGGGGCAGAAAGAACGAGCAGATGTAAGCGACGAGACAACGGAGACTCACCAGAACGGCGATGACCAGGTGAAGAGAGACCAAGATGACGACGATAGTGAGCAAGGACAACGATGCACAGCCGGAGATGAAGACGATGGCGTCGCGTTAGGGCTTAGGGAACCAAGGGGCGAGGGGAATGAGGGGAGGAAGGGGCGAAGAAGGGGGATACGCGAGGGACCCTGGCGAAAGAAAGGGGGAACACTTTTTTTTAAACTATTTCTATCTAAAAATTAATGATGTCTCCATTTTCTAACTAAATTTAAAATTGTAAAAAAATTTTTTATCTGTTTGGCAAGAAGTATTTTTTTTTTAAAGTTTGAAGTTGTGGGGTGGTGGGGGAGGGGCCGGCGGGGGTGGGGGGGGTGGGGAGGGGGGGGGTGTGCAGGGGGGGGGGTGGGGGAGGTGGAGGGGCGCAGGGGGGCGGGGAGGCTGTCGGCAGGTGGGGGGCTCGTTGGGTGGGTTGGGGGAGGGCACCGGCCGGTGGAGAGAGGGGGGAGGAGGAGGGTGCCGGCGGGTGGGGGAGGCGCCGCGGGTGGGGGGGTCGTGTCGGGTGGGTGGGGGAGGGAGCTAGTGGGTGGGAGAGGAGGGGGAGGAGGAGGCGCCGGGGGTGGTGGGAGGCGCTGGCGGGTGGGGGGTGGAGGAGGGGCACCGGCGGGGTGGGGAGGCTGCCGCGGGTGTGGGGGAGGCGTCGGAGGGGGGGGGTCGCCGGATGGGGTGGGGTGGGGAGGCTTCCGGCGTGTGGGGGGAGGGCGTCGGAGGGTGGGGGGGTCGCCGGATGGGGTGGGGTGGGGGAGGCTGCCGGCGGGTTGGGGGAGGCTGCCGACGGGTGTGGGGAGGGCACCGGCGGGTAGGGGGGTGTCGCCGGATGGGGTGGGGAGGGCGCCGGGTGGGGTGGGGGAGGGGGGGGAGGGTGCGCAGGGGGTGGGTGGTGGAGGAGTCAGTGTGATCTTAAAATAAAAATAGGGTGAGACTTGTTTTTTTTTCTAGAGATATTTACATAGGAAAAAAATTCTTCCCTAAAAAAAAAAACTACATACCAAACATGTCTTTGTGTCTGTCTTCTCTCTTTTTTAAAATTTAGAGAAAAGAGAGGTAAAAAACTGTAACTAAACACCCTATTAGTGTAGATGCGGTTATTTTCTCGTCCCGAGGAGGACGAAAAAACGATCGTCTCCACACGGAAATAGACGGCGAGAGAGAGAGCAAGTGCAGAGGAAAATAACGCGATCGCCAGGTATTTTTCCTAAAAAGCACCAAAAGTGGGGATGGGTAGGAAAGGAGGTGATCTGTACCTTTTTACCTGTAGAAAAGAAGCGGGATGTGTGGTGCGGTGGGTTTACCCTCCTCTTTCAACCGGCCGGCCGGCGAAAGAGATTCAACTCGGTACCTGGGACAAAAGACAACGAAAGACAAACGAACAGGTTAAACGGCAATGTAGTAAATGAAAATAACAGAAGACCATAGAAAAGGCATAAAAAGGGTGCAAACGCACCTTCTAAGGACTGAAATGCAAAACCCCTAAGTGGGTGAGAGAAGACATGCACGTGTGTGCGTGTGTACTGTCTAAAAAAAGAGCCGCAAAAGGGGGGGTGAAAAAGAGAGAGAGATGAGATGGAAGCCGCTTCTAGACGGTCGAGATAATGGCGTCTCCACGTGGAGGGATCGTAACGGAGGATCGTCCGGCGCTTCGGAACGTCACGTACAACACCACGGGATCTTCTGAACGATGGAGGCGAAGGTCCGGAAGCGGAGACGTCGCGCGTGTAGGGCTCCGCCGTTGAGGAGGTGAAAGCTCTCTCTCTCCCTCTGCATTCTCTCTCTAAAACCCCGGACTCTCTCTCTCTAAAACCCCTCTTTTTCCAACCAAAATGGCCAGACCCCCCTGGAAATGGGCTTATGCGCGAAGTCTTAATGCTGGGAAAAATCGCGTCGAGAACAGTTGCCGCCTTCAAAGAGTTTAAATGCGTCGGCCTGACTTGCCGCGATTAACAACCGCCTAATGTCCATCAGTTTGCCAAAACGTGATGATTACGGTGCACGATGATATTCAAGAATCGCGTCGGCTTAATCACCGCGATTTAGAAAGTCAAATTGATTTGACAGGCATGGCCGTATTCAGGTTCAAAATGAGTCCACTTAGGGCGTCGCGATTAACAACCACCTCTCCTTTGATCGCAAATTGTGGCGGGCTATCTGGTCGCGATTTGTAATTCTGACACCTGACAACGGCATGGTGTGTTAGGCGGCTAAGAATCGCGTCGTACAGGAACGACGCGTTTTCTTGCTGCGACATGTCCCCTGCCATGTGTCAGGACGTGCGTGCTCTGACACGGTCGTGAATGTTGACTTTTAAATCGCGACGGGCCTAATGGACGCCTTTATCCTTTGGTTATGCGCTATGCTACAAAGGCGGTAAGAAAATCGCGTCATCTCAGACCGTCGCGTCTAAAGCGCCTAAGAAGGCGTCGGCCGTCCCTGACGCGATTTCAAGCAGTGCTACAGAACCCTTTTCCAGGATTTTTTTTTATATCTCCTAGCTTTTTCTAAAGACCCTAAAAAGCCCTAAAAGGATAGGATAATGGAAAAAATACTTAAAATGTTAACTTAAGACAGTCACTTTTGAGGTGTTACAGTGCAACTCGAAACTTGTCAAATTCTGGGAAAATTGGCGTGTCTACAGATGCCTCGCCTTGGCGTTTGCTTTGTAAGGAAGTGAAGCGTAATGACGTGAAATGAGGTAAATAAGGTGGCGTAAATGAAGCGGAATGAAGCGAAACAATCTGAAAAGTAAGCGCCAAGGTGTAATGAGACACGCCCTGTTAAGGCGCATGACTGGAGCCGTTCGTCAATTCATAATAAAGCCGCTCTTCAGAAACACTTTTGGAGAGGAAACTCATCAATCAAAGACAACTAAGCTAAGGAAAGCAAAGACAATGCGATGATCAACTTTTGTCGTCGGGAAGTTCCTAAGGACGTAATCCGTTAGGTTTCACCTCTGTGTGGGGCTGCCACGGCCGGAGGTTGATCGAAAAGTAAAGTAAAGGAAATGACAAGGATCCATGACGGATGAGTTTCTCTCTGAAAAGAAGATCTTCAACAACTTTATAATAAGTTGAGTACTGGACTCTGAGTGGAATATTCGGGTTGCTTTAGCAATTACGGACCAAGTGATTATCTTTAATTAAGCTTTTAAGTGATCTTTCCTGAAAACTTGTGTGCAATGCATGCTGGGCTAAAAGAAAATATTCATAAAACAAAGCAAAATATCAAGTAATCAAGGATAATATTGTTGTACTGTAAGGGGTCAGGATACTGGTAGGAACTGTCGTCCCCCTACCGGTGCAAACGGCCTATCCTTGAAAGCAAGAATTCTCTGGAATTATCCTCATTTTTTGCAGTGAAGGGGAACTCAAACTCCAGATTCATCATAGCCTTAAGGTCCTTGATAAATTCTAGTAAGTATACTGTATAGTAAAATGCAATATACGTTACCAATGTAGGGACTGTAGAGGATATTCGTGGATCTTGTAACATAGCAAACATCTCGAACCCTGTACTTAGGTAGCACAAAACACATCAGTTCACAAAAAAGTATGAAAATTCAAAATCGCGTCCATTACACCGGACGCCTTTAATCACGAAAATCGCGGCGACTTCAGTGGACGCGATTTACAGGGGCGGGCCAAAACCCAAAATTCTCACTTTTCTGCCTTTTGGATGCAAGGGAGAGCGGGGATGCTTCTAGACATCGGGTGAGTCACCCGAACCCACCTCCTCCAAACCCTTTCACACATCAACCCCCACACATCCTCATCCTCATTTTCTCACCCACCCCCCTCACACTCACTCTTTGTACCCCAAGGCTTTAAGAGGGAGAAAGGAAAGGAGATTGGTGGAAATGGAGCATGGTGGCCCTTCTTCTTCCAAGGGATCAAGAGGGGGCAATTTCAAAAGATTGAGTCAAGTGGATGGCCATATAAGCAAGCTTATTGAAGCTAATGTGGTAGGTAGACTTGAGCTCGGTTTTGTGCCCTTTTAAGCTTGATTAGCGTGTTCTTGACGTTCTTATGACTCAACTCTTATAATTTGAAGGATTACCTGCCCTTTCCGGGGAACCGACGCTTCATGCGTCTACCATGGCTCCAGCAACTTACCTTAAACATTACTCTAGGCATGACCAACGTTCTCAAACGATGGGGAATCAATAAACTTGCGGTTCATGCAAAGAAGTATCACGAGGTACATCTGGATTGGGCTGCCATGGGAGTGTTGGTTGAGGTATGTATGCATCCTCAAACCAAACCTTCCTCTTCAAAAGCTTTGAAGCGACTATTCTTTTGGAAGAGGTCGAGGTGTTTCTAGGCCTTCGGCGGATGAAACAAGGTGAAGAAGATGAATGATGATCGCGCCGAGGAGCTATACCAAAAATCTGTTCTTGAAGGCTTCATGGATGCAAGGAGGCTTATGAAATACGACTGACAAAGGCATCCACCTCCAAAAGCTGGCGGTTTGGACTAAGCGGGAGCTTGGAGAAGCTGAGGACGATGAAGATTTAGAGCGGGAGATGAAGGGCTTCGCCATCTACGTGGCGGGAGCAACCCTCTTCCCATCAATAGACAGCGTGCTAGAGCCGGATCAATTAAGGGCCGTATGCGCCATCTGGGAGGGTGAAAGATTAGGATCGGCTGTCCTCGCCTTTCTTTACAGCGGACTCATAGCGTCAAGCCTAGGTAGGCCCCTGTACGGATCTATGCTTCTATTTACATGTTGGGTTGACCTGCACTTGAAATTCTATTTGAGCAACGAGGTTTCCACCTCGTCTCGGATCTTTTCCAAAAGTCCACTGAAACATTTAGACAACATTATTAGCCTGGAAGGGCGAGTAGCAAACCGCGCGCCATAGCTGAAGACTCGGATGGATTGGCGTGAGTACCTCCGAGATGTGTTTGAGGAGGCGTTCAATCTGGTCCCGACACCATTCTCGAATCGGGAGTTGAGGAGCAGGATGGAGCCTGGTGTGGATCTTCGCTTGATCGGGGCATCCGAATTTGTATTGTACAATCCACACCGGTGCCTTCCCCAACTCGGGCTCGCTCGGCGCGTGTTCGAAGGGCCGTCTCACATCACGCCCATCAAACGTCGGGAACTCGGCACCAACAACGACAGCGAGGAGGCGAACACAATCAAGGCCCTATGGAAAGTATGCATCTTTAGGAGGCCGGCTCCAAGTGAGAGGGAAAATGAGAATGAGAAGGCGAATTATGCAAGGGGTTTAAGAAAACTCCGATCTTGAGAGAATGTGATCTCAAAGGAGTTTGTAAATGTTGGGACAAGCTGTAAATAAATAAAAGTCAAGTTGTGTTTGAGTTGGCAAAACGGCTGTCAAAGTCTATGGTGTCAAAAGGTCCCTTGGATGACATGAAATCACAGCACAAGAACTCAAAAGCTTGCTTGAAAAATCGTTTTGCTGGAACACCGGAGGAAATCGCGTCTATGACAGTCGTCGCCTTCATCATATGTAAAACACGTCAAGAAGACCTGCCGCGTATCACTGTAAAACGCGACGTTGGTTACAGGTGCGTATAAGGAATCCTCAAAATCTGCGCGCGCAGAGCCCGTACAGCTGTCATCATTACTTCTGAATCGTGACGCGAAGGGCCGCCGCGTATCAAAATTTTAAATTTTGCGCCCCAGACAATCCGGTCAGGGGTCATGATGACTTCTGAATCACGGCGTACAGGGCAGACACCTTTATTTGTGGCAGTCCGAAATATGCGTCATCCGTGATGGACGCGATTAACGTTAGTTTGAAAGCCGTCGTGTGGCAGAAAAGGAGGACGCCCTTTTCAAAGACAAATCGCGGCGTCTGTAATGGACGCGATTAATGACAGTTTGAAAGCCGTCGCGCGCCTTCTTCCCCGGCCTCTCTCATTCCCTTTCACTCTCGTTCTCTCAACTCTCTCTCTCGAACTCTCACCCTCTCTCACTCTCTCACTCGCACCCTCTCTCACTCACACCCTCTCTCACTCTCTCACTCGATGGAGAAGCGGGCGGCATCGAAGCGGCGGCTGGGCCCGGCGGAGGTCACGGTGGAGGGCACGGTGGAGGGCACGCCGGCCTCGTCGAGTGGCGGCTCGACGGAGGCGGCCATCGGCACTGAGCTCGCGCTCGGGCCGGCGGCGGAGGCAGGCGGCGGCGGCGGCGGCGACGGCGGTGACGGCGGCAACGGCGGCGCGCCGGAAGGGGCAGTGGAAGTGACGGCCGAGGAGGAGGAGGGGCCGTGGGCGGTGATACGCGCGCATTGTTGATTGTGCAATTCCGTTGTCTAGAGTTCCTTGCACATATCAACAAGCTCACCTCCTCTAAACTGTCTCACAGAATCAAAATCACAAAAAGGAACTAGCACAATGGTGAGAACATGTCATATCCACGGAGAGGCAGAATAAAGCTTGAATTAAACTACTTTGACTTGAAGTCTCTACCGACAATGCATTAAATGTGAATGTGTAAACAACACCGATCAAATCCCGCACAATCTTGACAGATCAAACTTAATGAAAGAACACGTGGAATTGAAATAAAAAGAAACTTGGTATCACTGTACCCTCACAGCTCGAGGGATCAAATTGGTAGACAAAAATATTTTAAAAGAAAACTTTCAAATTAATGTACCCCTATAGCTCAGGGGATGAATAGTAAACAAAAGCAGCTCTCTACAAATACTGAATCAATACTCTCGAGAGAGATGGAACTGTTGATCTCAGAAAGTTGCACAAAGTTGCACAGAAGAAAAAGAACTGCTAGCTATTCTCACAGAAGAAAGAAATTCAGATGAACTGAACTAAATGCCTCTGAATTGAATTCTGAAACACACAAGAAATGGAAGATTTATGTATCTACCTCTCAACAGCCCTCGCAGCTCTCTCAGCTCACAGATCGGACAGAAAATACAAACAGAAATTAATTGCTCCTAAATCAGAATCCTTGTATTATTACTGAAGATCAGGAATCAAACAACATTGAAGACTGAAAACTAACCATAAAAAAAAATCAGACATCTTCACATTATCAAATCTAACCTCAGCTATAACAAGAACATGGACTTCACAAACTTAACTGTGGATCTGAACTCGGTAGATGTCTGGAATCCTTCTGGAATTCTGAACTCTGATCACAATTGTTTGCAACTTACTAGACTGCAACACTGCTGCCTCCGCACAGAACCAGTCAAAAGCCTTCTGATGGACGGATCAGGAAAAGAAGGGAATCACAAAAAAAAAATACTGCAGAGATCACGATGGAGATTCTCCCATTCCTCATGTGGATCTAAACATTGAACTGATCACACAGACGATCAAGAACTGCTATGTAAAGCGCATAATGGGATTGACAGGTGCAGCAGCATCAAATTAAATGCAAGAAGAGAATTCTAAACAGTAAGAGTATGATCGGTGAAAAATCACTACAACTATGCTAAACAATTGTTACCATTCAAATAAACACTCAAGATAGAACAGATAGAAAAGATAAAGGGAATAAACGGAAAAAAAAACAATTAGAGCAAGTTATCCAACAGTAGATTCAAAGATTGGCTCTCCCTGGATCGATCTCACACTGAACCCTTCAAATGCTAAGGAAATCTTCCAACAACTTACATCGAACTAAAGACAAAAGAATGACTCAAAAGGAAATCACATTTGCTTATCGAATCCCTCACTGCTCTGCTCTGTTGAGAAGAAAGTTACAGAATAACATGACAGAAAGAAAACCCCCAAATACCGAACTTGGGAATCCCCTGGAGTTCTGAACTCCTGAAGATCTCTCCACTGCTCTACTCTAAGAAGAGAAATACAGAAGAAAAATAAACTAAAAATTCCCTCCAATTCGAACTGCTCTGCTAAACAGAAGAAGAAAACCCCAAAAAAAAACGAACCAGCCGAACCCCCCCCCCTGGAGAAGAAAAGAGGAGCAATCTCTCACAGCTCTGCTCTCCGAAATGAAAATTACAGGAAAATGGGACACTGAAAATTCTAAAAAAATTTCTAACCAGATCCACCCCGGGAAGACCTTTGGGGTCCCTTTATATAGGCTTCCGGGTCTTCTTGCTTCCTCTCCAGTGTGCACCAAGATCGCCACGTCGGCATGCCCTCAGATCCAGCCTTTGCTCGTCGCACACCTCGCCCAGCCATCAGCAGGTCCAGCGCGCCCAGCCAGCGCTCCTGCATCCGGATCTCATGGCCACCTCAGCCGCGCCACACCCTGGCCGCCTCATCTTCTGCAGCGCACCTGGGCCTCAGATCCGGTGCATCAGCTTCACGCACCTCCTGCATCACCAGCCCAGCACCAAATGCCCAAACCCCAGCCGTACAGCGCCATCGCCCTCCTGCATCACACAGCCGCTTGGCCCAGGCGCCCAGCCAGCGCTCCTGCATCCGGATCTCATGGCCACACCTGCACACAGGTGCTCAGCAGTCAGCACAGCCCAAACCACCATCCGCCATGCCCCCAGCACTGCCCAGCTCCTGCTCTGCACACCACCCAGTCGCTTCGCACAGGTGTTCCAGTAGCTTCTGCTGGGGAAGAGTAAAAGTTTTAACCGGATTAGATGGGGTTGGGTATGGTAAAAGGTAATTATAAAAATATTGAAATTGGGAGGGGTATGTGTCATTATGGTGTTGGGTGGAGAATTTAAAAATTACTATTATTTATTTAATGGGATGAGGTGGGGTTAAAATTTTATTTATTTATTTATCCCTATTATTTACCACTAAAGATATTTACAAGACTATTATTGTAACAATACTTATTTACAAATGACTTTTATTTTCAAAGTGAATAAAAGAAATGAATTATTTAAATGAAAATCTAACATGTATATTCTAACCCATTAACAACTAATATGTTCAAAAAATTATTTACAGATGAAATGAAAATTAACATCAAATGCTCATTATTTATAGACAATGACTGTCTAAATTTAACTAAATGTATGAAATTTAACATAAAAATTTTGTAATTATCAGGCGGCACGGCGGCGAGGGCGGCAGGGGCGCGACCTCCCGGTGCATCCAGACACGGTAAGTACTTTCCCCCTCCCTTTCCTTCCCATGGGTGAGAGACGGAGAAGAGAGGAGGGTGCGCCGGGCACCGGGAAGAAGGGGGGCACGAATCGCGTCGAGTTCAGACGACGTGATTCATGTCCTCAAATCGCGTCGCCCCAGGGCGTCGCGATTTTAGATAAATCGCGACCACCCAAGTGGACGCCAATTAAGAACTGAATCGCGATGGCTGTGTCGGATGCCTTTTTTGCCAGAAGCTGATTTTTCTGCTTAGTTTGCTTGGACAGTTCTGATTTTAGATTTTCTTGTAATTTTTAGGGTATAATGCGGCCGCGGACGATGTGGCCCTTGGTTGCGGCGGCATACCAAGGCCTCCCGGATTTCCAGAAGGAGAGGGTCCGGGAGATGGGCTTCGGCTCGATCTTGGAGATCAAGCCGTTCTTCATTGACCTCCCGCTCATTCAGGCAGTTAGGGAAAGGTGGGACCGGGCCAGCCGAGCATTCCTCTTCCCGTGGGGGCACATGGTGCCCAGTCTAGAGGATGTGGCCCGCATCACCGGGCTGAGGGTGGATGGGGAGGCGGTGACGGGGGTCACCTACGCGGACTACACCGACTTGGCGCAGGACTTCCTGGGTTTGGAGCCCCACGGAGATGACCTTGGTGACCGGAGGGTGGTCGGCCGAGTGACGCTTTTAGGGTCATTGGGGCTGGCCAAGGTGAGGCAGCGAGCAGATGAGCTCCTGCCAGACTTCGTGGAGTGGGCAGTAGGGCTGGCCAGGGCAGCGTACGGCCAGGACCGGACGGAGACGGAGAGGGTGGACAGGGACCTTCGCAGGTTCCTAGTATTCTTCTTTGGCAAGATGCTCTTCACCACCAAGGGTGACGTCATCCACTGCCGATTTTTGGAGATACTAGGAGACCTGGGGAGGGTAGGCAGGTACGCCTGGGGTGCTGCACTGCTGACGCACACCTTCGCTGACCTTTCTACCGGCACCGGACGGGAGACCACTGTGGGCGGATTCGCGCCCTTTCTTCAGGTATGGTTTTAAATTTTAAACTCCATTCTAACTTATCTTTAAATTTTCTGTAATTTTGAATTTGTTACTGACATTGTTTAATTGTTTGCAGGTGTGGAGTTACCACTACCTCCCGCTGGGTAGGGCGACAGTGGTGCGCCCAGACGCTGTCCCGCTCGCACGGAGGTGGCTACCGCTGGTGAGCACGGCCACTTACACCTTCTAGCTGGAGGTCCTCCGCCAGCATGTCCGAGATTTCCCCGCACTTCTGGTAGGATTTCTTACACACTCTTTCTTTAAGCTTAAGCATTATTGAAATTGGCTAATCGATGCTTGTGCAGGTGGTGTGGGAGCCTTATGCAAACCAGGGTGATGCCGATCAGCCCTGGGTGGTGAGTGGACGACCTCTGTTCAGGCGGGACATTTGGGTCCATTGCCTGAACGAGATCGAGACACTCCGCCTCCGGCTGGTGGCACGCACACTGGGACTGCACCAGGGTTGGTGTGAGAAGACGGAGCCCCGGGGGATTGGCAAGAAAACACGAGGGAAGGCCATGATGGTGGATTGGCGTACCCGCTTCCCCAAGCAGTACGCCGACTGGCAGCGCGGAGGCCAGTTGGTAGAGTCGGACGCCCCGGACAGCATTGCGTACCTATGGCGCTTCCAGGAGGAGTACGGCCACCGCGATTTCATGAGGCCAGAGAGGGTACACACTTCTAAAACTGCATTATTTTGATTATACAATTTACAGCTACCTTATAATTTATACGCGTGTACAGGATGGGAGGAACACCCTAATTGACCAGCTGCAGGGGCAGCTGGCGAGCACGGAGGTGCAGATGATCAAGGCACGCGCGGCTCTCGAGACTCTGGTAAGTTCTTAAAGAAGTACATACCTTTGCTTTGTTTAACTTACCATGCACTAACATCCTTTGCCTTACAGCGTGCCGCACAGTTGACGGGTGAGCGTGCCGACACAGCAGGTGCCTCTTCCAGTAGGGGTGCCCCAGCTCCGGAGGTGGCGTCCCACCAGCAGCAGTTGTCTGCGGCGGTAGAGCGTGCTGGGCGTGCTGAGCATGACCTCCTGGCACGGGTGAGTACTTTGAATTAGATAATCATTCCAAATGTTTCTTTGTACTTACCTGTGGTCGTTACTTGTGCAGAGTAAGGAGCTCCGGGATGCCTTGGCCCGTGAGACGGATACGGCTGCTGAGCTGACGCAGCTGCGGTCCCAGCTGACTCGGCGAGAGCACGAGATCCCTCGAGAGGTGGCCGAGCTGCAGGCGTTGCTGTCACTGGAGCGCTGCGACCTGGAGAGACAGCAGGCCCGCTGGGAGCAGGAGCGGAGCCGCTGGGAGTTAGAGCGCCGTGACCTGGTGAAGCAGTGCGTGGAGGCGAGGACCAGCCAAGGGGTCATGGAACGCCTGCTGAAGGAGTCCGAGGAGAGGTACCGGCGCGGACGAGAGCGCGCGAGAGAGCAGGGGCGGGCCAGCGCCTACTCGGGGAGCATTCTGGCGACTTCCTCTCAGTACGAGAGGAATGTTCGGGATGCTACAACGGCACAACGCTCGACCGGCTCACAGGCGCCGATGGGGCCTCCTGCCTTGCCCACTGTCACGGAGCAGGGTGAGGCAGAGAGCAGTCGTCAGGCTAGACCTGCAGAGGGAGGCGACGAGAGTCAGCTTGCCTCTCCTTGAGGTTGTACCTCTATTTACCTTTTGATGGTGTCGTGCCTAATGGGGCACTTTCATGATATACTTGGGTTCGGCTCCTGTCTTAGCCGCATATATATATACATACCTTTGCGCCTTTGCGACTTGATACCTGAATCGTCTTGAACAAACAAGTTAAATATCTGTTCCGACTCAGCCCCTTGCATATGTAAATACTCGCTGAGCTTTGGGGATTTGTTAAGGGGCTAAGCCTTTATCAAAATAAGGCAGAAAAGAAAGGTAAGCAATTTTAAACGTGCAGTTTATACTAAAAGAAAGGAAATGCACAAGTATGTTTACAAGATGTACAAATCGATGACAATAGACAATAAGACTATTTGGTTGGATTTTGATAAGATATTCCATTTTTTAGGATTGTTTGATAATATTCCATTTTTTTTAACTTCGAAATATGCAATTTTTTTGGATTTTGGAGATATGCAATTTTTGGCTTTTGAAGATATTCATTTTTTTTGGATTTTGGTAATATTCAGATTTGTTTGAGTTTTAAAATATTCAAATTATTTTTAGGCTTTGGAATATTCTGATTTGTTTGGGTTTTGAAATTTTTTTTTGTTTTTTTTTTTTGTTTTGAGTTTTAGAATATTCAAATTTGTTTGGGTTTTGGAATATTCATTTTTGGGTTTTGGAATATTCAATAAAAAAAAATTGGGTTTTGGAGAGCATTGTATATTGATCTTTCAATTATTCGTATGTCAATTTTAAAAATTGTTGACTGCTCTTAAATGCGTTTAGGCATGGATTAGACGTGCATAAAGGTGCCTTGACCTGAGGCGACTTTTGGCGATGCCCTCTTTAGTCGATCTTTGCCTTGCCTAGGTGTTAAGACAATATCTTGAGAAGGAGAGAAGAATTCTTAGGAAGCCTGCTAGCAATCTGGGTAACTGGGGAAACACTCAATTGGTTGCTTTTTATACTTAGAAAAAAGGTTCGAGCTTAACTTGGCATTTTTTAGGGTCTTAGCATGCATACGACCGGGTCCATTTGGATCTCCGCGGGGACTTTGTCACTCTTGACATGCTTTGTATTTGATTTGGCCTTCTTTTGGCTCTTTAGTGAGGGTTTGGATTTTCATTGATCCTCCTCTTTCCCCTTTTGCCTTGGTCGATCCTTTTCTGATTTTAAAACAACCTTATGAGGTCAATCTCACTGGTCTCCTTTCTTACTGACAAACCGAATAGGAGAAAGAAATGGATATTGCCTAAAAATTATAAACATGACATCGACCTTTTTTAGGTTCTACGTCTCTGGTTTTCTCAGGAAGGCGTGTAAGTGTGTGAGTGTCGCCTTCCTTGACTAACACATTAAGAATAGGTAAATGGATTTTAAACATAACATCCTTCAAATTTGAGGCTTGTATACCATGCAAAAAAAAATTTTCCTTTTCGGATAGTAATAAACTAAGGGTAATATTTTTTGAGATGAAGGCCATTCCAAGAGTGAGAGAGTTCCTCACCCTTTGCATTAATTAATTTATAAGCATTGCCTGAATAAGCTTGGCTTATAACATATGGCCCTGCCCAATTCGGTTGGAGCTTGGATCTGGGACCACCAGGTATTACAAAAATTCTCTTAGCGACCATCTCACCGACTTTGAATTTTCTCTCAACGACTCTCTTTTGGTAAAAACGTGTGAGTTTGTTTTGGTATGCTCTCGTATGCTCGGTGGCAACCAAACGTTTCTCATCTAAGAGTTCCAACTGTGCAAGAAGTGACTCGCGTCGCTCATCAATTGGTAATTCCTTGTCAAGCTGAACTCTTAATGATGGGATAAGAATCTCATATGGTACTACTGCCTCCATTCCGTAAGTGAGAGCAAACGGTGTTTGCCCTGTGGGGGTACGGATTGAAGTGCGGTAAGCCCATAGAGCTTCCACGAGTTTTTTCGGCCAGTCTGAGAATTTATTACCCCTCACACGTCTTTTTTATGATTTTAATGAGAGTTTTGTTTGTGGCCTCTGCCTGGCCATTGCCTTGCGGATAATAAGGTGATGAATGGTGTAATGCAATCTTATACCTGTTGCAGAGGTCACAGAGTTCCTGAGAGATGAACTGTGGTCCATTATCGGTAATCATAGCCTCTGGTATACCAAACCTGGTGATGATGTTCCTCATGATGAATCTGCAAACGGTTGTGGCTTTAATCTCTGCATATGCTTCGGCTTCCGCCCACTTGGTGAAATATTCCGTTGCTGTAAGAATAAAAGACTTTGTTTTGTTTTGGGAACTAGGATCACCAAGAGGGCCGATGATATCGAAAGCCCACATAGCAAAAGGCCATGGTGAGAACAACGGGTGGAGTGAAGAAGAAGGAGCATGAATTTTGTCGACGTGCAATTGGCATTTAACACACTGGCGAACAAAGAAAGAACAGTCCTCTTCTAGAGTGGGCCAGTAAAAGCCTTGCCTAAGAATCTTCTTAGCAAGCATCTGGCTGCTCACATGGCCTCCACAAACACCCAAGTGAGCCTCTCTGACCACCTTAGGAGCTTCATCTTCATCTAAACAGCGAAGCAAAACACCGGAGAAACTTCTTCGGTAGAGCATATTTCTGATTACCGTGTATTTCTGAGATATCCTTCTGATGGCCTTCCTTTCTTCGGAAGTGGCTTCTACAGGGTAGGATTGATCTTTGCAATATGCAGCTATCTCATAATACCCGGTTTCTCCTCGTCTTCCAATTCTTTTTCGAGCTCCACTAACATGACCTCTGTTCTGATCCTTGCTTCCTCTCTCATCAATAGATCTTCCTTAACCCAGAGGAACCTAGGATCCAAGTAGAAAGGAATTTGACGGCGTTCGATCTGAATGCTGTCAAAGTCACCAGAATAAGTCATGTGCATAGTCGCACCAACCGTGGCAAGGGCGCCAGCCAAAAGGTTTTGGTGACGAGGAACATGAACAAAGACAAGCTTGGTAAACAACTTGGCATAAGCCGAAGCAAGTTCTTGGTACGGCTTGAGCTTGGGATCAAGAGTTTGGTATTTGGTGAGCACTTGGCGGAGGACCAATTGGCTATCACCAACAATCCAGAGACGCGTCACACCATAATAACGGGCGAGTTCCAAACCAGCCAATAAAGCTTCGTATTCAGCGATATTGTTGGTGGTAGGGAAATTTAATTTACAAACTCGCGAAATAGTGACACCCTCTGGAGATAATAGAGCTACCCCAATGCTTGCTCCAAAAGAGTTTAGAGCCCCATCAAAATATAATGTCCACATGAGACTGGAATGATTAAGAGACATTAATTCTTCATCCGGGAGTTTGGACAAGTAGTAAGCTGCCCTCTCTTTGCCTTCTTCGTCCACTTGCGCAAGAACAGCTCCTACAGAATCTTCTAGAACATAAATATAGAGAATGAGAGGCTTGCCTGGTATAGGCGGTCTCAGGACAGACGGATTAGTCAAATAATCCTTAAGCTCATCAAACGTTGCCTGGCACTTCTCATTCCAGCAAAATTCAACCCCTGGCTTGGTGAGGTCATAGAAGGGCCTACACCTTTGGGAATGTTGGGAGATGAATCAGCGAATATACTGCAACCTCCCGATTAATCCTCGAACTTCTTTTAAATTCTTGGGAGGGAGCATCTCTTTTATTGCCTTCGCCTTATCTGGATCAATCTCTACGCCTCTCTTACTCACAATAAATCCTAACAACCTTCCTATTGACACACCAATTACGCATTTCTTGGGGTTCATTCTTAAATGATATTCTCTGGTTCTTTGCAAAACCTTAATGAGAACCTCGGCATGCTCAACTGCCGATTTGGATTTGACTACCAAGTCGTCTACATACACCTCAACAAAAATGTGGATCATGTCATGAAAGATGGCCATCATAGCTCTTTGATAAGTGGCCCCGGCATTTTTGAGCCCAAATGGCATGGCCACAAAACAATAAGTTCCCCATGGTGTAGTAAACGAAGTCTTGTCTTGATCCTGTTCTGCTAGCTTGATCTGGTTGTAACCTGAGAAACCATCCATAAAGGAGAGAGTTTCATACCCAACTGTGTTATCTACCAACACATCGAGGTGAGGTAGAGAAAAATCGTCCTTAAGACATGCACGGTTGAGGTCTCGAAAATCAATACAAATTCTAACTTTCCCGTCCTTCTTGATTACTGGTACGATGTTTGCCACCCAATCGAGATAAAGTATGACTTTGATAAATTTGGCTTTGTGGAGCCTGTCAACTTCTTCTTTCATTTTTAAAGCTATCAGAGGGTGAAAACGCCTCAACCGCTGCTTGATCGCAATGGCGCCTGGCTTAAGATTAAGATAATGCTCTACTAATGAAGAATCTAAACCCGGCATATCCTCATAGCTCCATGCAAAAATGTCCTTGTACTGCTTGAGAACTCCCACAATTGCCTCTTCTTCGTCCGGTGCCAAATTGGTACTGACGAGGACAATTTTAGGGTCTTCTTCGGTCCCCAGGTTGATCTCCTTGGTGATTTCCTGGACAGCTGGTGATGGTTCATCAAACCTCTTCAAACCACTGGCGAAGGCGTCGGCCTCATCTTCAAATTCCTCATTGCCCTCATTAATTGGGTCGTCGCCATCTATGATCTCATAGACGTTGAACCCATCATCAACAACAAAGGAGGCTGACTGCTCGAACTCTATATCCGGCAACTGCATAGGGTGCTCTAAAAATTCGGGAATAGCTAAGCATGCCTTGCACCTACTAGCTAAGCTAGCCAGATAGCGGTGAGGGATCCTTCTGCCCTTGGGTTTCCCTTCCGGACCTACCCCTGGCTTACCACCCCGATCTAAGCTACTTAAAGGAAATGACGATGCTGAAGAAGGAAAAGTAGAGTCCCGCCCATGGGTATTAGGGAAAGCAGTAAAGGAGGAATTTACAGAAGAAAAAGCAGAGTCCTGCCCATGGGCATTAGGGAAAGCAGTAAAGGAAGAATTTACAGAAGGAAAAGCAGAGTCCTGCCCATGGGTATTAGGGAAAGCAGTAAAGGAAGAATTTACAGAAGGAAAAGCAGAGTCCCGCCCATGGGTATTAGGGAAAGCAGTAAAGGAAGAATTTACACAAGGAAAAGCAGAGTCCCGCCCATGGGCATTAGGGAAAGCAGTAAAGGAAGAATTTACAGATGGAAAAGCAGAGTCCTGCCCATAGGAATTAGGGAAAGCAGTAAAGGAAGAATCCCCAGAGGGAGAAAGTAAAGCAGGATTCACAACGGCATTCCCTTGTGGAGGAAATGGATTAGGAAAAGTATTAAACGTCCCCTCTGTGGAAGGGGATAGCAAAGACCCAGGCTGGAGGCCGGGAAAGGACAAACCATCGGCTGGAATGCAGTCGGAAGCGAGGAAAGAAGTTTCCTCGAACGAGATGGCGGGGTCACCCATCGCCAGACTATCCCGTGAAATCCCCTTCTTCTCGTGTGTGAGAGAAGGAAAGGGAAGCGAGCACAGAACAACTGAAGCAAAAGCGGGAAATGAAAGCAGCGCGTCGTGCCTTTACCGCAAGAAGCAAGAGCTATTTAAGGGAAAAGACAGTGGTAGGGTTGGAAATTCATGGTGGGCGTAGTGCCCATGAGGCCAGAGAAAGATGCATCTTTGAGAGAGAAAAAAAGGGAAATGCCCAACGATCAAGTCCTTCAAGGTGGCTTGAAGGAGATCGTCAGACGAGAAAATCTCGAAGGAAGAGTCGACTCCGAAGATTCCAAGGGATCGGGCGGTCCCTCAGGAGAAATATATACGAAAAACGGAGGGGTGGGCATCTGTGCCCTAGAAATATCAAGAGAAGAAAAGAGCGACCCTGTCGCGGCTTGCAGGAGGGACGAAGCAACAGTAGGAGAAAGAAAGAAGGTATGCTCAACAGTTGAAAAAGAAAAGGAATTAGTTCCGGAGATCTCTGGAATTAAAGGAAAAGTAGTGTGATGGGAATTCGAAGCAGGATTAACAAAACTTACAACGGGTGTGGAACCCGGTGCAAAAGTTGGGACGGAGGCGATGCCCGGAGCAAAAGGAATGGGCGTGATGCCCGGAGTTGAAAAGAAAACGGGCGCGACGCCCGGTGCAACCAAGGGAACGGGGGCGATGCCTGGTGCTGGAAAGAAAACAGGCGAGATGCCTGGTGCTGAAAAGAAAATGGGCGCGATGCCCGGTACTGGAAAGAAAATGGGCGCGATGCCCTGTACTGGAAAGAAAACGGGCGCGTTGCCCTGAACAAAAGGAATGAGCGTGAGGCCCGGAACAACAACTGGAATGGGCGCGGGGCCCGAAGCAACAACTGGCATGGGCGCGATGCCTGGAGCGAAGGGAGTAGGGTCAGTGCCCTGGACATCAACCGGTATGGGGTCGGTGCCCTGGATGTCAACCGGTATGGGGTCGGTGCCCTAGATGTCAATCGGTATGGGGTCAATGCCCTGGATGTCATGGACTGCCGTATGAAGCTCAGAAAACCAGTCTGCCTCTGCTGATCCGAACAAATGGCTTAAACAAGTCGTGAGACTGTTCACATCAAGCCATTCGCTCCATTCAGTCTTGAAATTACTGATCTTGCAGCGCTTAGCTGGTACTGAATTGTCTGGCGCCCAGAAAACATCTCGAGATAAAGAGCAAGCTGTCCCTGCCACAGTAGGTAATGTTTGAGGATCCCCAGGCTGCAGCGGTCCTTTGACAAAGTGATCGTGCAAGGCCCACGTGAGGGGTTGGTCTGGCTGCAATTGGGTTTTAACAGGCTGACAGCCCAAGCCGGCCTTGACCCTCCTTTTGCATGCCTTGACGGCGGTTGTCCTTCCCTGCAACTGTGCACCCAGCCCTTTACCTGGCTGATAACCCATCAGCTGCATGATGTGCAAGCCTTTCTTGGTAATGACCCTACTTGGATCAGCAGTCTTGATAGATGAGCTTGTCGGTCTTGGATATTTACCTAGTATACTTGGTGCGCTCTGAACCATCATAAGAGGTTGGTTGCTAGGCCAAACGGCAGGAACTGAGTCGCTTGTAAAGGTATCAATCTCTGCGCTGGTGGGTTTGTTGACAACCTTGATCACACGCCCTTTGTATGGGAACTTCAAACATTGGTGAACTGTCGATATAACAGCACCAAGGGCTTGGACATAAGGCCAACCCAAAATGAGGCGGTAGGATGGATCCATGTCAAGAATGTGGAAATCCATCTCGGTAGAAGATGGTCCCAATCCAATTTTTAAAGAGACGACCCCTTTTGGTGACCTAGTAGTATTGTCATAGGCCATGACAGTGATAATAGCGGGTCGAATCGCTTGGACTGGTATCCGGTAGAGATTTAACGTGTCGGTTGACACGACATTAACAGATGCTCCGGAGTCTACCAAACAACGAGTCACACGTACGCTGCTGATGTTTACTGTGAGGCAGAGGGCGTATCGCTGTGACTCAACCGGTGCCAACTCATTTTCATGGAACATAATGGCCGGATGCGGGCTCATCGGAGTTAGGACAACGCTGATTTGGTTGACTGGCAAATCTTCGTTGACCATCACCTTCTGAAGATACTGCATGAGCGCTTCTTGGTGACTGGTTGATCTCTTGATCAACTCCAGAATGGAAATTCTGGCCGGAGTTCGGTCAAGATGCTTCAACAGATCATACTGTGTGCCTGGCACAGAGTCTTCTTGAACTTCCTCCTCCTCTTGGGTTGGCAGCACTTGGTCTTGCTGGGGGAAGACCCTGTTGAACATGCGCCCGCTCCGGAGTACCATGGTGGCCTTGGAAGGGCTGCCTGACGTGGATGCCACAGCCGACTCCGCGGAAGCTGATGGCTGTGAGGCGGAGAGTTGGTTGGTAGAGATTTGGTGCGGCAACTGGGAGCCTGCCGCTGCCTGGGGTGTAGCGGTAGTGGTGGTAGCAGGGTTAATAGTGGAAGTGGTAGGAATGCGGAGAAAAGGTGCCCTATGGTTAGGGTTTATAAAGGGAAAAGTGGTAGGTACCTATACAGGGGTTGCATCGAATGATGGGGATGATTGCAGTATGGGGATGCGTAAAAACGACGCGGAGGTGTTCACATGTGGGGAATGCGTGGGACTAGGAACTTGAGAAGTGGATGGGCGGGTATAGTTACGTGGAATGCGTAAAAAGGACGGTAAGGGATTATCTGCAGTGGGTGTGCGGATAAAAGATGGTAAAATAAAAGGTTGTGGTGCAGTAGGAGTGGATGTAGATATCGCTTCCACAGACAGTGGCTGGGCAGTGAAGGCATTAACTTGCCCATTGGGTGCCGAGTGCTCCGGCAGCGGGTTCTGCACAATGCCTAAGTTGGGCTGCTGCTGCTGCTGTGGTTGCTGTGGTTGTTGTAGTTGCTATTGAAACTGCTGCTGAGGAGGCCTTCTCGCCTTCATCTCAGTGACAAATTTCCTCATCTCAACCTAGTCAATGCCTCCACCTTCATTTAAATTATGAATGTAATCTTTAAAGTGGACGCATTGGTCCAGAGTGTGGCCCAGACCTCGGTGAAATTCACAATATCGTGAGGTGTCAAGGTTAGGGGGCCATTGCAGCTTCTCCTTTGGCAAAGTAAGTGCACCGGCTGCCATAAGGGCATTAAAAACATCCGGCAATGTTTTTGGCAATGGAGGGTAAGTTGTTCTTCTGGGGCCGGATGGGAATCTAGGCGGTGGTGGCCCATAACTACCCGGCGGAGGGACCTGGTTGAGTTGGTGAGGTGGATGCTGCGGTTGATACTGCGGAGGGGCAGGTTGGTATTGCGGTTGTTGAGGTTGCTGGTATTGTGGCTGATGGTTTTGCGGGCGTTGGAAGGTTTGGAATTGCGGTCGTTGAGGTGGTTGGTTGTAATAAGGCTGCTGAGGTGGCTGTGGCCCTATAAAAGTAGGCTGATTGCTTGGCCTAGACACTGGGAATTGAGGCTGTTGGGCCCTGGAGTTATTAGGTGGACGGTAGGTGGAAGGGGTTGGATTGCCCATTGCACTTACTTGCTCGTTAGATATAACTCCCTCAGTGACAGGACCATTGGCGGAGGTACCAACCGACTTCTTAACAATGCGGGCCTTGGGTTCAAACATGGCCACGATAGGAGAGTCCTTCAGTTGTGTCTGGATGTAACGGGCTCTCTCATATAGCTCCTCCATGGTAGTCAGTTTATTCATGGCCAAAATGTGTCTGAACTGAGGTGTAGCATTTGCAGTGATCATCTTCACCTGCTCCGATTCAGACAAAGCGTCTTTGAGCTTCTCAGCCATGAGTTTCCATCTATCAGCAAAGTGAACAAAGTCCTCATCGGCCTTCATTTTCTCGGCAATCAAATCTGTAATTGACAACACAGGACCGACTCTGTCTTTGTACCTCCGTAAAAACTTTCTCTGCACTGCCTCAAAATTCTCCGCGTATGTAGGATCCAATGAATAAAACCAATCTAGAGCAGGGCCATCCAGAGATCGCCGGAAGAGGAAGGCAAGTGCACGGTTGTCATCCTTCCAGAAGGAGGATTCGTACATAAATTCCTTAATATGTACAAATGGATTACCGGTGCCATTGTAGCGACGGTATACCGGCATTTCAGAAGGAGGTAAGTGAAAGACTGGCATAGTAGGCAATGCCAGTTCAAAAGGATCATTAGGGGAAGACGCCCTTTTCAAGTCTCGCTCCAATCTGTTTACCTTGGCCAAAAGGGTCTGGGCAAGTTGATTGGCAGACCGCTGGGGTGCACCGGAAGGAATAACATGATGGGCGTCTGCCCGAGCGGGGTATTGGGAAGGAATACTGACATGCACGGGACCTTGGGTCGGAATCCGGAGTTGATAAGTGGGTCGTGCCATGTCAGCAGGTGTCCGGTACCTGCCTTCGGGACTGTGATACTGGGAGTGGATAACTGAACAGGCCCTGGAAGGGGCAGGTGAAATTGTCCACCCATATCACGAGTAGACTCAATCCGGACTCCCTGATTCGGGTTACAGAAGGGATCGGGATCGACGACAAATTTCCCCTTAAGGGCAGCTTGAACCTCCTGGATTTGAGGAGCTTGGAGGTTTTGGAGCATATCCACAAGCTGAGAAAGATTAATGGAGGCGGAGGGATCGTTCTGATCCCGTCTCTGGATAGTCTGAGGAAGTTGAGGCTGGGTCTCCACTACGTTCACATGTAGACCGGATGGATCAACAGGAGGATAAGCACCAGGCCCGTAAACCTGCTCGTACACATCATCCTGGCCCGCATTCTCATATTCGGCCATTGACAGAGAACGGCCGGAACGGAGTTGCATATAGGGTGACTCAGAGAACAGTACCAAACAATTACTTAGTGAATGTGGGAGAAGATTATCCAATTTTAAGAACGCACTTAACAAAATTACGCCCACTTTAAATGATTTAGAAGTGATTAAGGTGGATTAACTTATCAATGTGTCTCTCGTGAGAAGAAGTGAACTTAAACAATGGGAATGATGACAGCTCCGGGGTTCACTTCTAAAGCAATCTCTCCACACAAACAGGTACTCTATCCGGATCACCGATAACGAGTACAACCAGCTTGGTCCACCGTGAGGGAATCCACGGGGTACGAAGACTTACGGAGGTCTCGGTAGGAGTTCTCTAGCCTGATGGGACGGAATGCCCAAAAGGGAGATAATTCCCACCGAGAGGTGTGTGTGGATCCTAGGTAAATGAGGGAAGGAGGTCCCCCGGCCAATGAAACAAAGTGCCAATAACACAAAAGGCAAGCAACTGGGCGCCTATTTGAGTCATGTCCCTTCTGTTAGTCGCGGATCTGACAGCTTATGACAGCTGTAAGAGCCGAGAGGACTCCCTGAGGACTCTGTCTCAAATCCCGTCCAGTACACGCGCCGCACAACAAGCACACAGAAATCGCGTCGTCTGGGTTTAACGCGCGACAGCACAGCAAAAATATATTTTCAAAAAAAGAGCTTCAGAGGATAATTTAACTATCATTAGGCTAAAAATAGCATACTAACACTTAACAACAAGATAGTAGCAAGTAACCCTAACTAACAGTCAACAGAAGGTAACAAAAATCAAATAAAAGGACTCCGCATGGGGCGGATACAAGAAAGGCACGTGAGTGCCAAAAGAAGGTACCAAGCTAAAATATGAAGTGTCCCATCGCGATCGCCAAGTTGTAGATGCGATTATTTTCCCGTCCCGAGGAGGACGAAAAAACGATCGTCTCCACACGGAAATAGATGGCGAGAGAGAGAGCAAGTGCAGAGGAAAATAACGTGATCGCCAGGTACTTTTCCTAAAAAGCACCAAAAGTGGGGACGGGTAGGAAAGGAGGTGATCTGTACTTTTTTACCCGTAGAAAAGAAGCGGGATGTGTGGTGCGGTGGGTTTACCCTCCTCTTTCAACCGGCCGGCCGGCGAAAGAGATTCAGCTCGGAACCTGGGACAAAAGACAACAAAAGACAAACGAACGGGTTAAACGTCAATGTAGTAAATGAAAATTACAGAAGACCATAGAAAATGCATAAAAGGGTGCAAACGCACCTTCTAAGGACTGAAATGCAAAACCCTTAAGTGGGTGAGAGAAGACATGCACGTGTGTGCGTGTGTACTGTCTAAAAAAAAGAGCCCCCAAAAGGGGGGGGGGGGTGAAAAAGAGAGAGAGATGAGATGGAAGACGCTTCTAGACGGTCGAGATAACGGCGTCTCCACATGGAGGGATCGTAACGGAGGATCGTCCGGCGCTCCGGAACGTGGCGTACAACACCACGGGATCTTCCGAACGATGGAGGTGAAGGTCCGGAAGTGGAGACGTTGCACGTGTAGGGCTCCGCCGTTGAGGAGGTGAAGGCTCTCTCTCTCCCTCTGAATTCTCTCTCTAAAACCCCAGACTCTCTCTCTCTAAAACCCCTCTTTTTCCAACCAAAATGGCTAGACCCCCCTGGAAATGGGCTTCGGCACGAAGTCTTAATGCTGAGAAAAATCGCGTCGAGAACAGTTGCTGCCTTCAAAGAGTTTAAATGCGTCGGCCTGACTTGCCGCGATTAACAACCGCCTAATGTCTCATCAGTTTGCCAAAACATGATGATTACGGTGCACGATGATATTCAAGAATTGCGTCGGCTTTAATCACCGCAATTTAGAAAGTCAAATTGATTTGACAAGCATGGCCGTGTTGGGTTCTCATATTGGAGAATGTTGGGTTACAACAAGTGCTTAAATGTTTTTGATGATGAGCAATACTAATTGATGTTATGTGAAATGTTCACAAATGGTATGTTTGTTTTTGATGATGAACATTTCATGAACAAGACAAAATTGTTGTGTTATGAATGTGTGAAACATGATGAGAATGACAATTGGATGCAAATGAAACACATGTTTTATATGTTCATTATATCTCACTAATTATGTCTTTTAATGTAGGTGAGATTCCATGCAAGACAAAGCCCAAAATCCAAGTGCAAAAGAACAAGACAAGTTGCTGAAATAGTGCACCTGTCAACAGATGACAGTGCATCTGTCAACAGATGAATAGTGCATCTGATGCATCTGTCGACAGATGATTTTCGCCTGTCGACAGATACACTCAGAAATCTATTTCCAGAAAGCCCAGTCTTCCGGTTCTTGCAAACCTGTCAGCATCTGTCGACAGCAGCAAGTCGGCTGTCGACAGACGGAGTTTTGGGAAGATCTAATGGCCAGGATATGATCTATATTTTGGTGTTTCCTTTTAGCACGACTCTCTATGCTTGGACACCACTATATATGGATCATATGAGGCTATTTTCGCAGCAAGGAGCCACCATACCAAAACCCTAAGCAAAGGTCAAGATCAAGGCTTTCTTCCTGCTGCCCTGCTTCATCTCTCTGCCCAGAACAAAGAAGAACAACCTTCCAAGCGGAGTTGAAGCCGGTTCGTCCGTGGTTCAAGCTTCTCCATCAACTGATACTTGTCAAGACGAAGCTTGGAGTCTTCTGGACGACCAACGAGAAGAGATCTACATCGGGATTTGATTCTTCATCTCTAAACTCTTCTCCTTTCACTACTTTCATATATCTGTGTGTGTGCACTGATTTGAGATCAGTACGTGGATGTTGTGGAAGTGTGGATTGTTGTTCTGATTGTGTGTTTGCATCAGACAACGTGTGTGGTGTGTTGGTCAGATCAAGGCTAGAGGATCTGATCTTTTGTGGACTTGATCTAGCGTGTGTGTGTGTGGTTGAGCCGGTGTGCTCGTGTGTGTGTTGTACTCAGTTCTTGAGTAGTGTGTCCTCACTGTGTGGGGGGTGGACGTAGGAGTCACGTGGTGTGATCTCCGAACCACCTAAAAAATCCCTTGTGCACTGTGGTTTGACTTATGGTTTGCACTGTATTGCGCTAGATGCATGCATAGGGATTTCGTCTACACACTAACTGTTAGTTTGCTCACACACATTGCATCAGATCAAAGGGGTTTTAATTGAGTAGATCTTTTAATCCGAAGTAATTTTCATATTGCTTAAGTTTCTGCTGCAAATCTATTCAACGCCCCCTTCTAGCTTTGCCAATACCGAATATCCGATCCTAACAATTGGTATCAGAGCGGGTTTTCTGTTCATCGGTTGTGATTTGGCATATCCGTTTATGTGTGCTTAATTGCTCTGATCGGGTTTATAATTGATTCTGAACTGATCTGATCACTTCGTTGGTTGGTTTATTTATCTACTACATACTCAGAAATATGTCTGAGTTCTCAAGTATCATAAGTAGACCAATGATTATTGAGTTTGATGACAAGGTTCATAAAATGCAGGTCTCCTCTATGAAAACATGCAAGTCTGGAAGGGAAATCAAGGAAAAATGCTACATGGCTCATGGAATCTCAAGAGGCTCTTCTCGTTCAGACGACTCTAGAGGATCACATATGTCAAAGATGTCAAGAAATTCTCAAGAATCAGGTAAATCCAATTCAGACCCATTTGATGCTTCAATATCCAATTCTGATTCAGAGAATGATATATCTTATAATGAATTGATAGAATGCTATGAGCACATGTGCAAACAATTTAAAACTATTAAACATCAAAACAAGAAGCTAAAAGAAAATCTGGAAAAGAATGAAATGATAATTGATAATGCTCAAGCATTCTATGAAGAAAATGAAACATTGAAAATGGAGAATGAAAAATTGGAAAATGAAGTCAAAAACTATGAAATCAAGTTTTCTAAGTTGAAAGAAGATCATGATCATGTGGAATCTGAAAATTCTGATTTGAAAAATCAAAATGAAAAATTGATTGATCATAATGAAAATCTCAAATTTGATAATGATCAATTGATCAAACAAATCTCCAACATGGCTCATGATCATCAAATAAAAGAGAAATGCAACCAATTGATTGAGGAAAATAATCATCTGAAAAAGAAGATTGAATGCATGTATCATGACAGACCATTAAATGATGAATGGAACAATTCTAAGAATAAAATTGTTGATCTGGAACAACAAATTGCTCAATTTGAAAATGAAAAGAACAAAATGAAAAATGGTTTGGATGTCATGCTAAACAAGCTTCAGACTTCAGAAAAAGAAGTTGTTGCATTAAAAGCTGAAAAACAGAAGATTCAAAATGAATTGAAAAACACAAGTCTTGCTTCTGTGAAAAATAAGAAAAATGTTCAAAAACAAAATAAAATTTTGAACAAAAGGCAGCAATTAAAAGGAATGTAGTTACAACTGAAAATCCGAAAAAGGAAGTGAAAAAGAAAGCAGGATTGTACAATGTTTCAACTCCTCCAACAGCTCAAAAAGCTTCAAGGCAATCTCCAACTCCACATCATGCCAAGAGATACCAAAGGGTACCACCTCCTTCTTCTCAACCCAAGGGTGATCAAAGGTACTCTAAAGGATCTCAGAGATTCCAGCAAATGCAATCACACTATGGTAAGCTCCAGGTAAATGCTCAACCCGTTTGCTACAAATGCAATAAACTTGGTCATCTTGCTAAATTCTGCTGGAAGAAAAATCAACACTCTCATAAAAATCATGATGTTGTGCATGCTTCAAGGCTCCATAATAATCCATGTGTTCATACACACAAGGATAAACATGTTCATAAAGATCAGAAATTTCATGTATCTATGAACAGGAAAACTGCACAAAACAACAGAAATCCAAAAATCAAATCACTTTGGATTTTGAAATCTTTGTTATATCCTAACATTAATGTCGTTGCAGGACCCAAGCAAGTGTGGGTCCCAAAACAAGCTTGATCAGCAAGCTGAGATGTCTTGCAGCCAAAAATTAGAAATGGATTCATGACATTGGCTGTGCAAGGCAAGAAATGATGGAGAACAAAGGTAACTTTTTGACTATGATTGAAGACTGTTCAGGTAAAATCTCCTTATCACTTCATATTTGAACTGCTGAAATTGAAATGGATTCTTACCTTTATCTGAGCAATGCAAAATGTGCCTTAATGCTACCCCACATGACAATGCCACTTAGCAATTGGAATCATGCCATCTTGCTTGCATAACTGTGCACATGACCTCTTGGTATATCAAATGATGACATGTGGAAAAACAAGTTATGCTTGTTTGGAAACTATCATTATGCGTGAGTAAAATACTCCGCCAAGTACCAAAAGTCATGTAATGTATAAGGCTAGTTGAGTGCTTAATAATTTGTGAATTGCTTGATACATTTACTATGCATGTGTTATGGGGGAGTAAATTTGAAAGTGCTCATATGCTCATGAATGCTCATGAAATCTATGTGCAAGTGCTTGTCATGAATGTATATATATCATGCTTGAATGTTGTCTCATACATGCACATCTTATGGGGGAGTAAGTTCAAGGTAGGTTGAGTGAAATACTTGAGAGAAACCCTTCATATTCATTGTGTAATTACTTCTCAAAATCTTGTTCTTCATGTCACTCAATTCTATGCCTCAAAACTGATTTTCTCAAGTATCTGTCGACAGGCACTATCCCATCTGTCGACAGACATGCTCTCCCAGAACCAAGCCTTTCAGGCCTGTGTGCATCTGTCGACAGGCACATTCTTGCTGTCGACAGATACACATTTTCTGTAAATTCTTCATCCTTCTTCATAATTTCTTCATGAGTATGTTCATATCATTGATGCAAGGGGAGAATTGGGTATAAATATTCATTATAACCTTTCATCCTCACATAGTATCAAAGTCATATGGTTAATCACAATGATTTTGAAATAATATTTTGAGATTGAGTCTAGGTTGTATCATCTAGAAAACATTGAACAAATCTAATGATTTTAACCTAACTCACTTGAATAACTCCCTTGTGGATGATCATGTTCCTATATGGATTGACAAGTAAGAAGGTTTTTGAACTTAATGTCTTTGCATTGGCCTTTGACCTTAATAAACCTTTTGAACTTGATTTTCCAACTTAAAAAAAAAAAAAAAAAAGAGAAAAGCTACCTATTTCTAAAGTCAAAAATTAAAAAAAAACAAATATGTGAATTGGGACAAAGGCAGAGCAATGATGAGTATCACTGAGTAACCGGGGACACGGGCATCACAAATGTCTGTCTTCGCGTCAAAAAGTCCTTTCATTATCTCTGCATAATGGTATGATGGTCACTCACACTGAGTAACTGGGGGTACGGGCATCCCAAATGTCTACCTTCACGTCAAAAGGTAAAAGTGATCCTAATTACCACTTAAATTGTTCAAATGCTAGAAATAGAGTGGAGCCTCCAAGATTTAAATCAAGGGCAATAGGTTGTCTATTGTCAATTGTTCATGTAGACATTGCCTTCATTTACCAACTGAACATCACCCACTAAGGTATATGATTTTCTTCAATGGTTTTATTCAAAAGGGTTATCTCATTTTCATGTGTTTTTGAACGATGTATTCTAAATGCTATAACTTGAGATTCCCGGAGTATTATCTCTTAACCATTGTAGAATTTTTATGTGTCTTAATACTAGTGTTTATGACATTTTGTAGTGGGTATCAACCTATTCTCAACCTTGCAATCTCATTTGAACACTCATTCCCCACTCAATTCTTTCACAATTCAGTTATGTGGTCACACAATTCTTTGCTTCATTCTTTTACTTGTGTGCACCCATTATCTTTTTGAATGTTGCCAAAAGGGGGAGAAACATCAATTGTGCATAAATTGAAATTTTTGTCATCATCAAAAAGGGGGAGAATGTTGGGTTCTCATATTGGAGAATGTTGGGTTACAACAAGTGCTTAAATGTTTTTGATGATGAGCAATACTAATTGATGTTATGTGAAATGTTCACAAATGGTATGTTTGTTTTTGATGATGAACATTTCATGAACAAGACAAAATTGTTGTGTTATGAATGTGTGAAACATGATGAGAATGACAATTGGATGCAAATGAAACACATGTTTTATATGTTCATTATATCTCACTAATTATGTCTTTTAATGTAGGTGAGATTCCATGCAAGACAAAGCCCAAAATCCAAGTGCAAAAGAACAAGACAAGTTGCTGAAATAGTGCACCTGTCAACAGATGACAGTGCATCTGTCAACAGATGAATAGTGCATCTGATGCATCTGTCGACAGATGATTTTCGCCTGTCGACAGATACACTCAGAAATCTATTTCCAGAAAGCCCAGTCTTCCGGTTCTTGCAAACCTGTCAGCATCTGTCGACAGCAGCAAGTCGGCTGTCGACAGACGGAGTTTTGGGAAGATCTAATGGCCAGGATATGATCTATATTTTGGTGTTTCCTTTTAGCACGACTCTCTATGCTTGGACACCACTATATATGGATCATATGAGGCTATTTTCGCAGCAAGGAGCCACCATACCAAAACCCTAAGCAAAGGTCAAGATCAAGGCTTTCTTCCTGCTGCCCTGCTTCATCTCTCTGCCCAGAACAAAGAAGAACAACCTTCCAAGCGGAGTTGAAGCCGGTTCGTCCGTGGTTCAAGCTTCTCCATCAACTGATACTTGTCAAGACAAAGCTTGGAGTCTTCTGGACGACCAACGAGAAGAGATCTACATCGGGATTTGATTCTTCATCTCTAAACTCTTCTCCTTTCACTACTTTCATATATCTGTGTGTGTGCACTGATTTGAGATCAGTACGTGGATGTTGTGGAAGTGTGGATTGTTGTTCTGATTGTGTGTTTGCATCAGACAACGTGTGTGGTGTGTTGGTCAGATCAAGGCTAGAGGATCTGATCTTTTGTGGACTTGATCTAGCGTGTGTGTGTGTGGTTGAGCCGGTGTGCTCGTGTGTGTGTTGTACTCAGTTCTTGAGTAGTGTGTCCTCACTGTGTGGGGGGTGGACGTAGGAGTCACATGGTGTGATCTCCGAACCACCTAAAAAATCCCTTGTGCACTGTGGTTTGACTTATGGTTTGCACTGTATTGCGCTAGATGCATGCATAGGGATTTCGTCTACACACTAACTGTTAGTTTGCTCACACACATTGCATCAGATCAAAGGGGTTTTAATTGAGTAGATCTTTTAATCCGAAGTAATTTTCATATTGCTTAAGTTTCCGCTGCAAATCTATTCAACCCCCCCTTCTAGCTTTGCCAATACCGAATATCCGATCCTAACAGGCCGTACTCAGGTTCAAAACGCGTCCACTTAGGGCGTCGCGATTAACAACCGCCTCTCCTTTGATCGCAAATTGCGGCAGGCTATCTGGTCGCGATTTGTAATTCTGACACCGTTCTGACACCTGACAACGGCATGGTGTGTTAGGCGGCTAAGAATCGCGTCGTACAGGAACGACGCGTTTTCTTGCTGCGACATGTCCCCTGCCATGTGTCAGGACGTGCGTGCTCTGACACGGCCGTGAATGTTGACTTTTAAATCGCGACGGGCCTAATGGACGCCTTTATCCTTTGGTTATGCGCTGTGCTACAAAGGAGGTAAGAAAATCGCGTCGTCTCAGACCGTCGCGTCTAAAGCGCCTAAGAAGGCATCAGCTGTCCCTGACGCGATTTCAAGCAGTGCTGCAGAACCCTTTTCCAGGAATTTTTTTTATATCTCCTAGCTTTTTCTAAAGACCCTAAAAAGCCCTAAAAGGATAGGATAATGAAAAAAATACTTAAAATGTTAACTTAAGACAGTCACTTTTGAGGCGTTACAGTGCAACTCGAAACTTGTCAAATTTTGGGAAAATTGGCGTGTCTACAATTAGCTCTTAAAAAAAAGTGAGAGTAGGAGTGCGTCCGGTGAGGAGAAGCCGTCGTCGTCGCCGCCGAGCAAGGAGGGTTCTGAGACAAGAGTAAGGGCGGTGAGGGAGGGGTAAGGGGCGAGGAGAGAGGGAACCGAAGGGGGTAACCAGGAGGAGGTGGATGAGGCGCCAGGGAGGCGGAGGGAGAGGGAGCTCCGGAGGACCGCGAACTTGCGCCTGGAGACGAGGAAGGCGACTGGGTACGCGGAGGGCAGGAGGCACCGTAGCAGCTCGTCGCAGAGCAACGAGTCCATGGGAGCCGCCAAGCTCCCCGAAGAAAATCACAAATTTTGGGATATTTTAAATATGTAGGTGTTTATGTAATATATAAAAATTAGGGATCTAATATGTAATTATAAGATAGTTGAGAGATGTGTATATAAAATTATGAGAAATAAAAAATAAATTTAAACATATTTTTAAGCATGTAAAGATATTTATGTGAAATAATATATTAATTCAGATGTCATTTAAATTTGTTATCAAACAACTCTTAATAAAAGTCTAATATATTTTAAGTACTTATTAAATTACAGATTTAGACAATAGATAGTAAATTAGACTTTAGACATTTTAATTAAGTGTTATCAAATGCCACCTTAGTCGACTTTTCAGGCATGGCTTTGGTAGTAGCACTGTTGACCAAGTACAATTAGCCCGTGAGCACCACGTTAAAATGCAGGCCCTACTCTGGACATCCTTTAATGAAACAGGAGGTAACAAGGACCCCTCGTCAGTCAATTTTTATAACCCTAATGTCGCCATGGCATGACAATATTTTCAAAATCCAAAAAATCAAATACTTCTAAAATTTTAAAAAAATCAAATACTTCTAAAATAAAAAAATCACATATTTTCAAAATCACAAAAATCCAAATATTTTCAAAATCAACAAAAAAATCCAAATACTTTCAAAATCCAACAAAAATTCAAATATTCCAAAAATCCAACAAAAAATCAAATATTTCTCAAAATCCATAAAAATTTGAATATTTCAAAAAAAAATCCAAAAAAATCATGATGGTTTTGCACCAGGCAAGCACATTGTCTCCTCTCTGCGTCAGATCAACGCAAATCTTCCCCTTCATGGGTTCCTCCCATCCTTAACTCCAATCTCCTTAGCCAGAGATCACCTATCCTCATGGTCCAACAAACAAATTGTTTGAGCCATTCTGTCGTTGACTACTTTAGTCATGCTCCATGCTGTGAATGCTGTTTTTCCATGATGTTTGTTGTTTTTGGCTAATGGGTTTTGAGCGCAGGATTCAAGTTATCTCATCTAGCGCAATCAGGCTACTGCTGCCCCTACCATTACTTATCTACATCTACTATATGTATACCCTTAGAACATACCAAGGACCTTATGGCTTTGAGGAATCTGGGATTTAAGTTCCCCTCTATAAAAAACAATGATTATCCTAGAGGATCCTTAGCCGCACGGATAGGCCGTTACGCTTGGCGTGTGAGGACGACGGACCCATGTATAAAACCCCGGTCCTGACTCACTAGCGTGACAATATTATGCTTGGTTATTTTCTACTCCTCTTTGAGCTTATTTTTCCTTTTAGCCCAATATACATGCATATTAAAATTTCAGTAGAAATCCACTCTTCCAAGCCAATTTGAGGGCCATCTGTGCCTCAAATTCAAAAGCAACTTTGAAATATTCCATTCCGGGTCGAATACCCAACTCCCTTTGTTGCCGCCTCTGGGCTGATTTCCTTCAGAACCTTTGTTTGGACTTATCCCTTTTATTTTTCGTCTTTACTCCCAGAGATCCACCTGAGGTAGTGGCAGACGCCCCCGATAGTGTAACCTAACAGATTGTGTCCTTAGGTACTTCCCCTTCGCTGGAAGTTGATCTCTCTATCTCTCCCCAAGATCCACTTGCGGCAGTGGCAGACGCCCCCAATGGTGAAACCTAACGGATTGTGTCCTTAGGTACTTCCTCGACGCTGGAAGTTGATATTTTCCTTCCTTTTGTGCCCACGCGCGCACCTTTTCTTTCTTTTCTTATCCTTTGTCCAAGCACTTGATTCTTTAGGTCTTCTTCTCTGGTGATGACTTCCTAGGTTGTTGGTGAAAGACTCTTATCAGGTGTTAGTTACCCAATTGCTCACGTGTGTCTATTTTTCACCTTGGCATCTACTTTTCAGTCCGCTCCCGTTGCACTCCACTTCGCTATGGTTCATTTCTTTCATTCCATTACACTCCATTTCACTCTATGGAACTCCACTTCGTGTCTTTTCGCTTCGCTCCCTTGCAAAGAAGACGGCAAAGCGTGGCATCTGTAGACACACGAATTTGGCTCCACCGCGAGCAGATTTCCTGTTGTGCCATAGTGCCACAAATGGCCTTCTTTTTGCCTTGCAAGAGTAGTTTTCCCAATCATTCTGGATCACCCCATTCTTCCCCCGGTGCTTCCCCTTCATTTCCAGGGCCCCTCGGGAATTATAGGCATCAATTCCATGTCGCGATGGGTATGGCAGCCGCATTCTGAAAGGCGTCCGGGATGGTGGATGTAGTTCAGGACCTTATCGCGACAGCTCTAACAGGCGCGCCCTTAACGCGACGGCTTCAGGGGGCACGACCTTAACGCGACGGCCATGCAGGGCGCAACCATGAAAGTTGCATCGTACATGCTGGACGCGTTTATCAACACGTGCGTAAAGCGAATTACGTCCAATACAATGGATGTGATTTGAAAGTCAAAAAGGCTATGGCCCAGAAAGTCATCGCGCGTAGGCCCGCAATCATGAGAAAATCCTGTAATCGCGTCCTTGTCAGCAGACGCAATTTAAAAGGCCAAATCATAATTCCCCGTTAGCAGACAGCGCATTTATGAGTCGATTGCTTCAGAAATTTCCCCTAAGGTAATCGCGTTGGCCATGGCCGCCGTATTTTAAGTCGCGGCAGCCATGGCAAACGTGATTCGTATCCTTATTGCGGCGCCCTGACAGGACGCAATTCAGAAGAAGTGGCGGTAATCATGCGCTTGTCTTGTCAATTTGACCTTGTGAATTGTGGCCTGCTGCCCGGACGTAATTTAATCTATGTCGCGGTGCGTTAGCCCGATGCGATTCAAGTCGTGGCCTGCCACCCAAACGCGGTTCGGCTTCTTGTCGCGGCGGTTGTACCCGACGTGATTCAAAGATTTCACCCCTATAAATTGACCCCCGAGGGTCATTTGCAGGAGGGGGGGTTCCAAGAAGCGGTGAAGCCCTGCCGGATCCTCGCCTCAACCTACGGCCCAAGGAGCTCTTCCTCGTCGATCTGTCCTCCTTCTTCCACGCATACCGGAGCGGAGCAAGGCGGGAGCACTCTTCTTCCTCCTCTCCGTCCGCCCAATCGGTAGCGGCCCTCACGCCATCACCACTCGGAGAAGCACCCCCTCCCCTTTCTCTTTCCCTTTGTCTCCATTTCCTTCGGGCCCCACGTGCCCCTTTATATTTTCATCTCCTCCGGGCCCCTCGCGGCCCCTTTTCTTTCATATACACACATGCATGCATACACACACACACACCTATATTTTAGGAGTTTAAAAACCACCACAATGTGTGTTCTTCTCCCTCTATTCGCAGTCATTTTATTCATTTTGAGAATTTGTATACTACATACGGCTAATCCGCCCTTCTCTTCTTTGTCCTTTTTGTCAGGGTAATCAAACGTGGAAACGCCCTCTACCACGGCCGGCCGTGCTCGTAGAGGAAGAAAGGACCCACAACATCCCCCGCGCAACCTCCCATGCTTCAACAGGTATTCTGCGATCACATTTCCATCCCGCACCCCTTCGCGCGTGCGTCTCCATTCGGCACCCTCGCGTGGCTGGCGATCACGATCACCCCACGCCCATCACCATCCATACATCCCTCTTTGTGGACCGTGCATCGTCCGTCAGTGGTGTCTACACCCCCCAGCAAACCGGAAGCAAAAGCGGAGCGTGGTACTCACCCCATGGACGGCTGAGCCCGAACTCGACCAGTTTGGCCTCCGTCAGGTAGCTCTCTGCGCTCTTTGCCAGCACGTTGTTGAGGCTATCCGAGATCCTCGCCGCCTCCCGAATCAAAAATGACACTATGTCCTTCTTCCAGGTGTCCCCAACTCGGGTGGGGAACCCCCACTCTTCGGCTCCGGCTCCTCGGCGATGGAAAACGAAGAAGACTCTGTGCGTCCAACCCTTGTGGTTCGAGTATTTTGTCGAGAAAATGATCCGCATCTTGTTCGGCCGGTGCTTGATCTAGTAGACGCCGTTGCCAGTCTGCAGAGACGCTGCGAGGCTGAAGTGCACAGTATGCAGAACACGCAGATCATCCTCCATGAGTTTGGCGTCAGCTAGATGGGGGCGACCCTCCAGGCGTTCAGCACCCCCTTTGCCACCTCCGACAACGGCAGCCGGAACCCTGCCTCCAAGAGGTCCAGGGATAGCGCAACGCATCCGGCTCAGCATATACGACTCATTCTCATTGGCCAGAATGATGTCGTACTCCTCCCCAATGCAGAAGCGTTCAAGAAGACCGTCGAAGAACCTGTATTTCGGCTCCCGCATTGCCCCCGGCGCCGCTCCGCTCGCTCCGGCAGCGACAACCTCCTTCCCTCTCTGCGACATCGCTGTTTGCGAGTGGGAAGCAGAAGAGGCGATGGGCAGCGAAGATACATGAAGAAGACGATGAAGTAGCGGCGAAGAGGCAGGGGGACTTCTGAATGAGGAAGGCGTGAGCCCCCGCCTTCTCCCCTCCTCTTCCTTATAAGGAAGGGAGGCGCGAAATTCAAAGGTGAAAGTGGCGATTTTCCCACTTCAAACAAGACTGTTCGAACACGCCGCCCCGGGCTCACAGCGCGACACGTCATCTCCGCCATCATGAAGCTCCGTCCCCGTGGAGAGCTCCAACGGCATCGCTCTAAAGCTGTGCACACCTCCGCAGCTGGCATCGCATTTAACGCGAAGGTGACGTTCGAGCAGACCTCCGCTCTCAAGTGCTACGGTACCCGAGCAGGCTTGAGAGCGTGGGGGGCAAGTGTGGAGGCTATTTCTAGCCTCCTTGGCTTGCAGGCCCATCATGGCCCATCACGGCCCATCATGACCTAGTAGGTCGTCTGGGCTCCGGTCATCGAGCCATGTGTCCTCGATTTCAGCCAAAGGCTTCCGAACACGCTCTGACTGCCAGGCGCCCAAGGGCTCCCGAGGGCCGTCTCCGGACACCCTGCAACCTATTCAAGCAAGGTATGGTCTATTGAACAGATCATTCGCCTTCTGCTCGAATCTCCCGTGGTCTATCTCCAAGCGCCACAGCTTCCGAGCATCGGACACCGAGCATCCTACCCGGTAACCAAATAACCTCCTGTTCGGCCCCTCTTGGTCAGAGGACCCATGGCGACCCTTCACCTCCTGAAAGTGGTTACGACAACGGCGCGATACGCGCCCCATGATTAAGGGGACATTAACCACCAAGGGCCCAACAGACGCCTCAACGGACGACTCCACACTTAGCGATGTCAACTAACCCGCCCCTTCGGGCATCATTAAAGGAAGGCACGTCCGAACCCTTCGCCTCCCTCGCCTATAAAAGGCTTAGGTAATTCTCATGCAAAGGTATGCAACTTGGCCCATGCACACTCGCCCACGCGCGAACACACACTAGAGAACCTTCCTTTTCTGCCTCTTCCGTAGTCTGATCTGACTTAGGCATCAGAGGGTTCCCCCGGTTCTTCAACTGGGTCCTCCTGATCCTTCTTGGGTTTTGTAGGCAATTATCCGCACCGGCAACTGTCCGTCCCTTCTACCTTCAGTGGAGGCCCGTTCGGCCCAGGCCCGAACAGGAAAATCCGTCCACATAAGCAATATTATGAAAGATGATATATATGTTTTTTTAAAGAGAGTTTTACTTACATGGTTGACAATCCTATTTTTAATTACGAAGATGATGTGGGGTTATTTGGTATTAGGACACTATACGGGCTTATTTATAAAAACTGCTAAAATCTACGATAGCATGTACACAGATTCATAAAAAGAGAGTCATTGTTTAACTTATATTTTGCAGTCAGAAATCTGACACTAAAATATTTCCTTTTAGCTTGTAAGATATTTAAACGAGCAAGCTAATTGCATCTATTTGATGCTAGGTTACGAACACCTCGCAATAGGTGTATTATTGTGCATACGTCTACATGGTGAAGTTATATTGAACACAAGGTGTGGGGAATTCCTTCTCTAGCTCTGGCGTGAGACGACCTTAGTCTCTTCTCCTGTGATTGTTCGAAGAGAAACACTTTGTATTTGACATGTAAAAGTGTTCTCGCATTTTGTCCGTAGATATAAACTGTTGGATTTTACTGTTAATATAATAACGAAACCCACACTTACGACAGTGGACACGGACATCCCAAGTGAGTATAAAGTATTTCTCATGCTAGCCTTCAGTTCTTATCATCAATTTTGAGGGCCGTCTTCTAAGAGGAAAAAAAAAGGTGAGGGCATTTTAATTGTAGGCAGATATTTGTCACTCTTCAATTTAAATTTTAGAATGTTATTCATAAATACATCTTTAAAATGATGATTAGATGCATGAGAATCTATCATAAATTCGTATTTAGTCTATATTATTCATATTTGCATTTGTCATATATGCCGTCTCCATTGTAATTTTCTGTTAAGAACTTTTAAAATCTGTTGAGCAATGATGAAGAAGGAGAAAAAAAAAAGATTCTACGGATGTTTTGATGGAAAAGTTTGTCATGTAGGCTCTTTGTGGCAATTAATTAATATAAGAAAAAAACGATGCAAAGTACAAACACAAATTTAAGATAAATGTTTACTTTAAGAGGAATATATTTGTCTGAAAAATCTTTTATCTTTTCAATAAAAACGAATATTCTCTTCGGATCGGGTTTAAGGGTGCTCGACATAATTTTAAAATTCAGGAAACAACACCAATAATATTTAAGATGTTACGCCTTTTATAAAAGTTGATCTGATGACCTTGTGCCAGGTAATTTTGCTGGCACTTTGCACGTGGGGACATAATCGGACACTGAGCTATGCATCAACTAGTTGCCATTTGAATGACAATAACCACCTATCTTAGTTGGAGAAAGATTTTGTGTATTTTTAAAAAATATACAAGTACAAGATACATGAGTAAACAACTCATGTGACATCAATTTTTTTAGTATCACATGTGCTGTCAATTTATGTGGATGGTGCCACATGAATTTTTTACTCATATATCTTACACTTGTGTATTTTTCAAAAAATGCACAAAATCTTTCTCATCTTAGTTGATTGACGATGCATCAATGTCAGCACAAACTTGGTCATTACGTGAGAAGAAAAGCCAAAATTTATAGAAAATCGTAAAGTAAATTTATTTATTTTTTGGGCTAAAGACTCGAAGTAGGCCATTTTATTAATAATAAAGATGAAAAAAATGGCAAATGTCGATACAATCTGAATGACACATGCTATTAAAGAGAACCATGCCAAAACTAATTAGAAATCTATAAACATATCCCATGAATAAATACAACGAACAGCAGTACTCTGAGGACGTGGATTTGGGCGTCGGTAACAACACTCGCCATCATCATTTTTTGTTCTCTTTAAAGTTTTAGAAACAAACTTAAATCCGGGCATAAAGATATTCTCAACTTTAACTTGTTCTGCAACTCTTGGTCAAACTGACATGCCATCTTCATTTAATCTTTAAGTTGTTTTTGTTTGAACTGATAGATAAAACAGTAGTATATATATAGAGGTAGTTTCTCGATATAAGGGACTGAGAGAGTGCTAACGTGATGAGGGCAAACATATTCTGACTCCTCTTTTAAGAGATGGATGAGATATTAAAATTTTAGGATCAGAAGATGAGCTATCCGAGAGAGACGGTGATCGGTTTGATAGTAGTCAAACACGTCAAGCTCGCATGTGCCTTTTTTAACACCCTACGTACAGTGCATCCTTATACGAAACAAATTCTCTGATTTCCTAATTAGGGAGAAACACCTGGGGTAGACTCCACTTGATTACCTTCTGAAGCCAACCTGCTGCCCCCGTGTTTGATCCACTGGCTGCCGAATTTCCGCTGCCAGCGCATCAACCAACCCACCCTCTACCATCGAAGACTCCATGGCCAGTCCACAATCGTAAAGTGAATTCGGTGTATTAATCTTCAAGAAAAAAAAACAGGTTTTATTCAGAAATAAAAAATAAATAGCAGACCAACATGATTGCCTCGTTTAGAAGAGTGGACTCTACATGGTCAAAATGCCTGGAATTTTAAGAGTTTTATTAAACAAAACAAGAAGATTAGTCAGATGATGACAACGTGCCCCCAACAGAGGTTTTGAAGCATGAAGTTGATGGGACGTCGCTCGTATTCTAAAGTACCAAGTGCTGTATGACAGCAATGCCATCAGAATAGCAGCCATGTGGAAGACACATGATTGCTAACTCCTCGAAGACAAACTTAGTAGAATATAAGTCACCAAGATTAAGAACCATCTGGAACAAGGTAGCACGTTCGAACGTGGCTTGCGCAGTTTGCATGGACGGAAGCAGAGTCCGTTGTCAACTTGTCATGGGCCCGGAGATGTTGGGCCACCACGAACACCTGAGGTCAGCCCGTTTTTCTGGTCCCGGGCCCGGGCTCGGCCAAGATGGACGTACTAGGACTATTCGATCCTTTTATGTTTGTCCCAAGCCCTCCACAATGGGCCGGCCAGTTGGGCCGCCAGGTCAAGCAGGCCTTGTTGGCACCCCCTAGTTGACAAAGTTATTAGTACATATGAACTCGGCGAACATTCGATTGCCATGGCCCCGGCGCTCGAAAATGGGCTTGGGCCTCCAAGCCAAGCCCGCCTGGTTGGGACCCCCACTTGATAAAACAAAGATAATACGCATGAACTCGCAAATGAACGCTTGAATTCTTGGGTAGGAAAACATGCGCCAAGTTCTCGATTAAAATACCTTTTCAAAACAGTGGAGTAATATGTTTTTTTTTTTTAATTTTCTTTTTGGCTTCTCTAATCATAACTCTTGGCCCATGTTTCACATGTAATAAATCAGCGTTTAAGATTGAAAAAGCATCATATAAATTGTTGTTAGAACAATCGAGCAGCAACGTAATATACAGTTAACTCTCTATGTACATCAGGATGAGATCTCATGTTCAAATCCCGTTGAAAGCAGATTTATGAAGAATTTTTAAAGAACAACACAATCGACTAGTTTTCCAACCCAAAAAAAAAGACATAACTTGTTGCTAGAACAATCGTTGTAGCCTCATCACTCATACATTTAAAAATTCGTGTATAAAGTAATATTTACTGTGCATGTAGGTGTGCAATAAATATTGACATGACATACACAGCCTTCATGCGATTGATATCCATAAGGTGATAAGATTAATTAAAACAAAGAAAGGTAAAGGTTTCTTCACTTTTCTTTTATTTCATGTATTAAGTTTCGTCACCCTCGAATGCATATCCCGTGTGAATGTGCAACAAGTAACTACTATATACCCTTCACGCATATGTTTTTTTGGAGAATGAAGTTACTTGGCCCGTTATATACATACCTCTTAGTATTAGCTAGCTGTACATGTGCATGTTATAATAGTGATCGATCGGTAAAAGAAAAGGTGAACCATTCCACTTTGTGTGGCGATAATATAGTACTTTTTCTCCTCCGGTTTTAAGTGTTTTACTTCTCACTTAATAGGAGATACTCCACTCGAGTGGACATCAAATTCCCGTTGCTAATTAATCTGATGACCTTCAAACCGTGACGTTGCCCTGTCCTTGGGCGTCGACGTTGATAGCGTGCATGCCATCAGTTGCCATGCCTGGCAAAATTGCATACTTCTTTCTGAGAAGGTTTGCTGGACAACCGGGGAAGAAAGGATAAAATTCTTGCATCAGTTCTGTCTCTGGCCGAACGTGGATGTATTGATGTGTACGTACATGTTCTGGGGAGACGATATATATATGTCGATTTCTCTAGATGGGGGGTAGCGGGAAGCTTGCTGCTCCACATCCACCTCTGCATGCCATCCAATTCGCACAACGAAGATCTCGTGCGGACCCCTACTCTTACGACACCTCGCCCTTGCGCCACTGTCCGCCTTTCGATCTCTCTTTTTTTTCTCCCTTTTCGCCATCAAGTCGCTTGCCGTACTTGGATAGATGCAGCTGCCATCACATATATATAGTGAGAACATCTCCATGAAAAATGGCATCCTTCCTCGTTTACGATTCGCTACGATCGATCGAGCATGGACGTGAAGTCTGCAGCAGGGAGAATAGAATATTTAGACTTAACCTTGGAGCCAGTGAAAAGAAGCCGCTATGGCCTTTTACCCACCACCCCCATGGCGATGCCATTGGCCATGTGTCTTTAGACTTTCTTGATGGAAGCTCCATCAGAGGTTCATTCTGGACAATAGAGATGAGATGGTTTTGAATTTTCTGTTTTGTGCTTCTAAACTTTAAAGCACTAAACTTAAGTTCAACTTTAAGATAAATTAGATGGTAAAAGATGCAGCATCATATAAGATTTCTTTCAGAGCCAACCATGAATGTAATTGAGTTTGTTGATGTCATAATAAGAGTGATATACTTTTCATCACAGTATCTTTGTATCTTAAGACAATAAATTTCAGTAGTATCTCACATGGTTTGTCGAAACATACTTTATAAGTGCGATTTGGGTGTATTAACAATTTTTCATTCTTAAATTTTAGGTTTTATGTGGACCGAACCGGTATAATATGCTATGGTTCGCTCCGTCCCACAATATTGGGATCCAATCTAATTCAACAATATAGCCAACCTTGGTATCTAATTCCGGAACAGCCGGAGTAATACAATTAGGGTTTCTCTGGTTGTTTGTAAAATATACGAATTGGGAAAAACAATTCTAAGAAAGAGCATTTCTAGGAAAATAAAAAATATAATTGCTCATTTGATATCCACATAAATGATTTTTTTTAAAAAATATTCTTTAGTATTTGTTTTCTAATAAAATATTTTTCAAAAATATTTTAAAAAATAAAAATAGGCTCCGGGCGTCGACTATCCATCGCCGCAAGGCTTCGAGTGTCAACTATGAGGGCATCAGACGTCGGGCATTGGACACCGAGTGCCGGCTGTCTAGTGTCGGTCACCAAGAGTTGGCCGTCGAGCGTTGGTTGTTGGTCATCTGGCACTAGTGGACGACGAGCGTAGGCCGTCGACAGCAGGGTACTGGGCGTCAGGCATCGGACACCGAACATTGACCACTATTATCGGTCATTAGTCATCGATTGCCGCCTTAGAGACGACAATTGACAGTGCAGAAGAGGTATTAGGAATAAGAGTAGAGACTATAGTCTCGCTCAAAAAAATCTTATATCAAAATTAACAATCAAGAAAAATGATTTACGGGGTCTCATCAATGATGCCAAAATCTATGAATTTTAAGTACAAGATTTTCATGGATTAATTTTCGGGGATATCAAATAGATCATTGTATAAATATTTTCTTACATGAGATTTTATGCTGAAACAAATGAATCTTTAGTGCACATTATTACTGCGTACTAACTTAGGCACATCCAATAGAAGTGTGCCACCTCCACTTGAAATATTTAATATATCCATCATTCTTAATTTTTTAAACTCTAGGAGTAGAGGTAGTACAGTTCTATTGGGTGTGCCTAGTATAGTGTAAACCAATAATGTGTACTAAATATTTGGTGGACTAGTTTTTAGATAAAAGTACTATACAACATGTACTTGATAGAGTGTATAATTCTTTCAAGGAGAAAGACTTAGTGTATTTTTATATTGTACTTAAGTGTAATATGACTAGATAATAAATTTATGTGACATTCAACAATTGAGTTGTCACTTTATCACTTCTCATGTGAGATGTGCCACATAAATTATTATTTAATCATATTGTACTTAAAATATAATATAAAAATGTATTAAGTCTTTCTCTTCTTTCAAGAGTCTGAGTTGCATCATGACATTGTAACTGGAAAGTAAGTGTCCTACGTGGACGGTCAGCCCGTCGGGACATCCTCTCTTTATTATTATTTTTTTTGGACAACAGATATTATATTATATTATATTAAATAGACAGAGTATAAAGAGGTATGGTGTACAAGTTTTTATGGTAAGCGGCGGAGGGGAAGCATCTAATCTTGCGTTAGAGCAGGTACTACTTCAAAAGAGAGCACCATAATGGAATGTTCTCCACCGAGGGACAATTCGAAGAAGATAGGATAATTTAGATATCACAAGATATATATGTCCAACAACAAAAGTAAAAAGGAAAGGATATTACTTATATGAAAGCTCCGCTGGTATGTTAGTATTATTGGAAACCTATGCATTCTGACTGAACGAGAATCCTTCCTCGTCATTGTGATATATCTATGGTCACGTCAGATTTAAACAGATCAAATATCTTCCGACATTAGATAAAGTCGTTGGATTCAAAAGTTTGAAGAATGTTGCCGAGGACGGCTTTGGCATCATGATGCGTCCAAAGACAGATGTTACAAGCCACAATAATGCAGGTACAAAAAATCTTTGCATCGTGAAAGGAGGAAGATTTGATAAGTTGCCACACATCGGTACTGATCGGTAAAAACAAGAACTGACAGAAAGAGAGAGCATTTTCCAACATCATCTTAAGTTGATCAGAAGCTAGAAGGTGCGTCTGTCGTCTTACTTTTATCTTCTCTTCTCCTCCATTGGCACCTCATCCTCCTTTAAACACACTATGATCAATCGGCAGCAAAGCTGTAAAGCATGAGAAGGAGAAAAACGTCCAAGCTTGGAAAGCATAAATTCTCAGACCGATGCTTATTCCTCGATCGCCAAGTAAATCGTAATCAGTGGATACCTTGAGGAGACTGATTCGAGAGATTGAGCCATTCAAGAGTGACGTCTCCATTATTGTTCATGATACAACAGTAGTGACGGCCTTGATGCAGTCCACGGGACTCCACATCTCCATGGAAGCTAATTCTCCTGTGTGCATACATCTCTGCTAATTCTCGTTTAGTACTACTCAGCATTCTTCGATAATGGGCCAACACGGCTACCGCAATTGGTGATAAATTGGAATATCCATGGGGGTAGGAGCCAGATTGCACACTCCTTCCTCTACCCCAGGATTCCAATTCCCATCTATTATTGGGCAAGTATATATATATATATATATATATGAGGGGGTCAATTCATTAACTCAGGGCCCAATAATGCGAAGACATTATTGGAGATCGTGTTGTTTTGATTGCTTGGGTGGGGGCAAGGAGTGTTGGAAAGGCAAGTAGCTAGTTATGATCCTAGAAATTACAAGTAATTTATTGGATGACAACAGATAGAGAAAACTAATTTTACTAAATCTTCTCGTTTACTTGGTCCAGCTTCTTCCCCTGGGAGGAGGCGGTGGCCTATATAAACACACTGATGAGTCTATTTCATGGCTGGAATTTATACAACTTGGTGAAATGACAGTCCATGCTACCAAATAAAAGAGGAATATTGGTCAGAGTCTATAGATTGGCATCCGAATCTTAAGCTTAATTATTGTATAGAAGTTGGCCATGTTTGGCATAGGCAGATGTAAACTTCAAAAAGTTTTAGTCCAATTATTTTTCAAAATATATAATGAAAAAAAAACACCTAATGGAAATGAAAACAGCCAAGCAAAGGCAAACCGCAGCTCCATGTCAACCGCGCCCAGATTTCCCGTAATGAATTTCCCTTGTTGTTCACAAACTGTGACTGGTTCCTGAGCTAGGACATTAAACTAGGAAGATGAAGACCTTTGCTAGAATTACACATCCACCGATCTTCTAAATCTCTTCTCCGAGCAGTAGCCATTACGATGTTCATGTTTCCACATCAAAAACAAGTAACTTGGAAACTTGGGAAATCTTCCAAAAAACATGCTGTCAAAATCTCGCTGTAAATTACTTAAATAGTTCCTTTTTTTCTTTGAAGATTCCTGACATAATTTTATGACTATTATGAGTCTGAGAGAAATATTCTTCCTAAAAGATATACAACACTTAGGCATAGACTTCTATTATCTGTACGACCTCTTTCTCCTCTTGCACGATTTTAAGATGGTAAAACTCGAGACCTCTCTTACCACATCGTACAAATGGAGCTTTCTCACTGTACTTGTTAAACTCACGGTATGTAACAAGGAGCCGGATAAGTATTTTTATCTTTCTCCCACTGTCAAAACTTTTAATTGTTGCACGGTAGAATTTTGGAGAAGAGCTAGCCGAGAATTTTTTGGGTGTACATGTCTTGACTTTGATATTTAAGACATACGCTTAAATTTTAATTATTTATAATTTTAGAGATTTTTTTTTTATATAAATCTGACAGATTTAGGTGTATATTGAGTTCCTCCAACCTGATACATGATAGAACATCCAATTAATTGGGCCACTTCTGATGTCCAACTAACCGAAAGCTTGCCCTTAGGTGTGAAATTATGCTACCATGCTTGTTCTACATACCACCAACTATATATAACATATAACTTAAACGCATAACTCTAAGTTGCCCTATAAGAACAAAGCATATATATCGTACAAATGGAGGAACATAATCTTTATACTTATTCTGACATAATAAGGATGTCTGTGCGCTAAATAGGGAAATAAATATTTCATTTATTAATTACTTAAAAGCACTACGAAATACCCTTATTATGTGCCCTTGATATTTTCTTTGAAGAATATGAGCGATCGCACTAGGAGAGAATTAAAGTAAAAGTAATAAATATCTTAATATACCCTTGACTAAGGATACGAAGACAAACTCTCATTCAAGTAGAACCTGGTAATGCCCACTGAAGTGTAGCTTTCGACATGGTGGCTACTTTGTTAAGACTATCTTGGATCCATATCGATCAGACTGGACATCGGTTCCTTTTAAGTTTCTAAAATTGTCAGATAGGAACTGATTGTTTTGTCGCAAAATTACGGTAAAATTTCATAAAATATAATGCATTCATGAGATATAAAATAAGGTAAAATAATTAACAGTTCTTAACACGAGAAATTTTTATTGTAGCAGAATCTAACGTTATTTATTATAATAAATTATAATTTTATCAAAGACTAAAAAATAAGTCAAATATTTAATAAACTTTTTAAATTAATTTATCTTATACATATAATATTTAAAAGATCTTTGACATCCAACCTTATAACTCCACGGTAGAGAGAGGGTGGCCGTGATCTTTCCTCCGATAGTCTCGAAATCTATGTCATGGTGATACCTGACATGACTGGGGATTTTTTCATGCGTTCTTATAATGGCTATCGCAGACTTCTAACCCAAGAAGGACTAGCTCGTGGGTAATGGTTCCTTTTCAACAATATGGGAAGTCTCCACTCTCAAATCATTTTCAAGTTAGGCAGTCAGATTTTTCTTATGGACTCTGGTCTAATGGTGATTTTCAGTCAGGCTCCTCTTAAATATTTTTTATTTTTATTTTTTTTTCCAGAATTCTGAAATAATTTCGTGTCAATTTTGAGTTCCGACAAAATAATCGGAGAACACCGTGACATAGATTTTGATAGGCCCTTTGAACGAGACCTAATAAAGTTAATGAGCTCAACCAAGTCATGACATTTTAGAAGAGGAAAAAAGTGAAAGAAAAGAAAGCTCTAAATTTTTTTTAGGATAAATTAGTTAGAGGTCTTTGTCAGAGCGTTTGACTTAATTTATAGTCTATGTCAGAAGATCAGAAATCACATAGTCTTTTCTTTTTTGTGTTGTTTAATTTCTAGTCCCTATTTTTAATTTCTCAATATTTATGAAGTCTTGGGAGACGATTCATCATTTTAGCATCAACTTTTTCCTATTTTACCTTTCATTCTTCTGGTCTTTCCCTATGTAGACTTACATTCATTACAATAAGTGTATATATCGGTTACAGTAAATCTTGATATCATTTACAGTAAATCTATATATCACTTACAATAAGCCTTTGATATCACTTATAGTAAGTCTATACAGTAAGTCTTCATATCACCTATAGTAAGCTTTTGATATCACATCCAGTAAGTCTTCATATCACTTATAGTAAGTCTTTGATATCACTTACAGTAAATCTTCATATCACTTATAGTAAATCTTCATATCACTTACAGTAAGCCTTTGATATTACTTAGAGTAAGTCTTTGATATCACTTACAGTAAGCCTTTGATATCACTTACAGTAAGTCTATATATCGATTAAAGTAAGCCTTCATATCACTTACAATAAGCCTTTGACATTATTTACAGTAAGTGTATATATCACTTACATTAAGCCTTCATATCATTTACAATAATCCTTTGACATCACTCTGTATTTATGTCAATTGCATTTCTTATCCCTAATACCACTCACCTTTTGATGTTGTCAAAAAAGAGGAGAGAATATGTAGATTTTATATTTTGGTTTGGGGGAGAGTTTGTTCAAAAGAAAATGGGAGAGTTAGAAGTATTCTTGAGAGGGAGAGTCATATTGTATGACTGAATGCTTGTATGCATGTAAAAAAAAAATCAATCAAATTGACATATGAATGTTTATGTTGTGTTTTGTGTGAAAAATCTACAAGTGTTTTGTCATCATCAAAAATGAGGAGATTGTTGTACTCTGTAGATTTTGATGATCACAAAAACACTAAGTTTAACTTATGTTGAGAAAATCACAAAAATATTAAGTATAATTCATGTTCTTGACCCAAGTGTTTGAATTATTTATATGTGATTTGAGGGTTTAATTTGGGTGTTAAGTGTGCAGTAAAAGTGTCCACAAGTCACATTTGGAGTGGACATTACAAAGCCTAAGACTTGGATAAAAAGAAAAGAAAGATTGGAAGAATAACTATAGAACTGACACAATCAGACGACCGACTTTAGTAAATTAGTCGATCGATTATCAGGAGGTGTCAACACATACTCTGAAGGTGTCGACAGATCAGGAGATCGAACGATTGACTTTCAAGAAGCAGTCGACTGATTATGTGAAGCTCCAATCGATTGATGAAGTCAAGGCCAATCGATTGATGGTCAAGCAGGAAATCGGACGACCAATTTGGAGATTTCGGTTGATCAATTATGGACCAATCGATTGATGTTCAGTCCAGTTCATTGATGGTGAAAAGGTCAATTGATTGATGACCAAGGTTCCGATTGGTGAAGAAAAGATCGGACGATCGATTTGGCAAAATCAGACGATCGACCTAGCCAGTATAGATTGGCACTTGGACAGTCAAGAAATAGGACGACCGATTCTCCAGAATCGGATGACCGATTGGCCAGTTGATTTGCCAATCGAAGCTCCGGCTGAAGTTAAGGGAGAAATCAGATGATCAATTCGAAGATTCTGGTCGACCGATTCTGGCATTTCTGTATATAGACTTTCCCAAATAGAGTCCTACGAGGATCAAGTTCTTTCCAAACTTTGAGGAATCCTTTGGGGTTATAAATTCACTACAGGAGAACCAACATTTAGCAACGAATATATGTTCGCGGCTGACAATTCAAGGACAAAAGAGATATAAGGCAGCGGCTATTGTAGACCGCTGCCATACAACCGTTTTGTCCGCAGTTCGGTGTAGGCACTGATAAAAGTGCAGCATACGTCAGCGGCTAAAATTTAACCGCGGACAAATGTTGCGTTAAGGCCGCGGCTTTATTTAACCACAGACATATATTCTTCAGCGGCTTCGAAAACCGCTGATATATATATGTTATGTCTGACATATATATAATTTAAAAATATTATTTTATTCATTTTTAAATAAAAAAATTTTAATCAGTCATATCTAGAACATATACATTTTTTAATAATAAGTTATTTGAGTTTAGCGATTAATATATACATATGTTATTTATATTTGAAATATATATGTATATTTGTGCTAGGAGAGACTTTGTGCACTTGTGCAAAGTGCATAAGTGTCACATGGACATTTTTCCCATGTGGCACCATGCACATGTGTTTTTTGCCCATGTGGCACCATGTACATGTGTTTTTTGTCCATGTGGCACCATGCACATGTATTTTTTGTCCATGTGGCACAAAAAAAACCCATGTGGATTGTATATATCCACTAGCTGCTAAATACGAATATGGCCGCGGCTATATAGTCGCTGCCATATTTTTGGTCGGTCGACCGATGATGCACATTCGGTCGACCGACGTTTACACTGCTAAAATTATAATCTGCACTGGGTAGGTCGGTCAACTGATATATTATAATCGGTCGACCGATTCCGGTCGCGATTTCGTCCGGTTTGGTTCGGTCGCGACCGACCCACTTTGTATCAACCCAAACCCCCTCCTATATATGTTAGGGTGGGTGGGAAACATCCCACATAAGTTCTCCTCCATCTCTCCAGCCCCCAAGGTGCTTTTCTTGCCCTAGGACTCTTCCCTCCTTCTTGCCCTAGAACTCTTCCCCCCTTTTCCATCTTTCCCTTCTTACCCTAGAACTCTTCTCATCTTCTCCTCTTCAACATCTTCATCTACTTGCCCTAGAACTCTTCTCCCCTTCTCCATCTTCCTTCTCATTTCCCTCACCCCTTCTCCATTTTCCTTCTCATTTCTCTCACCCCTTGTCCATCTCCGATGCCTCCACGGATGCGCCATCGTCGTTCGGTCCCGAGTCGTCGCCGCCACGTTGGTGAAGGATCAGGGGCGGCTACACAAGTTCCCTTGGCTCTTGGAGAGTTGTTGGTTGAAAGAAGAAGGAAAATTCTGCCCCCTCGGTATGTGGACTTCGACAATCTAGACAATACGGAGCCCATGCTCAGTCTTCTATTTGCAACACAAGGGTGGGTTCACTTCATGTCTAGCCATAGAGTCTATTCTCCAGATTTGGTTCAACAATTCTATGCAAATTTATATACAAGCAACAACAGACTATTTACTGCTGTTAATGGAGTTGAGATTCACGTGAGTGATATAGTTCTTAGTCATGCATTAGAGATTCGAAATGCTGGTTATTTAGTGGAACATGTCCAGTATTATGAGTGATATGTGCCAAGTTTTGTTGGGAAAAGATCCGGCACCTTGGATGGCACATCATGCTTTGATCAATGCAAATCATTTTCCACCACTACAGAGGATCATTCACCACATGATCACCACTATACTTTTTCCAAAAGGTGGATCTCGGGATGAAGTCACTCGAGTGCACAAATGTATTTTTCACTGCTTATTTCACAATGTACCACTATGTTTACCTGAGATGATGGTAACGCTGATCAAGTTAGTAAAGAATCAGAGAAGAAGATCTCTACCTTATGCAGCCCAACTTACGGCTGTGTTTGAGTATGCTGGCATTGACCTCACCAATGAGCGAGCAGAAAATATTTCTGTCTCCATGGTCTACAATGAAACCAACATCATGAGGTTCATGAATTACATGAATGTTAATGGATAATTCATGAGAAATGTCACTGATGACCCTGGTGAAGACAGTCAAGAAGAAACGAAAGATGAAGGCGAAGGTGAAGCACAAGGTGAAGATGATAGACATGAAGAAGAAGAGCATTTGGCTCCTATGGAACAAGATTTGCCTCCTTCGGCTGCCGGAGGTGATGACTTCCAACTGCGGATCCAAGGTAGCTTGACCAGGCTTGAGGGGGAGATGGAATCTATTCGGGGAGAAGTTCGGCAAGTGGGCGACACAGTCGGGAATCTCTCTAGAGAACTTGCTGAGTTGAGAGTTAGTCACCAGGGCCACATGGACTCCCAGTCTCAAATGTTACGGGAAATCATGGGTTATTTGCGACCTTCTCAGAATCAGCCTCCTTCTGAGTGATTCCTTAGCTGTTCTATGATGTCTACCTTTTGCTTTTCGTATCCTACTCTCGCCTCTTTGCTGTGACAAAAGGGTGCTCTTTATGTAATAGCTACAATATGTCTATCATATTTTCTGCTTCATCTGGTATGTGATTGCTTGATGCACTTTATGGTATATTGCTTGACGACAAAATGAGGCTCAACACAAAACTGCTTAGCTTAGCATGAACTTAATCTCTACCTTAGTTTAGTGATTCATATATACATATGTTATTAATTTATATTACAAATAATCAAGTATATTTGTGCTAGATATGCATGTATATACTTGTAATATTCTCAAATATAAATATTTTATACACAAATTAAGTGAACATATCCGTCAGGCAAGAGGATAGCATAGGCGTTGCAAACAATAGATTGCCTTGATCGGTCGACCGACCAATAGAAATCGGTCGACTGCCTGTCTCACTTCTGCGTTTCAAAATGCACTGAATCGATTGGTCGACCGACCTTTAGACATCGGTCGACCGATTAACTCACTTCTGCCAGCCAAAATGCACTGAGTAGATCGGTCGACCGAACACTAGAAATCGGTCGACCGACTAACTTACTGCTGGCAGCCTAAATGCACTGACAAGATCGGTCGACCGACCACTAGATATAGGTCGACCGACATTCAGCGACTTTTTTTGAAGTTTAATTACATATGGAAGCGGCGGTTAGCCGCCGCCATAAATATAAATGGTAGCGGCTCCTTTTAGCCGCCGCTAAATACTAATATGGCATATTTTCGCCTATCCCGCCAACCAAAAACACCACTGCGCGCCATATCACTCGCTCTCTCTCTCTCTCGCTCGCTCTCTCTCTCTCTCTCTCTCTCTCTTCCCGAAGACTGGCGACGCATCGACGCCTTCCTCTCCCTCCGGAGACGCACCGACGACGGATGGCAGGCGGTGGCTCCGGTGACGCCCTCATCTTCAGCGGCTGTCCCCACCCCCTACGGTGAGCCTCCGGTGCCCCCACCCCTCCCTCCCCCGCCCCCTTCCCTCCGGCGGCCCCCTCCCCTCCGGTGGCCCCTCGCCCCCACGGTGCCCCCTCGCCCCCACCGCACCCCTTGCCCCACTGCGCCTGCCACCCACTCCCCCATCCAGCCACCACCCCCCTCCCCCTCCCGACCACCCCCCCTCCCCCCAGCAGAACCACCCCCCGGCAGACCCCCTCCCCCTCCCAAGATCAAAATATAAATATTGTTTGATACTTGAGATAGGCAGCTTAGGAGAAAGCCCTCTAGGGTGATTCTTCATTCAGGTATGGTTTCTTTCCTTCTCTTTAGATTCTCATAATCTCTCTTTCTTCTAGCACGATAGGTTTTGTTTTAAGATTCTTAGTATGCTTGTATTGTTCTACCACTTTAGAAGATGAACCAAATGAGAAAGCAAGAGATTTTTATCAATTATTAGAAGATGCTCAAACACCATTATATCCTAGTTGTGTCAAATTTTCAAAATTGACATTTCTGTTGAAACTATTGCACATTAAGACTATGAACAAAGTGACAGCTTCTTGTATGGAAATGTTTCTTGAGTTGCTTAGAGAAGTATTACCAGAAGGAGCTAATTTACCTCGAACATGGTATGAATTGAAGAAGACTATGAAAGATTTGGGGTTAGGTCATGAGAAGATAGATGCTTGTCAGAATGATTGTGTCTTGTTTCGAAATGAACATGAACATAGGGATCGATGTCCAGCATGTAATGCTCCTAGGTACAAAGAAAATACGCACCAAGGTAGCCTGAAGAAGAGACGTCGCAAACAGGTGCCATATAAAATATTGCGTTATTTTCCATTGAAAGATAGATTGCAAAGAATGTTCATGTCTTTTAAGATTGCCAAGTGGATGACATGGCACAAAGATGGCCGATTGGACTCGGAAAATGGAACTATGCGACATCCTGCTGACTCTAAAGCATGGCGACATTTCGATGCTCAATATCCAAATTTTGCGACAGAGGTTCGCGACGTGAGACTCGGCTTAGCGACTGATGGGTTCAATCCATTTGGGATGATGAGTAGCAGATACAGTGTATGGCCTGTGATGATAGTAGTTTATAATTTGCCGCCATGGATGTGTATGAAGCAGACGTTTATGATGATGTCATTACTTATTCCAGGTCCTAAAAGTCCTGGAAATGATATCGATGTCTATTTACAACCGTTGATAGAAGAATTGAAAGATTTGTGGGACAACGGTGTTGAAACATATGATGCTTCAAAGAAACAGAATTTTAAAATGAGAGCTGCCCTGCTGTGGACGATCAATGATTTTCCTGCATATGCCAATTTATCAGGATGGAGTACCAAAGGAAAGCGTGCATGTCCATCCTGTCATTATGATACAACTTCAAAATGGCTGCAAAATTGTCGGAAATTTTGTTTTCTAGGGCACCGACGATTTTTGCCAATCAGTCATAGATGGAGAAGGCGTGAATATCAACACAAATTTGATGGCGTGACTGAATGTCGTAAGCGTCCAGAAGTGTTAACGGGTGCTGAAGTGTACGATGCAAATGATCCTCGATGTACTCCTGATATATACTGTCTGGCACGAACACCTTCAAGGTTTGCGCGTTCACACTCGGGCTATATTGTCAATGGATTTAGGTTTTGTGCATCATCTATTGATGCAACAAAGGTCACTCAATTGTGTGGAGTTATAGTGAATGCGGAACTTGAATCCGGATGTGATGGATATTATGGACGACTAAATGATGTATTGGAAATATATTTTGATAATCAAAGACATGTTGTTTTATTTGAGTGTGACTGGTGGGATGTTTATAGAAAAGACAGAGGATTGAAAATAGATAAATATGGAACTATCAGTCTGAACACTCGTCAAAGACTCAATATAGATGAACCATTTTCCCTGGCAAGTCAAGTGGAACAGGTGTTCTATGTCAATGATAACACAACAGAAGGATGGATCATCCCTGTCAAAGCACGTCCGCGTGATTACTATGACTTGCAAGATGATGCTCTTGAGAATGATATAGAACCAAGTGACGAAGCGTTTCAGGACAATCTGATTGATGTTCCCATTAGAGGAGAAATTCAAGATGTGGATCTATGTCAAGAAAGTAGCGTAAGAGTGCACGATTATATTGACATTTAGGTGATTTATTTACATTAGTATTTATATTGTGCATGCTTCAAATAAATTTTTTAGCTTGTTATGTTTACATGTTTACTAATAATTTTTTGTAACAGATGGCTTCCACTGGCGAGCGCTCTTCTCGTGATGGCTCATGCCCACGGAGGCTTCAGACTCTATCGGTCCCTCTCCCTCCCACCTTTCAGGCGATGCCTCCCCCTCCCACATTTCAGGGGCTCCCTCCCGCTCCCACCTCTCAGAAGCTTCCTCTACCTCTCACTCTACAGCAGATACCTCCCTCTTCCAGCCCTCAGGACTCTTCGGCGGCATCTGCATCTTCTGTAGCAGGTTCATATTTTAATTTCATGTAACTTTTATATTCATTGTTTAATAGATATTCTCTAATGATGTTTAATGTTTATATTTCAACAGGTCCATCTACACGACCTTGGGGGAGGGGTCATGGCCATCGAGGGCCGACTAGGGGAGTTACGGAGAGGAGATGCCCTGATGGACAACAATGGAATGTCTCCCTTGTCCGAGGCTATGGCGTCGGTCCTACTGCAGATCACTTTACTAGTCGCATGGGCGTTGTATCAAAGGTATATTGTAAGATTTGGCAAAAAGACTTTGCGAAGCTGCCTGCTGCGACTAAGGAGTTTATATTCAGAGATCTGCAGGTAATTATTATTTAAATTGAATAATATATATGCATATGCTTTTGTTATAATTCAGTGACTTTGTTTTGCAGTTGACATACCAGTGGGATCGCACAGACCAAACAGATAGGGAGATGCTTGCTCACATGAGCGCCATGCATAGCAGCTGGCGTAGCAAGCAAAAAAAAAAGAGTAAGTTAATATACTATTTCATTTCATATGTACTTTATTTTATATACTTGTTTATATATTGACAAAAATTTTATTTTTCATGTCAGCATTTTAATGGGAAGCCTTTAGATGATGCAATTGCATCCGTCCCAGCAGGTGTTGACCCCTCCGATTGGCAAACAATGTGCGAGTTGTGGACTACTGGGGATGAGAGGGTAATATTTTAAAATGCTTAGAATATAATTGTTTATGATTATTTTGTTTCTATAAATGGAACAATAACTGTCTATTCTTGTCTTTTTAGAGGATTGCTGATCGAAATAAGTAAAATCGTGCCACTCAATCTATGCCATATAGACGGGGCAGGACTTCTCATTATCAGTTGATGAGTGATTTTGTGAGTTATACTTTATGAATTATGTTATCCCTTTTATTCATTACTTACTTATATGTCTTTAATTTAAACAGCCTCTAATGCATGGACGTACTCCGCATCGACTTGAGGTATTCAAGATGGGTCGATGTAAAAATTTACCTGACGGCACTGAGAGTTGGGTAGATGAGGAGAGCAGGAGACGATATGTAAGAAACTTTATTTCTATTTATTTTATGTGAATATGTTTTCATTACAATAGTTGTATAATTAATATTTTTTTCTCTACCTTTTGTTGTAGGAGGCTATGAGTGAAATGATTGCTCCGTCTGACATTGATGTCAAGAGCCAGACTCCCGAGGACGCCTTCATTTCAGTCATGGGAAAAGATCGACCTGGGCGTGTTCGCTGTGCAGGGAGTGGAGAGACGTTGAGGACATGGTATGGATCTACATCTACAGGACCGTCTGCCTATTCAGAGCGAGAAAAGCAAATGCAAGAACAATTAAAAGTACAAGAAGACAAATTGAAAGCACAGGCAGATAAGATGAATGAAATGAAACAACAGATTTCTCAATTGCAGAGTGTAGCCTCAAAGGTGGACGAGATGAGCGTACTCCTCTCTCAGATATAGGCGTCACAGGCACATACCCAGCCTCCTCCAGTACCTCCTCCAGTTCAGAGCGAGAGCGAGACCGAGACAGATGAGGCGGTAGATGATTTTTTAGATCATGATGTTCCTATCTCTTGATTTCCTCTTGTTTTATTACACATTCATATTTTCTATTGTTCTCGATATTTGTATAACAATTTGTACGCATTATATTATATGTGTGTGATTGAATGATCCAGCGAGCCTGGGTGGTGGCTCAATTGTGTGTGATTGAATGATCCATCGAGCCTGGGTGGTGGCTCAATTATGTGTGATTGATTGATCCAGCGAGCCTGGGTGGTGGCTCAATTATGTGTGATTGAATGATCCAGCGAGCCTGGGTGGTGGCTCAATGATAATATATGTATTTGTTGAATGATTCAGGTAGTTCACATGTGAATATAGAGTGTTGTATGTATTTAAATAATTTTTTTTTTCTTTTCTAATAATATGTCAGCGGCTGAATAGCCGCTGCCAAAAAAACATATGTCAGCGGCTATTACATGCTGACAAAATACGACATATGGCCGCGGCTCTGAAACCGCTGATAATAGTAAAATATATGCCCGCAACTGTAAGCTGCGGCCATAACAATTATTGGCCGCGATGGCTCTAACCGCTGCCAATAGTGGCTTTATGGCCGCGGCCTCGTTAGCCGCGGATAAATAATTATATGGCAGTGCCTACATTTAACGCGCTGACATAAGTTATGTCCGCGGGGTTTTTGACAGCGGCTTTGGCAGCGTCTGGAGAGGCGCGGACATAACCATATGTCCGCATTTTCTGGACATTTGGCAGCGGCTCCCAACCACTGACAAATATGCTTCTTTTTGTAGTGAAATAATACATGTTCCTGTGTTTTTGAAGAGAACTACATGCCTCCAAGAGATCATCTCGTGCCCTAGAGTTTAAGAGAGGATCGTGAAGCCCTAGGAAGAGCCTACAGATGCTCATACAGGGGTGTCTTTTCTAAACCACTATCAATCCTGTGTGTCTTATGGTTTGATCCATATCTTCTACTTTCGTTACATACATGCTAGGATAGTTGGTTTTGTAGTTTCTATTGTCATATTCTACTGTGCATATCATTTATAGATTGTCTAAATTGAGTTTAATCTATTTTGTTTAAAAGATTTTTAAATTTGGCAATAACCAATTCACCCCTCCCCTCTTAGTTGCTTATCGCACGTACACTTGTACTTCAATAGCCTAGTTAGTCCAGTTTCTCACAACCTCACTCTGTGTTGGTTGTGGAGCTTCGTAGAGGGGTCAGACGTGGGACCGCATGTAATGCCCTCCTTTATACCGGCACAATTATACCAATCCACGTCGATATAAAGTGTGCCGTCACAGTGGGACATGTACCCAACACAACACAGTAGGTAGAGATGTACACAAATAACAAAGGAAAGTACAGTGGTAAACTAAGTAACTCTTATTCCATCATCACCACACACATCCCACAGTCTATATAGTAGCAAAATAAATATACCAAGTCCAGAAATAATCATGTCCAATAGTCCATATCACAATAATGTCTCACGTACTAAGTAAAAGAAAAGTACAAATTATAAGAATAGCTCTCCAAGTCTCAACTACTCCTCTCGCTCGGAGTCACTCCTCGCTATCTCCTCCTCGATCTCTGGAATACCTGTCTCACCTGTATAGTTAAGCAAGGATAAGTCTTCACAAAAGACTCAGTAAGCAACCTATTGGTCACATCCAAACACTTACCACATACATTCTACACAAGTATAATTCATTAAGCAAATTATCACATGATTCATGTAACTATCATCAAGTATTAAATGAACAAGTTTAATATGCTAACTACACATGGATTTCATATAGCACATAACATATCTCATGATATAGCAGATTTCCAAATATTTTAATCATGAAACCTAGCACATAACTACTAGAGATGCTAGCATGATACCTATCACATTCAATATACTCATATGTTACAAATTCTCACATTTTGCTTGCTGTTTTAACATAAACATAACATATTCACATGGTTTCATATTTTTTTTCACATTGGAGCACTTTAGCACATCACTTTCACATGATCACATTGCGCATTCACACTTAGTTCCACAACTTTACACATCTTTTTGCTTTGTGGATCACAAGGTCGGGGTAGCCCCTGCAGCGTTCATGGATCTCATGAACAGGGTATTCCGACCTTATCTAGATAGCTTTGTGGTGGTTTTTATAGATGACGTGTTGGTCTACTCTCCGGATGAGGCCACACACCGTCAGCATTTGAGGGTAGTGTTAGAGGTTCTTCGTGAGCACAAGCTGTATGCTAAATTCAGCAAGTGCGATTTCTGGTTGCGCGATGTTCATTTTCTCAGGCACGTGATCTCCGGCGCTGGTGTAGCAGTTGATCCAGCGAAGGTCCAGGCAGTTATGGATTGGGAGGTTCCCCAGACCCCTTCGGAGATTCGTAGTTTCGTTGGTTTGGCTGGTTACTATCGGCGATTCATTGAGGGATTTTCATCCATCGCCGCCCCATTGACTCAGCTGACCCAAAAGGGAGTGAAGTTTGTGTGGTCCGAGAAGTGTGAGAGTAGTTTTCAACTATTGAAGACTAAACTCACGTCAGCTCCGGTGTTGGTCTTGCCGAGCGGTGTAGAGGGTTTTGCTATCTACACAGATGCGTCTCGGATTGGCCTTGGTTGTGTATTGATGCAGCATGAAAGGGTAGTGGCTTATGCTTCTCGTCAGTTGAAGGAGCATGAGAGGAACTATCCGACTCATGATTTAGAGCTTGCGGCCGTGGTTCATGCACTAAAGATCTGGAGGCACTATCTTTACGGTGTCAGATTTGAGGTGTTTACCGACCACAAGAGCTTGAGGTATCTTTTCTCCCAAAAGGAATTAAACCTGAGGCAGAGGAGATGGATTGAGTTCCTCAAGGACTATGAGTTTGACCTTCAGTATCACCCTGGGAAGGCGAACGTCGTAGCGGATGCTCTTAGCAGGAGGAGGTCTTCGCTCCAACGGGATTGGAAGATGTTGGAGGATGCGTCGTGTGCGATGACCGAGTTAGAGCCCTTGTGTCAGGCTTTTGTGGCTCAGTTGTCCATTAGGTCCTCTGTTTTGGATGAGGTGATCGAGCAACAGAAAGCCGACCCTAGACTCCTAGAGTTGGTGGGCAAGGCAGGCATTGCTCGTGATGAGGACGGTGTGATTAGATTTCAGCACCGTGTTTGTGTCCCTGATGTAGTAGATGTCCGTGAGCATGTGTTAGCAGAGGCTCATAGATCGCGATTCTCTATTCATCCGGGTAACACTAAGATGTACCAGGATCTGAAGAGATCTTTTTGGTGGTCTGGCATGAAGAAAGATGTAGCGGATTATGTGTCTAGGTGTTTAGTATGCCAGCGAGTGAAAGCCGAGCGGCAGCGACCATCTGGCCTTATGCAGAAGATGGATATCCCAGTATGGAAGTGGGAAGCTGTCACTATGGATTTTGTTTCGGGATTGCCTCGATCTAGATGGGGTAATGACTCGATTTGGGTAGTCGTAGATAGATTCTCGAAGACTGCGCATTTCTTACCTATGAGGAAGAAGCAATCGGTTGAGAGTTTAGCTAGACTGTACGTTAGTAGTGTCATTAGGTTGCATGGTATGCCGAAGTCGATCATTTCGGATCGAGATCCTAGATTTACTTCGAGGTTGTGGAAAGGTCTTCAGGATGCTTTAGGTTCGGAGCTGAAGCTCAGTTCGGCGTTTCATCCCCAGACTGATGGACAGTCCGAGAGGACTATCCAGACGCTCGAGGATATGTTAAGAGCGTGTGTGCTGGATTGGAAGGATGATTGGGAGCGCCATTTACCTCTTGTGGAGTTCGCTTATAACAACAGCTTTCATGCGAGTATTGGTATGGCTCCATTTGAGGCATTGTACGGTAGGCCTTGCAGATCTCCTTTGTGTTGGGAGGAGACTAGCGATAGACAGCTGATTGGTCCGGAGTTAGTTCAGGAGACTTCGGATAAGATCCAGTTGATTAGGAGGCGGCTTGTTGCGGCACAGGATAGACAGAAGAGCTATGCCGACAACAGGAGGAAGGATCTAGAGTTCGAGGTAAGTGATCATGTCTTCTTGAAGATATCGCCTACGCGTGGTGTCGTCAGGTTTGGCAGGCATAGTAAGTTGAGCCCTAGATTCATTGGCCCGTATGAGATTCTGAGACGATTGGGCGACGTGGCTTATGAGCTAGCTTTACCCCCAGCTTTGGCTAGTGTTCACCCCATTTTCCACGTATCTATGCTCAGGAAGTATGTCCGAGATCCATCTCATGTTATTAGTCACGAGCCGGTGGAGATCCAGCCAGATCTGTCGTATGTGGAGCAACCAGTAGCTATCCTTGACCGGAAGGTTCAGCACCTCCGGAACAAGAGTATTGTATCGGTGAAAGTTCTATGGCGTAACTTCTCGCGGGAGGAGGCTACTTGAGAGCTTAAGGATGCGATGAAGAAGTATCCCCTTTTGTTTGAGTAGTGTTGTCCTAACTTCGAGGACGAAGTTTTTTTTTTAGGGGGAGAGGGTGTAAGACCCTCGAATTTTGTCCTTATTATTTTATTGTGTGCAATTTTATGCTTGTGTATGTATATGCATTATCATGTAAGTATTATATATACATTATTGTGTAAGCACTAGGTATGTGTGCATATACTCAAATATATGCGTGGTTAATTGCATGATGTGAATAGTGTAATTATACCTACGTATTGCATGCATGAACTTAGGAGAAATTAGGGTTTTGTATGGTTTTGGGTTCTGGCCGAAGGGTTAGTCGACGTCAACATTAATGGACGTTCACTTATTGTTAACGTCCATAACAGTGGACGTCTAATATTAAATAGACGGCCATATATGTGGACGTCTATGTCCTGACAGACCAGTCTGCAGCAGCATGGTGTGCCATGCCTTTGATTGGAGATGCCAACCACCCCAACGGCTACCCCGACCTTCCCACCGACCCCTGTGGGTGAGAGGTTCTCCTCTCTAAGGTGGCCCTTGTGGCAACTCTCCCCTCCAAGAGCTCTCTTGGCTCTTTGTAAGGAGAAAAAAAAAAAAAAAAAACCCTAGAACCTGTGAGAAAACTTGGAGTTTGGAGGCTTTGATCCGGCGATCCAAGGCTTCATCTGGAGATCTACTTCGACAAGGAGGGAGACAACACATCCGGCTGCACATCCCCGGCCCTGGGTTGCAGAGGGGAGCATCACAGAAGCCGGAGTGGAGGCATCTTGGAGGCTTCTTGGGACTGCCCAAGGAGAGCTTCTCCGACCCTTTTGATCCCTTTAGGAGTTTTTCCAAAGGCAAGTAACCCTTGCACCTTGTCCATGTATGTGTCTAAGAGGTTTCTATCATTTTTATGGATTTTCCTCGTGTCCTGGATCCCCTACATTCACCATTCTTTGAAGCTCGGACTGTGTTTTTGCACAGGCCCGAACTTGACGGCAAGATCCCTCGCCGTCAAGATCTTCCGTTGACGGCCAACGATATTGCCGTTTACTTTGTTGGACGGCAGACTATGCCGTTAAGTTCTTCTTGACAGAACAGTGAACTGTTCTGCCCTATATCTTTAATTTCCGGATTTCTACGTATGAGGATATAATGTAAATTTTATATGCTATGTAAAATAGATAATGTGATGTGTGTGAAAATTTCTGTATTTTTCTGTAGATGGCATAATTTATTAGAATTATTGGAAGGCATGTGTAGGAAAGAGATTATGCATGTTTAATTTTGTTCTCATGATTTCTGAGGAATTAAATGCTGTAGAATTTTATGAACCATGTTTATATGTATCAATCCATGCCCTGCAAACTTGGAATTTTTCCATATTCATGCGAATTTTTATAATTCCTACAATGAGAAATAGAAAGCATGTGTAGAACTTGTGAAAATTTTAGTAAATCGTGTGATGGGAAATAAATTTGGGAAAAATTTCTTGTGCCAATATGTATGTGTGGTTCATGCCTGTGCATGATCAAATCTGAAATCCATGTTATGATCTATGTTAGCTTAGTTTATGAATGGCATGAAACTGAATGTTTTAATTTCTATAAATGCATGTGAATTCAGAAAAATGTGAAAATTTGTATGTGTGTTCTTATACCCGAAAACAGCATGTGGTTAAATTTTCAGGAAAATTGATAACAGTAGCCTACACTATGAGATTTCCATGTGAAAATGAGTTATAAATACATGTACCATGATTAAGGTTAAATGAGGTGCGTTCCAATTAATCCATGAGAGCTACTAAATGCTTGATTTCTGTTATTAGTGGCATCATGCTAGGGAAGAGCAGAACCATGTGCATAAATAAGAAAGTGTGAATATCATATGTAAAACGTGTGCTAATCGGAATGTGTAATGTGTAAAATGTGCCGTGTGTGACACTGCTTCCATAGAGGGCTGTGGAACTGTATCATGGAAAGGTCCCCATGAGAAGGTTCAATGTGTTAAGATATCCTAAGGGCATTAGGATGAAATCCTGGAGGTGGACAAGTACCACTGGTTAGGGTGGAGACGTGTTCTCCCGGTCTGCGCAGTGCCAAGAGTCATCACTGTATTGCCTAGGTGATGTGCTATGTGTTATGTGTTATGTGATGTGTCCTTCTAGTGGTGGTTTGGACTATGTGTCACGGAAAAATAAAATGTGAAATGTGAATGTGAATGTGTGTAAGATGTGAAATGTGAATGTATATATGTGTAAAAGGTGAAATGTGAACGTGTGCATGTGTAATGGGTGAAAAATGAACCATGTGAAATATGGGAATGTGTAACTATGTGAAGTGAATATGTTAGAGTGTGAGACGATAATTCATGCTATGATATTTCTAATTCCATGTCAAAACAGCAACCTTAATACATGTGAATTGGTAGTTAGCCTGTGCAGGAATGTGCAGAATCCCATGTAAATTGCTATCATGTTATAGTCAAATTGGAAGTGTAGTCTTCATGTGATTAAATGAGTAGAAAGCATGTGATAGGAAGTGTTATTTGAAACATCTTAAACCATGTACCATGTGTTTTGATTTTGTAGAAATACCATGATAGGTTGTCTCTTATTAATGTTCAAGCATGCTGTATGTTGCCTTGCAAATTGAAATAGTAGAACCTACTATGATGTATGCATGAATGATGTGTATGGAGTTACTTGCTGAGTCTTTTAGACTCACTCCTTGCTTCGGCGTACAGGTTTAGTTGGTGACACACTTTTGGAGGAGACCGTGGAGAGCGACTCCGAGCGTGGAGAGTAGCTTGTGGAGTTGACGTTGTGTCCTTTTTGTTTCATAGTATGTAAATTGTAGCTTGTATTAGAGTTATCATTTTGTAATTATGGACAATTTATGTATTAAATGTAGAACTTTAATCTTGTGGACAATGTAGTTTGGTTTAATTTCAATTATGAAAGTTTCGTCTTTTGAATTGTTATTTGGATCGTGTATGTTAAATGTGGATGATGAATGAAACGGAAGACATGGTTCTTTTACTTCCGCTACTCTGTATTTATATTTGTGTATATCTCAATCATGTGATAGTGTTTGGGTAAATGTCCCACTGTGATACCCTCTACTATACCGACGTGGGTTGGTATAACCGTACCGGTATAATAAGGGTCGTCACAGAGATTGGTATCAGAGCGACCGATTGAGATCTTACATAAATATACATGAATCATCATCCCCATTGCATGCTAAATCTTATAAGATTGTCCACATGGGTAGAAACGACGAATAATGAATGGAAAATAGATAAGAAAATGGTTAGAAAACTTAGTAACCTAGTTCTAATTGGTGGCTGAATTTTATTACAGCCATGGCTTCCCGTGGACGACGTGGAGGTGTGCCAGCTCGCGACGACGAGCAAAGGCGTGAGGAGCGGGCAGAGCAGCAGGCCCCGGCCCCACAGGGTCCTGTGCTTCCCCCACCACCGCCAGTGGATTATGGAGTCTTCATGCAAGGATTAGTGCAAGCCATGCAAACTCAGGCTCATACCCAGGCAGCACTCCAGGCACAGTTGGAGGCCCAGGTAGATTAATAAAACAACTAAGTAGTTGCTATTTAAATTGTATGATATTGTGTTTATTGTGTATTATTATTGTTTAATGTAGCAGGCTCAGGCACCAGCTCAGGACCATGGTGGACCTTCCATCATGGAGCGATTCAAGAGGATGACCCCACCCTCTTTTAAGGGGGAGAGCGACCCTTTAATAGCAGAAAGCTGGATGAGGGAGATCGAGAAGATCTTCCGGGCCATCAGGTGTGTGGATGAGGACAAGGTTACTTTAGCCACCTACATGCTACAGGTATGTGTTAGTTATGTGTTTCCTATTCCCTGTTAAGTTGAAGTTGTTTAGTAGTGCTTATAAAGGTTATGTTGCAGGAGAGAGCGATGTGTGGTGGGCTTCATTACTACGTACACGATTTGAGGACGGTGCGATTGATGTTGCTTGGAACGAGTTCGTGAGGCTCTTTCGGGCCAAGTTCGTCCCCGAGCACATCCAGGACAGGATGGAGCAGGAGTTCCTCACTTTGACTCAGGGCTCTATGACCGTACTCGAGTACGAGGCCAGGTTTGCAGAACTATCTAAGTATGCACCTCATATAGTGGCTGATGAGCGCAGGAAGGCGAAGAAGTTTGTGATGGGCCTTAAGCCATCACTGAGGACGAGGCTCGTAGCGTTTGATCATCGTACCCTGGACGAAGCCCTTAGCGCTGCTTGTAGGCAGGAAGGCGAGATGGAGCGGTACCTTGAGGAGAAGAAGGCTTCGCAGAAGAGACCAGCACCACTTTCCAGCGACAGGACAAGAGGAGAGCAGCATACCAGTCACCACAGCGCCCTGTGGTAGTCAGCAACACTCAGGTACCTTCTGTACGTTCCTCTGGTGACAAGAAGGAGTGCCCTCACTGTGGAAGGGCACATGGTGGTACGGAATGTTGGAAGATAGCGGGCAAATGCCTAAAGTGTGGGAGTAGCAACCACAAGATCAAGGATTGCCCCAGACTTCAGCAGGGAGTCCAGCGTGGACCAGCCCCAGTAGCAGCAGCAGCGCCAGCGACAGGACGACCAGGAAGGCCTCGAGCCCCGGCTCGAGTGTTTGCTTTAGCACGAGAGGACGCCGAGCAGGCAGAGCATGTCACGGAAGGTACGATTCTTTTCATGGGTGTGTACGCTCGGGTTTTGTTTGATACGGGTGCCACTCACTCGTTCATTTCCGAGCGGTTTGCTAGGCAGTTAGCTGTAGAGTCAGGCATAGAGGCTGAGGAGTTAGAGGTCCCTTTGTCTGTGCACACCCCTGCGGGTACGGTATCGACTAGGAAGTGCATTCCGTCGCTACCTGTGTGCATTGAAGATAGGATTTTAGATGGGTGCTTCTACTTGCTGAAGATGAAAGACTATGATGCTATTCTTGGTCTGGATTGGCTAGAGGAGCACTATGCATTAGTAGATTGTCGTGGGAAGAGGATTGTTTTCCGCATTCCTGGTGAGGACGAGTTCTCTCATCCCTTGCCAAGGAACGTGGCGGGAAAGTTGGTTATCTCTGCCATGAAGGCGATGCGCTTGGTAAACAAGGGTTGTGACGCGTTTCTGGCCAGCGTAGTATTAGTACCTGAGACAGGTGAGTCACCTACTCTTGCAGAGATCAAGGTAGTGCAGGATTTTCCGGACGTCTTTCCCGATGAATTGTCTGGATTGCCACCGAGTAGAGAGATAGAGTTTACTATAGAGTTGCTTCCTGGCACCTCTCCTATCTCGAAGGCTCCATATCGGATGGCACCTACGGAGTTAGCCGAGCTGAGGAGGCAGTTGCAAGAATTGTTAGATAAGGGATTTATACGCCCTAGTGTTTCACCTTGGGGCGCACCTGTGTTGTTCGTAAAGAAGAAGGACGGATCACTTAGGTTGTGCATCGATTATAGGAAGCTGAACCAAGTGACTGTGAAGAACATGTATCCCTTGCCTCGTATTGATGATCTGTTTGACCAGCTGCAGAATGCTTCAGTCTTTTCCAAGATTGATTTGCGTTCTGGCTATCATCAGTTGAGGATTAGGAGTGAGGATGTGTCCAAGACAGCCTTTAGGACTCGTTATGGACATTATGAGTTCTTGGTCCTTCCTTTTGGATTGACCAATGCCCCTGCAGCGTTCATGGATCTCATGAACAGGGTATTCCGACCTTATCTAGATAGCTTTGTGGTGGTTTTTATAGATGACGTGTTGGTCTACTCTCCGGATGAGGCCACACACCGTCAGCATTTGAGGGTAGTGTTAGAGGTTCTTCGTGAGCACAAGCTGTATGCTAAATTCAGCAAGTGCGATTTCTGGTTGCGCGAGGTTCATTTTCTCGGGCACGTGATCTCCGGCGCTGGTGTAGCAGTTGATCCAGCGAAGGTCCAGGCAGTTATGGATTGGGAGGTTCCCCAGACCCCTTCGGAGATTCGTAGTTTCGTTGGTTTGGCTGGTTACTATCGGCGATTCATTGAGGGATTTTCATCCATCGCCGCCCCATTGACTCAGCTGACCCGGAAGGGAGTGAAGTTTGTGTGGTCCGAGAAGTGTGAGAGTAGTTTTCAACTATTGAAGACTAAACTCACGTCAGCTCCGGTGTTGGTCTTGCCGAGCGGTGTAGAGGGTTTTGCTATCTACACGGATGCGTCTCGGATTGGCCTTGGTTGTGTATTGATGCAGCATGAAAGGGTAGTGGCTTATGCTTCTCGTCAGTTGAAGGAGCATGAGAGGAACTATCCGACTCATGATTTAGAGCTTGCGGCCGTGGTTCATGCACTAAAGATCTGGAGGCACTATCTTTACGGTGTCAGATTTGAGGTGTTTACCGACCACAAGAGCTTGAGGTATCTTTTCTCCCAAAAGGAATTAAACCTGAGGCAGAGGAGATGGATTGAGTTCCTCAAGGACTATGACTTCGACCTTCAGTATCACCCTGGGAAGGCGAACGTCGTAGCGGATGCTCTTAGCAGGAGGAGGTCTTCGCTCCAGCGGGATTGGAAGATGTTGGAGGATGCGTCGTGTGCGATGACCGAGTTAGAGCCCTTGTGTCAGGCTTTTGTGGCTCAGTTGTCCATTAGGTCCTCTGTTTTGGATGAGGTGATCGAGCAACAGAAAGCCGACCCTAGACTCCTAGAGTTGGTGGGCAAGGCAGGCATTGCTCGTGATGAGGACGGTGTGATTAGATTTCAGCACCGTGTTTGTGTCCCTGATGTAGTAGATGTCCGTGAGCATGTGTTAGCAGAGGCTCATAGATCGCGATTCTCTATTCATCCGGGTAACACTAAGATGTACCAGGATCTGAAGAGATCTTTTTGGTGGTCTGGCATGAAGAAGATGTAGCGGATTATGTGTCTAGGTGTTTAGTATGCCAGCGAGTGAAAGCCGAGCGGCAGCGACCATCTGGCCTTATGCAGAAGATGGATATCCCAGTATGGAAGTGGGAAGCTGTCACTATGGATTTTGTTTCGGGATTGCCTCGATCTAGATGGGGTAATGACTCGATTTGGGTAGTCGTAGATAGATTCTCGAAGACTGCGCATTTCTTACCTATGAGGAAGAAGCAGTCGGTTGAGAGTTTAGCTAGACTGTATGTTAGTAGTGTCATTAGGTTGCATGGTGTGCCGAAGTCGATCATTTCGGATCGAGATCCTAGATTTACTTCGAGGTTGTGGAAAGGTCTTCAGGATGCTTTAGGTTCGGAGCTGAAGCTCAGTTCGGCGTTTCATCCCCAGACTGATGGACAGTCCGAGAGGACTATCCAGACGCTCGAGGATATGTTAAGAGCGTGTGTGCTGGATTGGAAGGATGATTGGGAGCGCCATTTACCTCTTGTGGAGTTCGCTTATAACAACAGCTTTCATGCGAGTATTGGTATGGCTCCATTTGAGGCGTTGTACGGTAGGCCTTGCAGATCTCCTTTGTGTTGGGAGGAGACTGGCGATAGACAGCTGATTGGTCCGGAGTTAGTTCAGGAGACTTCGGATAAGATCCAGTTGATTAGGAGGAGGCTTGTTGCGGCACAGGATAGACAGAAGAGCTATGCCGACAACAGGAGGAAGGATCTAGAGTTCGAGGTAGTGATCATGTCTTCTTGAAGATATCGCCTACGCGTGGTGTCGTCAGGTTTGGCAGGCATAGTAAGTTGAGCCCTAGATTCATTGGCCCGTATGAGATTCTCAGACGATTGGGCGACGTGGCTTATGAGCTAGCTTTACCCCCAGCTTTGGCTAGTGTTCACCCCGTTTTCCACGTATCTATGCTCAGGAAGTATGTCCGAGATCCATTTCATGTTATTAGTCACGAGCCGGTGGAGATCCAGCCAGATCTGTCGTATGTGGAGCAACCAGTAGCTATCCTTGACCGGAAGGTTCAGCACCTCCAGAACAAGAGTATTGCATCGGTGAAAGTTCTATGGCGTAACTTCTCGCGGGAGGAGGCTACTTGGGAGCTTAAGGATGCGATGAAGAAGAAGTATCCCCTTTTGTTTGAGTAGTGTTGTCCTAACTTCGAGGACGAAGTTTTTTTTTTAGGGGGAGAGGGTGTAAGACCCTCGAATTTTGTCCTTATTATTTTATTGTGTGCAATTTTATGCTTGTGTATGTATATGCATTATCATGTAAGTATTATATATACATTATTGTGTAAGCACTAGGTATGTGTGCATATACTCAAATATATGCGTGGTTAATTGCATGATGTGAATAGTGTATATTATACCTACGTATTGCATGCATGAACTTAGGAGAAATTAGGGTTTTGCATGGTTTAGACGTCAACATTAATGGACGTTCACTTATTGTTAACGTCCATAACGGTGGATGTCTAATATTAAATAGATGGCCATATATGTGGACGTCTATGTCCTGACAGACCAGTCTGCAGCAGCATGGTGTGCCATGCCTTTGATTGGAGATGCCAACCACCCCAACGGCTACCCCGACCTTCCCACCGACCCCTGCGTGGGTGAGAGGTTCTCCTCTCTAAGGTGGCCCTTGTGGCAACTCCCCTCCAAGAGCTCTCTTGGCTCTTTGTAAGGAGAAAAAAAAAAAAAAAAACCCTAGAACCTGTGAGAAAACTTGGAGTTTGGAGGCTTTGATCCGGCGATCCAAGGCTTCATCCGGAGATCTACTTCGACAAGGAGGGAGACAACACATCCGGCTGCACATCCCCGGCCCTGGGTTGCAGAGGGGAGCATCACAGAAGCCGGAGTGGAGGCATCTTGGAGGCTTCTTGGGACTGCCCAAGGAGAGCTTCTCCGACCCTTTTGATCCCTTTAGGAGTTTTTCCAAAGGCAAGTAACCCTTGCACCTTGTCCATGTATGTGTCTAAGAGGTTTCTATCATTTTTATGGATTTTCCTCGTGTCCTGGATCCCCTACATTCACCATTCTTTGAAGCTCGGACTGTGTTTTTGCACAGGCCCGAACTTGACGGCAAGATCCCTCGCCGTCAAGATCTTCCGTTGACGGCCAACGATATTGCCGTTTACTTTGTTGGACGGCCAGACTATGCCGTTAAGTTCTTCTTGACAGAACAGTGAACTGTTCTGCCCTATATCTTTAATTTCCGGATTTCTACGTATGAGGATATAATGTAAATTTTATATGCTATGTAAAATAGATAATGTGATGTGTGTGAAAATTTCTGTATTTTTCTGTAGATGGCATAATTTATTAGAATTATTGGAAGGCATGTGTAGGAAAGAGATTATGCATGTTTAATTTTGTTCTCATGATTTCTGAGGAATTAAATGCTGTAGAATTTTATGAACCATGTTTATATGTATCATCCATGCCCTGCAAACTTGGGAATTTTTCCATATTCATGCGAATTTTTATAATTCCTACAATGAGAAATAGAAAGCATGTGTAGAACTTGTGAAAATTTTAGTAAATCGTGTGATGGGAAATAAATTTGGGAAAAATTTCTTGTGCCAATATGTATGTGTGGTTCATGCCTGTGCATGATCAAATCTGAAATCCATGTTATGACCTATGTTAGCTTAGTTTATGAATGACATGAAACTGAATGTTTTAATTTCTATAAATGCATGTGAATTCAGAAAAATGTGAAAATTTGTATGTGTGTTCTTATACCCGAAAACAACATGTGGTTAAATTTTCAGGAAAATTTGATAACAGTAGCCTACACTATGAGATTTCCATGTGAAAATGAGTTATAAATACATGTACCATGATTAAGGTTAAATGAGGTGCGTTCCAATTAATCCATGAGAGCTATAAATGCTTGATTTCTGTTATTAGTGGCATCATGCTAGGGAAGAGCAGAACCATGTGCATAAATAAGAAAGTGTGAATATCATATGTAAAACGTGTGCTAATCGGAATGTGTAATGTGTAAAATGTGCCGTGTGTGACACTACTTCCATAGAGGGCTGTGGAACTGTATCATGGAAAGGTCCCCATGAGAAGGTTCAATGTGTTAAGATATCCTAAGGGCATTAGGATGAAATCCTGGAGGTGGACAAGTACCACTGGTTAGGGTGGAGACGTGTTCTCCCGGTCTGCGCAGTGCCAAGAGTCATCACTGTATTGCCTAGGTGATGTGCTATGTGTTATGTGTTATGTGATGTGTCCTTCTAGTGGTGGTTTGGACTATGTGTCACGGCAAAATAAAATGTGAAATGTGAATGTGTGTAAGATGTGAAATGTGAATGTATATATGTGTAAAAGGTGAAATGTGAACGTGTGCATGTGTAATGGGTGAAAAATGAACCATGTGAAATATGGGAATGTGTAACTATGTGAAGTGAATATGTTAGAGTGTGAGACGATAATTCATGCTATGATATTTCTAATTCCATGTCCAAACAGCAACCTTAATACATGTGAATTGGTAGTTAGCCTGTGCAGGAATGTGCAGAATCCCATATAAATTGCTATCATGTTATAGTCAAATTGGAAGTGTAGTCTTCATGTGATTAAATGAGTAGAAAGCATGTGATAGGAAGTGTTATTTGAAACATCTTAAACCATGTACCATGTGTTTTGATTTTGTAGAAATACCATGATAGGTTGTCTCTTATTAATGTTCAAGCATGCTGTATGTTGCCTTACAAATTGAAATAGTAGAACCTACTATGATGTATGCATGAATGATGTGTATGGAGTTACTTGCTGAGTCTTTTAGACTCACTCCTTGCTTCGGCGTACAGGTTTAGTTGGTGACAGACTTTTGGAGGAGACCGTGGAGAGCTACTCTGAGCGTGGAAAGTAGCTTGTGGAGTTGACGTTGTGTCCTTTTTGTTTCATAGTGTGTAAATTGTAGCTTGTATTAGAGTTATCATTTTGTAATTATGGACAATTTATGTATTAAATGTAGAACTTTAATCTTGTGGACAATGTAGTTTGGTTTAATTTCAATTATGAAAGTTTCGTTTTTGAATTGTTATTTGGATCGTGTATGTTAAATGTGGATGATGAATGAAACGGAAGACATGGTTCTTTTACTTCCGCTACTCTGTATTTATATTTGTGTATATCTCAATCATGTGATAGTGTTTGGGTAAATCTCCCACTGTGATACCCTCTACTATACCGACGTTGGTTGGTATAACCATACCGGTATAATAAGGGTCGTCACAGTGCAGAACCAGGAGAAGCACTCTCTACCTCAACCATTGGTACTTGTCTACCTCCAGGATTTCATCCTGATGCCTACAGGATATCACATACACATTGAGCATTCACATATGGACTTTTCTAAAGTACGACTCCACAGCCTTCTATGGTAGCAGTGTCAATATTCGGCACATTAATCACTTAATCACATTAATTACTTTGATCACATGTTTAACACAAATCTCTTGCATTTAATGGTCCATTCACATGCTTATGATTCAACACATGTTTCAGGTTACAGAATTAATCAATACTATCCAATAATGTTAATACATGCTTAATAGAGCCTAATCATGGTGCTAATCATCAGAAAATACTTCTTTTAACTAGTCATGCTTAACATGGTCATTAAAGACTTATAACTGGAAACAATGGTTTCATATTTCAGAACATGCTCAAATTTTAACCACATATCCTATACATGGAACATATCAGATCTATAATTTTTCAGAATTTTAGCAATATCATATCTATTTTTAACATTTAAAGTAGATTTCAGGTAATTAAAAAGATGATTTTATTAACACATGTATAACAGGGAACTGTCGATTCTTTCTATCTAAAAACATGTTCACAAGAACCCTAAGTCCAAGAAAAATACTTAGACAATGATACATGACATACTTAATTTTTTTCTTGGATTAACCTAATATGGCATGCACATTTACTCATGACAGAAATTCCTAAAAATTACAAATATAATAAAAAAATTCATGATTCAATCTACCATATGTACATGACAAGGAAAAAATTCTAGAACCCATCTGTACATTCAAACCCCAAAAAATCACAACATATATGCTAAAACACACTTCTGAAAAAAAACTGAAGAACTTAACGGCAAGATCATTGCCGTCAAGAGTAGTTAACGACACAAACGATCTCCGTTAACTTAGGAACTTGATGGCAAGGATGTTTCCGTCAACTCCCTGTTTGCAAAAAGTGTAGACCGAAACCAAAAGAAAAGAGAATTTAGAAGTCCAAGACATTGTAATCACGAGGTTGAGCGCCCCTCTAAGACACAAAAGAGCATGCGATATATATAGAATGAAGGAATGTGATCACCACCAAGATGATTGCCTAAAGAAATACTCCTAAACCATGGGATAATAAACTTTGAAAAAGGAAAGAGAGTGCCACTCACCTGTTAACGCGTTGCCGATGTGCGACTCGATAGCAACCTTGTCGCGACCGGGTCCATCGACGCCTTCTCAATAGTGTGGGAGATGAATGGCGGATCTCCATCCCTTCCTCTGGCCGGCCAAAGGAGGAGAGCTCCTCGTCTTCTCTTCTTAGGGTACCTGCCAAAACAAAGAAACAAGAAAAGAAAACCCGATTAAACAACTTTTAAGTGAAGTATCTACACAACATAAAAGAAAAGAAGGAAAGCATGGAGGGAACGAACTTGGGGTGTTTGGAAAACCCCTTTTGGGTGTAGGAAAACTAGGAGAGGATATGCATGGAGAGAAATCATAGAAGAGGAGAGGGAGAGACCCTAATTAGCATGTATACATGCACAAAATGTAGAAAATAAAGTAAAAATCAAAACTGAACAAATACTGCCCTATTTGATGTGATTCTAGTTGGAGCTTGTAGAGGAGTCTTTGAAGAAAAACTTTCATGAAGAAACCTTGAAGAGATATGCCCTCGTTTGAGCTGTGGAAGGTATGATAATCCCAGATATGCATATCTCGATATGAGAGAGAAGGTGAAGAATAACCTGCTGTACCTTTATGCACAGAACACCAATGGATGTGATTCCACTTCGAGGTTGAAGAGGGCTATGTGGGGAACAACTTTGATGAAGAATCCTTGGAGAGATCTAGCCTGGTTGGATCTCCACAAGCCGTACAAGCCTTTCTAGTCCTAAAGGCAATATGAGAGAGAAAGAGGAGAGAGAAAGGAATGGAACGAGAAGAACAACTTCCTCTCTGTGTTGGGGGCGATGGAACTTGTTGGGAAGAGCCTCCAAGAATCTCTCCTCATGGTGATAGCCTTCTCCTATCCTCTAAAGAGTCTTAAGATGTGTTTAAGAGAAAGAGAGAGTCCAATCCTGAGTTAGAGAGAGTCCAAGATGTGGGAAAGTTGGAGAGTCTATCTAGAGTTTGGATGGACTTAGAGGCTCCCTAGGGATGAGGATAGAAGGTTTGGGTCGTAATCTAACTCAAAGGGACTTTAGATAGGCTCTAGGATGGAAGGAAAATCCGAAAATCATGTAAAAACATGTTTACGTGTATGGCGCTGTCACGACGGGTCGTGGGGTCGCGTTCTTGTTGCGACCATGCACCCGGTCTCCTCACTAGGGCATTGCGTGTAGGGTCCACGAAATGGGCCATAACTTTCTCCACAGACATCGGATTGATGAGCCATTTGTTGCGTTGGATTCTAGACTCAGAGGACTACAAAAAATGATGGTACGGTATGTCTGATTTGGATTAAAAAGAGGAAGTTATGAGCTCTCAAAGTGAAGGCATGTTCAGAGGATTGGGCAGATTGCACAGTTTTGATGTTTCAAGTGGATTTTTGCCATGGGCTTGAGAATTGACTTGAAATTAAGGGTGAATGGGCTCATGATAGGTCAAAGAAGGACTCCAAAGTGATGACCAATTTTGGACATCAATGATATGAATGAGAAATGTGCTCAACTTATAGGCCAAAAATAGGTGTCGACAAATTGCCCCTCCTTGATGCCCGCTTTGCAACGGAGCGAAGCGGAGGGAGAGCGGAGTGTAATGAAATGGAATGGAGTGAGGTTGAAGCAGAGTGGACTAAAAAGTGGGCGTTAAGGTAAAGAGACACCTGTCACAACCAATAAGTGATAGAAACTCTCAGGAAGACTTCGAACTAACCACAAGGAAGAATGAGCACGGACGGCTCCTATCTGGAACGAAAGAAAAAGGAAAGTAAAAGAAGGATGATCAACCTCTTGATTAAGAGGTACCCTAGCCGATTGGCTTGCAGGTTTCATCTTGGGAGAACATGTGCGTGCCAGGCGGGTCACGATGACTCAAGGCCTGGGAGCGGTTCGCAACCAAGATGGATCAAGGGGAATATTTAAGCTGATTTGGATGAATGGGGGGAGAAAGTTCCAAACAGGAATCGTACTGGCCAACTAGACCAAGTGACTAGCTTAAAGAAGATCTTCAAATTATGAGTGGAATAAGATTTCTTATTCAAGAAACTTAAGCATGATTGACCATCACCAGGGAAGCATCCTTTGACAAATCATGAGGCATGAAGCTCAAAGTCCTACTTGATGCATGCTGGGCTAAAATAAAAATAAAATCATCAAATTAATATGTAAAGAAAGGAGAAAATAGAAAATACTTAAGGATAATATTATTAAGCTAAATAAGAATGGGTCAAGAAACTACATGCAACCGCAGTGCAGACCTGAATCCATCGTCCCCAAACTTATTTAACCCAATGGCCTATCCAGAGATTAGCAAAGTGCACCTAGATCATCCCTATTTTTGTTGAAGGGGAACTCAGATCTCAGAACACATTGAAAACTAGTCGGTCCTTGAGATCATATAGTAGCATAAGTACCATATAGTAATGTAAGGGAGAAGGGATAGAGATACTCACCTGAACTTACCTGTGGAAAGCAGAACTCGCCATTTTTTTGGGTTTCACTTTTTTTTGATTTTTTTTATTTTGTGTGTGTAAATGAAGCACTAAACAAGCTAACAACAACAAGCATACACAACTCAGTCACCTACATGATTGAAGCAAAGCACTGAAGAACCGCCATGTTCACACATAGAGTGTCCTCTCACAGAGCCATTGAGATGAGGGAGAATGTGTATGGGACTTGGGAATGACTTGGTGGGATAATAAGCTTGAAATTCAAATCATGGGTGGGACTGAAGATGAGAGACAGATCATAAAGATGATGTGAGCAAGACTCAAACAAAAGTAATGAAGAAATTGTGAGATTTGAGTGAACAATGTTAGAGAGCCAAAGTACTTCCACACTATGATTGGTTGATTAGATCTGCTCATTTGTATTATTTTTTGTTTTTTTTTCAATTTGAAAACATCTGATTTTTTTAGTTTTGAAATTATTTGATTTTTTTTTGGATTTTTGGTAATATTTGATTTTTTGGATTTTTGGCAATATCTGATTTTTTTTTAGATTTTTGGCAATATCTATTTTTTTAGAAATTTTTGAAAATATCTATTTTTTTTTATTTTGAATAACACCTAAAGCCGACGTTAGCCCTTCCTAAACAAGACCTGTGAGACGGAAGACACTCACCCTTGCTACTACAACATTAAAGCAAGATCAAACTACTGGACAGTGGTCCTCATTCATTCCCCTTTCATTAAAGGCCACCGAAAAGGTCGGATGTGTATTAAGATGCTGGCGTCCTGTAGATGGTTACCCATAGCTTGCGGGGCCGCTAGAAAGGCCATACCCGGGAGACAACTTAGCCTGATAGGGAGAAAGAGAAGAGAGTTTGAGGATATGTCTAGTACAGGTTTTAAAGAACAAATCAAGTTTAGCTTCCTTCCACGACACACCCTTTAGAGATTCAGTCTGTTGCGCTGGGACTTTTTGTCTTTTTTTTTTACTTGTTTCTTGCTTGGTGCATGCGTACGACCGGGCTCAAGGGCGTCCCGTGGGGAACTGTACTGCCACTCTTTGCCATGCCCCTATTCCTCAAATTTCTTTCGTTTGTTCATCTTCTCTTTTTTATTTTGTTTTCTTTTGCAGGCTTGATTGACCGTCCCTATTTGAGATTTCCTCTCATCAAGATGTGCTTAGGTTGGTTGCCTTGCCCAGATAGCCCTTTTTTGCCCCTACACTTTGACCGAGTAAAGAAGAGAACAACTTTTGCACCTCCTAGGTATGGCCTAAGTAGCAACAACGTTTGCTAGAGGAACCGACTAAGGTTGCCATGTGAGTGTGTGATGATGTGATCCTTGCTTAGAGTAACCTTTAACAATAGGGGAAGGGATGTCGAACTCCTGACATGGAGTAATCTCTAGCCTGAGTGCTGCAGAAGCAAAATAAACCTAAGACTGACTCAACCACTCTTGTTGTGAACTGATATGACTCACTTTGATGTTTTCTTTGTGTTCAAACAAATATTTGCATGGTTATTTGGGGCACAATGTGACCCCTCTATTGAAAGAACGACCTGCATTAGTCTTTGAACTTTGACTTTAGTTGATGGCTCACTTGCAAGAAATGATAAAAAGTAGGGGTGGCAAGAATTAGAGTTAGCTTAACACAAACAAGAGGGAGACAAGACTCTACATGATGATGAGAGATAAGAACCCTCAAACAAAAAGCATTTACAAAGAAGGGGAAGAATGTTAGTGAGGGCTAAAGCCTCGGAAATAATGAGAGAAAGGGTCAGGACCCTGAGTAGATAGTGAAGGGGGAATCGGGTAAAACCCAAGATCAGGAGGGGTTAGAGGAATGAATTTTAGAATGGAGGGTGGAGGATCAGAAGGGGAAGTGGAAGGAGGGAAAGCGGGAACAAGATCAGATGTCCCTGGAGAATGTGGACCTGACCTACAGTTAGGCGGCTCAGGTGGAAGAGGAAGAGGAGAATCCTGAGCACTGGGAAGAAGGTCAGGTGACGCAAATGGATGTGGAAAGAAACCCTGAGAGCCCGAAGGATGGTCAGGTGGCTTAGGGGGAAGAGGTAGAGAGGAGTCCTGAGTACCCAGAAGATGATTGGGAGGCTCAGGTGGAGAGGATGAAAAGATACCCTGAGTACCCAGAGGATGATCGGGCGGCTCAGGTGGAGGAGATAAGTGAGGGTCCAAAGACCCTAGAGGAGTGGAAGGGGAAGGATGTGGCAATAGCCCATGATTGTGAGATTGAGCATCTCCTCTTGGAACAAGATTGACCAGGATGAGTAGCATTGAAAGATCAAGGTCAAAAGATGACAAGATAAGGAGATCGACATTTTTCTTGTGGAACTTCCATCTTGATCTCAGCCTCCTTTGCTTCTTGGTAGATGCCCTTGCTTGCCGCAACTACTTTATTTTCACAGATAAACCCAATCGCTTCTTCTTGGCATTTCTCCTTAAATAACGGGCCCAAGCAGCAGACGTTCTTGCTCTTCTCTGTAGCCACATGACTCTCTCATCAATTGTCATAGTCCCATGTGTGTTCTTGCCCTTTGGTTTGTATGCCAAACCTTCATAGACTCACATGGAGTAATGCTATCAATTGGCTTCCTCGCTGAAAGGGTTTCCCTTGACATGTGGATAGTACAAATCCACGAGAACTTGATGCGTGGTACCAGAAGCTTGAGATTTGGCATTTTGACCTGATAGTCTGACATGAAGGCCAACACCCTTGACAGATGAAGAGGGGAGGCTTCTGAGAGTATGATGGGTGGCATTAGCATGACCAACCGACTAATAGGCTGAGGCAAATTGCAAAGGACTCTTGGCAAAACCTTGAGTGTTCTTGGTGGCATAGCAACTTGCCCCTGGTTGGGCTGATGTGGAGCATGGAGAGCTTTGGCAACAGACTTAGAAGTTCTTGAAAGATTAATTTCTTGCCCCTTGAATGCAGCTTTGGACGGAACTAGTGGCACAGTCTATTGCCCCTTGCATGTTAGAATCAACTCAGCAAATGTAACGTAGTGGTCGTTCGGATCCGTGTTTATTGGCTCTGGTGTGGTGCTCATGACCAATGTGGGGTCATTGAGCCTTGGTCGTGGTCTCCGTGCATTGTGTGGGTGTTATGGGTTGGAGGTTTTAGCCCAAACAGCCCACAGGTTCACTAGTTGTGAACGCGACAGGGTGAGGCGTCGCGTTCTTAACGCGACGGTCTCATGCGTCGCGTTCTCCGCACTGCCTTTGTGACGCGTGGCATGGAAAGTTTTCATAAGGCAACGGTTGGGCGCATCGCGTTCTTAACGCGACAGTCTCATGCGTCGCGTTCTCCGCACTGCCTTTGTGACGTATGTAACGTTCTTGTTTCCAGATGGGATAAGTTTGGCCCTCCGGCCAAACAGAGCAGGAAGCTCTGTTCGACCGGGGAGAGGGCTGCTACGGCGATTTCTGGTGATGTCGGCTTTGGAGCTCATGTTTTGACGTGGTTTTGGCACGTAGAAGCTGCTTGGAGCGTGGAGAGCATCGATTGAGCCTTGTTCTGTGAGTTCTTCTTATCGGTAGGGACTTTCCTCGTTTTATTGCATTATTTGATTATTTTGAAGCATGTTTAATGTGTATAGATGTGTAGTTGTGTTTCCTGCATAGTTTATGTGATTTGTAGAAGCTTGGTATGCTTGGAAATGGAGTTTTGAGCTGGTTTCTGTATGAGAATCAGAGTGCAGGGTTTCTGCCTGAGAAGGCGACAGATCGGGCCGTCGGTTTCAGGTCGCGACATTTGGCCCCGTCGCATTCTAGTTTGTGAGCACGGCCCGTAGAGCCGTCGCGTTCTTAACGCGATGGTAGATGATGTCGCATTCTGGTGTGCAATCGCGGTTTGTCGAGCCATCGTGTTCATAACGCGATAGTGGCCCTTGTTGCATTCTTCTATCTGAAAAGAGTGGGTGAGCCTTGGGCAATGAGGGACCTGTGTGTGGACCTAGCTCAGGTCGTTTTAAGATATTTTAAGTTGTTCTAAGTGGATTAATGATTAGTAAAGTATGATTCGGTTACTGGAATAGTTGGTGGTTAATAAGTGAGTAATGTTAATGGTCATGTTAGTTATGTTAATTATATTATAAAGCTTATGTGATTCATATGTGTGGTTTATGTGCATTGTGATGCGTTGCCCTGTGAAGGCCATGAGATGGCCGATGACGGGCAAGGTTATAAAGTGGATCCTGTGTTTGACAGTGTGTAATTGGTTGGAGGTCACATAATGACCAGTGACGAGCTGATTAAGGTTTGTGTATCGTGGTATAAGTTTTATGGTTGGGTTAAGTAATCGGTATGGTTTGTGTGCTTGCCGAGTTTGGTGGTCCGGCACCTATTCCGGAATGCCTCTCCAGTCGGGTACCCCAGGTTTGTGTGAGCCAGGCACGTTAGTGCTCGGGGTTTGTCCCAGTACTGTGTGTACTGTCGAGTCTGTGTCGTCTTCCTGGACACCCTCACTCCTGTGTTTGAGTTGTACGTCCGATTGAGGGAAAGATGATAGAGGGCAGTGACTCGTGTTTCTGGGTGTGAGGTCGCTTGTAGCACGCTCGTGGTTGAGGGTACGGACACCAGTAGATGTATTGGGCCCCAGCTAGTCCGATTTTCTAGTGCCTCACTTTAGAGAGTTCAGGCCAGAGTCTCTAAAGGTGCCAGGCATGGGCCTGCAGCTGTGTGGTCTGCAGGTGCGGTGTTGGTTGGTCTCCACTATTCATTGGCTTTACTGTGTGGTTGTGGAGCGGCAATTGGACCTTTCGTCCGTGACTGCAAGACTGAGAGGTAGTTCTTGTGTTGTGTTGTCCGGGTTGGATACTGGCGTCATGAACCAGTAGTCCGTTCCCGTGTGGTGGCGTCGTTCTCTCCGACTCGTGCTTTGCCAGCGGTTGTGGCTTATGAGTGGTGACTCACCGGTTGTGGTTTGACTCGCTATAGTGTGCCTTGTAGGAGGCACAGTTGTGTTGTGGTTTTGTGTGTGGTGGTGGTCTGTCATGGTACCTTGTGGCTTTAGGTACCTGTACCCTGTGGGGGTTGGCTGTTATGGCACACAGTGTGCTAGCCTTTTCAAGTGTTGAGGTGGTTTAGTTTCTATGGAAGTCACATTGTGTGACCTTCCATTTGTGGTGTTGTACCCCTATGTGGGTAGTCCTCCGATGTGTTTGCTATTGTAGGTATTGTGGTGGACTAACCTTTGTGGTTAGCCATGTTACCTTTCGTTGGTTGTTGGCCTGTGTGGCCTTGCTTCACTCGTTTGTTTTGTGGGGGACTGGCTCTTTGTTGTCAGTCTCGTTACCATCAATCAGTGGTTGGTCTATATGGTTTGTGGCGTGGTTCTTTCAACTGTCATAGTGGACTGGTGTGTCTACACTAGTCTTGTTGCTTCTTTTATTTCATGTAAATTGTGACAACTAGTGTGTTCTTATTTAATGCAGTTCCGTTATATTTATTGTTAGTACGTTTTACTTCTGTAGTGCTTCAGTTAGCATTGCCAGTGAGACCTTTAGGGGTTGAGGACTTGGTTCCTTCGTTCAGTTGTTGGTTGTGGTTGTTTTTAGGAGGTTCCTGCTGAGCCTGCGACTTGTTGAGGCTCACTCCCCTACAGTCCTTTCAGGGCTTACCATGTGTTTGTCTTGCAGTGGCGTTGTGGCAGACTTGTACCACTAGCAGATGAGTTGTAGTCGTGTTCAGTGTGAGCTTTGCTCCCTCGGGGTATGCCCTAGATAGTTGTACTTTTCTCTTGGGCTTATAACAATGTATTGGGATAGTTGTAATTTGTTGTATACAGGTATGAACACATGTACTTTCTTGTGTCTTATACTATTATTGTCGTCTTTTATATTCTTACTAGACATTTGTGTGAGATATCCCTTGCCAGACTTCGGTCCGATCGCAAGAGGCGGACTTAGATATGGAGCCTTATTGGGCATAAATATCTAGGGTCGCTACAGTTGGTATCAGAGCATGGTCCATTTAGAATATGAAAAGACATTAATGTTACAATATCCCAAGACATGGTTTAATGTCCACTGCTGGTAGTAAGTCTGTGATTTTATGTGATTTTTAGTGTGGTTTTCATGTGAGTTTTCTGGTATGTGAATTGTATGTATAGTTGGGTAGCTTGACAATTGCTGGTAGTGGCAGGGAAATGGTATGGCTAGTAGTGTAGTTTGAGTGGTTATACCAGTGTGCCAGTTGCAGTTAAAGTGCAGTTGTTTAAAGGTTCTCAGTTATAGAAATTAAAGAGATTAGTGAATTTGGTTATGATAATCAGAAAGGGTAGAGTAGTGTTTTGAGAAGGATATGTCTGATGTGTTTTAACGAGGTACAGAGTTGGCAGAAACAGGTATAAGGTAATGCTGTGATAGAGAAGCAGTGGAACAGTGTTATTAATGAAGAATAGTGTGTGTTAAGGATTGCAGTTGAGAACCTTGGCAGAGGTATTGTTGTGTTTAAGATTTGTGTTAGTAAGTATTAAGAAGTAGCTTGGGTGATAATGTGATTAGTGTTATGGAAAGTTTGGAATAATTAAGTGAGGCAGATTAGTTTCAGATGAGGTACTAGTAAATAAAGAAGGATTTGTTGCAGTCAGATAAGGATAAGTGTGTTTTGGTGATTAGAGATGAGTGCAGTAAGGAGTTTGGGAGCGGTGCTGTTGTGAATAATGATGATAATGGGAAATTTGATATAGAGATCCATGTAAGTATGTGCAGAGGTGATCAGTTGGATAAAGAGAGAGTGAAGGAAGATCAGTGCACAACTAGATTTTTCTGAGAATTTTATAAGAAAGATATTCATTTGGCAAGTGGCAGTTTGTAAGGATTGCACAGAATGATTTGTTAAAGAATACAATGTTAAATATAAGGTTAATGATGTTTAGCAATTGGGTATAGTTTATGAAGAAGAGAGGTAAAAATTGTGTCAGAAAAAGGTTGAGGTTAAGGTTAAGAATGTTTGGAATAAGGTAGAGCGATGTGAGTCAGAATAGAAAGAGATGAATCAAGTGAGAAGTAGTTAAGGAATATCAGGCTGAGTGGAATAGTAAGATGGATTGTGAAAGGAATATTAATGACTAAGTTGTAACAGTGATAATTCCAGATTTTAAGAATAAAGCAGTTATGGTAAGTTAATTAGAAAAGCATATACTAAGATTGTAAAGCCGCAGTGTAAAATAGAGCAATCAGGCAGAGCAGATTATGGTACTTAAGGAAATGGGTATTTGAATTCTGGTCTTGGCAGGGTTTCAGTAAAAAGGTAAATGTGTGTTAAGAAATTCATAGTGTAAGTAATACAATGAGATTAGTTAGATAGTGAGATAATTAGAGGAAAGTCTTTTGTAGAAATGGTATTACACTCGATATGATTGTCAGTACAGTTTAAGCTCAGTGTTATTAATTAAAGGAAGACAGAATGTGGCAGATTATAGAGTAATAATAGTTAGATGATTTAAGAAATGTTTAGAGAAAGTTTACGTGGCAGCGTGCAGAAAGTGATTCAGATGGACAGATGAGTTTTATTATAAAGGTATTTCCAAAGTTTGATGTGAAAGCTACAACAAGTCAGTTAAAGAATAGTAAGCAGATTAAAGTATGGCAGAATAAAGCGGAAAGAACAGGAATGTATGGAAATTGAAATTACTAAAGTCAATAGATTGTAGAATATAGAAAGAAAAAAATGTGATCAATTAAGAAGCAAAGTAATTTTGGTCAAATGGCACCTGGTTAAGAGAGAGAGAGTTCGGTAAAGTTGAAAATGAAATATAAGCAGAATTAGTTAAGCAGTTTTGTTTCCTGATCAGAGAGTATAGTGTCACAGCAATGAGAATGGAAATTGTGAAGAGTTATGAGTTTGGTTGTTGAGTTAGTCAGAGAATATTATTTGAAGTAAATCATATCAGTAGCAGTATGCTAGAATTCAGTGTGGCACGAATAGAGTTGAAACATTAAAGAAAATAATTTAGAAATTCTGGTATGTTTCCCAGTGATAATTAATGGAGTAAAGCGATTTGAGAAGAAAGTAAATATAAGTAATAGTGGGAGCAGAGTCTATGGAATATTTTACCGAGTATCCAGTGTAATCAGAGTGGCGCAGCGGAAGCATGGAAGATCTAATATTCGTAGATTATCCGAGATTTGAATGATTAAAGGGAAGTTTAAGATTTTTGCATAATTGGGCAAAGAGACAGTGGTTTATGGCCAGATATAAGTTGAGATAGTGTGGGCAGAATGGTATAAAGAGGCAGGAAA